>OY776676.1:84724814-85358148 GCA_963675555.1 Leptura quadrifasciata
GTAAGACCTTCTGTTTCGACGCCGCCCCCACCGCCCCCGGTAAGACCAAACTTATATTATGAACCAGTGATCATCCCTGACATTACCCATTCACCCAGACACATGTTTAGTGGCTTAGTACATGAAAGTGTCGATTGATTCTTTAACAGCATGGAACAGTACTTCGTGAGAAGGGGAATAACGGACGAGTCAGATAAACTAGTATTGTGTACTTCACAACTTAGAGGACAAACCCAGGCTTGGTGGGAACCATACAAGACTCTAACACACGACTACCGAACATTTAAAGCCCGCCTCCGGCAGACCTATGAGTCTACAGCAAAAAAGGCTGCCGCGGAAATGTTACTACACACCAAGTTGCAAGAAAGAGGAGAGCCCGTCGCTCTATTTATATCTACAAAAGTAGGACTATTTGATAGAGTGGACAAATTCAGACCGCCCCTCGAAAAAGCTCGACTAATATACAGACAACTGCTCTCCGAGATAAGGGAGAAAATCAGATATAAAGAATTTAATGATATCGACGAATTGTTAGAAATAGCAATCGAAATTAAGAGACATTAAATTATACCCCTGAACGACGACAAAGTGCATACAAACCACAAACAACTACATTTCAACCACAACGACGCAATAATATAAATTCAGGACACCAAACAATAGACCCACCTCCAACGATGTACAGACCACCACGACAATTTCACGTTGAATACCGACAACCCATAGTAACTACACCACCAACGACGTACAGACCACAAAGAGAAACCTACGTAGAAACCAGACCGCCGACAGTATATGCACCGCCAACGACGTACAGAGTACCCAGCGAGACCAATGTCCAACACCGGCAAGCTGCCGCTAAAGCAACAGATGTAGCGCCCAAGCCACAGCAGCGAACCGACACCCGATATAGACCGCACAATGTGAATGGAACAGCGACGACGTCCCAATCTGCGAAGCAAGCGGGAATCACCGTTAGACCGCCTGTCGCCCCAGCAAACATAAATTACCCTCAGCCAAGTGACGAGCCGACGCGACCATGTCGTTTCTGCGATGGGAACCATTGGGAGCGAAATTGCCCTCAACATCCGTATAAAACCGCCAGCTACCCAAGGCAGGACAAAGGCAAGGATCCTTACGTTAACCTAGTCACAGAGGAGAGCGAGTGTATCGACGAGGATACGGAGGAGTCAACCACAACACCCCAGGTAAACCAAATTTTATCATTAGAATTAGACAAACCCACCGATTTAGACGTAATCCCGATTGATGAAAATTATGAAAAAAATTTAGTAGTTAGAAATATCACCCTAGTAACTGACACTAAAGAAGAACTTTCAAATTTTGATATAAATGACTTAGAAATTTCACAAAATAGACAAATTTTAAGCACTGATTTTCGTGCAAGGAGAGGCCCGGACATGATCTCTATCTCAAATAGTTTTGCACCCCCGCCGTGTTCATATTTAAGCAAACACGCCCAGTGGAGAGAGCAGCATTCATCGTTCGACCCGGCCACTAATGAAGTGTCGAGCGCCAATATCCATTGGCTGGATGTCGGTCTCGATAACTAGGGCCGAGTAGGACTATTACTCTTTGCACCTAGATTATCTCTGTAGACCTGGACCGGCCTTCGTGATAGGTGGGCCCGCGTACTTCTACCAGACCCAGCTCACGAATGTGAGATGTGTCGCGGTATTTTCTGCGGACCTCCCCTGGTCCTGGCTGTTGAACCTCGCTGGCTGAGGTCTCTTCTGGCGATCTTCTTGTCTTGATGTTTTCTTTCTTCGCCAGCTTGTCACCCCCGGGGGTAGTCATCGGTCGAGTTGGGTTTAGGAAGTTTTGGCTGGGACTGACTGCCGGTACGTAGGACATCAATTGATATCCTACCCCGGATCGTCGGAAAGGATGAAGGATGAGCTGTGTAGCTCGGGAGTGTGGAGACCTAAGTGCTTCTTTTAGCATTTTCGGTCTCCACGGAGCAGGTAGGACAACGGGCGTCGGACGGTATGTTGTCCGACGCCCGCAAGGAGGTTGGGTTAGGGTTGAAAACGTCATGTCTCTGGTAGTGGTGGTCCGTCCTGGCGTATCTGAAACAGATCTGTTAGCGGGAAATAAAGGTTATACTTATCCGTTGTCCAGTAGCTGAACCCTCGGTCGCTTGTGCCTCGGGGCGTCGGCGGGGTCGTAATCAGTGGCCTGTCTGATCAGCGGGTTCCCATGCTCCTCGGCTTGGGCGTACAGCTTCTTCGCTCGTTCCCGGATGACTTCAGTGACCGTGGTGTACTCCAGGTCTCTGACGATGTCTGCGGTTCTCACGTACCATGGGGCGTCAACTACCGTCCTGAGGGCGATGTTCTCCACTGCCTGGATTCTCTTCATGTAGGACTTCGCCTGGTAGCCCCACGCTACCGAGGCGTACGTCAGCTGCGGCCTGATGAGGGTCTTGATAAGCGTGAGCTTGTTCCTCAAGTTAAGTCGGCTCCCATTTCCCGTCATTGGGTAGATGAGGGCTCTCGTACGTCGGGCCTTGGCTGTGATGGCGTCCGTGTTTTGTCTCCATGTTAGGCTTCTGTCCATGACCACGCCAAGGTATTTGACGGTGTCGTGCCATTGGATGTCCTCGCCGTTCATGGAGACGTGTCCTGCGGGAATTTCTTTCCGCACTCGTCTGAAGAGGATGGCTTGGCTCTTGTCGGCGTTGACTGCGACTTTCCACTTCGTGCACCATTCTTCCAGGAGTGTGGCCGCTTCCTGGAGTTTTCTGGTTGCGTCTCTGGCCTTCCAGGATCTGGCAATCAGGGCGGTGTCGTCTGCATACAGGGCTAGGGCTGTATGGTCGGTCCGGGGGAAGTCCGAGGTATAGATGGCGAACAGGTGCGGTGACAGCACCGATCCCTGTGGAACTCCCGCTTCCACGGTCCTGTAGGTGGAGAGTTGGTCCGAGATTTTCACTCTTAGCTGTCTGCAGTGTAGGTAGGATCTCACTAGTTTGACGAGTTCGATGGGGTAACCCATACTCATCATTTTAGCTAAGAGACCGTCGTGCCAGACCGTGTCGAATGCTTTGGCGACGTCTAGGAATAGCGCCGCGGTGACTTGACGCTGGTTGAACCCCTTGGTGATTTCCTCGGTGAGGCGAAGCACTTGGAGTTCCGTGGAATGTCCTGTTCGGTATGCGAACTGTTCATCCGGGATGATGTTCAGCTCTTCTGTCTTCTCTGTTAGCCTCTTCAAGATGACCCGTTCTGCAACCTTGCTCATGGCTGGGAGGAGGCTGATGGGCCTGTAAGAAGACGGGAAAATTAGTTCTTTCCCTGGTTTAGGGATCATAATGACGTCGGCCTTTTTCCACCTGGCTGGAAAGTGACGTAACCTTAACATCGCGTTTACGATGTTGACTAGCGCCGCTACTCCTTTCCTGGGCAGCTTTTTGAGAGCGATGTTTCCTATCTTGTCACATCCCGGAGCTTTTCTCGGCTTTAGGCTCCTCAGGATTTCCTTGACTTCCTCGGGGGTAGTCGGACGGATGTGGTCGTCATCTGGAAGTGTCGAGACCACCTAACAGTATGTACATGCAAGACTACCTAGAGTTTTCACCAGAAATAGCAGTTTGGATAAACAATCACATAATGTGGGCTGTAGTGGATATGTTAAAGAACGCTATAACCCCGATATACTTTTCGACGTTGTAACAAAATCCGACTTAGGAAATACTTCGTAAGAAAAGCGTGCTTCACGTAAAAACGCCGTGGAGGAGGTTTTTAATTCTTGGAAATATATTTTTGCTCTTCGGAGCATTTTTTATGCCAAATTTTCGCTAACTCTTCAAGGAGCGTTAATTTAGAAAGTGTAGTGAATGTCGCTGCACAGGGACGTAATGTCGCCCCGACCACCCAATTTTAGAAATTGGACTTGAACTTCAAAATTTCCAAGATTAAAAACCCTTTTACGAATCCACGTTGTCAAGCACTGCAACTCTTACGAGGTATTGAATATGAGGACAAGTTAGTCCAACGACTATTCAAAGTATATCGGAAGTTATAACAAAAATAGCCCTTAGCGACATGGGACCCCCATCATTTCCTAGCAGTCGGATTTGACGGGGAAATGATGTGTTTTGACGGGGTTTGCCCTAAATCGGTTCCTCAGTGATTCGGAGTCAAAAAAGTATCTATACCATGTACTCACACGTGCATGGGATCTGCCTTGCCTGAACGTAAAATTTGTTATTGCATAATACAAACGAAGTAGATACGCTTCAAGCAATTTTAAGCTCCGAGGAGCGACCAAAATTTATGTGAATTAATAAATACGTTTGTAAGACAGGCAAGCAAAAGCCCACCAAAAATTTCAGTTACATGAAACTTTTCTTGAATCTTTTTGTGCATCGTTAGCTTATCAAACTGCATATTGGATGGTAGTTGGTACCGTATGAATCGTCCCGTTCCTCACCATGTGTTGTACACGGGTCAGACCATTGTTTGTTAACATTTTCTCTGAAGAAGTTGTTGTAAAAACATAAATTTTTTAAAAGATTTAATATACATATTTTGAACTTTATATTGTCTTTTAGTTGTGTTTTCTAACAAAATTCCCTTTCAGATTTAATTTTAAGAGAGTGTAATACAGACAGTGTTAGATTTATAGTGTTACGACGTCATCCAATTGATACCATCAGAGCAGCAGTTAAGCATAAACGACAGTAAGTATGATTTATCCATTATTCTCCGTCTGAAACAGTCACGTTGAACCCTAAAAATTTTGTGAACGTAATATTATTATTTAGAATTTAAGAAAAGGTTGAGGAAAAAGAAAATTAATTTTTTCTTTTTCCTATTTTTTTTTAATTTTTCTAAGTTTTCGAGCAGAAAATACGTCCTTCAGACTTCCATCAAAGCATGGATCGTTCACAGATACAGGCGCCACAATGAATGTAATCAGCGAAAAAGTAGTTCGTGATCTAGGACTAGGGCTAGACTCGATAGTGAACGTTAGCATAAATACTGCTTGCGGAGGCAGCACACCACCGTCGATTGGAACTGCTACAATCATTCTAGGAGTTGGAACGCAGAATATACCTACCCAGTTTATAGTGATGCCACAGTTAATGAACCCAATCATACTTGGGATGAATTTCATTAAAACAAACAACGTAAAACTAGACTTCGCTCGGAATATAATAAGGATAAATGGAGAAGCAATTCAAATATATCCACCTGAAGAATAAAAGACATGATGATCTCCCCCCCCCCCCTTATTATGACTGAACCCCTTTTATGTAGTTAGAATATTTATTTTAGGTTATTGAAATTTATTTTTAGAGGGATTTATTTTGTTATAACTTTTTAAATATATATATGTTTTTGTAAAGCATGCAAGAAAAAAATAATAATAATAGTAATAAAAAAAAAAGAAAAAAAATGATGAAACACACAAAAGACACAAATCACACTTTTAACACTAAACACCCCACACACACACACAAAATAATTTGAACAAAAGCTTCGCCCTTATGGTGAATCTACGCCAATTTTTTTTCTCTTCTTCTTTATTAACCAGCATGCATACGTACCTGTATTACCTTGTAGTTTTAAGCGTTATTTAACCAGATCTATGTTTCAGAGAACCCAGGGTTATTTTGGCCAATACATTGTTACCTTTACAGTTCCAGCCGAGCCCAGGTTCCAGCTTTAGTACATAGTTCATAATCTTATGTTCAACTAAATCGACACCATAAATTCAGCCTCCGAAAGAAGGGGGGTGTTATAGGGTATTCCCCCTATAAGTCAAAAAACAAAAAATAAAAAATGCAAAATTAGTAAAAAATTCAGATTAATCCAAGCATCATGGCAGACCATGATAAAAAGTCAACCAGACCTAAGTAACATTGAAAAACCACATTCAAGGTCACATAAATCTGAAAAAATTCACGAACCATCCATAATTCTCAAATAACATAAATTCATCGAAAACATACTTCCCACATTCATCCCAGTCATTCTGCAAAGGAACTTTCAGAAAACCACCCCTTAAAAATACAACCCCCTCACAATCATCAAACTAGTCAGAATCACCATCTAACCTCAAATTCTCAACGTCGTCCTTCAATCCCCCAATTTTCTATGAACAATTTCATTTTCAAAATCTTCAACTTTTCGATCAACCCCTGTATACTTCAAATCACTTTCCACGCCTCGAGTCTCAAAAGTCCAAATACACTTTCATCGAAGTTCTACAATCTCATTGCTATTATAAATCGTTCCCCATTTTCAATCACCCCTGTATAATAGCAGACACATATTCTATATCTACGTTCAGCTCGATTCATACCCGTATTGTACCTTGTTAATATCTTATCTTAATATCTTACGCACTAACTGGAAACCTGTTAACGGAGTTACAGTTTGTTAACAGCGGACCTTCGTGATACCTTACGGGGTCGAGCCAGATTTCTCCCACAAAACCTCAAATAACTTCAAAACCAAAATAGATCCGACTCTCATCATAATTTTGGTAAATTCCCCTTTGCATCGCCGATCTTTCTATATAAGTTTTATTTCCAAATTCCAAAATTTCCAGTATTGCGCAACATGATGCAATCGATGACTCATCCTTGTTCGCACTGAGCGATTTCAAGCCTTTCCAGCTCTTCGCGAGACTCGATGGGGCGAGAAAAACGAAACATTTCTAATTTAGTATAAATACCGGTGCATCGCAAGCCGTAGCCAAGTTCAGTTTTGGCAGTGACTCTAGTGTAAAGTTCTCGCGTAGTGTTCTTGGGAAAAAAAAAGTTTCAAAGTTAGCTTTGTGTAATAACTGCTGACGCTATTGAACGGGTTCGGTTACTATTTAACTTATGTTGTAGATACTCCCGTCTAGCTAGGTTTTCTTAATCCCAGATCCAGTGCTTTCACCGTGACAATCTGTCCGATTCTAGCTTCCCAGGCCGCAACCTGGTTAAAAAAAGTTAGTTTATAAGTTCTCGCCTTAAGAGGCCCCCTTTTCATTCTTCCCTCAATCTACGAGGTTCAATCACAACGTGAATTTTTTCAATTTAAATATTTTGTTGCATTTTTTTCCACACACGTTCAAATTAATCTAAGACAGAATTTCTGTTGTCGATTAGTTATTATTAAAAAAGAAATTTGTAAAAAAAAAATTAAAATATAATCTTTCTTCAACTCTGTTCAAGACGATTAAAACAAATAAAAGAAAATTGTAAATCCCTTTAAACTTCAGTGTTTAATTTAAATCAAATCACAACATACAGGGAGTAACCGTTTACCCGAAATTAGCTGTAAAAGTCAAATCAGTGAAATTTTAAGCAAAAGTGATAAAAAGTAGTGCAAGTTACAACATACAGGGTGTAGCATTCGACCCGAAACCGCATTTACTAAAACCAACCCTGAGACTCAACCCATCGAAAATAAGTGCACGGACGCCTCTGGGGTCTCAGCTCTAAACCCCCACCACTACCAATTTTATTTTTAAACGAAACAGGGGTCCCGTTCGTGTTCACAACGAAGACCGCGTTCTCGCCTCACACATCTTCCAACGGCTTGTATATCAGTGTATGCGCGGCAGCTATACAACCTTAGGCGAGGGTTGTATAGGGGATATACCAACCTTCGGAGAGGATGTAAAGCCGTCCCTTGTCTATTAAATGTTAGGCAAGTAAAAGATCCCTACTCTTCTTAAGGGAAGAGGTTCGGCAAAATCCCTGATTGGCGGTAGCTCGTCTACAGGCGTCGGTAATAGGCCTCAGTAGCGGAAATAGGCCGACGTTAAATAAATGTATAAAAAAAATGTCTTAAACAGAAGGACAATTTATTGAATCAGATATAATAGAAGAGAAAAAGTTCTTGTAAATATTGTTATTTATTACAATTAGATAATAATTTATTAGTGTCAGTATTATAAGCGTGAGTCGTGAGTACTTCACCTCTTTTTTTAATGTCCTCTTGGAGCCATAAGTTAAAAAACCCTTCCCTGGTAAAACGATACATGTCTATAAAATATATTTTTAAAAGATAAATTATATTCAATAAGTTTAAAGTACAAACTCATCGACCTATATTCTATAATTTTTTTACATTATTTCTTATACATTGCAAAATTAGTAAACATTAAATTTAAACAAGGTATTGCAAAACATGTGTGTCAGTTTAATTAAGCAATTACATAGACTGCAATAATTTTGAGAAACAGGTCATAGCTTAATTTTGATATCATTGACGTTTGGGGTTTGAGACAGTGCAGTTCAAAGTAAAGAAAGATATCTCCTTGGCCTGATGGAGTGCTGGGTAGTGATAATAATTATGTAAGTAAGATTTGGTCATTTTCATTAGTTTTAAGTTCACCCTTCTTTCATATTGTCTTAGATTAAATAAATGTCATTTATATAATTTTTTAAAGCTGTCTTTTACTTTCCGCCATCCGAGTTACTCCCTAGTGCGTATATGGCCTAGAGGAGGCCAGTACGTAACAATAATAATGTCGCAAATATGCACAGATAAAAAGACATGGTCTTAAATGTGCATCTAAATTTTTTTTCCTCCATTGTTGGCCTTACGAACTTGCGTTTTGTCCACGAATTTATCATTAAAGGTTTCCAAATCATAAACGCACACATATATGTATTACAATTTATAACAAAAGGTAAAGGCGGCCAGCTCTAGGTGCACGTTACACGCCCATACACACACACCTACCCACCTACATGTATAAAGTATAAGATAAAGGAAGAATGATCGAAGAATTAATAACCATAATCGTAATGACATTTTTTTTTTTTTGGATTATTATCTCTTTTCCCTTTTTCCTGTATATAATAATAACAGCAACAATAACAACACCGCAAAATTTTATATAGTAAATAATGGCAGCGAATGTACAATAATGACGTATAACATATGCCTATAGTTTATAATAATAATAATAATAATAAACGTCTTTATTACACTAAGATACAGGTATAACATACACAGTAACTTGAGTAAAGGGCGAAGTTTAGCTAGTATATCTAGCTATTCTTACACTTAACCCGAAAGAAAAAAAAAATTACAATTTTTTTTTTACAAAAGTAAAGAATAAAAAATAAATAGTAAGTAGTAGGAAAAAAGTAATATAGGAAATCGTTACATGTCCATGAATATTTCATAGCAAATTCCTTATCGAGAACTAATGCCATGGATACAAAATAAATAAATAAATTAACAATATATAAAAAAATGATAACAAGACAACAGTAGAAAAAAAGAGAGACAAAAACAATAGAATTTTGTATTACAACTACGCATTTAAAGAATTAAACAAATGCCTTAATTCAATTAACTTGAACATTGTCTTTAATCGAAGCTAAATACGTTGCTCATTTAACAAGATCTTTTTTAATTTTATCTTAAAAGTACTAACTGATAGATTTTTCATTTCATCTGGCAATTTATTATAAAGATTAGCAGCACAATAAGAAAAACTTTTTTTGAACAATGCAGACTTATGTCTTGGAATGTGCAGTATATGAGGAGATCTAATATTCCTTGAATGAATAGTGGATCTGGGCTTAAGTCGGTCAAAAAGATAGGGAGGAGTGCGGGATAAAATTATTCTATGAACATAAAGAAGAAAATGTGACTTCCTGCGGTTTTCCATGTTTAACCAGTTAAGACTACTGAATGTATGCGATATGTGATCATATTTTCTCAGGCCATAGATAAATCTACAGCACGAATTTTGCAACCTTTGAATGCGTAATTTATCAACACTATTTATACAGTTACCATACACAACGTCACAGTAGTTAAAGACAGACAATACTAAAGATTCACTCAGCTTTTTCTTTAGGTCCAACTCCAAAATATGTCTACTGGCGTACAGTAGCTTTAACGCACCATAGGCCTTAGACATCATAGAGCTAACATGCTGAGAAAATTTTAAATTACTATCAACATAGAGACCTAGATTTTTCGCACCATTCTCAGGCGTTAAAAGTTTGTCATCAATTTTTATTTCAAAAATTGTCTAGGTTTCTGTTTGAGCCAAATAATACAAGTTTACATTTGCTTGGATTTAATTTTAGATTATGCTGTAGGGACTCAGTTTTTAAAATATTAAGGTCGTGATTGAGTTGTCTCTGGGCAGCGGCCGAGTCTTGGTGCGAAAAACTTAAGTAAACCTGAGTATCATCAGCATATGCCTGAATTTTACACGTATTTGCAGAGCGTAATATGTCAGTGGTGTATATAGAAAACAATAAAGACCCCAGACCCCTGAGGTACGCGCGATAGAACTGAAATACTATCTGAACAGACATTATCAAATACAACCTTTTGGGTCCGATTGGCTAGATATGATTTAATGAAGGAAACCGATAGCTCAGAAAGACCATAGTACTGCAATTTTGCACACAAGAGACAATGACTGATAGTGTCGAATGCTTTCGAAAAGTCAAGCATAACAACAGCAGTTATATTTTTATTATCTATGTCTGAAAAAATGTCATCAGTCACTCTTGACAATGCAGTAGCAGTGCTGTGGCCCTTTCTAAATCCCGACTGATATTGGTCAATTATATTGAAATCAGAAACATATTTGTATAGTTGCTGGTACACTACTTTCTCCAAAATTTTTGATATTATAGGAAGAATGCTAATTGGTCGCAAATCAGACACAGACTGCACATTATTAGTCTTAGGCAATGGTATGATACGAGCTTCTTTCCATGAATCAGGGAAGTAACCCTTCTCCAGACAACAATTAATAATATGAGTTATAAATACATCAATATGTGGACTACAATATTTAACCATATTGAGAGAAATACCATCTGATCCTGTTGCATTGGATTTTAATTCATTTAAAAAATTATTGACGCTTTCAACATCAGTAAATTGAAAAGACAAATTACTATCAGTGAAATTATTATCTGCATAATAATTAATTTTATTAAGATTATCATTCCTTTCAAACGATGAGGCAAAAAAGGTATTCATCTCAGAAGGCGTAGACAAACCATTAGGTATTACATTAATTTTGGTTTTACTTATATTAAAATTTTTCAAAACTGCCCATGTATTTTTAACATTGCCTTGGTCACAAATACTATTAATGTATCTTTTCTTTTCTTTACGAGTGGCAGTGAGAGTACGATTTCTAAGATTTTTATACGTGACAAGGTCTGCAGGATTATTTGTTCTTTTAAATTTTTCGTAAGCTTTATCTCGTTTCTTAATCAAGGCAAGTAAATCATCAGACAACCAAGGTGATTTAGGCTTATTTACCCTTACTTCTTTTAAAGGGGCGTGAAGATTAAAGATATTTATAATATAGGTGTTAAGTAATTGAACTTTTGCATCTATATCATCACACCTAAATATATTATGAAAAGGCATATTCACAAGATCTGCATAAAATAAATCAAAATTAAAATTATGGAAGTTTCGAAATTTTACTATCTTTTGTTTAAGTTTAATGTGTTTCATTTTTAACTCACAAAAAACCAGTCTGTGGTCAGATATATCATCGCAATTAATCGTTCCGCTGTTACTTACTAGATCTTTATCAGAAATAAAAATTGGGTCTAGTAGGGTACCAGTACCATTACCCGCGATTCTAGTGGGTTCATTAATTATCTGTGCGAAGTTATATGCTTCTAGAGTTTGCGAAAGTAAATTATCTGAGTTAAATAAGTTAACGTTCAGATCTCCTAGACATATAACATTGTCTACTGTAGGAACTATGATAGATAATAGCTGTTCAATATATTCAATTCCATCACGGAGGTTGGTATTAGGCGGACGATAAATAATACCTACTGCTGTAGTTTTCGTGTGGATTCGAAGTTTCAACCAGAGGCTTTCAATTGAACTGTTATTCTGTATGTCTAAGTTTATCACCTGAGTATTGATATGATCATTTACGTACGCCCCCACACCTCCCCCTCTAGTCGACCGATCTCGTCTAAAAAGTGTATATCCATGTATATTTACTACATTTGAATTTAAATCTTCCGTTAACCACGTCTCCGCGACACCTACTAAGTCAAATTTATTAGCAATTACTACGTTGTTAAACTCGTTGAAGCTACTGATCAGAGATCTTACGTTTAAATGAGCAATGTTAATTTTATCGAACATATTTGTTATTTCATATAATTGAGAAAAGAGATGAGAAAAAAAAAATGATTATGAAATTACAATTATGTATATTTATGAATTAATATTTTGCTGTTTCTGTCTTGTAACCCGGTCGTAAGGCTCCTTAGTTGTTGAATTATTCCTTTGTGACTTCTTTTCTCGATCCTTATTTATCTTATCCAGCAGATTGTTCTTTTTAGTCACTTTTTCTGTTAAAGTAGTTGGTGTATGCTTCGGTGTAAGTTCTTGCGATACCGTTTTCGGTTCAAAATCAAAGGACTTATTTTGAATTTGTTGCGGGGTAGGTGGGGCACTGTTGGATTTACTTTGGACCTCAACACTCTCAACTTGTTCTTCTGGTTTATTTAAATTCATGAGTTTAAGTTGGCCGAGTGTGTATACCTCATCGTTAATCTGCAGTGTTTTACCTTTTATTTTTGCGTGATAATTTTTTGACCTGGCTAATTTACAATGCTCATTTAAAATTTTGTTGTCTTGACGATCCTCATAACAGAAATCCTGGGCAATGAAGACTCGTGTACCTTTTAGTTTATTGCTTTTTCTCAAAATTTCACTTTTTTTAATAAATGAAACAAATTCCACTTTAATAGGAGTGCCCTTATCATTAGCTCTAAGAAAGAATATATTATTTATATCTGACACAACAATATTAATTTCTAGAAGAGCCTTTAATTTATCGACAGTGTACTGTAAAAGATTTTCATTTTTAGGAACCTCTAATCCAAAAATAAGTAAATTGTTTTTTCTATAATGCTTATCAAGATTAGTATATCTGACTTCAAGATCATTATATTTACTTTCCAGTAAATTTAGTTTGGTGGTCTGTTCATTTATTTTATTTAGCAATTTTTTATTTTCCTCTATAATTTGTTTACTAATATCAGCAGTTATTTCTTGTTTATTTTTCTTCCCTTCTTCTATTATAGTTTGAGCGATTTGTGCGAGGAGATCTTTGTTAGAAATGTCAGAGTTTTCAGCATTCATATCTATTTTAAAGTAAGCAAGCACTTTAACAACGTGGTAGGACTAGCTATATTCGTTCTTGACAAGAAATTATCTAGTGCTATGCAATATTGGCCTTTATAGCTCTGACAGCTAAGGTATTAAGAAATACAAATATAATCTCAAAAATACACTCTGGATACGACAATCAAACTACTATCAATATAAAAGAAAGTTCAGATTTTAGCACTTACGGCACATATATTCTTCAGAAAATTAGACTTCTTAATATCACAACAAATTTGATTAATTACTGACTACACAAAGTACACTCCTTTCATACTACCAATATATCAATATCCAAGGATAAGATGTAAGACAAGGACACACGCTTCTCGCCAAGGGGTCTTTCAGGACATTTGAGACTTACACACATAGGTTGACCACGGATAACATGGGAATATGGATAAACAAAAGGATACTTAGATATTCTGAAAATTTATATTTATAACCTATTATTAAATATTATAACCTATTTTGATTAAAAAGTTATACAATAAATTGTAAATCTCGCAGTTATTAGAGCTAAGGATATTTGGTAGCCAAATCGGAGAGGCTTGTCCTTTTTCAATTAATTTTAGTACTAATATATTTGATTCATTGATTGTCGATGGGCAGCTAAAGAGAATGTGGTTTCGGTCCCCGTTTTCTTCTCCACAGGAGCAGTATGGTGTTGGCAGGATGCCTATTTTATGAAGGTGTGAGGGAAATCTGACATGGTTTAACTTCATTCTGCTAATAGTGGTAATGGATTTTCTACTAGCTTGCAACTGCTGGAACCATGGTGTACATGGTATGTTGTTTTGAACCTGAAAATAAGCTGTCTTGCTTTTATTTCCATATTATTGCCAATGAGTATTCCGTTTTTTATAAGCGTAATTTTTTGTATTGTATGTAGATCTTTGACATTGACTGAATTTTCTTGATAGCTGTTGTCCTGATTAGCTTGTTTTGCTATAAGATCTGCAGCATTATTACCTACAATATTACTATGACTTTTGACCCAGACAAAACTAATACATATTTGGTTTGAGGTTGCTACTGCAAGTATCCATAATTTTTAAGATGAAAAGGTTGTTATTTTGGTGGAATGAAACTTTTTTTAAAGCAAGTAATACTGACATCGAATCTGTAGCCATTAAGGCATCTTTAATATCATAGATATACACCAGTCAATAGCGTGGCATATAGCAGCCGCTTAAGCAGAAAATATGCTAGAATATTCGTTTAAGTCCTTAAGGTTACGAGACTGAACATAGAAAGCTGTGCCACTCGGTATATCTATATGTAATTGGTCCACCATGTATATCCCTATGTAGATACGATAGTCTGACAGACTGCTGAGACAGCAAAATTGTAGGTGTGTAGAGACGCGAGAAAAGCAGAGACGACGATGAGGCGCGATGAAGTAAAGTAACGTTGTTGTTCTTAAAATTTGAAAGCAATGAAGAAACCTAAAAATTTATTTGATATGTCAATGGTGCTTGTTTTGTTTTATATTTAAATTAATGTAACGAGTGCGTCAGTGGGTGGAACTACATCAGGATATGGGTGAGATCCATCTAATTGTATTTTCGTTTATCTTGATTGAAAGGTTTCGTTTTAACGTGATACCCGAGTGTCGAAATGCTCTATTCTCTTTTGAAATACATAGTAATTGATTTGTTGTTCTTGTATGTAATCTCCTTCTAAATGTATGATGTGGTGGCGCTTAAAGAGATCGTAAATGTTTTTTTTATATATATATATTTTCACCGAAATTTAACTTTTCTTATTAAATTTTATTTATACTTTTTACAAGTGTTTTACTCTAGAGCATCATACCCCAGAAACCCTCTTTCAGAATTAGGGCTACGGACTAACGTCCCCGAAGCACGCATACCTTAAATAGTTAATTTAATTTCCTTGTAATATTACAGGGTGGTGGCAGCAACAAACGTTACCTTATTTTTTTTTATTTAGTTTTTCTATCATTTTGTATTTTTATAATTTTTTTTTTGCCCACTTAGTTAATGGAGGGGGCGAGCACCACAATGGTGGCAGCTAAGTGAGATTAAAATTTTGAAAGAGAAGGGAATAGGATCCTCTAGAGTTTTAGAAAGTTTCAGTATTTTTCGGAAATGAATATTTTTTTTATCTCATAAATAAAATTTGCAATTTCTATAGTTATATAATATTAGTTTGCAATTTGACTTTGAATAGTGGGTTAGCTAATTAACGAAATATTTGAAAATGAATAATACACCAGAACCACCTCAGGTTCAACCTATAACGCCAGGTCAAAAAATGAGTTGGGGAATGATTGCAAACACGGTAGAACAATTTTCAGGCAAATATAATGTTAAAAGGTATTTTGAAAAAATCGAACAGAGGTCTAAGTTAGATGAGTGGAGTGAGGAAACGACCTTAAAAATCGTTAAATACAGACTGGTAGGTGATGCGTATGATTATTTTAAAACCGACCCTACATTAGATGTGCTGGAATATACAGATTTTAAAGCGAAATTTATTAAAAGGTTTTCGCCAGTTATAATACCAGGAAAAGTCTTGAATAATTTAAATAAATGTTATCAAAGACATGACGAAAGGGTAAATCAATATGCCACTCGAGTTAAGTTATTAGGCGTCTTAATTTTGGAGGAGGATTTGGCCACAGCAAGCGATAACGAGAAACCCGGGTTAACTAAAAAAGTAGAGCAATTAGTGCTGAACCAATTCACAACAGGGCTGAATAAAAATTTATTAAGAAATGTGGGTACAGTATTCATGCGAGAGGAGAATTTAACGATAGATAAAGCGGAAGAATTCGCGAGACAAGAGGAACTAAATGAGATAATGTTGAAACCGCGCCAATTTCAGGTATCAAATATTAATAATGTAAGTTGCTTCAAATGTGGTGGGTTAGGACATTATGCTAGAGACTGCCGTGTGGAGAATAATTTCAGAGATTTTGGGAACAGGGGTGAGAATTTTCAGGGCAGCCGGGGCCAAAATTTTCAGGAAAACCGTTATAACTATAATCAGGGAAATCGAGGAAATAACCAAACAAATACTTATGAGAGAAATACAGATTTTAGAACAGGGGAAAGACGACGTAATTTCAGTGAAAATAGGGGATATTTTAACAATGAACAAGGGAGAAATACAGATTATAAGACAAGGGAAGGGCACCGTAATTTTAGTGAAAACCGGGGACAGTTTCATTATGAACGAGGGAGAAATATAGGCTATAGGACAGAGGAGAGACAGAATAATTACAGGGAGAATCAGCGACGCTTTAACGAGGGAACAGGTAGAAACATGAGTGCTAGCACAGGTACGCAGAATCAGGGACAAGGAGGTACAGGTACAGCATAAAGTAGATGCTGTGGTACAGGAGCTATACCTAGAGGGTTAAATTCAAACTTGGGGACAAATAACGGGCAATATTTAAACTCTCAAGCCGTTCCCCTTATAGTGCCTCGAGAGGGAACGCGGAATTAAAATTAGTAAGTGATTTTGGGGCAAAAGAAAACAATATATACGCTATGCAAATACCTCAAATTTATTATAATGCAATTAACTCGCCAGGTTACGTAAATATTTTTATAAATAATAACCCAAGGGAATTTTTAGTAGATAATGGATCGGCTGTTTCTATAATTAAAGAAAGTTATGTAGATAAAAATAGTAAAATTTTTGAAAGGGCGGATATTAAATTAACTGGGGTTACAGGCCATAATATTCCAATTTTGGGTACAACTATAGCGAAACTCGGTTTTAATAATTTTTATATAGGGGAGATCGAATTAATAATTTGTGATGACCAAGTACCACTGGGCGTCGCGGGAATTTTAGGTAGAGATTTCTTGGTAAAAAATAAAGCTAATATTTGTTATGATAAAAATGTACTGAACGTATGTAATGTCAAGATACCGCTCCAATCTATACAGAATTTAAGAGATGCTGATGAGGAAATAAACGTTGAGGAAAGAAAATATAATAATGAGGGCGCACAGTTGAGTGAACCGTTAGAAATAGATATAATAAAGTATGAGAATTTTATTAGTGTTACGGAAAATAGAGAAAATGCGAATAAAAATAATTCTTTTCGAAACGCGGCAAAGAATCTTTCGATAGATTGCGGTGGAGAACAGATTATTAACAAGGACAATGAGGAGGAAGGCGAGTTTTGTTTTACTGCGGTGCGGATTCGATCGAAAGGGTACGGGGAAGAACAAGTAATTGCCGATAATTTTGTAGAAGACTATGATAGATATATAGGGGAACATAATAAGAGGTTAACGGATAGTGACGATAATTGGAGTAATAATGATAAGGAAAATAAGGAAATTGTAGGTAGGCACGATATTTGTTTAAATGCGGCACAGGCTCTATCGAGGGAGTGCGATGACAAACAGATAACTAAGGGAAAAAGTTATGATTTATATAAAGGGAAAAATAATTTGGTTAATGATGATGGTTATATTAACAGTGGTAATTATAGTAGCATTGATGAGGAAAATAAAGGTGAAATAGATAAAGAAAAAATGAGTTTTATTAATGAGGAATATATTAATAAGGTAATATTGAGTACTGCGGAGAATATTGTTAATAAAGAAATAAGTAGTAAGCCAGATAAACGCGAGGTGAATCATAGTTGTATAGAAAATAATAATATTGAGAACAGTAACACTAGTATTATTGGGGAAAAAGTCGAAGATAACAAGAATAACCGCGAGGTGAAATATTTCAGTGACAATAAAGATAATAAACATGTAACAAATACCAGGGAGTCAGTAAGTGATATTATATACAATGAAACTAAAGGTAAAACAGGTAAAAAGGAGGTTAATTGCAACGATATTCTTTCGTGTGATATAGAAAAAATAGATTCATATGAGTATAGTAAAAAGGTAATAGGCCGAACCGTAAACCCAGGAGAAATTGACAAAGGTGAACAAGAACTACAACATTATGAGATTTCTGAGTATCCAGGTATACATAAATCGGAATTAAATTTAAGAAACGATACATATATTGAACCAGAAAATAAAAGTTATCTTAAGCAAGGCATAAGGCGATTACAAAATGTTCAAGATTCGATCCATATGAGATCAGGTAATTCTCAAGGAGTCAGCAATTCGTATTTAGCAAACAATCTAAATATAGAATTATCAGGGTTACCGCGTATCAATGTGAATGATTTCTTTCAGCTTAAAAACGACTACGAATGTGCCGTTGAAAATGAATGTTTTAATGCAAGGAATTTAGGGACAAATAAACCACGAATTAAATGTGATGCTATGTTAGCGGATGATGTTGTTATACCTGGCCGGTGTGAGACAAGTTGTGTTATCCAATTGCGGAAAGATTTGAGTTGCCATACGATTTTAGTCGAACCACAAAATTTAAATATACAGGGCGTTCACGCGGCACGTACCTTAATGAGACCGCAAAATTTAATAGTACGAGTAGTTAATTTGAATCCATTCCCTATTACTTTAAAAGGAAAATGTGTTGTAGGGAGTGCAGAGCCATTTTGGGAAGAAGTAAATTCTTCGAAGGCTAACATACAAATAAATAAAATTGAGCTTTCAGATTATAGAGAGATACAGGATGAATTTGATTTAACTCATTTAGATGAAGATACTCGAAATTTATTGTGTGAATTCATTAGTCGATATAGACAAGTTTTTAGTCAAGGGGATAGAATTTTATCGAATACTTACGATGTAGAACATGAAATAATAACCTAAGACGTGTTGCCTATTGCTATGAAACCATATAGAGTACCTTACTATCAACGGGAAATTTTAAGAAAAGAAATTGACAAATTATTAGAGTCAGGGGTTATTAGACATTCACAATCCGCGTGGAGCGCACCCGTCGTTATTGTAAATAAAAAGGATGAGGATGGGACTAATAAAATTCGAATGTGTATCGATTATAGAGCATTAAACGCTGTAACTAAGCGTGATTTCTACCCTTTGCCAAATTTAAATGAAACTTTGGAAATTTTTGGTAAATCTAATTTATTTAGTACGTTCGATGTCAATAACGCGTATCATCAAATCCCTTTATCGAAGGATGTGATAGAAATATCAGCCTTTAGTACACCGGTTGGACACTACGAATATACTAGGATGCCATTTGGGTTAGTAAACGCCCCCTCAACATTTCAAAGATTTGCTAACGCTATGCTAGCAGGATTAACCACAGAAATGTGTATGGTATACTTAGATGATATTATCGTTTTTAATTCAACGGGGGTAGCCGATCATATTAGACAATTAGCTTTAGTATTTCAACGACTTATTGACGCAAACATAACATTAAAACCTAGTAAGTGTAAATTTTTGTTAAAGCTATGTCATTTAGCCGATATCGAGGCAGGGGATACAATAGATTCAACCCTAGATAAAGAGGACCGAGGTAATTTAGTTGATGAGAATATAAGTGACCTCGAAGTTATAGAGGTTGAGGACGACATTTATCAAAATACATTACAAGTATTACCTTTTAGTCAAATCTTAGATTATAATCCCTTAGAGGATATCGTAGAAGTTAGGGATGAGGACGTACCACAGCCGTTGCGACGTTCTACCCGTATTCGTAAGCCACCGGATAGGCTAAATCTTTAACGTGATAGATTTTGTGTAGAATTAATAAACCTTATTTTTAATTTTCCGGCATATATAAGTTATCTTTTTATTTTAGAAATACACCTATGATGGGGTTAGACCGAGTTACAATCCAAAATGTTATAATTGTAAAACAACACATATATGAATTCTATTTCACTGCAGGGAAAAATTACACATTTCTTTAAACTTGCATCGAAAGTATAGATGCCTGATTGTTCTCGAATTAAGCTTAGTGAACAGTTTGCCGTTAGTGAAATCGTCTTTATAATGGATCTTAGTGACAGTCTACTCTCTCACATGGTCGTGATTATAGTAGGTATAAGCAACCCAATTATATGTATGTATATCATTTGCTATTTGTGTTGTTGTTTTAATTGTTAGTACGTTTATCTTTAATATGTTGTCCCTCATACTATTGACTGTTTTGTGCTCCGTAAATAAAAGTGTTGCGTTAGTTGCATACGATTG
Organism: Leptura quadrifasciata; assembly: GCA_963675555.1. Taxonomy (NCBI): domain Eukaryota; kingdom Metazoa; phylum Arthropoda; class Insecta; order Coleoptera; family Cerambycidae; genus Leptura; species Leptura quadrifasciata. The sequence goes on from OY776676.1 coordinate 84,745,069, forward strand.
CATGGACCCAAACATTAACATTTCGGTAATTTCGATTAAGGACGTTACACCCTGCCCAAACCCAGTGTCGGACTATACCGAGACCGCTATTAAGGTCACCGTGTTACAAAAGGACGAAGTTAAACAGGTTGCAGTAAAATCGTGTCTTGTCGAAGTGACACGTCTAATCGCGTATTGTGGCATGCATAGTCACAGCTCTTTAGTGAAAAACGGACTTTACAATTACGTTCATCCGCTAGGAAGTGACTCTTGTAAAGACATTCATCGTTATCGAACCTTCTCAATTTTTAATCGACTTATTAGTCAAATTCTGATGAATGGTACAACTAGTGAATCCATTACTATTGCCGGCTCAGTAGATACGGAAGGCGGTTGCTACGGAGGAAACTATGTCGAAAGAGGGAACGAGTGGAATAATGTTATCGTTATTGCTACAGTCAAAATCATTATAAAAGATTATATAGCACCAGTAAAATTAAGGGAAAACGAGGTCAGCTTACTAGGTGGTGTTACATGTCCTTATGTCCAACGATATTGCTTTGATTCAACTTTTGGAGAAACTACATGGGATTTAGATATGGGAAAAAACTGCGAGGAAGAATTGATGATGTTATATCAAGGTACCGCTCGATTGGTGACAGAGAAAAAATTAAGAAAATATTTAGTTGTGGAACAAAATACCAAAGTATTTGCCTTAACCTTAGTTAAACAGGATGACATTTGCAATTTAAACGTCTGGACCACAGAACATCCCCAAATAATAGTAATAAATGAGACTCGAGGAGATAGAGGAAGAAAATATAAGTCGAAACACCCTGTACAAAATGTTAATTTGATGATGTATGTAAATAGTAAGTTCATGTATGTGGAACAGGTTTACAAACGTACCGTTCAAAATCTTTACAGTGATACTGTATATCGCCGATGTACGGTGCATAGAGAAATACTTATTAATCGCTTAATCATGGCTCCATTAACCCCCGCCGCCATTGGAATGTTAGTTAGTAAAAATATTGGTTATACTGGAAGAGTTTTAGGAGAAGTCCTATATATTATAAAATGTGTCCCCAGAAAAGTAGAAATTAGAAGAACGGACCAGTGCTACAATGAATTACCAATTTCCATCAACAATGAGTCATATTTTATGTCAGCCGTAACTCATGTTATTCAGTTACGTGCAGAAGAAATCGAATGTAATCCCTTAACACCCCCTTTGTACCAGATTGATGACCAGTGGATAGGTTTCACCCCGCATCCAGTTATTTCCTAGCCTCCTAGAAGAATTGAAGTCGAGCCCGAGAAGCGCTTAAAATTCACTCCTATCCAACCTATAAGCTCCAGTGGCGTTTACACAGTAGAAGAAATTAATAAAGCACAAAGAAGTCTTACTTTTGGTTTCGAAAGATCAGCCGTAGAAAATATCATTGCTAGACGAGTAACTGGGTTTGAAGTTAATAATCAAGGATATTCAGCCTTAAATATTTTCGACAAAACGGATCTAGAAAATTAGCGCGATCCACCCTACAGCAGGCATGGGAATGGTTCACCGATGTGGGAATATTTTTTAGTGGAATCATGGGATTCTATATAGTTTGCAGAGGAATTAAATATATTATAGGAGTTTTCATTAATGGCTTCCATTTATATAAATTAGTCGGATTTAGTTTTACCCTTCTAGCCAGTTTATGGAGCACCTTAACAATGTGGGTAGTCCACCACCATAATAGTAACATTAATCATGAACCGTCTGTGGGTGCCCCCGAAAGCCCTAAGGATGCCATACCAGAAAAGGAACCCCCAACCACAGCTAGTAACTCAGCCGGAATTTATCCTAGTCTACACTGGACGGAGAAGGAAAAGAGGTCAGCGCCAGTGCGGGTATAACGTGGTTACGCGAAACAAACAGTCGATTATCCCGAGTACGGTCTACGACTATGCTATTCGTGAGTTCGGATGGGAAATGAATATAGAAGACATCGCTAATTTATTTTTTTTTGAAACTAACTGTATATGTTATAACTGATGAATAGTTTTAGTATTATTTTTGGGGTTGTGTATACCTGCCTTTTAGTTTGTAGATATAGATAACATTTTATTATAGTTCGAATGAAAGAAATGATAGGGAAGTTTTCTTCCACCTTGTTCCTCATGATGTGAGTGAAGGGCGTTTTGGTCCCTCTAGTTAGGTAGATTTTGTTGAAAAGACTGCTACTTGTGAAAGTAGGCAATCTTTTTCTTTGGGGGGAGTATTGTGCCACTCGGTATATCTATATGTAATTGGTCCACCATGTATATCCCTATGTAGATACGATAGTCTGACAGACTGCTGAGACAGCAAAATTGTAGGTGTGTAGAGACGCGAGAAAAGCAGAGACGACGATGAGGCGCGATGAAGTAAAGTAACGTTGTTGTTCTTAAAATTTGAAAGCAATGAAGAAACTTAAAAATTTATTTGATATGTCAATGGTGCTTGTTTTGTTTTATATTTAAATTAATGTAACGAGTGCGTCAGTGAGTGGAACTACATCAGGATATGGGTGAGATCCATCTAATTGTATTTTCGTTTATCTTGATTGAAAGGTTTCGTTTTAACGTGATACCCGAGTGTCGAAATGCTCTATTCCCTTTTGAAATACATAGTAATTGATTTGTTGTTCTTGTATGTAATCTCCTTCTAAATGTATGATGTGTTGGCGCTTAAAGAGATTTAAAATCCTGCGGTATTGCAGACGAGCAATGGGAACAACTTGCAGCGGACAGAACCGAATGGCGAGGGGTTGTGGCCAGCTATCAAGGAAATGTTGCTGCAAGAAGGCCGAATCCAAGACCTAACCAGGTCTATGTTTGTCCTGATTGCGGTCGACATGTGCTCTCCCGAATTGGCCTCTATAGCCATAGTCGTGTGCACCGTAGATGAATGGGAATTACAATAGACTACACCTTTTACTTGTTTTTTATTGTACGCAATTTATCGACTGTAACATTTCTATACTCGGACTCGAGTAACGGCTAATAATAATAATAAAGAGATCGTAAATGTTTTTTTTTATATATATATATATATTTTCACCGAAATTTAACTTTTCTTATTAAATTTTATTTATACTTTTTACAAGTGTTTTACTCTAGAGCATCATACTCTAGAAACCCTCTTTCAGAATTAGGGCTACGGACTAACGTCCCCGAAGCACGCATACCTTAAATAGTTAATTTAATTCCCTTGTAATATTACAGGGTGGTGGCAGCAACAAACGTTACTTTATTTTTTTTATTTAGTTTTTCTATCATTTTGTATTTTTATAATTTTTTTTCGCCCACTCAGTTAATGGAGGGGGTGAGCACCACAAAGCAACTGAGACGTATTGAAATGATTTGAAACCATCCGTAAAGTTGACTTGCGATTTATCCTTACTGATCTTGTGGATATATTCTTGAAAAATTTGTTGATTAGAATTATTTTCATATTTCGGAAGGTGGCTTTATTGAAAGAATATTGGCATCAAGGTCACATACGTTTATTTCTTCGGATTTGATTAGTTGTAAAATATTTAATTCATTACACTGAATATACCCCTCGGCCAAAGGCCAATATGCTTCACCTAGGTTTTTTATAGCCATAGTGTGGATTTTATTGTAATTATTCTTATTACAGTTTTTTTGTTTTAGTACATATTTCGATGCCAGGTACTCACGTTTAAGCCACAGAATTTGTTTTAGGCTTTCTACTAAAACAGCTTCATTTGGGGATGATTTCATTACTCCCAAGAAGACGCGTAAAGATTTAAACTGTACTCTATCTATTTTCTTTAGATGTACATTGCTGGCTGAACCGTATAGCGTATAGCCATAATCAATTATTGCTCTTATATAGGATCTATAGAAAATTAGTGCTATAGTTTGATGTTCTCCCCAAGAGAAGGAGCAGATTTGCATGAGTAAATTGATGCCCCTCTCTACTCGCCCAACTATATATTGGATGTGACCCTTCCACAGTAACTTTGAATCTAACCATAATCCTAAGTATTTATATTTTATCAGAACAGGGTAAGTAATTCCGTTTAAGGATATGTTTTGTCTTTGTGGAAGACGTCTCCTGCTAAAGAAGATAACGGCTGACTTACTGGAAGAAATGTTAAAATCACTTTGAAAGTTCCAATTGTTTAAATTATAACCAATATATTTTAAATCATATATACTTTCTTTTTAATTTTTTCTACTAGAATATCACAACATCATCTGCGTACTGAATGCAAAAATATATTGGGAGACCATAGACCGCGTAAGTCGAGTTTATATAAACTAAATAACAGCGGGCTAAGTACCGACCCTTGTGGAATTCCACGGGATGTGGTTCTAGGACCTACGATTGTATTGTTATTATTTTTAATTGATATTTCTCTTTCAATGAATATATTGATGATTACGCTAATAAATCTGTCAGGTAATTTTATATATTGCAACTTTGAGACCAATATTCTTAGGTCAATATTTTCTTAAGCGTTTGTTATATCTACGAAAGTGCTCCTGTACAATTATTTTCCGAAAGAGATCTAAAGTTCCCAATCCTGACTTAAATCCGTACTAATTTCTTGGTGGTTATTGTTACTAAATAACCAAAACTCCATCCCCAGTTTAACCATTCTTTCCAATGTTTCAATAATACAGGATATCAAAGTTATAGGTCTGAAGGAATCAGCAGAAGAAGGGTCTTGGCCAGGTTTGGCAAATAGTAATACAATACTTCTTTTAAGTACTCCTGGAATATGCTATCCTAACCACATTTTATTGAAAATGTTTAATAGAAAAATTTTGGCTAATGGCCCCATATGTATTAACATGGGATAACAGATCTGATCTAAACCAGGTGAAGAATTTTTTGATTTTTTTTAATAGATTTATTTAATTCCTCTAGAGTGAATATATTTGTAATAAAATTGTTATTATTGGTAACATTGAGTTTAAGTGCCACCGTTGTTCAGCTGATGGAGGCGTTAATTTATAGAGAATATCTTCTGCTATTTCATTTGACACGTAATTTGATTTGTTTTTTTTTTTTGGTTTCTTAATGCACTGACTTTATTCCAAATTTTATTTATAGGTGTATTGTTGTTAATACTATTGCAATAGTTCTGCCAATGTTTCTTTGGTTTAACTTTAAACAAACGTTTCGTCTGAGCCATTATTTTTTTGCACTCTAGATAATTTTGTTCATTCGATTGATTTTTATAATCTACAAATACTTGTTTTCTTTTCTTACTCATAATTTCGCACTCTTCATCCCACCAATGTGATTTAGGAGGTTTTTTAGGGATAAATGGTTTATTTTGCGCAATAGTAGCTTGCCCGGCAGTATGTATTGCATTAATAAGATGAGAAATATCTTCATTCACATTATTGATTTGTGGTACGCCCTGTATGAAATTTTCTAACGTTGATGTCTATAAATCCCATTGGGCTGTATCTAGGCGTCACTTCCTAGCTGGGTAAATTATATTTTGTTCATATGATGTATTTTTATGTACCAATAGGATAGGAAAGTGATCAGACCCCAGGGTGTTATTCCATAAGTGAGGGGCAATGTTGGTCTGTGCTAGACTAACATCGACACACGATTTTTGAGAATTAGGTGAAGTTAGCCCAGTAGGAGAGCCATCGTTTAGGACAATTAAACTTGAGTATTCTATTGCTTCTAAAAGTTCATTACCGTCTTTATTCATACACTCTGATCCCCATAAACCACTATGGGCATCAAAGTCTCCCCCAATAATTAAGTTTGAACCAAAGTTAGAAAATATGTTGACCACGCTCTATTATCTATGAATAGAGACGGAGGTCTATAAATTGAGATAAAATTATAGGTTTCCTTATTTATATACACTTTAATTCCGCAAATTTCTGGCTTAACTTTGAGTCTGTTAAAGTTTAAAATCTACATTATCTATATCTAACATATTAATTTGTAATTGCAGTAAATTTCTAGAGAAAGCGGACCAAATCAAGTATTTAGGTATTCACTGCAGTTTTTAAAGTGGCATCAACACATATATTTCTGAATAACAAATTATGCAAATTATTATATAAATTTTGTCAGCTCCGAAATATTTTAATGCAAAAAAAACATCTTTAATACAAAACTACAATTAACGTTTACATGGTATTGATTGAATCAATAATAAAAGATGGAATAGTCATTTGGGGGATCGACCTATGATACGACCTTAGACAAATTAAAACATAATTCAAAAGCACTTCATTAAAATTATTCTCAACCAACCGAAACAATATAGTACAAAATTACTATCTGAAGAGTCAGTTAGATATTGATACCATATATAATCTTATCTTTGAACTATATAAAAAAAAAATGCGAAATGTCCATCCACATTTATATAAAACTCAATCTCAGACAAGTAAAACCCCGAAATAGCATTTGTTCAGTTTATAGACTACACTGGAATAACATTATTTTATATGTTACCCGGAGTGCATAAAAGAACTAAATAGTAATAATGCATTTAAAAAGAAATAACTATATATCTGTTTGAGAAAATATTGTGAAATTTAAAAGTATTATAAATAAAACATTCATATTGTTGCTTTTGTGTCTACCTCCGTATTCAAAATGTAAGTTGTTAAACTTTTAGTATTGTGTGTAAAACTAATCGTTTATCTTTTATTTACAACTATTTTACATTATTGCCTCTTCACATTGTGTAATTTATATTAGCTTACACAAAACAAGCGTGTAATTCAAACGTCTTGGCATTTTTGACATAACAGAATGACTGACATTAATTATTATTTTTTCACAAGTTCCCAGCGGCTCGTTTCATATCTAGTATAATTGGACTATATCACAGAGCTTACGCGTTCGCAGAAAAAAAACAGCCAAATACAAATTTTTATTCAAATGTACGTCTACAAAAGCAAGCTTTGTTCCGAATTTTACCTATACCTTATTTGTTTTCTTAACAAAAGGACTTAAATTCTGTACCACCGCTTTGAAAATTAACCATTGTTTGTTTAGTCTTTACGACTTCTAAAATCACGTAGTCATAAATTTTTATGCCATAAAATTCTTTAATTGTCTACCTTTGACAACCGGGCTCATCCATTTAAAAGTACAATTGTGTCATTTTTAGTAAATCCTTAGAGATTAATCTGTAATTTAGATACACATTTAAGACCATACCTTTTTATCTGTGCATATTTGCGATATTATCTGCAAATACACATCTTTTATAGACATGTATCGTTTTACCAGGGAAGAGCTTTTTAACTTATGGCTCCAAGAGGACATTAAAAAAAGAGGTGAAGTACTCATGACTTTTTGATTACATGAATATACGGATTAATAAAAATATTGATTCCTCCCACGAACAAAGAATTCGTGGGAAATTGCGTCATTTATGTCGCGCTTTTTGTGTATTAAGTACATAAAATGCAACTTCTATTTATTGACCTGTGTGAAATACGCTTGTAATACTGACACTAATAAATTATTATCTAATTGTAATAAATAACAATATTTACAAGAACTTTTTCTCTTCTATTATATCTAATTCAATAAATTGTCCTTTTGTTTAAGACATATCTGTATAAATATATTTTATTTACTAGGTCTACTGTTAACCATCAGAAAAATAAATAGAATGATTTAATATACATTATTTCTACTAGTATACTACATTCTTATGGTATGTAATAGCCGCGATGTGTTTTTTTATGTTAAATAGAGATTGTTTTTATTATTACAAGTGGAACCAATATAACTTAAATTATACGTGACAATATTGAACACTATAATTTAACAATTATCGGACAATTATCAAAATGATAGTCAACTGGCTTTGACGTTTTTTATCAAGTTTTCAAATCAATGAATTCTACTTTTCGCAACAATAAAACCAATTTTCATTGTTAAGACGCCATATTAAATTGGGTAAATAACATCAAAATATTTTGAAATAAATCTATAATTAAGAATAAATATTTTCACATTTAAACAAAATCAATCTCAGATATAAATATTTATTACACCACTCTTTTTTAATTGTTTTTGTTAAGTTTATTTTTGTCTGGTCGTCTTAGATTGTTTATCTAATAATACTAACATTAGTTTATTTGCCGCATAATCAACGTCGTTCTATATATATGTATATGTATATATATATATATATATATATATATATATAAATGTATTTGTTTGGTCTGGTCGATAGCCGAGTGGGTGAAGGCGCGAGGTGGCAATCGCGATTAATCACACGGACATCGCACCACCGGGTTCGAATCCTGACTCCGGCACTGTCGGAGGAAATAGTTGTATGTCCACGTTCTTTCAATGTGTAACCCCCTTCCGCACAAGCCCTGGGTTCTGGAATGGGGGGTTGTCTAATTTCTGTAGTATTTATTTATTTCCAAGATTCGTTACTTATATAGATAGCATGAAAGTCTTATCTTTCTAGATCTGTTAGTGTAGACACTATGTCTTTCATATACCTAGTATAAATAGTACTTACATCGACCTCTATATTGGCAGTCTCGATACAGTTAAAAATTTTGAAAGTACATAGAACGGAAAAGGAAGCTATGTACAGTTATATCTACCGTATTACCTACAGTCGATGAAATAATTTGTATTGGTGATATGAATATAAACCTATTGAGTGGTGAAAATCCCCTTTCTCGCTGTTTTAGTGCTTATGGTTTCCATCAAATTATCACACAAGCGACGAGAGTAACAAATTTATCTTGTACACTGTTAGACCCTATTTTTATTACTAATAATAATATTGTAGTTGATTCGGGATTAATCAACGCAGACATAATATCAGATCATCATTTAGTTTACTGCGAACTGAAATGTAAAATTTCAGAACCACCGCCCAAATTTATAACTTTTCGTGATTATAAAAACTTTGATTTGCAGGCTTTTCATGTTGATCTACATAATATAGATTGGCTTGATATTATCAGGGAGAACAACATTGATAAAAAGGTCCAAATAATAAGTACTTTAATATTAGATTTATTTGATATTCATGCTCCAGTGCGAAGGGTTAGAGTCACCAGACCCAAATCACCTTGGCTCACTGAAAATGTACTTCTCATATTAAAAGAACGTGACATAGCTCTAAAGAAATATAAAAACTCCAAAAATAATCAAGACTGGGGAAACTATAAAAGTTTAAGAAATTTTGCATTAAATGCTGTTAGAAATGAAAAAAAATCTTACATCAGTTATATATCTAGTATTAAAAATAATAGCCGTAACACCTGGTCAGCTTTAGAAAGTCTTAGTGTAAAAACTAAACGTAGTGTCAACATACCAAATCGCCTTTGTGTTCCTGAGGAAATAAATACCTATTTTACGAGCAATAATAATCCTAACAATCTTAACTGTGAAAAAACGCTTGAATTTTATGAAAATAGCAAATTTAATCCTAATATAAATTTCTCGTTTCATTTAACTAGCACTGAAGAAGTAACTAAAATTATAAATAACTTGAAATCAAAAGCATACGGATTAGACAATATATCTAGTACTATGTTGAAATACTGTTCTCCCCTTCTTGACAAATATATTGTTCATATTATTAATTGTTGTATATTACAAGGCTACTTTCCAAATAGTTGGAAAGAAGCTGTAGTAAATCCTATGCCTAAAGTATCGAATCCTTCAACCATATCTGATTTAAGACCAATCAGTATGTTATCAACAATATCTAAAATCATGGAGAAAATCTTGCATAATCGAATTAACAACTATTTTACGGCAAGTGATATCTTACCTTTACACCAATCAGGCTTCCGTAAATCTCATGGGACTAGTGCCGCTCTTTCTGATGTATTAAACAGGGTGATTAAGTCTTGGGATGCTGGTGAAGTATCTGCCCTAATACTATTAGACTACTCCAAAGCATTTGATACCATTAACCATAATGTATTAATTTCTAAATTGAAATATTATAATTTTTGCAAACATTCTATTGACCTTATGAAATCGTACCTCACTGAGCGCACTCAAAGAGTGTACATTAATGACAAAATATCTAGGAGTATTAACTTACTGGCTGGTGTTCCACAGGGCTCAGTTATTGGACCACTACTTTTCATTATATATACAACAGACATAATTAAATCCTTCAATAATTGTCACTGCCATGCGTTTGCTGATGATACACAGTTAGTCTATACATTTATGCCTAATCAACATAGACAAGCGGAGGCTTTAATAAATTCCGATTTGCAAAAACTGTATGATATATCGATATCGCACAATTTAAAACTTAACCCTACCAAATCAGCAGTTATGATTCTTGGTAGCAACAAACACAGGGCTTTACCCAAAAATAATATGACTATTACTATAAACAACATGGTGGTACCTATAGTTTCTGAATGTAAGAATCTGGGCCTAATCCTTGATGAAAAATTAAAGTTTTCTAATCATGTCAGCAAATTAATCCAAAAATCATACTTCACATTAAAATTGCTTTACGCAAACAAATCTATTCTCAGCATTAAATTAAGAAAAAATCTTACTGAATCGATAGTCTTATCTAACTTTAATTATAGTGATTATGTATACGGTCCTTGTCTGGATGTTGTCGATAAAGTACGAATACAACGGATGCAAAATGCTTGCTGTAGGTTTATATATGACTTGAGGAAATTTGACCATATTACTCATAAGATCAATGAGCTGAGTTGGTTAAACATGTCTAATAGAAGAAATTTCCATTTAGCAACATTTGTACATAAAATTCTCACTACTTCCACCCCTGCCTATCTGAAAAACGCCCTCACCTGTCGCCATTCCTTGCATCATGTGAATATTCCCGCTACCCATACGCTTCATATTCCTAAGCATCGCACAGTCATGTTTCGGAAATGCTTTACATATAATGCTGTTAAAATGTACAATTCTCTACCTATGGACTTGAAGAGGCTTCCTTTGTTAAAATTCAAGAAAAAGGTAAAATATTATTTCTTTGAACGACAATAATATATGTATATGTATGTATATGTATGTGTGTATATATGTGTATATGTGTATATATAGTATATAAAATATCTGTTAAACCTAGAAACGTAACATTATTAGTTAATAAGATCGTAATTCTTGGTTATTCTATTCTCGCACTTCAGTAATGCATGATCTTTTACATTGCAGATGTATGTGTATAGTATATATGTGTGCCTTATTGTAATTAATATTTCTACTCGAGGTTAAGTGGAAGAATAGCATTAAGCTAAACTTCGCCTCATTTGTATAGTTAATATCATTAGCATTATGATTTATGATTGTGATAATGATTTATAATGATTTATTTATTTATTTATTTTTATCTTGTTACTGATATATTTATTACTATACAAATAAAAGTCGATTATTATTATTATTATTATTTAAAAATATATTTTAAGTATTTTTAATGCAATATACAATAATGGATTTAATTGAGCGATAAACTAGCGTATTATATCGATATTAATTGTGTAAATGTAAATAATGTTAAATTAATTGACAAACAATTTTTAACAATATGTGGAACTACAAAGAAAGGCTTTGTTGCACTAAAGAATTTTTATACCTTTAGACAATCGCCCCATATATCGTCTGATACGCTACTAAATAAAATTGTAGTACCACGGTAAAGCCTTTGTTTGGGAATAACAAAACGTCTATCGTTGACAAAGCTACTTGGCTTTCTTTAGTTCTTTACCTACGAATTATATTCGTTTTGCTCCGGGGGCTATAATAACTTTTTATTAAATCTGCCGGGAATTCATCTATAAAATTTCCTAAAATTGATGTGCCTTTCGGGATATTAAGTCGCAAGCGTATCAGTAAAAGTTTTACTGGCGTTTTAATATATAAAATAGACAAAAATTTAGTGCCTACCTAGCTAAATTGCACAATTATCCGGTGAGATCAGTTGAAAACTATAAAAATATCATTCTTAAAAATAGTCAACTTTTAGTGATTGTTTACGCTCGTACAACGTTCTACAAAACTATATACAACAGATGTTAGATGTTACAACACAATAATGACTACGTACAAAATTATGTTACTATTGTGAATAGCTTATGTTAAATAAAAAATCTATTCTAATCTAAAATTATAACACACGCATTTCAGGACTTCATACTTCATTTGTTGTAGAACTTCATTTTTTAAATAAATTATTTCTAAACACTTGCGTTTTCTATGCTTTCAATAGATAGAATGGGACATATGAATCCATTATTTTTTTCTTTGCCATTTCAATTTATATATTAGAAGTATATCAGACGTCTTATGTGGTCGTGATTCCGCTAACAAGAAGTTCAAATCTACTACCAACATAGTCGTGCATATAATATATATATATATATATATATATATATATATATATATATATATATATATATATATATATTGCTATGTATTTCAATACACGTTACATAATAGTTAAGTGTAGTCTGTCACAATTAAACGATATGAAATGAAATGAATTTAAGGAAATAAATAATCTCAGAAATCATTGGAATGCAACCAATATATATAAAATTGTAAAGTGGCGGAATAGATTCTAGTTTAGTGGACAAACGTGGTTATTGCACGAGTTCGCGATAACATTAAAATATTGAAACATACGAGGTTTCGATAGTAACGGAAATGATTATTATATAAAAAAAAAGATAGTAACGCATGATTATGAAAAAATGTCATGAATGACGGAAAAAATATAAAAACTGAAATAAGTAAAAAAATATATAAGTAATAAAGATATAATTGATAACACGTAAAGGTACATAATTTTCAGTAGCACTTCAATAGAAACATACTAGTGGCCCTTATCGTTTTTAATAGTGGGCAAAAATATAAGCACGCTGTCCTTTCAAGAATAGTTTGACAGTTTCCAGACTTGAAAAGTTAGAAATCAGAGTAAGCAGAAGCAGAAAATTTAATAGTCGGATGGTTAATGGATATATTAAATGGTAGGATGGTCAATGGACATATTGGATAATCAGTTGGACAGTCGTGGAAACTAGAACATAGGTACATTTTCACCCGCGGGAAAGAAAAAAAGATAAGGTTACAAATTTATTACTACGTAAAATTAAATATAGGTATTTTCTTTTTCTGTAAATTTAGATTAAGTTAGTAAGGCAGAAATAAGTAAATCTTGGAAAAAAGTCAATATATTGTTAAGTTTTTTGGCATCAGAACATTTCATTGGGGCATGCTAATGATTTCTGGGGTCTGTGATCCTTTCTGAGAACCGGCTGCTGTAAGAGTCTCATGAATGATTAAATGCTTAACTAATATAGTATCTACATAGAGATATCATAGCATTTATTGGCGCCCAACGCGAGGCTGTGATAAAAAAAGACACAGGTAAAAGAAAACAGTAATAGTTGTTAATAGAGTGTATATAATATTTATAAAAAAAAAGAAAAACCGAATCATCTATTGTAATTTCGTAAAACTAACGAATTTAAGGTCAGGAAAGTTTGTTTAATAAGATTACGATCAGGTAAGACAACGGGGGGTAAAGGCCAAGAAACAGCATAGACATCCACGTCACAATCATCAGAGGAGAATTTACTACAGAATATTGAGCAGCAAACAGAAACAACGCACGATATCATGCACACATCGCTGACAGATTGGATGATAACAACAAAAAACTGGAAGAATGTGTACAAGAAATGAAAGGAAAAATGGAAACGGTAGAGAGTAGATTAGATAAAATAACCGAAGAATTCAACAATGAAATAGAGGTTAAAGTGAAATTGGCAACAGATGGAATCGAAGATGAAATAAGCAACCATGTTGAAAACGTAATAATAAATGAATTCAAAGAAATAGAAACTAGGATGAATAATCAAGATAGTAGGTAAGGCGACACTCTGGGCGAGCCTCACCACTACCCCCGGGGCCCCCAATTTTTTGGGGCCCCGGGGCTCCGCCCCGTGCCAGATCAAGAGAGGGGTAACAGAGGGCGTGGCTTCCCCTCCACTCCATTTTGGCTCCGCCCCGTGCCACGTCATATCAGGGAGGGGATAACAGATGGTGCGACCGTTAATTGATGAGTTATAGCTGGGCCAATAACCCCTATTGGTATGTCTAGACAAATTTTGGATACATGAAAAACGGGGAGACATGTCTGGTTCACATCCGGTTTGGTTAATATATAGCACGCAGATAATATATGTGTGGAACAGATGTAAATCTAAAAATAGACATCAAGGAGAAAAAGAGGTTAACAGAGCATTCACTTGTACTAGATACGCGGGAGACAGATAGCATGTATAGACTAGTAAGTAATATGATATATGTACCATGTGTGGAACAGATGTAAATCTAAAAATAGACGTCAAGGAGAACAAGAGGTTAACAGAGCATACACCTGCAATAGATACGCGCGGGACAGACAGACAGGCAGGTAATATGATATATGTACCATGTGTGGAACAGATGTAAATCTAAAAATAGACATCAAGGGCGAAAATAGGTTAACAGAGTATTCACCCGTAATAGATATGCGTGAGACAGACAGACAATATGATATGTGGAGAACAGCTGTAAAAGCTAAAAATGCACGTCAAGGGTACCTAGAGGTCATGCAGGTCATTCAACCTATATCCGGTGCCATGAACTTGTTTAGACAGGCCTGTATCTTTATGCAGTACAAATACTTTAAATATACTTGAATCGAACACACAGAAAAAGTGCTATACATAGAAGGTTTAAGCGAAAACGGGTAAGAAAAACGATTATAACGCATATTGGTCTAATGTCATACCACTAGAAACATTTTAGAAAGAATATATTGAAATGTTTATCCCCCGACATATTTAAAAGAATATATTGTAATATTTATTCCGATTTATTGAAAGAGTACCAGCTCGCGAATGGTCTACATAATGAAATCATCAATCTTCCAGCCCACTACAAAACCTTTATTGGAAATTATATTTTGAGATAAAAATGGTCTATAATAATTCTAATACTCTGTATTTATGTGTACAAATTTTATATCGCCCTGTATGTTACTAGTGCTTGGTGACTAGCAAAAATTCACAGAAAATTTTCAGGTCATATATGGTAATATCGCCCTGTATGTGATCTGGATACTAGCAAAACTATATTAAAATTTGTATCAGAATTATACGCATATTTCTAACACCATGTTAGATATCCTCGCCGCTACAATTGTTTAATATGAAACTATAATTAGAATCTCACACGTTTTGACTCCTTATGAACATACGGCTAGTATTTCAGGCGGGATAACGCAATATCTTCGACTTAAATGCAAGTGCACTTTGTGTTAAAAATAAATACATGTGTAGCAAACACAGGCTCATAAATCAGATGTTAATATGCTCGCCGATATTGCATAGAAATGAATGACGAGTTGTTTCAAAACAGATAAAAAATCTCGAGAACCCGGTAATACGTTCCTTTTTAATGTAATGTCACCTGATAACCAAAATCCCTAAGGTACTTTTCATTATTATTATTACGATGGCTTCCGGTTATTTGATTTTATTTTTTAAAGGTAAGCACATCGAGCTAGCAAAGCAAATAAACTTTTTTTGATTTCGAGTATTATAGATAAGAAGTCAAAAAGAAAATATCAGAATAGATTAAAGTCTTTATTAAACTTGTAAACAGAAATTCAAATGTATGGCACAAATAAAAATACATGTGGTTTAAAATATAATATACACAATTAATGCGTATACACAGATATTAAAATTATAAGAGATAAACACATACGGGGAAACAACAGACCAGGGCATTTATTACAATGGTTTTCAGTTATTATTTTACTGAAAGGTAAACAGTGTATTAGTAAAACAAATAAACTTCACAAACAACTTTTGATTTTTCAAGTATGTTATATAAGCATGAAAATAATATGTGAGAATTGTTTATTAAATTCTAAAAGCAATACAGCGGATACATATAACTATTTTGTAAATGCTTTTGTATATAGTGTTTACAATAATAAAGTTTACTGCTAAATATGAGCAGCAATATAACAATTTGGCAAAGTATATTTACGAAAACTTCTAATATTACAAACTTCAGAGAATAGGTGAAACATAACCTTCAATAACCCCAGATTATTATTTTTTATATCCATAAGGCACTGATCTATGGCCATCGGAGAACTTTCTTTTGGTAGAGAGCGGCTTATATATTTTCATCTCTCGTTTCGTAACCACATCGTGTTCTTTTGTTCGCCGTATATTATCGGACACTATGTATACAGGTTCAGAGTCACTGAGCACCATGTTCTTTATACTGTCAAAATTTACCAGCTGAGATGCAGCATAATTTAGGCAAATACCTTTTACTTTACACACTGCTTTTTCCTCGCTTTCACAAGTAGAATATACTTTATGGGCGTAATTTTTCGGACCACCAGACACAAATTCTGTAATGTAGCTACCAGGACCGTATGATTCCAACTCATCAGTCAGATCCCTAATAAACTCGCCAGTAGGTAGGTCAAACTCACCGGATCTTGATACGTAAATAATACTGTCTGTATCGTAATATAACACCCTTTCACCTAACTGTTCGAGACAACTATACAGTTTTAACCTGGCCTGGGCAGTAACATATGCTGCAATCACTACGTTTACAGTCGTTAAAGGTGTGTATGATTCCTCTCTATGTTCATAACCAACAACAAGCGCTTCTTCTCCTATGGGGATTATACCATTAACACAAATTCCTGGGTCTGTGAACATCCCAAACAGTTCACTCGGATTTCTGACAATCTTAGTCTTGGTCTGGTTTTCTCTCTGGCCGAATTTTCCCCAAAAACTGTTTAACATTAGTTTAGCGAGAGAACGAAGACCGGGGTTATTAACAATTTCACTAAATTCTAGCTGTATGCCTTCATTATTCAGAAAATCTTCGAAGTATTGTTCTTTCTGCTCCTTAGTAACACAGCTTGACGGCTACCCCGATGCTTGCTGTTTCACTTTTATAAATTTGTTCATCATGTCCGTAAACAGACCCGAAATATTTTTGATTTTGTCGTATTTCAGGACATTATATTTCCAAACCTCATAGACCTCCAATATTTCATAACCCTTTTCCACAGCTTTCAACACCTCATCGATAACCCACGTGCCCGTTAGGGATCTTTCCTCGTCGTTATGCGTGCATTCCCCCTGTTCCATGTTTTTTCCGCATAAACGACACAACACGAACATTAGCTTATTATTCATTTTCATTGGTAATACAGGATGATATAAATTTCTTGGTGGTAAATTTTACATTTGATGACTCCGTCTGTTCTTTTCAAGTCTAACTGATCACAGGCCTTCCCAACAATTACGGATGGGTGTCTTATCGGCATTTTGCCCGTTATGCAAACGAAGGGGTATAATGAAGTGAAATCCATGTATTTAATTTTTTCACTAGGCCTACACTTGTAATACTTAAAAGTGTTTCCCGTCCGACCTCCGTAAAAAGCATCTCGAGGGTTTAGTGGTGTAAGAGTAACTAGAGGATGTTCTTCAGTATAAGTCAACAGTTCTTCACTTTCTCATATCCTTTCATATTCCGAAATTGACACTCCCACATTTCAATAACGTCACAGCCAAAATGTCTCAGTCTCTCGGATTTGGTGATTGTAGACTCGTATCTTAAGTTCATTGTTTCTGCAGGGTTATCATGCAACGGCTCATCTCTGTTATGTCAGAAACAGCTGAGGCAGCCATGGTAATAGCATCCATGGAACTCAAACACCTGCTTTGTTTCCTCACAATAACCATCCACTTTAACCCCCTGAATTACAGATTCCAGCTGTTTGGCGGCATGAATAATATTGATTTGCCGCACATGAGACGAAAGACTCCGCGGTCATCAATTTAAATTAGTGCACGAACAATTTCATAGACTTTGCCGCCAACATTTTCTATCCAATAGAGTTTTTTCGTCATGGAACAGTCTTCCAAGCAGAATTGTCAACTCGCCATCTCTGAACGCCTTTAAAAATTCCTACGATAATTTTAATGACTTATTATAAATTATATTGTAACCATACTGAATTTTATGTTTTATGTCCTTCTTTGTTTAGCTTTGTAGTATGTTATATAATTTGTTTTTCTATTTTCTTTTTGAGTATGTGATAGGTAGATAGTAAACTATTATCAAATTTTAATATTTTATACGTGTGTATATGAGTCAGTTTAAACGGCTTTGCCGCCTAACTGTATTTAAATAATAATAATAATAATAATAATAATGTTCTTCCCAAACTAGCCACTGAATTGCAATTTTGCTCTGGTTTTCTCTCCACCTATACCCGTTTTTGGGGATGATGCCAATTGTATTTGGTTTGAGGAAATTTCTCCTAAACACTTTGTTACATGCAGAAGCGATTGTGCACGCCTAGGTGAAGGGGCAAACTTTGGCGGTTTCGAGCAACTGTTGACGAAATTTAAGGCATGCCTTGGATTTCCACATCAGATATACAGTATTCTACCAAATCACGCTGCATATCAAAAATATCATTTTTGTGACTCTCATACCATTCTAGAAATATTTCACGATCTTCTGTTTTCATTGTATCGGGGCTATAAAACTCCAGAGAGGGTAAAGGGCCTATGTACTTTTCATTTGCCTCTGTAATAAACAGGTGTGGAAAGTAACCTTTTCTCAGTTCAGGACCTAAGTCAAAGGCTTTTGGTAATTTAGAGAGAGCCATGGGAAAGTAATTTAAGGAGTCTATGAATTTTATATTTCCAACCTCCATTGAAATAATTTTGGTTCCGTTTGGGTCCGTTTGTGTCAAAACATAATTGAGGATAAACTGACCATCGAATGATTGAGCATTATGGGCTAAACATATCACCTGTTTGAATTTCTTGCGCAATGTTAAAAGATGATACATAAAGGGCGATATGGGGCCGCGGCATTTAAGCGTCTGAAGGCGAACGCCACATTTTTTTACACATTTCAATATTTTCTTCAGTACACTCGTCGCAGCACTGTTTAAACACACATAAATTAGGCTCATGAATCCGCGATCCGTCTTCTAACACATTTTCCTGCCTCGTTTCAAAATCATAGAAAATAAATAGAGTGTCGACCGTTTTTGGTGTGCCTTTATCTGGCTGCATATAACAGAGATGGCCTTGAGGCAAGTGTTTGTTACAAATTTTGCAAAACACTTCTCCACACGTATGAACTCTACCGCCTTTGACTGTTTTTAGACAGCTCGTACAGAGCTTGATCTGGCCACAGACGGTGCCTTTTCCTAAAGATCCCTCCCTCCAGTGATTATCACAACAATTCACGCCACGAAACGATCTTTTACATTCTGGACATTTTACATTCAGCGTTTGAGGACAGCTAGGAGACTGTAAACAACACGGGCATGTACCACCACACCTATGTCTGTCTTTATGGTCATATGGTATGTGACATTCCTCACAACCCGCATGCAAACGCCGATGTTAAAGAGGTTATAACGTTATAATGTCCTTTGTGATATAGTAGATTAAGTTTCTTTGCGTCGTTAACACCCTCAAATACAACGTCGCGGTCTTTATTGCCATACTGGTACACCACTATCTTATAGTTTTGTAGATACCGTTGCAACTTCTCCAGCTCGGCGATACCACATCCTTCTTCGGGAATAACAACACCAGACTCCTCCAACAGAATAAAAGCTCTTTGAGTTTGAAGTTTTGGGTCCCGATTCACGCGGGCTATTGATAACACCAACGCTTTAGACAGACACGTATTGTCTTTGTTATTTATAGTTAAAATTCCGGATCGTTTTTTACTTTCTTCATCAAAACGGTTAAAACATGGACCCCGCTTTCTTCTCCTACTTTTGGCAGCTTCACAGATGTCACACCCAAGCAAAAAGTCTCAGTGTTAAGCCCTGATGAATTGGATTGGTAAACTTGGTAAACACTACTAATAACATTCCAGATATCATCATATGTAACTTTGCCAGCCTCACGAAAAGAAATCCATCCATCTCCACGCTGAAAGTCCTTTGAACAGAAGCTAAAACCGACCTGGTCACTAGGCTGAAACCCCTCGGTTCCTTTTTTAATTATCTGGTTGATAGCATCATGCACCCACTTCACAGGCTCTTCACTAGCGGGTATAGGTTTGATTTTAAACTCTAAAGTGCGGCCTGTCAAATTAAACCGCTTAACTTTCTTAACAGCATCTTTAGCAAGGATAAATTTCTCCATTTAATCTAATTAGTAATAACCTGTATAACTGATTCGTTCGAAACCGAAGAATTCAGGAACAACTAATCATACAAGAAATGTAGAACAACTGACCAAATGAGCCCCTATCAGCTCTTAAGTTTACACCAGAACCGGCTAATGTCGGTGACATATAAATCTAAAAACGAGCGCCTCCTATTGGGGCAATACTTGTAATTCAGGCGTTAGGCATTCGATATAGACTGCTAATTGATCATGTATAATAAACATATGGTATACATGTGTTTTGTTGACTCATAGGGGTTATATTTACGCTATACCCCGTATATAGAGATTAAAGTGTGGGAATATCCGGTGTCCTTATATCTCACGATATGAAACATATGCAGGACATCTGTATAGCATATGCAGGGCAGATGACAGACATTTTTGTTACACTCTGTATATCTCGAGGGAATGACCGGGTGCCTGGGAACAGTCGCCTTCAAGCGAGAACAGAATGTACATCCGCAAGATGTAACAAGTACATTATTACACACGGTATATTGTAAAATTAATATTGCTGGAAAATTATAAATAATATTTGGTTCGTATGCTTGATATATAACACCCAGAGCACAGTGACTATTATTAAAATAACACGGTGATATTTTTCATTAGTCATAACAGTTACTAAGCGAACTGCCTCTTATTACCGTATTTTGTTATTGTAATACAGTGAAAAACACAGCCTTATATCCCATAGAAAGATACAGTACAGTTAACATATGTGTGAAACTAAATATTTGCGAGAATACATTTACTGCGATTATACGACACAACATAAAATTATTAATTTGTCACAGCCTACACAGCGAAGGATATTATTCACATTAGAGATAAATATTTGTAATTTACTTTATTTAGAAACAGAAAAATACACAATATACAGGGTAGAAATAAAAGTATACACTTTCTCACTATATTTGACATTCAAGAGAAAATCTATTTTTATTATAATTCTCGAGGACCGCTGATACTCTCTCATGAATTTGACTTCTTACTTTCAGGAGTTTTTCTGGGGCCATCGCGAAGTAAAAATCTATACAGTTAGTAGCTTTAAACATTTTATATGCCCTCTCCATAAGGTCTTCTTCTAAACTGGTGATAATACAAGCACCCTCATGATAATCAACCATCAGATCGGGTTTTTCTTCACGAGCAACAGCTAATGTGGGATCATATATTTTTTCGTTAACTATATTCCAAAAATGTATAGGTATATGTTCTTCTTCGGTCACTGATTTACAGGTAACATAACCCTTTCTCAAATCAGAATGAATACCGAACCGCTCAATCTGTTCGTAAAACATTAATGCAGCAGGTAGGCAACAAGCAAAATATTTATATTTTCGAAATACCACCTCCATAACTTCGTTTATTTTATCAGCGGAAATAATTTCTTCCCGGGCGCTAGAAGCCTCTGTACACTTTTTAGCATACCTCTTCATATGTTTCTTGTTTGCAAAAGACTTTTTGCAATTACTGCAAGCAGGCATTTTTTGTATAATGCCAGAGGATAAAAGGCGTCTAAGTGTTACTGCTTCTTTAATACAAATGACCCCAAAATTAAAAATAGGTGCCTTTTCGAACAGGCTGATAAACAGAGAAAAATTAAAAGCATTATTTCTAAACAGTGGGGTAAGCAGAGAAAACCAAAATTTAAAAGCTCCTGTAATATGTTTATTATATAATTTAATATAATAAATTTACGTAAACGGCATTATAGACCTATGCTACTTTAAGTATATAACACTATAAAACATTATTTAATTTAAAAAGAAACTTTACAAATTACTATTTTCTTAAAACAATAAATATGAATCAGTAACCTATTATACATATTTAATTGGAATATTTTTTAATTCCTATTAGGATATTTACAGGTGCTAGAATATTTAGTTTCGTATCTGTTAAACGTTCCTGAAGGAACATGCTGATTATATAACGTAAATAATATCTTACGTACTCCCTACAAGACCCCCATACACTTACACTTACTTACACACCATACTTTCAATATATTTTTATTTTCTAGTCATTAATTTTGTAACATACTGTATGTAACAATGTACTTGTTACACTATGACAAGATGTATAATTATTTCTATACAACATATGACAGGCGCTCTATAGCAGGATATGCCGCCTGTTCTCACACGCGTAATTCACCATCGAATATACACCCGAGTAACAAAATTCATAGAAACTGCGTGACATAAATGCACAGATATTTGCTAACTTACCTGGACTGGTAAAATAAAGGCATAAACTTACCGAGAATCCTAATATTACCCCTGAATGTATCATGCGTTTCTATATAACAAGCGGTTTTATTTTTAAGCATTTGGTGGATATTTTTACGCCATATTGGGGTACATATAGGTATAATTGGGATATTTTTAAGCGTTGTTGGGGTATACATAGGTGTAATTGGGATATTTTTAGGCGCTATTGGGATATATACGGGTGTTATTGGGATATATACGGGTGTAATTGGGATATTTTTACGCGCTATTGGAATATTTTTAGGTGTTATTGGGATATATACGGGTGTAATTGGAATATTTTTAGGTGCTATTGGGATATTTTTAGGCGATATTGGGGTATTTTAGGTGATATTGAGGTATTTTTAGGTGCTATTTGGATATATATGGGACGAGCGAAATTGGGGCATTGCATTGCACATATCTATTCACAGTTATCCACAAGGCACATACAGTTTAAATTGGCGAGAACAAATGCCGTCATAGTGTGGATATGAACTTGTCTTTTTCACATCACTTTTTTGTTGGAGAGATGACAGCAATAGTTGACCAAGCAGAGCAAGCACCATCCTCATTTTCTATGTTTAAGACAGCTTGTTTTTGCTTGGCCAATTATTGGGGTAATATCTCCAACAAAAGAGTGATGTGAAAAAGACAAGTTCATATCCACACTATGACGGCATTTGTTCTCGCCAATTTAAACTGTATGTGCCTTGTGGATAACTGTGAATAGATATGTGCAATGCAATGCCCTAATTTCGCTCGTGTGTATCCCAATAGCATCTAAAATACCCATATATATCCAAATAGCACCTAAAAATGCCCCAATATCGCCTAAAAATATCCCAATATCGCGTAAAATATCCCAATAGCACCTAAAAATATCCCAATTACACCTATGTATACCCCAACAACACTTAAAAATATCCCAATTACACCTATATGTACCCCAATATGGCGTAAAAATATCCACCAAATGCTTAAAAATAAAACCGCTTGTTATATAGAAACGCATGATACATTCAGGGGTAATATTAGGATTCTCGGTAAGCTTATGCCTTTATTTTACCAGTCCAGGTAAGCTAGCAAATATCTGTGCATTTATGTCACGCAGTTTCTATGAATTTTGTTACTCGGGTGTATATTCGATGGTGAATTACGCGTGTGAGAACAGGCGGCATATCCTGCTATAGAGCGCCTGTCATATGTTGTATAGAAATAATTATACATCTTGTCATAGTGTAACAAGTACATTGTTACATACAGTATGTTACAGAATTAATGTCTAGAAAATAAAAATATATTGAAAGTATGGTGTGTAAGTAAGTGTAAGTGTATGGGGGTCTTGTAGGGAGTACGTAAGATATTATTTAAGTTATATAATCAGCATGTTCCTTCAGGAACGTTTAACAGATACGAAACTAAATATTCTAGTACCTGTAAATATCCTAATAGGAATTAAAAAATATTCCAGTTAAATATGTATAATAGGTTACTGATTCATATTTATTGTTTTAAGAAAATAGTAATTTGTAAAGTTTCTTTTTAAATTAAATAATGTTTTATAGTGTTATATACTTAAAGTAACATAGGTCTATAATGCCGTTTACGTAAATTTATTATATTAAATTATATAATAAACATATTACAGGAGCTTTTAAATTTTGGTTTTCTCTGCTTACCCCACTGTTTAGAAATAATGCTTTTGATTTTTCTCTGTTTATCAGCCTGTTCGAAAAGGCACCTATTCTTAATTTTGGGGTCATTTGTATTAAAGAAGCAGTAACACTTAGACGCCTTTTATCCTCTGGCATTATACAAAAAATGCCTGCTTGCAGTAATTGCAAAAAGTCTTTTGCAAACAAGAAACATATGAAGAGGTATGCTAAAAAGTGTACAGAGGCTTCTAGCGCCCGGGAAGAAATTATTTCCGCTGATAAAATAAACGAAGTTATGGAGGTGGTATTTCGAAAATATAAATATTTTGCTTGTTGCCTACCTGCTGCATTAATGTTTTACGAACAGATTGAGCGGTTCGGTATTCATTCTGATTTGAGAAAGGGTTATGTTACCTGTAAATCAGTGACCGAAGAAGAACATATACCTATACATTTTTGGAATATAGTTAACGAAAAAATATATGATCCCACATTAGCTGTTGCTCGTGAAGAAAAACCCGATCTGATGGTTGATTATCATGAGGGTGCTTGTATTATCACCAGTTTAGAAGAAGACCTTATGGAGAGGGCATATAAAATGTTTAAAGCTACTAACTGTATAGATTTTTACTTCTCGATGGCCCCAGAAAAACTCCTGAAAGTAAGAAGTCAAATTCATGAGAGAGTATCAGCGGTCCTCGAGAATTATAATAAAAATAGATTTTCTCTTGAATGTCAAATATAGTGAGAAAGTGTATACTTTTATTTCTACCCTGTATATTGTGTATTTTTCTGTTTCTAAATAAAGTAAATTACAAATATTTATCTCTAATGTGAATAATATCCTTAGCTGTATAGGCTGTGACAAATTAATAATTTTATGTTGTGTCGTATAATCGCAGTAAATGTATTCTCGCAAATATTTAGTTTCACACATATGTTAACTGTACTGTATCTTTCTATGGGATATAAGGCTGTGTTTTTCACTGTATTACAATAACAAAATACGGTAATAAGAGGCAGTTCGCTTAGTAACTGTTATGACTAATGAAAAATATCACCGTGTTATTTTAATAATAGTCACTGTGCTCTGGGTGTTATATATCAAGCATACGAACCAAATATTATTTATAATTTTCCAGCAATATTAATTTTACAATATACCGTGTGTAATAATGTACTTGTTACATCTTGCGGATGTACATTCTGTTCTCGCTTGAAGGCGACTGTTCCCAGGCACCCGGTCATTCCCTCGAGATATACAGAGTGTAACAAAAATGTCTGTCATCTGCCCTGCATATGCTATACAGATGTTCTGCATATGTTTCATATCGTGAGATATAAGGACACCGGATATTCCCACACTTTGATCTCTATATACGGGGTATAGCATAAATATAACCCCTATGAGCCAACAAAACACATGTATACCATATGTTTATTATACATGACCAATTAGCAGTCTATATCGAATGCCTAACGCCTGAATTACAAGTATTGCCCCAATAGGGGGCGCTCGTTTTTAGATTTATATGTCACCGACATTAGCCGGTTCTGGTGTAAACTTAAGAGCTGATAGGGGCTCATTTGGTCAGTTGTTCTACATTTCTTGTATGATTAGTTGTTCCTGAATTCTTCGGTTTCGAACGAATCAGCTATACAGGTTATTACTAATTAGATTAAATGGAGAAATTTATCCTTGCTAAAGATGCTGTTAAGAAAGTTAAGCGGTTTAATTTGACAGGCCGCACTTTAGAGTTTAAAATCAAACCTATACCCGCTAGTGAAGAGACTGTGAAGTGGGTGCATGATGCTATCAACCAGATAATTAAAAAAGGAACCGAGGGGCTAGTGACCAGGTCGGTTTCAGCTTCTGTTCAAAGGACTTTCAGCGTGGAGATGGATGGATTTCTTTTCGTGAGGCTGGCAAAGTTACATATGATGATATCTGGAATGTTATTAGTAGTGTTTACCAAGTTTACCAATCCAATTCATCAGGGCTTAACACTGAGACTTTTTGCTTGGGTGTGACATCTGTGAAGCTGCCAAAAGGTAGGGGAAGAAAGCGGGGTCCATGTTTTAACCGTTTTGATGAAGAAAGTAAAAAACGATCCGGAATTTTAACTATAACTATAACTATATACAAAAGCATTTACAAAATAGTTATATGTATCCGCTGTATTGCTTTTAGAATTTAATAAACAATTCTCACATATTATTTTCATGCTTATATAACATACTTGAAAAATCAAAAGTTGTTTGTGAAGTTTATTTGTTTTACTAATACACTGTTTACCTTTCAGTAAAATAATAACTGAAAACCATTGTAATAAATGCCCTGGTCTGTTGTTTCCCCGTATGTGTTTATCTCTTATAATTTTAATATCTGTGTATACGCATTAATTGTGTATATTATATTTTAAACCACATGTATTTTCATTTGTGCCATACATTTGAATTTCTGTTTACAAGTTTAATAAAGACTTTAATCTATTCTGATATTTTCTTTTTGACTTCTTATCTATAATACTCGAAATCAAAAAAAGTTTATTTTAAAAAATAAAATCAAATAACCGGAAGCCATCGTAATAATAATAATGAAAAGTACCTTAGGGCTTTTGGTTATCAGGTGACATTACATTAAAAAGGAACGTATTACCGGGTTCTCGAGATTTTTTATCTGTTTTGAAACAACTCGTCATTCATTTCTATGCAATATCGGCGAGCATATTAACATCTGATTTATGAGCCTGTGTTTGCTACACATGTATTTATTTTTAACACAAAGTGCACTTGCATTTAAGTCGAATATATTGCGTTATCCCGCCTGAAATACTAGCCGTATGTTCATAAGGAGTCAAAACGTGTGAGATTCTAATTATAGTTTCATATTAAACAATTGTAGCGGCGAGGATATCTAACATGGTGTTAGAAATATGCGTATAATTCTGATACAAATTTTAATATAGTTTTGCTAGTATCCAGATCACATACAGGGCGATATTACCATATATGGCCTGAAAATTTTCTGTGAATTTTTGCTAGTCACCAAGCACTAGTAACATACAGGGCGATATAAAATTTGTACACATAAATACAGAGTATTAGAATTATTATAGACCATTTTTATCTCAAAATATAATTTCCAATAAAGGTTTTGTAGTGGGCTGGAAGATTGATGATTTCATTATGTAGACCATTCGCGAGCTGGTACTCTTTCAATAAATCGGAATAAATATTACAATATATTTTTTTTAAATATGTCGGGGGATAAACATTTCAATATATTCTTTCTAAAATGTTTCTAGTGGTATGACATTATATGCGTTATAATCGTTTTTCTTACCCGTTTTCGCTTAAACCTTCTATGTATAGCACTTTTTCTGTGTGTTCGATTCAAGTATATTTAAAGTATTTGTACTGCATAAAGATACAGGCCTGTCTAAACAAGTTCGTGGCACCGGATATAGGTTGAATGACCTGCATGACCTCTAGGTACCCTTGACGTGCATTTTTAGCTTTTACAGCTGTTCTTCACATATCATATTGTCTGTCTGTCTCACGCATATCTATTACGGGTGAATACTCTGTTAACCTCTTTTCGCCCTTGATGTCTATTTTTAGATTTACATCTGTTCCACACATGGTACATATATCATATTACCTGCCTGTCTGTCTGTCCCGCGCGTATCTATTGCAGGTGTATGCTCTGTTAACCTCTTGTTCTCCTTGACGTCTATTTTTAGATTTACATCTGTTCCACACATGGTACATATATCATATTACTTACTAGTCTATACATGCTATCTGTCTCCCGCGTATCTAGTACAAGTGAATGCTCTGTTAACCTCTTTTTCTCCTTGATGTCTATTTTTAGATTTACATCTGTTCCACACATATATTATCTGCGTGCTATATATTAACCAAACCGGATGTGAACCAGACATGACTCCCCGTTTTTCATGTATCCCAAAATTTGTCTAGACATACCAATAGGGGTTATTGACCCAGTGACTCATCAATTAACGGTCGCACCATCTGTTATCCCCTCCCTGATATGGCGTGGCACGGGGCGGAGCCAAAATGGAGTGGAGGGGAAGTCACGCCCTCTGTTACCCCTCTCTTGATCTGGCACGGGGCGGAGCCCCGGGCCCCAAAAAATTGGGGGCCCCGGGGTTTAAGGGGACGGAGCCCCGGGGGTAGTGGTGAGGCTCGCCCAGAGTGTCGCCTTACCTACTCAAGATGAGACAATAAATCAGAAGCTAAAAGAACAGGATAGAAAGAGACTTGAGAACACGAAGATGTTAAGAGACACATCACTTACACAACAAGGACATAAAAAGACAAACAAAAGACATTATAAACAGGGAAAACATAAAATTAAGAGAGAAACTGACAGACGGCATAAAACACAGACTAGGAGGGGAAAAAGTTACCCAAATTATAGAACTAGAAAAAGAAAGGTTGACATAAATAATGATAGGACAGATGAGAATAAGATGACTTGGAAAATGAATAGGAAATATGTAACAGAGTTTTGAATACAAGTTTTAAAGTACAAGAACAAATATTAAAATGTGAATTGTTCATAGTATGTAACTTAAATTTTGATATAATTCTAGGTGAGGACATTTTATGTCAACTGAGGTCTAATATTGATTAGGGAAAATGAATTTTAAATTTAGAAGGTAAAACGATACATATTTTAAATAAAACTGAGCATTTAAATAATAATATAAATTGTGATGCTTGTTTTGCTGGGTAGCTGGTTTGGAGATTATTCCAGGGTTCAATGTTATTATTAATTAAAATCCAGATCCAAAATAAGACATTTATTCTCTTAATAATTATATGTACAGTGTGGCCGTATCTTTTATGGCTTAGGTTGCAACAATCTTGTTATTACATAAGTACATCATAGTAATCGGGGAGAGAGAGTGTAACATATTTCCTCTATGTACGTCGTCGTAACCCCAATTCTCTAATCGAAGTTCCAGGACATAACAGACGCGACAAAGAAATCTGTTTCAGGAGAGATCCAGTTCAATACACTCGAATCAATCTGAGAGGAGGTCCAGTTCAACGCACTCGAATCCTCCCTAACAGATACTTGGCCTGCGGCTGCCACGGCGCCGGAGAAGCTTGATCTTCCGGCTATCCCAGTTCAATACACTCGAGAAAGGTGAAAGCCAAGCTCTGAATTTACTGGTTTCTGGCTAGCTATTTTATACCCAAAAATCACGGTCACGTGGTTTGCACACGGGACGCAATGCACATGGCACGCAAGTTGCGGCCTGGTGAAGTCAGAAATAAAAGTTAAAAAAAGAACTAATCAGGTATTGAACTAATCTAAAACTGACCTACTTGATCCATGCATGATTAAAATAAGTTAAACTGGAATGAAAGTGTACAGTATTCCTGTAGTATTGTATACTTCATTACACTCCCCCCTTTCTTCGTAAAAAACTAATCTCTCTCTACGAATCAAAAAAAAATTGTTGTCCAACATACATCTTAAAACTAAACAGGTAAGTTAAAATTATTTTATATATTTTACATAAACAATAATACAACAAGCGAACAAGTTTTTCGGAATCCATCATCTGATTCCGAAACGGGTCAAAACATCAGGGTGCCCTTCTTAAAAAATTGTAGTACGCCTCTGGTTATATGTACAATGCAGGCGTGGAGTCATCTGTAGGAATAATCTTAAAACAAAGAAACATAGTATAAGTATGGTTCAAACAGCAGGTAAATAAGTTTTTGTTTTTTTTTTGTTCCTATTTTTTTTTTTTTTTAAACAAGCTATCCAAAAAAAATTCAATAAAACATTTAATTGAGATACTGATATCTTTAAATATAAAAACTATCCTTTGCTTTTAACAAGTTATATGAAACATAAATGAATCTAAGAAATAAATGTATTTTAAACAGAATATAAAATTAAAATTAATCTTTTCCTGGCGAGAAAATAAATGAGGAAATTTTATGGATTTCCGGGGAGACGGGAAATGCCGGAGACGAGCGGCTTATAAATTCTCATTACGGTGCCGTCGGGATTCTTGATACGAAAAGGTCTCCTCCCATGATTCCTCTTCTTTCATGTATATGCCTTTTTTAAATCCTTAACGTGGACTCGTTCCACTTTCCGGCGGGTGGGGAGTCTGATCTCGACTACTACTGGTGATATAGTCCGTTCCACTATGTATGGACCTGAGAACTTTGGAGCAAGTTTTGCGTTAAAATTTCGGATTGCTGAGGGCAGCGGGTGCTCTCTTTTCATAACTCGGTCTCCAACACGCGGGGTCCAGTCTTGGCGGCGTAAGTTATAGTGTCAGCTCTGTGACTGGTAGGCCTTTGCCAAGTTTAATTGTACTAGTTCAAAAATTTCTGACATTTTTTCTAGGTTCTTTATGCGTGTTGGTGGAACATTGGCGTCAGGTAAATTTGCGGAGGGTTGTTCCTTATTAAGGATGCCAGGTAACGTTAATTTTCTTCCGAAATTCAGCATAGCTGGTGAAAACCCAGTGGATTCATGTCTGGCGGAATTCATGGCCAATGTAAATTCGGGTAAATATTGGTCCCATTTCCGGTGATCATTTTCTATATACTGAGCTATCATGGTTTTTAAAACTTTATTTGTCCTCTCTACGGAGTTGCATTGGGGTGAATATGGTGTAGTAGTACGGTGTGTAATACCATATTCAGACAACATGTTCGTAAATTCATTACTTGTACACTGTTTGTCATTATCGGAGATAATGCTATTTGGACATCCGAAACGGGAGATAATTTTTTCTTTCAGGGCTGTACAGACCATAGTGGAGGTTGCTTTTCTTACAGGGTGGCATTCTACCCACGTGAATCTATCCTGCATCACAATTAGATTTGTGTTCCCTTTGCTAGACCTTGGGAGCGGGCCTACAATGTCTATACTAACAGTATCCCAACATCCGTTTACTTTTGGAAATTGCATTTTTCCAGCGGGTTGTTGTTGTGATTGTTTGTATTTTTGACAGCTGGAACATCGTCTAACATAGTTGGTTATATCTCTGTGCATTCTAGGCCAGTAATATTTATTTGAAATTCGGGTGATAGTTTTTGCTATTCCTAAGTGACCTGCACTAGGTGCGTCACGATTTTCGAACAAAATTTGTTTTCTTTTCTGCTGCGGGATACACAGCTTCCATGGGTTGGAGATTTCGTCGTCAGTAAAACCGTTATTTGTCCAAACATGGCGATACAGATTTCCATTTTCCAAGCAGTAGTCTGGTTTTTTATCGGGTTTTTCTTTAACTAATCTGACGGTGTTCTGGTACCATTCACAGTTTTCGGCTTCTCCGATAGTAAAAAGAAATTCGTCGATATCTGTATTTTGTTCGACGATTGGTTAGCGGGAAAGCGCATCTGCAATTTTGTTTAGTGCTCCTTTTTGGTATTTTATTTCAAAGTCGTATTGTTGCAATTCCATTGCCCACCTGGCTAAACGTCCACTAGGGGAATTTATAGAATTTAACCATTTTAAACTTTGATGGTCTGTTACGACTATAAAATGATATCCCATCAGATAATCAGTCAAATTCTATAACCGAATGGTTATTTTAACCACTGTTTTTTAAGTGTTCAAAATGAAGGTCAGTGATTATTTAAACAACTTATTAATTTTTTAATTCTATAAGAGCAAAATGACTAAATGTTTTACCACTTTCCCACATTTTACAACTACCATAGTGATTAATTTAAACACTGTATTTTGTTAGTGGATAAGCAAGTTTCAAGTTGTTAAACGCAGAAAAAAGAGTCCCCATGGCTGCATTGGCTGCCCCACAGAATGTATTTAACATTTTATTGTTAGATGTTGTCGAGGAAATAGTATTGAGGTAAGTAAAATTCACGTTTTGAATTATATAGTAGGTATCTATAGGTAGTTGTATATTTCACTTAAATTTTTTTTATAAAGTATCACATATTTTAAAATTTTTTTAGGAGAGAGTTAGCATCAAACAACAGATATCTACGAGACATGAGCGATCCATTTTCTATAAGCGATGCCATCAAGTTCAGGAAAATTTATCATATGCCAAAAGTATTAGTACTGGAAGTGTTGATACCTCTAATACAGCCACATATTCAGCGCTTTGGTATGAGAAGGACTTACATTCCCTTGCATGTAAAAGTAAGTTAATTTTATACTTTATAAATAAAAATAACGCCATATATATTTGCAGGTACTAACCACATTACATCTAATAGCACAAGGCAGTTATCAGAGCTCGCTAGGATCTGATTGTCATATTGCAATATCGCAGAGTAGTGCTAGTCGTGCAATCAAAGAAATCGTAAAAATCTTAGGTATACATATTTTCCCACAAGTAGTTCAATTTCCAACACGCCCAGATGAAAAAATGGATGTAAAAAGAGGGTGTGTTGGTAATATGCATAATCAAGTTTTAAAAAAATTAACATATTATTTTGAAGGTTCGTGGAAAAATTTCAGTTTCCAGGTGTGGTAGGTGCTATCGATTGCAGTCACTGTGCAATTATAGCTCCACGAGAACAAGATGCAAATAATCCTCAAATTATTTATCTTAATAGAAAGAGCTATCATAGCATAAATGTGCAAGCAGTAAGTCACTGTTGTTTTTTATTGATCTAACCACAATGTTATATATAAGTACTAGTTATTAGAGATCCCTGAGTACCTACTTTTTTCAGGTTTGTGACTCCAAACTAAAACTACTAGCTGCGAATGCACGATATCCTGGTTCTGTCCATGATTCTGCAATTTGGAATCTTTCTAATGTACATGCATACATGAGAAGATGTTTTCAGCAAGGTGACCATGAATCATGGCTAATTGGAGATTCTGGATATCCATTATATCCATGGCTTATTACACCAATTCCAGATGCCCTACCCCACACCCCAGAGGCACGTTTTACAAAAAAGCATTGTAGAGCCAGAAATGTTATAGAGAGATGTTTTGGGATATTCAAGCAAAAGTGGAGATGCCTTCTGAAGCACAGAGTACTCCATTACAATCATAGAAAGGCAGGTTTAATCATATACAGCTGTGCGGTACTTCATAACCTTTGTATAGACTACAATTATATTGAAGAACTAGATGAAGACGATGAGGATTATGAAGACGATGAAGATTATGAAAACGATGATAGAGAAGACAATGGAGATGTTGCCGATATACGTAAATAAGAGCTTTTAAAATTTATTAATAACTTTCATTCTATTGTTTTTTTGATTATACTTATTTTTACTTTAATTAATCAGGAAAACTAAATGATTTACTCAAATCGTTCAATTTATCTTTTAGTAAATATAATAACCCATTTTAAAATAATACTTTTTAGTTCTAGATCGAAATGTGTTGGCTGCAGGACGGAATGTACTAAATGGGCTTATTAGATTACTAGATAATTAAAATTTTTGATTATGAAGTTATGTTTGTCACTAAAACTAAGGTAATAAAGTGTTACAAATGATGAATATGGTTTTATTTGTAAATAGTAGGTAAACATCTTGAGATTAGCAAAAGAAACAACTAAAATAAACAAATAACAAAATTAAAAAATATTCTTATAACAATACTTTATTTAATCGAGCAGCTGCCTAAAAAGGAACATTACAATTTTTGTCACGAACCACTTCGGCATACAGTTTGATGCTTTCTGATAAAGCATTTATACTATTGGCAAATGAATTTACACTTTCAGCAAAATTATTTATTGCTGCGCTTAACTGATCTGAGCCTTCAGCATATATTTTGGCAGATGCTTTTAAAAGATAATAAAAGAAGTATATTTACGTTTCTCTATTCTCTTCTTTGTCGGGACACCACAACCTCTCCTATTTTGTTGGTAATTTTCATTGTTTTTATCCATCCTGTTTAGATTATCATCATCATTTATTTCAATTAGAATTTCCTCCACAGTTCCTAGAAATGTTTATATTATATTAATACCTACCCTAAATTACAGGCAATTTAGATTCGAAAAAAAATTATTACCATTATATACAGTTTATAGAAGACTGAGAATTATGGAAACGGCTTGTTTACTTACCACCACTATCTATTATACTAGACTCTATTTCCAGAGGCTCATTGACTGTCTGATTTAACACACAATAATCCTCCAAGTCTTTAACGTGCTGATAGTCCATTGATTGATCAGCTGGTTGGCTAGATAGCTGTTCTGTTAACATTCCTCGTACATCCAATGCAGACTCGCTTGCAGAGATTGATTGTTCAGGCGGTAGGTTATTATTTCCAGTCACAGTAACCCATCCAACCAAGCTCATTAATCGCTCCTCAATATCATTTAATTTCTTCGGTTTTCCACCTCCACCTGTACACTTAATGTTAAAGGCTATATCTCTTGCTTTTTTCTTCGTTTTAGACTTCAATTAAATAAAAATACTTTTCCATTCATCTACTGCTTTTTTTGGGCCCATCAGTGAATTTAGTTGGTTTGTGAGTTCATTCCATAACATATTAATTTCATTAATGTTAAGAGGATGAGTTTTTCCACTCAGTAAAACTCTATTTTTATCAAGAAACTCCAGGAGACATTTATTTGCTCTACAGTAACTCGAGCACCTCTGGGAATTTTAGAAGCCATTCTTGTATTCTTGATGTTGAAGAAGTATAAAAAGATATACTTGAGAACATAAACAGCCACAACCCACAGTATTTTAACTTTAAACAGTTTTAGAACAATTTCAAATAAAATATTTGAAAGGAAATGAGTATTATGACATTAAAATGACGGAAATACGTTAGAAGAAGAAGAATTGTTACTTACTTCTAGGCTATTTTTAACAACTAGTGGTAAACAAAATAAAATTAAGAACGTTGCTAAAAGTCAGTTTTATAGAATAGCTAATTTGTACAAAGTTGAAACATAGGTGGTTAAAAAAGTTACAATTAGCAACGTTGTTATTTTAACCACCAATTTAAACACTTTTTATAGAATTTGGGTGAATGTAGGTTTTTCCTTATTCCGAAAACGATTGCTGCGCATTCGAGCTCGACCGCCGACATTTTCCTTTCAGCGTTGGATAAAGAACGGCTTGCATATGCTATAACTCGATCCTAGTTGTCGATTTTTTGTATGAGAGCTACACCTAAACCTTCTGTTGATGCGTCCGTCTGCAGGTAGAATGTTTTTGAGAAATCAGGGCAATTTAATATGGGGGCTTCGGTTAATGATTTTTTTAAGGTATTAAAAGCTTTTTCTTCGAGTTGAGACCATTTCCAGCGTGTGTGTTTTCTTAAAAGTCTATTCAATGGTGCAGCAATTTCTGAGTATCCCTGTATAAATCTTCTGTACCAGGACGACATTCCGAGAAAACGACGTAATTGTTTGACGTTTTTTTCGGTGCTTGGATAGTTAGAATTGCTTTAACTTTTTCTGGATCTGTTTTAATGCCTTCTTCGCATACTAGGTGGCCTAGATATTTAAGTTCCTTTCTACAGAAATTACATTTATCTGGATTCAATTGCAAATTTGCTTCTACAAGCCGTTTGAAAATATCTTTTAAATGTTTCAGATGTTCTTCAAATGTTTTACTTATAATCACGATGTCGTCTAGGTATCGGAAAGCATACGTCATTTCGGGAGTAATAATTCTGTCTAAAAGTCTCTGAAATGTGCTCGGAGCAGAGTGGAGGCCAGAAGGTAAAACTTTAAATTGATATAAACCCCTGCCTGGAACTGTAAAAGCCGTTATTGGTTTACTATCATCGGTTAAAGGTATCAACCAGTAGCTAGAACGTAGATCTAAAGTTGATATAAATTTAGCTTCTTTTAGCTTGTCTAGGATAGAATTTATAAACGGTAACGGGTATGCATCTTTCATTGAAACTTCATTTACCTTTCTGAAATCAATGCAAAATCTAAATTTATTGTCTTTTTTCCTAACCATGACGACGGGATTATTCCACGGGCTATTAGAATGTTCTACTATACCATTTGGTCTAGTTCTGTGTTGACTATTTCCTGCATGGCTGGATTTAAAGGCCGGTGTCTTTGCTTAATAGGGGTATTTTTTATAAGCCGTATTTTGTGTGTGATCAGTTGGGTAACGCCTTTAATTCGATTGAACTTCGGTAGTTCTACTTGTAAGAACTGTGACAGGCGTTCTTGTTCCGATATTGTCGGCTGGGCAATACTCGCCAATCGCGTATTTTCTTTGGTTGTGCCCTTTATGTCATACCAATTTCCCATTATTCGGAACTTCTGTTTGTCTAAATCTGTGCTAAATCCATGTTTTAGCAAAAAATCCATACCTAATATAATATCGGGAGCCAATTTAGGTAAGTATAGGAAATTATCCGTCCATTGTTTTTGAGCTATTGAGTATTTAATAGTGAACCCTCTATTAATATCAATTCTTGAACAATTAGCTAACTCCACCTTTTGGTCACAGGCAAAATGACTCACATTATTTCCCTCACACAAGGTGTGTACAGCGTCACCTATATATGAGCGTGCCGAATCGGTGTCGATTAACGCTTCGAACGAGTAGTTCTCGATAGTAAGTTGTAGCTAGAGACGGTCGTCTGCTTCGTGAGTCAACGTCATCTGAGTAGATGGCGTCCGCGAAAATGAGGTAGAATCTAGTTGAAACTGCACCGACCTCGGACTTGCGCAGTTCCTTCGTCGTTTCCCATGTTTTGACGTTCTAGACAATTACAATCTCGGGATAATATGCCTCCGCGCCCGCATCTCGAACAAAATTTTCTTGGAGGAGATCTGCAATTAAATCGTGTGTGCCCAACATTTCCACAACGCCAACACGAAGTTTTACTGTCTTAATTTCCAGGTGAAGGCTGAGAGGGTTGTGTGGAATTTCTGGTTTCGTTGGGACGTGAAATCCGTTGTGTAGCGTTTGTGTAATAACCAGCTAGTCTTTCTTTGTTATTTAGTGCATTTCTATTGAAACTTGCGGTATCTCTATTTTCATTGTTACCAGAGAAATTTCTACTGTAAGTGTTATAACCAGGACGTTGTGTAGAAATCTGTGTCTGCTGTACCGGTTTCTTTAAAGCCGATTCTTGTTTACAGACCATCTCGTAATCGTTTGCTAGACTTAGAAGTTCTGCGAGTGTCACAAAATCACGCCTCCTGATATATTTCCTATATTCAGGGCGTAAATTCGTGTATATTCTGTATAATTGTTATTCCGGAGAGACATTATTCAATCGTCTTAGCAATGTTTGAATGGCAATGACATAATCTTTTATACTGTCGGATTCTCCTTGAATGCGGGACTTTACTTTTTCTTCCAGGTTAAGGTTATAATCTGCAGGTAAGTAAAATGATTTAAAGTCTGTAAGAAAGTTATTCCATGTCATCCAAGCAATTTTATTATTCCGGTACCATAATAAACAATCGCCTTGCAATAATTCTGGTAAAGCCCGCAACATTTGTTCATTAGAGAAATTGTAGCCATCTTGTAGTTCTTGTACTCTTTCTAAAAATGAGATAGCATCTCTTTTCCCATCAAAATGGACATTCCACTTGCGGACTTGGTCGAGGACGGCATTAACAGGTGTTAGTTGTGGATTCGAAGTAATGAGATTCGGGCTAGCGGCTGGTTTGTTTTCTCGAATACTGTTTTTTAGTCTTGAACGTAATTCTTCGACCGTTCCGGTGCTTTTTCCACCATGTTTTGAAATTTCTTGCTGTAGTTCATCCTTCTTTAGTTTGTAGATCCATCCTACAGTTTCGTCTGCAACTTCGAGACCATACGCCCCTTCCGATTCGGACAAACTCATTTCGGATAATTAATTGTGTCTCTGGTGGGACTGGTGAGTTTATCTGTCAAGTTGTCCTTGTTAAAATATTTCTCTTTTTACTATGATAACGTAAAAACTATGTAATATTGACAATTTCTGTACAACTGTGTTTGGGTCGGTGTATCTAGATTAACAGCCTGCTCGGGCACCAAAATGTGATACTTGTTTTGCTGGGTAGCTGGTTTGAAGATTATTCCAGGGTTCAATGTTATTATCCAAAATAAGACATTTATTCTCCTAATAATTATATGTACAGTGTGGCCGTATCTTTTATGGCTTAGGTTACAGCAATCTTGTTATTACATAAGTACATCATAGTAATCGGAGAGAGAGCGAGAGAGAGAGAGTGTAACATATTTCCTCTATGTACGTCGTCGTAACCCCAATTCTCTAATCGAAGTTCCAGGACATAACAGACGCGACAAAGAAATCTGTTTCAGGAGAGATCCAGTTCAATACACTCGAATCAATCTGAGAGGAGGAGGTCCTGTTCAACGCGCTCGAATCCTCCCTAACAGCTACTTGGCCAGCGG
Source organism: Leptura quadrifasciata (assembly GCA_963675555.1). Classification (NCBI taxonomy): domain Eukaryota; kingdom Metazoa; phylum Arthropoda; class Insecta; order Coleoptera; family Cerambycidae; genus Leptura; species Leptura quadrifasciata. The sequence goes on from OY776676.1 coordinate 84,783,605, forward strand.
CTGCCACGGCGCCGGAGAAGCTTGATCTTCCGGTTATCCCAGTTCAATACACTCGAGAAAGGTGAAAGCCAAGCTCTGAATTTACTGGTTTCTGGCTAGCTATTTTATACCCAGAAATCACGGTCACGTGGTTTGCACACGGGACGCAATGCGCACGGCACGCAAGTTGCGGCCTGGTGAAGTCAGAAATAAAAGTTAAAAAAAGAACTAATCAGGTATTGAACTAATCTAAAACTGAACTACTTGATTCATGCATGATTAAAATAAGTTAAACTGGAATGAAAGTATACAGTATTCCTGTAGTATTGTATACTTCATTACAAAATGGCGAACGAGCCAGTGCAGAACGTGTAGTAGAAACGACTACTACATATGTTATAAATAATAATTATATTATTCCTAGTTATGTTGAAATAATATGCCCATTTGAATATGAGAGAATTGTTCATGAGTTATTTCAAAAGTACATTTCACTAATAAAATGAAGTTAGAGTAGCATCTGAATATGTTCACAAATTAAAAGTCGGAATGACATCAATTTATGTATACGTCAATAAAGAAACAACTCTAAAAAAAATTAAATATATCAATGAAATACAAAGCTAGCAAGTAGATATATTTGATGCATAAAATAGAATAAAGTTATTTTCTTTACAAATCTGGAGGGGAATATGCTATGTATTTCAATACACGTTGCATAATAGTTAAGTGTAGTCTGTCACAATTAAACGATATGAAATGAAATGAATTAAAGGAAATAAACAATCTCAGAAATCATTGGAATGCAACCAATATATATAAAATTGTAAAGTGGCGGAATAGATTCTAGTTTAGTGGACAAACGTGGTTATTGCACGAGTTCGCGATAACATTAAAATATTGAAACACACGAGGTTTCGATAGTAACGGGAATGATTATTATATAAAAAAAAGATAGTAACGCATGATTATGAAAAAATGTCATTAATGACGGAAAAAAATTTAAAAACTGAAATAAGTAAAAAAATATATAAGTAATAAAGATATAATTGATAACACGTAATGGTACATAATTTTCAGTAGCACTTCGATAGAAACATACTAATGGCCCTTATCGTTTTTAATAGTGGGTAAAAATATAAGCACGCTGTCCTTTCAAGAATAGTTTGGCAGTTTCCAGACTAGAAAAGTTAGAAATCAGAGTAAGCAGAAGCAGAAAATTTAATAGTCGGATGGTTAATGGACATATTAAATGGTAGGATGGTCAATGGACATATTGGATAATCAGTTGGACAGTTGTGGAAACTAGAACATAGGTACATTTTCACTCGCGGGAAAGAAAAAAAGATAAGGTTACAAATTTATTACTACGTAAAATTAAATATAGGTATTTTCTTTTTCTGTAAATTTAGATTAAGTTAGTAGGGTAGAAATAAGTAAATTTTGGAAAAAAGTCAATATATTGTTAAGTTTTTTGGCATCAGAACAATTCATTGGGGCATGCTTTCTGGGGCCTGTGATCCTTTCTGAGAACCGGCTGCTGTAAGAGTCTCATGAATAATTAAATGCTTGTATCTACATAGAGATATCATAGCAATATATATATATATATATGGTGTAGTGGTGAGAGGTAAGTGAATCCTCTCATGTGGTCTAATGCTACTATACACCAGACATCATAGATGTCTCCGTGGTGCATAGCGACTTGCCATTTTGCAAGTACCGAGAGCCGCGACCTTCAGCCCTTGGTGGACTTAACCTATATACTGTTATTATACATGATTTGCAGGAAACAACTACTCAGCGGGCAAATACCCCGACCTGCATTGAATGACAAATGACATTGGCTACCAATTTTTCATGATTTGTAAGGTGTAATTCAATGCAGGTCGGGGTATTTGCCCGCTGAGTAGTTGTTTCCTGCAAATCATGTATAATAACAATATATATATATATATATTAGCTTTTTGTAAGTGGCTAGCTTATATGCGTAGCAGCAAATTTTTACTTAACTTATTTTTCGTATTATTACATAAATTTGACACAAATGTATTTAAATATAACGTTTTGTTGCGAATTCACATTACAGCTAAATCTTTAGTGTCGACGTCGGTTATTTGTTATAGTAAATTTTTGACCGCAAAAACAGGTAGGTAAACATTGTTATTTGATTTCAAGGACGATTCTATCTATCGCCTGGCAGTAAACAGGTCTTATATGTCACGATTTAACAACAGAGAACCCCAACTGTTTTCTCGTTTTACTTCTGCATTTACTTCTTTGTGTTACCTGTCATTCTATGCGATTTTAAATGCAACTCAAAACGAAATTACAGGTAGTTACAATTTTTTTATAGGTTAGAAAAAATTAGAAAGATTTAAAGGTTCTAAACTCTATAATAGGCGGCTACTGGTTTCGTAGTATAAAGTAATAATAATAATAATAATAATAATAATATCGGCTTCGGCCGAGAAAGTGCACGGCTTAAGTCCATAATAATAATAATAATAATAATAATAATAAAGCAGGAGGGGCTAACTTCCATCTATTAAGCCTTTGGTGAGTAGCGCCACCACTTACTCCAGCTAGGGGTGCAAAACCGAACCGGCAGCCCTAGTGCACCCGGGAGGGGAAAGCATCTTCCCCTCTGGTGTCGGTCGTGGGCCTGCTGGGCTAACCACCCACAGGCCCTAATCTTTGGTTCCAATAGGCCGAAGACAGGGCCCCCACGATCGACCCCGTTCGGATAGGGGTCAAGGGCAAGGTGGTGGGGCCCAACCGGACGGGCCGCCCGTTGACGAAATTGGCAATGTCCAAGGACGCTTTGAGTGGACAGATGAGCTGAGGGATGAACTTCTGCATTGCTATGAAAGCAGTGAGCCCGCGCGGAGGGGATACATGGCGCGGATGCATGCTCTGTGGTGTGAGAGGCTTGGTAGCCTTCACGCCACAAAATCTGCGTGACTATGTATCCCACCTTCGTAGTAGGGGCTACGTGAGGACTGCTCCTGGACCGGTGAATGAGGTGGTCGAAGGGCCGCCACATTCACCGGTTGAGGACGTAGTTCTCCTCGTTCCGCCAATACCAGAGGGTCTCAGTACCAGAAGGGGGTTACACCGTCTGAAAACCCCTGGGCCACAAGACCTGGCCAGAGTGGACGCTGAACTTCGCACAGCGCTACCAGAAGAGGCTGACATCTGGCACATAAATTGTGCCGTGTATGCCGCTGCTCAACGCTCGTCTCAGGTGGAGAGGCGAAATACCTCTTCCCCACAGGAGAGAGCGCAGCGGCGCATACAAAAGATGGAAGCCAAGATCCGGTCGGCGAGGCAACACGCATCCCGTATCCAATGTGTGATGGACTATATGGCGGCCAACAGGCCGTTCACTCCTAAAGTGCGTCGATTAGCCGCCAATTTAAGACGCTCCCATCACACACTTAATGAAGCAGTGCTGCGAACCACCAAACAGCACTGTCTCGACAGGATACGGATGCTAGTGGCTTGCAAAAAGTCATTAGTGAGGCGGGCGAGAGGGCTTGCGGAAAATAAACTGTTCCGCGAAAAGCCCTCGCGCCTTTTCCAACCGCCTCCGCGTGTTGTAGAAAATCCGCCGACTGCAGATCAGGTGGAAAACTTCTGGAAAACGCTGTACGAGGAGAGGCTTCCACTCAACCGAGATTCTCCTGCCCTTGCACACTTTGAAACCTTTTGTCAAAGGCTTCAGCGACCACAGGAAGTGTGCGAACCAATAACCCCAGAAGAGGTTCGTAGGGCTCTTGAGGGCTCTAAGAACTTTGCTGCTCCAGGTCCCGATGGGATAAATAACTTTTGGTGGAAAAGTTATCGAGCACCCACCACCATTTGGCCAGAATTTTTAATTCCTGGTTAAATGGGGAGCAGCAAATCCCTTCTTGGGTTGTTGAGGGGCGGACAGTGCTGATCCCCAAGAACGGAGATTTGTCCAACCCAAAGAATTACAGACCGATAACCTGTCTAAACGCATGTTACAAGGTGTTTACACGCATTTTGTACATGCGGGTGCTCCACGCAGTTGAACCGGTTTACGAACGGATATATGAGCAACGAGGGTCGAAGAGAGGTGTCGCTGGCTGCAAGGAGAACCTGTTGATTGACAGATGTGTCACGCAGGACTCCATGCAGTATAAGCGGAACCTCTCTATGGCCTGGATCGACTACCGCAAGGCATTCGACATGACATCGCATGAGCTCATTGTTCACTTGCTCCGATGTCTTGTGGTACCCGGTCCCGTAGTGAGATGTATTGAAGAACTGATGCCGCTCTGGAGGACTCGCTTTACCATAACATCGGGTAACGATAGAGTCCAAACAGAGTCGGTAACATTCAGAAGAGGAGTATTTCAGGGAGATTCCCTCAGCCCCCTTCTGTTTTGCATCTCACTACTGCCATTATCCGTCTCGCTCCGGAAAACCCGTGGCTACAACTGCGGTACCCCCGGCGACAGGAGGCATAAGGTCACCCATCTATTTTATATGGATGACCTTAAACTTTATGCCTCTGGAGAGAGGGATCTCCAACAGTCCCTTAGGGTGGTACAGGAGTATACGCAGGCTGTCGGTATGCAGTTCGGGTTGGACAAATGCGCACTGATCCATCTCAAGAGAGGACGATGCGGTGACTATGGAGAGGACGCGCAGCTCGTGGACGGAAGCATCTTACACCATCTAGATGCCGGAGTGTCGTACACTTACTTGGGTGTCGAGCAACGCTCCACCCAAGAAGTGGGTGTAGTGAAAAACGCTCTCCGCGGCAAGTATCAGCACCTACTCCGACAGATCTGGTCTTCAGAACTGTCGGGGAAGAACAAGGTGTCTGCTACAAATATGCTTGCCGTTCCGATCCTTCTCTACTCTTTCGGAGTAGTGAAGTGGACTAGAGAAGAGCTGCGTCAACTCGATGTAGTAACCCGCAAGAAGATGCATCTCAATAGGAGCTTGCATCCTAAATCGTCCGTTCCACGGTTATATCTCCCACGACATCGGGGAGGCCGTGGACTCTTGAGCTTGGAGAGTCTCCATAGCAGGATGGTTCTGGATGGAGCATGTAAGGTCATCAGGAGTTCGGATCCCCTCCTCTGCATGGTCCGAGACCATGAAAATGCAGAGGTAGGAGCTTTTCTCTTTAAGGCAGCACGGAGAGCAGCCGATGAACTTGGTCTCATCTTCGACGTCGAGCGGGTAAACCCCGACTCTGTCACCGAGTTGGAACCCGTTCGACTAAAAGCCCACATTAGAGCTGCAGAACACAACATCCTTCTGCAGCTCCATAAGGATAAGCCATTGCACGGGGTCTTCTATAAAAATATAGAAGACCTCGGCTTATCCGAAAGGCTGACCTTCGCCTTCTTAAGGTCAGCTGGGCTGAAGTCTGAGACCGAGGCATTCATAATGGCTTGCCAGGATGGTGTATTTAACACTCTCGTCTATCGACGTCGTGTCATGGGTATGGAGGTCCCTGATATCAGCTGCAGGGCCTGCCGCAGGGTGCCGGAGACTGTAATGCACTTACTGTCGGCTTGCCCGACATACGCAGTCTCGGCCTATATTCATAGACACAACGCAGCATTACGAGTGCTTTACTATCATCTAAGGCACTCGTATGGGATAGACGAAACACCAGTGCTGCCTTACGTTCCTGGGGATATTGAGTCCGTTGTGGGGAATGAGAAGTGCCTAATTTATTGGAACTACTCGTTTCCCACCGTCAGGCAAATACAAGCCAACAAGCCTGACATAGTACTCCTCGACCACCAACTCAAGACAATGTATGTCGTGGAATTCTCGGCTCCCGCTGAGAGCAACATTGTCTTGAAAGAGGAGGAAAAACGGACAAAATATCGAGATTTGCTCTTCGAACTCCGCAGGCTTTATCCAGGCCATTCTGTTAAAATAGTGGTACTGATTATAGGAGCCCTCGGTGGAATGAGACAGACGCTGCTTTCAGAATTAAAGATCATACCGGCATGCCGAGATTCGGCAGAGATCTTAGCCGGCAGAATGCAGAAGGCTGTCATCCTCGGTTCATTACGTCTACTCAGGGCACATGATTCACGGACCCGGTAGTCACTCACCCCACGGGCGTGGGGAGTGGCTACTGGTATTACCAGCTCCCCTCTGTGAGGGTCGGAGCCACAGAGTAAGGTGACTGGTTTTTTGTAAAAAAAAAAAAAAAATAATAATAATAATAATAATAATAATAAGAGACAGACGCTGCTTTCAGAATTAAAGATCATACCGGCATGCCGAGATTCGGCAGAGATCTTAGCCGGCAGAATGCAGAAGGCTGTCATCCTCGGTTCATTACGTCTACTCAGGGCACACGATTCACGGACCCGGTAGTCACTCACCCCACGGGCGTGGGGAGTGGCTACTGGTATTACCAGCTCCCCTCTGTGAGGGTCGGAGCCACAGAGTAAGGTGACTGGTTTTTTGTAAAAAAAAAAAAAAAAAAAAAAAAAAAAAAAAAAAAAAAATAATAACTTGAACTTCTGCATTGCTATGAAAGCAGTGAGCCCGCGCGGAGGGGATACATGGCGCGGATGCATGCTCTGTGGTGTGAGAGGCTACCAGAGCATAGCGCCTTCACGCCACAAAATCTGCGTGACTATGTATCCCACCTTCGTAGTAGGGGCTACGTGAGGGCTGCTCCTGGACCGGTGAATGAGGTGGCCGAAGAGCCGCCACAATCACCGGTTGAGGACGTAGCACTCCTCGTTCCGCCAATACCAGAGGGCCTCAGTACCAGAAGGGGGTTACACCATCTGAAAACCCCCGGGCCACAAGACCTGGCCAGAGTGGACGCTGAACTTCGTACAGCGCTACCAGAAGAGGCTGACATCTGGCACATAAATTGTGCCGTGTATGCCGCTGCTCAACGCTCTTCTCAGGTGGAGAGGCGAAATACCTCTTCCCCACAGGAGAGAGCGCAGCGGCGCATACAAAAGATGGAAGCCAAGACCCGGTCGGCGAGGCAACACGCATCCCGTATCCAATGTGTGATGGGCTATATGGCGGCCAACAGGCCGTTCACGCCTAAAGTGCGTCGATTAGCCGCCAACTTAAGACGCGTCCATCACACACTCAATGAGGCAGTGCTGCGAACCACCAAACAGCACTGTCTCGACAGGATACGGATGCTAGTGACTTGCAAAAAGTCATTAGTGAGGCGGGCGAGGGGGCTTGCGGAAAATAAACTGTTCCGCGAGAAGCCCTCGCGCCTTTTCCAACCGCCTCCGCGTGTTGTAGACAATCCGCCGACTGCAGATCAGGTGGAGAACTTCTGGAAAACGCTGTACGAGGAGAGGCTTCCACTCAACCGAGATTCTCCGGCCCTTGCACACTTTGAAGCCTTTTGTCAAAGGCTTCAGCAACCACAGGAAGTGTGCGAACCAATAACCCCAGAAGAGGTTCGTAGGGCTCTTGATGGCTCTAAGAACTTTGCTGCTCCAGGTCCCGATGGGATAAATAACTTTTGGTGGAAAAAGTTATCGAGCACCCACCACCATTTGGCCAGAATATTTAATTCCTGGTTAAATGGGGAGCAGCAAATCCCTTCTTGGGTTGTTGAGGGGCGGACAGTGCTGATCCCCAAGAACGGAGATTTGTCCAACCCAAAGAATTACAGACCGATAACCTGTCTAAACGCATGTTACAAGGTGTTTACACGTATTTTGTACATGCGGGTGCTCCACGCAGTTGAACCGGTTTACGAACGGATATATGAGCAACGAGGGTCGAAGAGAGGTGTCGCTGGCTGCAAGGAGAACCTGTTGATTGACAGATGTGTCACGCAGGACTCCATGCAGTATAAGCGGAACCTCTCTATGGCCTGGATCGACTACCGCAAGGCATTCGACATGACATCGCATGAGCTCATTGTTCACTTGCTCCGATGTCTTGTGGTACCCGGTCCCGTAGTGAGGTGTATTGAAGAACTGATGCCGCTCTGGAGGACTCGCTTTACCATAACATCGGGTAACGATAGAGTCCAAACAGAGTCGGTAACATTCAGAAGAGGAGTATTTCAGGGAGATTCCCTCAGCCCCCTTCTGTTTTGCATCTCACTACTGCCATTATCCGTCTCGCTCCGGAAAACCCGTGGCTACAACTGCGGTACCCCCGGCGACAGGAGGCATAAGGTCACCCATGTATTTTATATGGATGACCTTAAACTTTATGCCTCTGGAGAGAGGGATCTCCAACAGTCCCTTAGGGTGGTACAGGAGTATACGCAGGCTGTCGGTATGCAGTTCGGGTTGGACAAATGCGCACTGATCCATCTCAAGAGAGGACGATGCGGTGACTATGGAGAGGACGCGCAGCTCGTGGACGGAAGCATCTTACACCATCTAGATGCCGGAGAGTCGTACACTTACTTGGGTGTCGAGCAACGCTCCACCCAAGAAGTGAGTGTAGTGAAAAACGCTCTCCGCGGCAAGTATCAGCACCTACTCCGACAGATCTGGTCTTCAGAACTGTCGGGGAAGAACAAGGTGTCTGCTACAAATATGCTTGCCGTTCCGATCCTTCTCTACTCTTTCGGAGTAGTGAAGTGGACTAGAGAAGAGCTGCGTCAACTCGATGTAGTAACCCGCAAGAAGATGCATCTCAATAGGAGCTTGCATCCTAAATCGTCCGTTCCACGGTTATATCTCCCACGACATCGGGGAGGCCGTGGACTCTTGAGCTTGGAGAGTCTCCATAGCAGGATGGTTCTGGAGGGAGCATGTAAGGTCATCAGGAGTTCGGATCCCCTCCTCTGCATGGTCCGAGACCATGAAAATGCAGAGGTAGGAGCTTTTCTCTTTAAGGCAGCACGCAGAGCAGCCGATGAACTTGGTCTCATCTTCGACGTCGAGTGGGTAAACCCCGACTCTGTCACCGAGTTGGAACCCGTTCGACTAAAAGCCCACATTAGAGCTGCAGAACACAACATCCTTCTGCAGCTCCATAAGGATAAACCATTGCACGGGATCTTCTATAAAAATATAGAAGACCTCGGCTTATCCGAAAGGCTGACCTTCGCCTTCTTAAGGTCAGCTGGGCTGAAGTCTGAGACCGAGGGATTCATAATGGCTTGCCAGGATGGTGTATTTAACACTCTCGTCTATCGACGTCGTGTCATGGGTATGGAGGTCCCTGATGTCAGCTGCAGGGCCTGCCGCAGGGCGCCGGAGACTGTAATGCACTTACTGTCGGCTTGCCCGACTTACGCAGTCTCGGCCTATATTCATAGACACAACGCAGCATTACGAGTGCTTTACTATCATCTAAGGCACTCGTATGGGATAGACGAAACACCAGTGCTGCCTTACGTTCCGGGGGATATTGAGTCCGTTGTGGGGAATGAGAAGTGCCTAATTTATTGGAACTACTCGTTTCCCACCGTCAGGCAAATACAAGCCAACAAGCCTGACATAGTACTCCTCGACCACCAACTCAAGACAATGTATGTCGTGGAATTCTCAGCTCCCGCTGAGAGCAACATTGTCTTGAAAGAGGAGGAAAAACGGACAAAATATCGAGATTTGCTCTTCGAACTCCGCAGGCTTTATCCAGGCCATTCTGTTAAAATAGTGGTACTGATTATAGGAGCCCTCGGTGGAATGAGGCAGACGCTGCTTTCAGAATTAAAGATCATACCGGCATGCCGAGATTCGGCAGAGATCTTAGCCGGCAGAATGCAGAAGGCTGTCATCCTCGGTTCATTACGTCTACTCAGGGCACATGATTCACGGACCCGGTAGTCACTCACCCCACGGGCGTGGGGAGTGGCTACTGGTATTACCAGCTCCCCTCTGTGAGGGTCGGAGCCACAGAGTAAGGTGACTGGTTTTTTGTAAAAAAAAAAAAAAAAAAAAAAAAAAAAAAAAAAAAAAAAAATAATAATAATAATAATAATCAAGAAGTAGAAGACAACACAAACCAACAACAGGAATCACCCCGCAGATCGAGACGACTTACCAGGCGACTCACTATTGCAGAAGTAACGGATAGCAATACGGAAGACATTTTTGAATCGCTGTGCATTCAGTTCAACGGAATCCCACTGGACAGCCGCCCACCACTACCGAAGATACCTCACAATGCTTCGTCAAAATTAGCTGTCACGAGAGCAAATGCAGTACTTAGAAAACATTTAGCAGGAAGCAGTGACCTTCAGTACACTTGCCACCTAGTGTACTGTACTGCAGCAACAGTATGCGAGTCGCTCCAAATTCCTCTAACTCAGAGAATGGAGGAAGCTACCCGGCGACCGAGGTCCGAAGATCCTCCCTGGAAGAAAAGATTGTTACATAAGATCAATACGTTAAGAGGAATAATAGGTAGACTGCACAGTTTTCTAAACCCCCAGCAACCACCATCTGCTAAAACTACTAGAGCAGTCCTGAAAATCGCAAAGAAACAAAGAATTATACTTAACAATCCAGAAGCGAAAACAGCGTTGAAGATATATGCTGACCATCTGAAGCAGAAAATAGCGGCTTGGGGTTGTAGGCTTAGACGGTATAATGAGAGGGTGAAAAGATGGAAACAAAATCAGCTGTTTCAAATAAATCAACAACGGTTCTATCGCGAACTCCAACAGAAGATAAGTGTCACTAATAAACCAGCGAGTGCAGAAATAATGGAAAACTTCTGGAGCAGTATATGGTCCCAACCCCGGAAGCACAATGAAGACGCGTACTGGATACAGAAAGAAAATGATAGAATGGATAACTTGCGACAAATGGACTTTATGGAGATAGGCACCGAGGATGTGATGGTCTCGGTTAAAAAATTAGAAAACTGGAAAGCACCAGGAGTAGATGGGATGCAGGCGTACTGGTGGAAAAATTTTACAGCTGCTCATAGCACGCTCGCAAGGCAACTTACTGAAGCCATCAATGATCCATCAAAGGTACCATCCTACTTTACACAAGGCATCACTTACTTGCTCCCTAAAAATATAGAAGTGCAGGACCCAAAGAATTATAGACCAATTACGTGCCTACCTGTTATATACAAAATACTCACTTCTATACTGGCTCACAAAATTACGAGGCACCTAACCACCAATAATGTACTAGCCTTGGAGCAAAATGGATGCCGAAAAGGTTCCCAAGGAAGCAAAGAATGGCTTATAATCGATTCAGTTGTAACAAAACACTCTGTCAAGCAACGCCGAAATATATCCGTAGCATGGATCGATTATAAGAAAGCATTTGATTCTGTACCTCACTCTTGGATTCAACAACTAATGGAAATTTACAGAATCCATCCTCAAATCATAGAATTCATAAAAGCTATGATGGCAACTTGGAGAACCTTTCTTAGTGTTGACATTAATTCTGTAAAATACAAAACATCCAACATCAGTATTGCAAGGGGTATCTACCAAGGAGATAGTCTCAGCCCGATTTTATTCTGCATGGCCCTCAACCCACTCAGCTACATGCTGGAATCTAGCGGCTATGGTTACACTCTAACAAGGCACCCAAACACCAAAATTTGTCACCTGCTCTATATGGATGACATAAAATTATATGCAGCGAATAAAGAAGAATTACAGAGTGAACTGGAACTAGTGTCTGCCTTTAGCAGAGATATTCATATGGAGTTTGGGATACAAAAGTGTGCATTTATACACGTAAGAAAGGGCAAAATAGAAGAAAGTCAGAATATGATCCTGATGGATGAGTCGCAATTCTTCCCTTTGCCAGTAGGAGAAAGGTACAAATATCTGGGGATTAAACAAGGTCTTACCAATGATCAAGCCAGTATGAAGAAGTGCGCAGAAGAGAAGCTTTTAGAAAGGCTAAAATTGATTTTAAAAACGGAATTATATGCCAAGGCCCAAATATCAGCAATTAATACCTGGGCAATCCCCGTACTGTCCCACACATTTGGCATTATACAATGGACCCACTCAGATTTGCAAGCGCTGGATACTAAGATACGAACAACACTAACAAAATATAGAAGGCATCACCCAAATTCATCATGCAATAGACTTTATGTCCCACGAAGAAAGGGTGGAAGGGGGCTTATGAATCTGGAAATGATGCATGACAGCCAGGTTGTAAAACTCTATCAGTACTTCAAAACCGTTAGAAACCCCCTTCATGAAGCAATTGTAAAAATCGACAAGGTCTCCCCATTGAAGCTCTCCCAAGAACGTGCGCCTGAAATCAGCAAAACTATAGGGAAACTACTGACTGAATGGAAGAGTAAGACCCTACACGGAAAATACGCGGCAGCACTTGTGAGTCCCGAAGTCGACAGCAGCTTGTCTACAAAATATCTATCAGAGGGATATCTCAGAACTGAAACAGAGGGCTTTATAGGAGCCATTCAAGACCAAGTGATAGCCACCAGAAATTATAGGAAATATATATTGAAGCAAAACGTACCCGACGATAGATGTAGAATGTGCTCTGCAACTGCCGAGTCCATACAGCATCTGTCATCAGGATGTACATATCTTGCCCCAAGAGACTATCTAGACCGTCATAATAAAGTTGCCGGAATTGTACACCAGGAACTCTGCAATAAATACGGGCTAATTAACAACAAGACCCAATATTACAAATACGTACCTGAAGCCGTAATCGAGAATGAGGAAATTAAAATTTACTGGGATATGGACATAGTGACTGACAGAATGGTAAGACATAATAGGCCTGATGTAGTTGTTCTTAGGAAAAAAGACAAGGAAGCATTTATAATTGACATCGCAATACCACTGGATGAAAATATCAGAAATACAAAAACCGAGAAAATAGCCAAGTATCAGGATCTGGCCAATGAACTGCGAGATATATACGAGCTCCAAAAGGTCGTCGTGCTTCCGATAATTATTTCCTCTAATGGTCTGATAGAGAAAAACGCTAGAGAAAACTTGGAAAAAATGGGATTAGCGGATCCAACGCACATTATTAGTTTAGCTCAGAAAGCTGCCATCTTAGCCACTTGCAGCACAATTCGTCGGGTTTTAGCTCATCCATGAGAAGTTGGCACATACGGCCCCTTCCCATGGGTTTTTCAACCAGCTAATAGCTGTGGTTAAAAAGAAAGATAATAATAATAATAACGCTGAACTTCGTACAGCGCTACCAGAAGAGGCTGACATCTGGCACATAAATTGTGCCGTGTATGCCGCTGCTCAACGCTCGTCTCAGGTGGAGAGGCGAAATACCTCTTCCCCACAGGAGAGAGCGCAGCGGCGCATACAAAAGATGGAAGCCAAGATCCAGTCGGCGAGGCAACACGCATCCCGTATCCAATGTGTGATGGACTATATGGCGGCCAACAGGCCGTTCACGCCTAAAGTGCGTCGATTAGCCGCCAACTTAAGACGCGTCCATCACACACTCAATGAGGCAGTGCTGCGAACCAACAAACAGCACTGTCTCGACAGGATACGGATGCTAGTGACTTGCAAAAAGTCATTAGTGAGGCGGGCGAGGGGGCTTGCGGAAAATAAACTGTTCCGCGAGAAGCCCTCGCGCCTTTTCCAACCGCCTCCGCGTGTTGTAGACAATCCGCCGACTGCAGATCAGGTGGAGAACTTCTGGAAAACGCTGTACGAGGAGAGGCTTCCACTCAACCGAGATTCTCCGGCCCTTGCACACTTTGAAGCCTTTTGTCAAAGGCTTCAGCAACCACAGGAAGTGTGCGAACCAATAACCCCAGAAGAGGTTCGTAGGGCTCTTGATGGCTCTAAGAACTTTGCTGCTCCAGGTCCCGATGGGATAAATAACTTTTGGTGGAAAAAGTTATCGAGCACCCACCACCATTTGGCCAGAATATTTAATTCCTGGTTAAATGGGGAGCAGCAAATCCCTTCTTGGGTTGTTGAGGGGCGGACAGTGCTGATCCCCAAGAACGGAGATTTGTCCAACCCAAAGAATTACAGACCGATAACCTGTCTAAACGCATGTTACAAGGTGTTTACACGCATTTTGTACATGCGGGTGCTCCACGCAGTTGAACCGGTTTACGAACGGATATATGAGCAACGAGGGTCGAAGAGAGGTGTCGCTGGCTGCAAGGAGAACCTGTTGATTGACAGATGTGTCACGCAGGACTCCATGCAGTATAAGCGGAACCTCTCTATGGCCTGGATCGACTACCGCAAGGCATTCGACATGACATCGCATGAGCTCATTGTTCACTTGCTCCGATGTCTTGTGGTACCCGGTCCCGTAGTGAGGTGTATTGAAGAACTGATGCCGCTCTGGAGGACTCGCTTTACCATAACATCGGGTAACGATAGAGTCCAAACAGAGTCGGTAACATTCAGAAGAGGAGTATTTCAGGGAGATTCCCTCAGCCCCCTTCTGTTTTGCATCTCACTACTGCCATTATCCGTCTCGCTCCGGAAAACCCGTGGCTACAACTGCGGTACCCCCGGCGACAGGAGGCATAAGGTCACCCATCTATTTTATATGGATGACCTTAAACTTTATGCCTCTGGAGAGAGGGATCTCCAACAGTCCCTTAGGGTGGTACAGGAGTATACGCAGGCTGTCGGTATGCAGTTCGGGTTGGACAAATGCGCACTGATCCATCTCAAGAGAGGACGATGCGGTGACTATGGAGAGGACGCGCAGCTCGTGGACGGAAGCATCTTACACCATCTAGATGCCGGAGAGTCGTACACTTACTTGGGTGTCGAGCAACGCTCCACCCAAGAAGTGAGTGTAGTGAAAAACGCTCTCCGCGGCAAGTATCAGCACCTACTCCGACAGATCTGGTCTTCAGAACTGTCGGGGAAGAACAAGGTGTCTGCTACAAATATGCTTGCCGTTCCGATCCTTCTCTACTCTTTCGGAGTAGTGAAGTGGACTAGAGAAGAGCTGCGTCAACTCGATGTAGTAACCCGCAAGAAGATGCATCTCAATAGGAGCTTGCATCCTAAATCGTCCGTTCCACGGTTATATCTCCCACGACATCGGGGAGGCCGTGGACTCTTGAGCTTGGAGAGTCTCCATAGCAGGATGGTTCTGGAGGGAGCATGTAAGGTCATCAGGAGTTCGGATCCCCTCCTCTGCATGGTCCGAGACCATGAAAATGCAGAGGTAGGAGCTTTTCTCTTTAAGGCAGCACGCAGAGCAGCCGATGAACTTGGTCTCATCTTCGACGTCGAGCGGGTAAACCCCGACTCTGTCACCGAGTTGGAACCCGTTCGACTAAAAGCCCACATTAGAGCTGCAGAACACAACATCCTTCTGCAGCTCCATAAGGATAAGCCATTGCACGGGATCTTCTATAAAAATATAGAAGACCTCGGCTTATCCGAAAGGCTGACCTTCGCCTTCTTAAGGTCAGCTGGGCTGAAGTCTGAGACCGAGGGATTCATAATGGCTTGCCAGGATGGTGTATTTAACACTCTCGTCTATCGACGTCGTGTCATGGGTATGGAGGTCCCTGATGTCAGCTGCAGGGCCTGCCGCAGGGCGCCGGAGACTGTAATGCACTTACTGTCGGCTTGCCCGACTTACGCAGTCTCGGCCTATATTCATAGACACAACGCAGCATTACGAGTGCTTTACTATCATCTAAGGCACTCGTATGGGATAGACGAAACACCAGTGCTGCCTTACGTTCCGGGGGATATTGAGTCCGTTGTGGGGAATGAGAAGTGCCTAATTTATTGGAACTACTCGTTTCCCACCGTCAGGCAAATACAAGCCAACAAGCCTGACATAGTACTCCTCGACCACCAACTCAAGACAATGTATGTCGTGGAATTCTCAGCTCCCGCTGAGAGCAACATTGTCTTGAAAGAGGAGGAAAAACGGACAAAATATCGAGATTTGCTCTTCGAACTCCGCAGGCTTTATCCAGGCCATTCTGTTAAAATAGTGGTACTGATTATAGGAGCCCTCGGTGGAATGAGACAGACGCTGCTTTCAGAACTAAAGATCATACCGGCATGCCGAGATTCGGCAGAGATCTTAGCCGGCAGAATGCAGAAGGCTGTCATCCTCGGTTCATTACGTCTACTCAGGGCACACGATTCGCGGACCCGGTAGTCACTCACCCCACGGGCGTGGGGAGTGGCTATTGGTATTACCAGCTCCCCTCTGTGAGGGTCGGAGCCACAGAGTAGGGTGACTGGTTTTTTGTAAAAAAAAAAAAAAAAAAAAAAAATAATAATAATAATAATAAATAAGCAGGAGGGGCTAACTTCCATCTGTTAAGCCTTTGGTGAGTAGCGCCACCACTTACTCCAGCTAGGGGTGCAAAACCGAACCGGCAGCCCTAGTGCACCCGGGAGGGGAAAGCATCTTCCCCTCTGGTGTCGGTCGTGGGCCTGCAGGGCTAACCACCCACAGGCTCTAACCTTTGGTTCCGGCAGGCCGAAGACTGGGCCCCCACGATCGACCCCGTTCGGATAGGGGTCAAGGGCAAGGTGGTGGGGCCCAACCGGATAGACCGCCCGTTGACGACGTACGCAATGAACAAGGACGCTTTGAGTGGACAGATGAACTGAGGGATGAGCTTCTGCATTGTTATGAAAGCAGTGAGCCCGCGCGGAGGGGTACATGGCGCGGATGCATGCTCTGTGGTGTGAGAGGCTACCAGAGCATAGCGCCTTCACGCCACAAAATCTGCGTGACTATGTATCCCACCTTCGTAGTAGGGGCTACGTGAGGGCTGCTCCTGGGCCGGTGAATGAGGTGGCCGATGAGCCGCCACATTCACCGGTTGAGGACGTGGCTCTCCTCGTTCCGCCAATACCAGAGGGCCTCAGTACCAGAAGGGGGTTACACCGTCTGAAAACCCCCGGGCCACAAGACCTGGCCAGAGTGGACGCTGAACTTCGTACAGCGCTACCAGAAGAGGCTGACATCTGGCACATAAATTGTGCCGTGTATGCCGCTGCTCAACGCTCCTCTCAGGTGGAGAGGCGAAATACCTCTTCCCCACAGGAGAGAGCGCAGCGGCGCATACAAAAGATGGAAGCCAAGACCCGGTCGGCGAGGCAACACGCATCCCGTATCCAATGTGTGATGGACTATATGGCGGCCAACAGGCCTTTCACGCCTAAAGTGCGTCGATTAGCCGCCAACTTAAGACGCGTTCATCACACACTCAATGAGGCAGTGCTGCGAACCACCAAACAGCACTGTGTCGACAGGATACGGATGCTAGTGACTTGCAGAAAGTCACTAGTGAGGCGGGCGAGGGGGCTTGCGGAAAATAAACTGTTCCGCGAGAAGCCCTCGCGCCTTTTCCAACCGCCTCCGCGTGTTGTAGACATTCCGCCGACTGCAGATCAGGTGGAGAACTTCTGGAAAACACTGTACGAGGAGAGGCTTCCACTCAACCGAGATTCTCCTGCCCTTGCACACTTTGAAGCCTTTTGTCAAAGGCTTCAGCAACCACAGGAAGTATGCGAACCAATAACTCCAGAAGAGGTTCGTAGGGCTCTTGAGGGCTCTAAGAACTTTGCTGCTCCAGGTCCCGATGGGATAAATAACTTTTGGTGGAAAAAGTTATCGAGCACCCACCACCATTTGGCCAGAATTTTTAATTCCTGGTTAAATGGGGAGCAGCAAATTCCTTCTTGGGTTGTTGAGGGGCGGACAGTGCTGATCCCCAAGAACGGAGATTTGTCCAACCCAAAGAACTACAGACCGATAACCTGTCTAAACGCATGTTACAAGGTGTTTACACGCATTTTGTACATGCGGGTGCTCCACGCAGTCGAACCGGTTTACGAACGGATATATGAGCAACGAGGGTCGAAGAGAGGTGTCGCTGGCTGCAAGGAGAACCTGCTGATCGATAGATGTATCACGCAGGACTCCATGCAGTATAAGCGGAACCTCTCTATGGCCTGGATCGACTACCGCAAGGCATTTGATATGACATCACATGAGCTCATTGTTCACTTGCTCCGATGTCTTGTGGTACCCGGTCCCGTAGTGAGATGTATTGAAGAACTGATGCCGCTCTAGAGGACTCGCTTTACCATAACATCGGGTAACGATAGAGTCCAAACAGAGTCGGTAACATTCAGAAGGGGAGTATTTCAGGGAGATTCCCTCAGCCCCCTCCTGTTTTGCATCTCACTACTGCCATTATCCGTCTCGCTCCGGAAAACCCGTGGCTACAACTGCGGTACCCCCGGCGACAGGAGGCATAAGGTCACCCATCTATTTTATATGGATGACCTTAAACTTTATGCCTCTGGAGAGAGGGATCTCCAACAGTCCCTTAGGGTGGTACAGGAGTACACGCAGGCTGTCGGTATGCAGTTCGGGTTGGACAAATGCGCACTGATCCATCTCAAGAGAGGACGATGCGGTGACTATGGAGAGGACGCGCAGCTCGTGGACGGAAGCATCTTACACCATCTAGATGCCGGAGAGTCGTACACTTACTTGGGTGTCGAGCAACGCTCCACCCAAGAAGTGAGTGTAGTGAAAAACGCTCTCCGCGGCAAGTATCAGCACCTACTCAGACAGATCTGGTCTTCAGAACTGTCGGGGAAGAACAAGGTGTCTGCTACAAATATGCTTGCCGTTCCGATTCTTCTCTACTCTTTCGGAGTAGTGAAGTGGACTAGAGAAGAGCTGCGTCAACTCGATGTAGTAACCCGCAAGAAGATGCATCTTAATAGGAGCTTGCATCCTAAATCGTCCGTTCCACGGTTATATCTCCCACGACATCGGGGAGGCCGTGGACTCTTGAGCTTGGAGAGTCTCCATAGCAGGATGGTTCTGGATGGAGCATGTAAGGTCATCAGGAGTTCGGATCCCCTCCTCTGCATGGTCCGAGACCATGAAAATGCAGAGGTAGGTGCTTTTCTCTTTAAGGCAGCACGGAGAGCAGCCTATGAACTTGGTCTCATCTTCGACGTCGAGCGGGTAAACCCCGACTCTGTCACCGAGTTGGAACCCGTTCGACTAAAAGCCCACATTAGAGCTGCAGAACACAACATCCTTCTGCAGCTCCATAAGGATAAGCCATTGCACGGGGTCTTCTATAAAAATATAGAAGACCTCGGCTTATCCGAAAGGCTGACCTTCGCCTTCTTAAGGTCAGCTGGGCTGAAGTCTGAGACCGAGGGATTCATAATGGCTTGCCAGGATGGTGTATTTAACACTCTCGTCTATCGACGTCGTGTCATGGGTATGGAGGTCCCTGATATCAGCTGCAGGGCCTGCCGCAGGGCGCCGGAGACTGTAATGCACTTACTGTCGGCTTGCCCGACATACGCAGTCTCGGCCTATATTCATAGACACAACGCAGCATTACGAGTGCTTTACTATCATCTAAGGCACTCGTATGGGATAGACGAAACACCAGTGCTGCCTTACGTTCCGGGGGATATTGAGTCCGTTGTGGGGAATAAGAAGTGCCTAATTTATTGGAACTACTCGTTTCCCACCGTCAGGCAAATACAAGCCAACAAGCCTGACATAGTACTCCTCGACCACCAACTCAAGACAATGTATGTCGTGGAATTCTCGGCTCCCGCTGAGAGCAACATTGTCTTGAAAGAGGAGGAAAAACGGACAAAATATCGAGATTTGCTCTTCGAACTCCGCAGGCTTTATCCAGGCCATTCTGTTAAAATAGTGGTACTGATTATAGGAGCCCTCGGTGGAATGAGACAGACGCTGCTTTCAGAATTAAAGATCATACCGGCATGCCGAGATTCGGCAGAGATCTTAGCCGGCAGAATGCAGAAGGCTGTCATCCTCGGTTCATTACGTCTACTCAGGGCACACGATTCGCGGACCCGGTAGTCACTCACCTCACGGGCGTGGGGAGTGGCTATTGGTATTACCAACTCCCCTCTGTGAGGGTCGGAGCCACAGAGTAGGGTGACTGGTTTTTTGTAAAAAAAAAAAAAAAATAATAATAATAATAAAGCAGGAGGGGCTAACTTCCATCTATTAAGCCTTTGGTGAGTAGCGCCACCACTTACTCCAGCTAGGGGTGCAAAACCGAACCGGCAGCCCTAGTGCACCCGGGAGGGGAAAGCATCTTCCCCTCTGGTGTCGGTCGTGGGCCTGCAGGGCTAACCACCCACAGGCTCTAACCTTTGGTTCCGGCAGGCCGAAGACTGGGCCCCCACGATCGACCCCGTTCGGATAGGGGTCAAGGGCAAGGTGGTGGGGCCCAACCGGATAGACCGCCCGATGACGACGTACGCAATGAACAAGGACGCTTTGAGTGGACAGATGAACTGAGGGATGAGCTTCTGCATTGTTATGAAAGCAGTGAGCCCGCGCGGAGGGGGTACATGGCGCGGATGCATGCTCTGTGGTGTGAGAGGCTACCAGAGCATAGCGCCTTCACGCCACAAAATCTGCGTGACTATGTATCCCACCTTCGTAGTAGGGGCTACGTGAGGGCTGCTCCTGGGCCGGTGAATGAGGTGGCCGAAGAGCCGCCACATTCACCGGTTGAGGACGTGGCTCTCCTCGTTCCGCCAATTCCAGAGGGCCTCAGTACCAGAAGGGGGTTACACCGTCTGAAAACCCCCGGGCCACAAGACCTGGCCAGAGTGGACGCTGAACTTCGTACAGCGCTACCAGAAGAGGCTGACATCTGGCACATAAATTGTGCCGTGTATGCCGCTGCTCAACGCTCGTCTCAGGTGGAGAGGCGAAATACCTCTTCCCCACAGGAGAGAGCGCAGCGGCGCATACAAAAGATGGAAGCCAAGATCCAGTCGGCGAGGCAACACGCATCCCGTATCCAATGTGTGATGGACTATATGGCGGCCAACAGGCCTTTCACGCCTAAAGTGCGTCGATTAGCCGCCAACTTAAGACGCGTCCATCACACACTCAATGAGGCAGTGCTGCGAACCACCAAACAGCACTGTGTCGACAGGATACGGATGCTAGTGACTTGCAGAAAGTCACTAGTGAGGCGGGCGAGGGGGCTTGCGGAAAATAAACTGTTCCGCGAGAAGCCCTCGCGCCTTTTCCAACCGCCTCCGCGTGTTGTAGACATTCCGCCGACTGCAGATCAGGTGGAGAACTTCTGGAAAACACTGTACGAGGAGAGGCTTCCACTCAACCGAGATTCTCCTGCCCTTGCACACTTTGAAGCCTTTTGTCAAAGGCTTCAGCAACCACAGGAAGTATGCGAACCAATAACTCCAGAAGAGGTTCGTAGGGCTCTTGAGGGCTCTAAGAACTTTGCTGCTCCAGGTCCCGATGGGATAAATAACTTCTGGTGGAAAAAGTTATCGAGCACCCACCACCATTTGGCCAGAATTTTTAATTCCTGGTTAAATGGGGAGCAGCAAATTCCTTCTTGGGTTGTTGAGGGGCGGACAGTGCTGATCCCCAAGAACGGAGATTTGTCCAACCCAAAGAACTACAGACCGATAACCTGTCTAAACGCATGTTACAAGGTGTTTACACGCATTTTGTACATGCGGGTGCTCCACGCAGTCGAACCGGTTTACGAACGGATATATGAGCAACGAGGGTCGAAGAGAGGTGTCGCTGGCTGCAAGGAGAACCTGCTGATCGATAGATGTATCACGCAGGACTCCATGCAGTATAAGCGGAACCTCTCTATGGCCTGGATCGACTACCGCAAGGCATTTGATATGACATCACATGAGCTCATTGTTCACTTGCTCCGATGTCTTGTGGTACCCGGTCCCGTAGTGAGATGTATTGAAGAACTGATGCCGCTCTAGAGGACTCGCTTTACCATAACATCGGGTAACGATAGAGTCCAAACAGAGTCGGTAACATTCAGAAGGGGAGTATTTCAGGGAGATTCCCTCAGCCCCCTCCTGTTTTGCATCTCACTACTGCCATTATCCGTCTCGCTCCGGAAAACCCGTGGCTACAACTGCGGTACCCCCGGCGACAGGAGGCATAAGGTCACCCATCTATTTTATATGGATGACCTTAAACTTTATGCCTCTGGAGAGAGGGATCTCCAACAGTCCCTTAGGGTGGTACAGGAGTACACGCAGGCTGTCGGTATGCAGTTCGGGTTGGACAAATGCGCACTGATCCATCTCAAGAGAGGACGATGCGGTGACTATGGAGAGGACGCGCAGCTCGTGGACGGAAGCATCTTACACCATCTAGATGCCGGAGAGTCGTACACTTACTTGGGTGTCGAGCAACGCTCCACCCAAGAAGTGAGTGTAGTGAAAAACGCTCTCCGCGGCAAGTATCAGCACCTACTCCGACAGATCTGGTCTTCAGAACTGTCGGGGAAGAACAAGGTGTCTGCTACAAATATGCTTGCCGTTCCGATCCTTCTCTACTCTTTCGGAGTAGTGAAGTGGACTAGAGAAGAGCTGCGTCAACTCGATGTAGTAACCCGCAAGAAGATGCATCTCAATAGGAGCTTGCATCCTAAATCGTCCGTCCCACGGTTATATCTCCCACGACATCGGGGAGGCCGTGGACTCTTGAGCTTGGAGAGTCTCCATAGCAGGATGGTTCTGGAGGGAGCATGTAAGGTCATCAGGAGTTCGGATCCCCTCCTCTGCATGGTCCGAGACCATGAAAATGCAGAGGTAGGAGCTTTTCTCTTTAAGGCAGCACGCAGAGCAGCCGATGAACTTGGTCTCATCTTCGACGTCGAGCGGGTAAACCCCGACTCTGTCACCGAGTTGGAACCCGTTCGACTAAAAGCCCACATTAGAGCTGCAGAACACAACATCCTTCTGCAGCTCCATAAGGATAAGCCATTGCACGGGATCTTCTATAAAAATATAGAAGACCTCGGCTTATCCGAAAGGCTGACCTTCGCCTTCTTAAGGTCAGCTGGGCTGAAGTCTGAGACCGAGGGATTCATAATGGCTTGCCAGGATGGTGTATTTAACACTCTCGTCTATCGACGTCGTGTCATGGGTATGGAGGTCCCTGATGTCAGCTGCAGGGCCTGCCGCAGGGCGCCGGAGACTGTAATGCACTTACTGTCGGCTTGCCCGACTTACGCAGTCTCGGCCTATATTCATAGACACAACGCAGCATTACGAGTGCTTTACTATCATCTAAGGCACTCGTATGGGATAGACGAAACACCAGTGCTGCCTTACGTTCCGGGGGATATTGAGTCCGTTGTGGGGAATGAGAAGTGCCTAATTTATTGGAACTACTCGTTTCCCACCGTCAGGCAAATACAAGCCAACAAGCCTGACATAGTACTCCTCGACCACCAACTCAAGACAATGTATGTCGTGGAATTCTCAGCTCCCGCTGAGAGCAACATTGTCTTGAAAGAGGAGGAAAAACGGACAAAATATCGAGATTTGCTCTTCGAACTCCGCAGGCTTTATCCAGGCCATTCTGTTAAAATAGTGGTACTGATTATAGGAGCCCTCGGTGGAATGAGACAGACGCTGCTTTCAGAACTAAAGATCATACCGGCATGCCGAGATTCGGCAGAGATCTTAGCCGGCAGAATGCAGAAGGCTGTCATCCTCGGTTCATTACGTCTACTCAGGGCACACGATTCGCGGACCCGGTAGTCACTCACCCCACGGGCGTGGGGAGTGGCTATTGGTATTACCAGCTCCCCTCTGTGAGGGTCGGAGCCACAGAGTAGGGTGACTGGTTTTTTGTAAAAAAAAAAAAAAAAAAAAAAAAAAAAAAAAAAAAAAAAAAATAATAATAATAATAATAATAATAATAACGCTGAACTTCGTACAGCGCTACCAGAAGAGGCTGACATCTGGCACATAAATTGTGCCGTGTATGCCGCTGCTCAACGCTCGTCTCAGGTGGAGAGGCGAAATACCTCTTCCCCACAGGAGAGAGCGCAGCGGCGCATACAAAAGATGGAAGCCAAGATCCAGTCGGCGAGGCAACACGCATCCCGTATCCAATGTGTGATGGGCTATATGGCGGCCAACAGGCCGTTCACGCCTAAAGTGCGTCGATTAGCCGCCAACTTAAGACGCGTCCATCACACACTCAATGAGGCAGTGCTGCGAACCACCAAACAGCACTGTCTCGACAGGATACGGATGCTAGTGACTTGCAAAAAGTCATTAGTGAGGCGGGCGAGGGGGCTTGCGGAAAATAAACTGTTCCGCGAGAAGCCCTCGCGCCTTTTCCAACCGCCTCCGCGTGTTGTAGACAATCCGCCGACTGCAGATCAGGTGGAGAACTTCTGGAAAACGCTGTACGAGGAGAGGCTTCCACTCAACCGAGATTCTCCGGCCCTTGCACACTTTGAAGCCTTTTGTCAAAGGCTTCAGCAACCACAGGAAGTGTGCGAACCAATAACCCCAGAAGAGGTTCGTAGGGCTCTTGATGGCTCTAAGAACTTTGCTGCTCCAGGTCCCGATGGGATAAATAACTTTTGGTGGAAAAAGTTATCGAGCACCCACCACCATTTGGCCAGAATATTTAATTCCTGGTTAAATGGGGAGCAGCAAATCCCTTCTTGGGTTGTTGAGGGGCGGACAGTGCTGATCCCCAAGAACGGAGATTTGTCCAACCCAAAGAATTACAGACCGATAACCTGTCTAAACGCATGTTACAAGGTGTTTACACGTATTTTGTACATGCGGGTGCTCCACGCAGTTGAACCGGTTTACGAACGGATATATGAGCAACGAGGGTCGAAGAGAGGTGTCGCTGGCTGCAAGGAGAACCTGTTGATTGACAGATGTGTCACGCAGGACTCCATGCAGTATAAGCGGAACCTCTCTATGGCCTGGATCGACTACCGCAAGGCATTCGACATGACATCGCATGAGCTCATTGTTCACTTGCTCCGATGTCTTGTGGTACCCGGTCCCGTAGTGAGGTGTATTGAAGAACTGATGCCGCTCTGGAGGACTCGCTTTACCATAACATCGGGTAACGATAGAGTCCAAACAGAGTCGGTAACATTCAGAAGAGGAGTATTTCAGGGAGATTCCCTCAGCCCCCTTCTGTTTTGCATCTCACTACTGCCATTATCCGTCTCGCTCCGGAAAACCCGTGGCTACAACTGCGGTACCCCCGGCGACAGGAGGCATAAGGTCACCCATGTATTTTATATGGATGACCTTAAACTTTATGCCTCTGGAGAGAGGGATCTCCAACAGTCCCTTAGGGTGGTACAGGAGTATACGCAGGCTGTCGGTATGCAGTTCGGGTTGGACAAATGCGCACTGATCCATCTCAAGAGAGGACGATGCGGTGACTATGGAGAGGACGCGCAGCTCGTGGACGGAAGCATCTTACACCATCTAGATGCCGGAGAGTCGTACACTTACTTGGGTGTCGAGCAACGCTCCACCCAAGAAGTGAGTGTAGTGAAAAACGCTCTCCGCGGCAAGTATCAGCACCTACTCCGACAGATCTGGTCTTCAGAACTGTCGGGGAAGAACAAGGTGTCTGCTACAAATATGCTTGCCGTTCCGATCCTTCTCTACTCTTTCGGAGTAGTGAAGTGGACTAGAGAAGAGCTGCGTCAACTCGATGTAGTAACCCGCAAGAAGATGCATCTCAATAGGAGCTTGCATCCTAAATCGTCCGTTCCACGGTTATATCTCCCACGACATCGGGGAGGCCGTGGACTCTTGAGCTTGGAGAGTCTCCATAGCAGGATGGTTCTGGAGGGAGCATGTAAGGTCATCAGGAGTTCGGATCCCCTCCTCTGCATGGTCCGAGACCATGAAAATGCAGAGGTAGGAGCTTTTCTCTTTAAGGCAGCACGCAGAGCAGCCGATGAACTTGGTCTCATCTTCGACGTCGAGTGGGTAAACCCCGACTCTGTCACCGAGTTGGAACCCGTTCGACTAAAAGCCCACATTAGAGCTGCAGAACACAACATCCTTCTGCAGCTCCATAAGGATAAACCATTGCACGGGATCTTCTATAAAAATATAGAAGACCTCGGCTTATCCGAAAGGCTGACCTTCGCCTTCTTAAGGTCAGCTGGGCTGAAGTCTGAGACCGAGGGATTCATAATGGCTTGCCAGGATGGTGTATTTAACACTCTCGTCTATCGACGTCGTGTCATGGGTATGGAGGTCCCTGATGTCAGCTGCAGGGCCTGCCGCAGGGCGCCGGAGACTGTAATGCACTTACTGTCGGCTTGCCCGACTTACGCAGTCTCGGCCTATATTCATAGACACAACGCAGCATTACGAGTGCTTTACTATCATCTAAGGCACTCGTATGGGATAGACGAAACACCAGTGCTGCCTTACGTTCCGGGGGATATTGAGTCCGTTGTGGGGAATGAGAAGTGCCTAATTTATTGGAACTACTCGTTTCCCACCGTCAGGCAAATACAAGCCAACAAGCCTGACATAGTACTCCTCGACCACCAACTCAAGACAATGTATGTCGTGGAATTCTCAGCTCCCGCTGAGAGCAACATTGTCTTGAAAGAGGAGGAAAAACGGACAAAATATCGAGATTTGCTCTTCGAACTCCGCAGGCTTTATCCAGGCCATTCTGTTAAAATAGTGGTACTGATTATAGGAGCCCTCGGTGGAATGAGGCAGACGCTGCTTTCAGAATTAAAGATCATACCGGCATGCCGAGATTCGGCAGAGATCTTAGCCGGCAGAATGCAGAAGGCTGTCATCCTCGGTTCATTACGTCTACTCAGGGCACACGATTCACGGACCCGGTAGTCACTCACCCCACGGGCGTGGGGAGTGGCTACTGGTATTACCAGCTCCCCTCTGTGAGGGTCGGAGCCACAGAGTAAGGTGACTGGTTTTTTGTAAAAAAAAAAAAAAAAAAAAAAAAAAAAAAAAAAAAAATAATAATAATAATAATAATAATCAAGAAGTAGAAGACAACACAAACCAACAACAGGAATCACCCCGCAGATCGAGACGACTTACCAGGCGACTCACTATTGCAGAAGTAACGGATAGCAATACGGAAGACATTTTTGAATCGCTGTGCATTCAGTTCAACGGAATCCCACTGGACAGCCGCCCACCACTACCGAAGATACCTCACAATGCTTCGTCAAAATTAGCTGTCACGAGAGCAAATGCAGTACTTAGAAAACATTTAGCAGGAAGCAGTGACCTTCAGTACACTTGCCACCTAGTGTACTGTACTGCAGCAACAGTATGCGAGTCGCTCCAAATTCCTCTAACTCAGAGAATGGAGGAAGCTACCCGGCGACCGAGGTCCGAAGATCCTCCCTGGAAGAAAAGATTGTTACATAAGATCAATACGTTAAGAGGAATAATAGGTAGACTGCACAGTTTTCTAAACCCCCAGCAACCACCATCTGCTAAAACTACTAGAGCAGTCCTGAAAATCGCAAAGAAACAAAGAATTATACTTAACAATCCAGAAGCGAAAACAGCGTTGAAGATATATGCTGACCATCTGAAGCAGAAAATAGCGGCTTGGGGTTGTAGGCTTAGACGGTATAATGAGAGGGTGAAAAGATGGAAACAAAATCAGCTGTTTCAAATAAATCAACAACGGTTCTATCGCGAACTCCAACAGAAGATAAGTGTCACTAATAAACCAGCGAGTGCAGAAATAATGGAAAACTTCTGGAGCAGTATATGGTCCCAACCCCGGAAGCACAATGAAGACGCGTACTGGATACAGAAAGAAAATGATAGAATGGATAACTTGCGACAAATGGACTTTATGGAGATAGGCACCGAGGATGTGATGGTCTCGGTTAAAAAATTAGAAAACTGGAAAGCACCAGGAGTAGATGGGATGCAGGCGTACTGGTGGAAAAATTTTACAGCTGCTCATAGCACGCTCGCAAGGCAACTTACTGAAGCCATCAATGATCCATCAAAGGTACCATCCTACTTTACACAAGGCATCACTTACTTGCTCCCTAAAAATATAGAAGTGCAGGACCCAAAGAATTATAGACCAATTACGTGCCTACCTGTTATATACAAAATACTCACTTCTATACTGGCTCACAAAATTACGAGGCACCTAACCACCAATAATGTACTAGCCTTGGAGCAAAATGGATGCCGAAAAGGTTCCCAAGGAAGCAAAGAATGGCTTATAATCGATTCAGTTGTAACAAAACACTCTGTCAAGCAACGCCGAAATATATCCGTAGCATGGATCGATTATAAGAAAGCATTTGATTCTGTACCTCACTCTTGGATTCAACAACTAATGGAAATTTACAGAATCCATCCTCAAATCATAGAATTCATAAAAGCTATGATGGCAACTTGGAGAACCTTTCTTAGTGTTGACATTAATTCTGTAAAATACAAAACATCCAACATCAGTATTGCAAGGGGTATCTACCAAGGAGATAGTCTCAGCCCGATTTTATTCTGCATGGCCCTCAACCCACTCAGCTACATGCTGGAATCTAGCGGCTATGGTTACACTCTAACAAGGCACCCAAACACCAAAATTTGTCACCTGCTCTATATGGATGACATAAAATTATATGCAGCGAATAAAGAAGAATTACAGAGTGAACTGGAACTAGTGTCTGCCTTTAGCAGAGATATTCATATGGAGTTTGGGATACAAAAGTGTGCATTTATACACGTAAGAAAGGGCAAAATAGAAGAAAGTCAGAATATGATCCTGATGGATGAGTCGCAATTCTTCCCTTTGCCAGTAGGAGAAAGGTACAAATATCTGGGGATTAAACAAGGTCTTACCAATGATCAAGCCAGTATGAAGAAGTGCGCAGAAGAGAAGCTTTTAGAAAGGCTAAAATTGATTTTAAAAACGGAATTATATGCCAAGGCCCAAATATCAGCAATTAATACCTGGGCAATCCCCGTACTGTCCCACACATTTGGCATTATACAATGGACCCACTCAGATTTGCAAGCGCTGGATACTAAGATACGAACAACACTAACAAAATATAGAAGGCATCACCCAAATTCATCATGCAATAGACTTTATGTCCCACGAAGAAAGGGTGGAAGGGGGCTTATGAATCTGGAAATGATGCATGACAGCCAGGTTGTAAAACTCTATCAGTACTTCAAAACCGTTAGAAACCCCCTTCATGAAGCAATTGTAAAAATCGACAAGGTCTCCCCATTGAAGCTCTCCCAAGAACGTGCGCCTGAAATCAGCAAAACTATAGGGAAACTACTGACTGAATGGAAGAGTAAGACCCTACACGGAAAATACGCGGCAGCACTTGTGAGTCCCGAAGTCGACAGCAGCTTGTCTACAAAATATCTATCAGAGGGATATCTCAGAACTGAAACAGAGGGCTTTATAGGAGCCATTCAAGACCAAGTGATAGCCACCAGAAATTATAGGAAATATATATTGAAGCAAAACGTACCCGACGATAGATGTAGAATGTGCTCTGCAACTGCCGAGTCCATACAGCATCTGTCATCAGGATGTACATATCTTGCCCCAAGAGACTATCTAGACCGTCATAATAAAGTTGCCGGAATTGTACACCAGGAACTCTGCAATAAATACGGGCTAATTAACAACAAGACCCAATATTACAAATACGTACCTGAAGCCGTAATCGAGAATGAGGAAATTAAAATTTACTGGGATATGGACATAGTGACTGACAGAATGGTAAGACATAATAGGCCTGATGTAGTTGTTCTTAGGAAAAAAGACAAGGAAGCATTTATAATTGACATCGCAATACCACTGGATGAAAATATCAGAAATACAAAAACCGAGAAAATAGCCAAGTATCAGGATCTGGCCAATGAACTGCGAGATATATACGAGCTCCAAAAGGTCGTCGTGCTTCCGATAATTATTTCCTCTAATGGTCTGATAGAGAAAAACGCTAGAGAAAACTTGGAAAAAATGGGATTAGCGGATCCAACGCACATTATTAGTTTAGCTCAGAAAGCTGCCATCTTAGCCACTTGCAGCACAATTCGTCGGGTTTTAGCTCATCCATGAGAAGTTGGCACATACGGCCCCTTCCCATGGGTTTTTCAACCAGCTAATAGCTGTGGTTAAAAAGAAAGATAATAATAATAATAACGCTGAACTTCGTACAGCGCTACCAGAAGAGGCTGACATCTGGCACATAAATTGTGCCGTGTATGCCGCTGCTCAACGCTCGTCTCAGGTGGAGAGGCGAAATACCTCTTCCCCACAGGAGAGAGCGCAGCGGCGCATACAAAAGATGGAAGCCAAGATCCAGTCGGCGAGGCAACACGCATCCCGTATCCAATGTGTGATGGACTATATGGCGGCCAACAGGCCGTTCACGCCTAAAGTGCGTCGATTAGCCGCCAACTTAAGACGCGTCCATCACACACTCAATGAGGCAGTGCTGCGAACCACCAAACAGCACTGTCTCGACAGGATACGGATGCTAGTGACTTGCAAAAAGTCATTAGTGAGGCGGGCGAGGGGGCTTGCGGAAAATAAACTGTTCCGCGAGAAGCCCTCGCGCCTTTTCCAACCGCCTCCGCGTGTTGTAGACAATCCGCCGACTGCAGATCAGGTGGAGAACTTCTGGAAAACGCTGTACGAGGAGAGGCTTCCACTCAACCGAGATTCTCCGGCCCTTGCACACTTTGAAGCCTTTTGTCAAAGGCTTCAGCAACCACAGGAAGTGTGCGAACCAATAACCCCAGAAGAGGTTCGTAGGGCTCTTGATGGCTCTAAGAACTTTGCTGCTCCAGGTCCCGATGGGATAAATAACTTTTGGTGGAAAAAGTTATCGAGCACCCACCACCATTTGGCCAGAATATTTAATTCCTGGTTAAATGGGGAGCAGCAAATCCCTTCTTGGGTTGTTGAGGGGCGGACAGTGCTGATCCCCAAGAACGGAGATTTGTCCAACCCAAAGAATTACAGACCGATAACCTGTCTAAACGCATGTTACAAGGTGTTTACACGCATTTTGTACATGCGGGTGCTCCACGCAGTTGAACCGGTTTACGAACGGATATATGAGCAACGAGGGTCGAAGAGAGGTGTCGCTGGCTGCAAGGAGAACCTGTTGATTGACAGATGTGTCACGCAGGACTCCATGCAGTATAAGCGGAACCTCTCTATGGCCTGGATCGACTACCGCAAGGCATTCGACATGACATCGCATGAGCTCATTGTTCACTTGCTCCGATGTCTTGTGGTACCCGGTCCCGTAGTGAGGTGTATTGAAGAACTGATGCCGCTCTGGAGGACTCGCTTTACCATAACATCGGGTAACGATAGAGTCCAAACAGAGTCGGTAACATTCAGAAGAGGAGTATTTCAGGGAGATTCCCTCAGCCCCCTTCTGTTTTGCATCTCACTACTGCCATTATCCGTCTCGCTCCGGAAAACCCGTGGCTACAACTGCGGTACCCCCGGCGACAGGAGGCATAAGGTCACCCATCTATTTTATATGGATGACCTTAAACTTTATGCCTCTGGAGAGAGGGATCTCCAACAGTCCCTTAGGGTGGTACAGGAGTATACGCAGGCTGTCGGTATGCAGTTCGGGTTGGACAAATGCGCACTGATCCATCTCAAGAGAGGACGATGCGGTGACTATGGAGAGGACGCGCAGCTCGTGGACGGAAGCATCTTACACCATCTAGATGCCGGAGAGTCGTACACTTACTTGGGTGTCGAGCAACGCTCCACCCAAGAAGTGAGTGTAGTGAAAAACGCTCTCCGCGGCAAGTATCAGCACCTACTCCGACAGATCTGGTCTTCAGAACTGTCGGGGAAGAACAAGGTGTCTGCTACAAATATGCTTGCCGTTCCGATCCTTCTCTACTCTTTCGGAGTAGTGAAGTGGACTAGAGAAGAGCTGCGTCAACTCGATGTAGTAACCCGCAAGAAGATGCATCTCAATAGGAGCTTGCATCCTAAATCGTCCGTTCCACGGTTATATCTCCCACGACATCGGGGAGGCCGTGGACTCTTGAGCTTGGAGAGTCTCCATAGCAGGATGGTTCTGGAGGGAGCATGTAAGGTCATCAGGAGTTCGGATCCCCTCCTCTGCATGGTCCGAGACCATGAAAATGCAGAGGTAGGAGCTTTTCTCTTTAAGGCAGCACGCAGAGCAGCCGATGAACTTGGTCTCATCTTCGACGTCGAGCGGGTAAACCCCGACTCTGTCACCGAGTTGGAACCCGTTCGACTAAAAGCCCACATTAGAGCTGCAGAACACAACATCCTTCTGCAGCTCCATAAGGATAAGCCATTGCACGGGATCTTCTATAAAAATATAGAAGACCTCGGCTTATCCGAAAGGCTGACCTTCGCCTTCTTAAGGTCAGCTGGGCTGAAGTCTGAGACCGAGGGATTCATAATGGCTTGCCAGGATGGTGTATTTAACACTCTCGTCTATCGACGTCGTGTCATGGGTATGGAGGTCCCTGATGTCAGCTGCAGGGCCTGCCGCAGGGCGCCGGAGACTGTAATGCACTTACTGTCGGCTTGCCCGACTTACGCAGTCTCGGCCTATATTCATAGACACAACGCAGCATTACGAGTGCTTTACTATCATCTAAGGCACTCGTATGGGATAGACGAAACACCAGTGCTGCCTTACGTTCCGGGGGATATTGAGTCCGTTGTGGGGAATGAGAAGTGCCTAATTTATTGGAACTACTCGTTTCCCACCGTCAGGCAAATACAAGCCAACAAGCCTGACATAGTACTCCTCGACCACCAACTCAAGACAATGTATGTCGTGGAATTCTCAGCTCCCGCTGAGAGCAACATTGTCTTGAAAGAGGAGGAAAAACGGACAAAATATCGAGATTTGCTCTTCGAACTCCGCAGGCTTTATCCAGGCCATTCTGTTAAAATAGTGGTACTGATTATAGGAGCCCTCGGTGGAATGAGACAGACGCTGCTTTCAGAACTAAAGATCATACCGGCATGCCGAGATTCGGCAGAGATCTTAGCCGGCAGAATGCAGAAGGCTGTCATCCTCGGTTCATTACGTCTACTCAGGGCACACGATTCGCGGACCCGGTAGTCACTCACCCCACGGGCGTGGGGAGTGGCTATTGGTATTACCAGCTCCCCTCTGTGAGGGTCGGAGCCACAGAGTAGGGTGACTGGTTTTTTGTAAAAAAAAAAAAAAAAAAAAAAAATAATAATAATAATAATAAATAAGCAGGAGGGGCTAACTTCCATCTGTTAAGCCTTTGGTGAGTAGCGCCACCACTTACTCCAGCTAGGGGTGCAAAACCGAACCGGCAGCCCTAGTGCACCCGGGAGGGGAAAGCATCTTCCCCTCTGGTGTCGGTCGTGGGCCTGCAGGGCTAACCACCCACAGGCTCTAACCTTTGGTTCCGGCAGGCCGAAGACTGGGCCCCCACGATCGACCCCGTTCGGATAGGGGTCAAGGGCAAGGTGGTGGGGCCCAACCGGATAGACCGCCCGTTGACGACGTACGCAATGAACAAGGACGCTTTGAGTGGACAAATGAACTGAGGGATGAGCTTCTGCATTGTTATGAAAGCAGTGAGCCCGCGCGGAGGGGTACATGGCGCGGATGCATGCTCTGTGGTGTGAGAGGCTACCAGAGCATAGCGCCTTCACGCCACAAAATCTGCGTGACTATGTATCCCACCTTCGTAGTAGGGGCTACGTGAGGGCTGCTCCTGGGCCGGTGAATGAGGTGGCCGATGAGCCGCCACATTCACCGGTTGAGGACGTGGCTCTCCTCGTTCCGCCAATACCAGAGGGCCTCAGTACCAGAAGGGGGTTACACCGTCTGAAAACCCCCGGGCCACAAGACCTGGCCAGAGTGGACGCTGAACTTCGTACAGCGCTACCAGAAGAGGCTGACATCTGGCACATAAATTGTGCCGTGTATGCCGCTGCTCAACGCTCCTCTCAGGTGGAGAGGCGAAATACCTCTTCCCCACAGGAGAGAGCGCAGCGGCGCATACAAAAGATGGAAGCCAAGACCCGGTCGGCGAGGCAACACGCATCCCGTATCCAATGTGTGATGGACTATATGGCGGCCAACAGGCCTTTCACGCCTAAAGTGCGTCGATTAGCCGCCAACTTAAGACGCGTTCATCACACACTCAATGAGGCAGTGCTGCGAACCACCAAACAGCACTGTGTCGACAGGATACGGATGCTAGTGACTTGCAGAAAGTCACTAGTGAGGCGGGCGAGGGGGCTTGCGGAAAATAAACTGTTCCGCGAGAAGCCCTCGCGCCTTTTCCAACCGCCTCCGCGTGTTGTAGACATTCCGCCGACTGCAGATCAGGTGGAGAACTTCTGGAAAACACTGTACGAGGAGAGGCTTCCACTCAACCGAGATTCTCCTGCCCTTGCACACTTTGAAGCCTTTTGTCAAAGGCTTCAGCAACCACAGGAAGTATGCGAACCAATAACTCCAGAAGAGGTTCGTAGGGCTCTTGAGGGCTCTAAGAACTTTGCTGCTCCAGGTCCCGATGGGATAAATAACTTTTGGTGGAAAAAGTTATCGAGCACCCACCACCATTTGGCCAGAATTTTTAATTCCTGGTTAAATGGGGAGCAGCAAATTCCTTCTTGGGTTGTTGAGGGGCGGACAGTGCTGATCCCCAAGAACGGAGATTTGTCCAACCCAAAGAACTACAGACCGATAACCTGTCTAAACGCATGTTACAAGGTGTTTACACGCATTTTGTACATGCGGGTGCTCCACGCAGTCGAACCGGTTTACGAACGGATATATGAGCAACGAGGGTCGAAGAGAGGTGTCGCTGGCTGCAAGGAGAACCTGCTGATCGATAGATGTATCACGCAGGACTCCATGCAGTATAAGCGGAACCTCTCTATGGCCTGGATCGACTACCGCAAGGCATTTGATATGACATCACATGAGCTCATTGTTCACTTGCTCCGATGTCTTGTGGTACCCGGTCCCGTAGTGAGATGTATTGAAGAACTGATGCCGCTCTAGAGGACTCGCTTTACCATAACATCGGGTAACGATAGAGTCCAAACAGAGTCGGTAACATTCAGAAGGGGAGTATTTCAGGGAGATTCCCTCAGCCCCCTCCTGTTTTGCATCTCACTACTGCCATTATCCGTCTCGCTCCGGAAAACCCGTGGCTACAACTGCGGTACCCCCGGCGACAGGAGGCATAAGGTCACCCATCTATTTTATATGGATGACCTTAAACTTTATGCCTCTGGAGAGAGGGATCTCCAACAGTCCCTTAGGGTGGTACAGGAGTACACGCAGGCTGTCGGTATGCAGTTCGGGTTGGACAAATGCGCACTGATCCATCTCAAGAGAGGACGATGCGGTGACTATGGAGAGGACGCGCAGCTCGTGGACGGAAGCATCTTACACCATCTAGATGCCGGAGAGTCGTACACTTACTTGGGTGTCGAGCAACGCTCCACCCAAGAAGTGAGTGTAGTGAAAAACGCTCTCCGCGGCAAGTATCAGCACCTACTCAGACAGATCTGGTCTTCAGAACTGTCGGGGAAGAACAAGGTGTCTGCTACAAATATGCTTGCCGTTCCGATTCTTCTCTACTCTTTCGGAGTAGTGAAGTGGACTAGAGAAGAGCTGCGTCAACTCGATGTAGTAACCCGCAAGAAGATGCATCTTAATAGGAGCTTGCATCCTAAATCGTCCGTTCCACGGTTATATCTCCCACGACATCGGGGAGGCCGTGGACTCTTGAGCTTGGAGAGTCTCCATAGCAGGATGGTTCTGGATGGAGCATGTAAGGTCATCAGGAGTTCGGATCCCCTCCTCTGCATGGTCCGAGACCATGAAAATGCAGAGGTAGGTGCTTTTCTCTTTAAGGCAGCACGGAGAGCAGCCTATGAACTTGGTCTCATCTTCGACGTCGAGCGGGTAAACCCCGACTCTGTCACCGAGTTGGAACCCGTTCGACTAAAAGCCCACATTAGAGCTGCAGAACACAACATCCTTCTGCAGCTCCATAAGGATAAGCCATTGCACGGGGTCTTCTATAAAAATATAGAAGACCTCGGCTTATCCGAAAGGCTGACCTTCGCCTTCTTAAGGTCAGCTGGGCTGAAGTCTGAGACCGAGGGATTCATAATGGCTTGCCAGGATGGTGTATTTAACACTCTCGTCTATCGACGTCGTGTCATGGGTATGGAGGTCCCTGATATCAGCTGCAGGGCCTGCCGCAGGGCGCCGGAGACTGTAATGCACTTACTGTCGGCTTGCCCGACATACGCAGTCTCGGCCTATATTCATAGACACAACGCAGCATTACGAGTGCTTTACTATCATCTAAGGCACTCGTATGGGATAGACGAAACACCAGTGCTGCCTTACGTTCCGGGGGATATTGAGTCCGTTGTGGGGAATAAGAAGTGCCTAATTTATTGGAACTACTCGTTTCCCACCGTCAGGCAAATACAAGCCAACAAGCCTGACATAGTACTCCTCGACCACCAACTCAAGACAATGTATGTCGTGGAATTCTCGGCTCCCGCTGAGAGCAACATTGTCTTGAAAGAGGAGGAAAAACGGACAAAATATCGAGATTTGCTCTTCGAACTCCGCAGGCTTTATCCAGGCCATTCTGTTAAAATAGTGGTACTGATTATAGGAGCCCTCGGTGGAATGAGACAGACGCTGCTTTCAGAATTAAAGATCATACCGGCATGCCGAGATTCGGCAGAGATCTTAGCCGGCAGAATGCAGAAGGCTGTCATCCTCGGTTCATTACGTCTACTCAGGGCACACGATTCGCGGACCCGGTAGTCACTCACCTCACGGGCGTGGGGAGTGGCTATTGGTATTACCAACTCCCCTCTGTGAGGGTCGGAGCCACAGAGTAGGGTGACTGGTTTTTTGTAAAAAAAAAAAAAAAATAATAATAATAATAAAGCAGGAGGGGCTAACTTCCATCTATTAAGCCTTTGGTGAGTAGCGCCACCACTTACTCCAGCTAGGGGTGCAAAACCGAACCGGCAGCCCTAGTGCACCCGGGAGGGGAAAGCATCTTCCCCTCTGGTGTCGGTCGTGGGCCTGCAGGGCTAACCACCCACAGGCTCTAACCTTTGGTTCCGGCAGGCCGAAGACTGGGCCCCCACGATCGACCCCGTTCGGATAGGGGTCAAGGGCAAGGTGGTGGGGCCCAACCGGATAGACCGCCCGATGACGACGTACGCAATGAACAAGGACGCTTTGAGTGGACAGATGAACTGAGGGATGAGCTTCTGCATTGTTATGAAAGCAGTGAGCCCGCGCGGAGGGGGTACATGGCGCGGATGCATGCTCTGTGGTGTGAGAGGCTACCAGAGCATAGCGCCTTCACGCCACAAAATCTGCGTGACTATGTATCCCACCTTCGTAGTAGGGGCTACGTGAGGGCTGCTCCTGGGCCGGTGAATGAGGTGGCCGAAGAGCCGCCACATTCACCGGTTGAGGACGTGGCTCTCCTCGTTCCGCCAATTCCAGAGGGCCTCAGTACCAGAAGGGGGTTACACCGTCTGAAAACCCCCGGGCCACAAGACCTGGCCAGAGTGGACGCTGAACTTCGTACAGCGCTACCAGAAGAGGCTGACATCTGGCACATAAATTGTGCCGTGTATGCCGCTGCTCAACGCTCGTCTCAGGTGGAGAGGCGAAATACCTCTTCCCCACAGGAGAGAGCGCAGCGGCGCATACAAAAGATGGAAGCCAAGATCCAGTCGGCGAGGCAACACGCATCCCGTATCCAATGTGTGATGGACTATATGGCGGCCAACAGGCCTTTCACGCCTAAAGTGCGTCGATTAGCCGCCAACTTAAGACGCGTCCATCACACACTCAATGAGGCAGTGCTGCGAACCACCAAACAGCACTGTGTCGACAGGATACGGATGCTAGTGACTTGCAGAAAGTCACTAGTGAGGCGGGCGAGGGGGCTTGCGGAAAATAAACTGTTCCGCGAGAAGCCCTCGCGCCTTTTCCAACCGCCTCCGCGTGTTGTAGACATTCCGCCGACTGCAGATCAGGTGGAGAACTTCTGGAAAACACTGTACGAGGAGAGGCTTCCACTCAACCGAGATTCTCCTGCCCTTGCACACTTTGAAGCCTTTTGTCAAAGGCTTCAGCAACCACAGGAAGTATGCGAACCAATAACTCCAGAAGAGGTTCGTAGGGCTCTTGAGGGCTCTAAGAACTTTGCTGCTCCAGGTCCCGATGGGATAAATAACTTCTGGTGGAAAAAGTTATCGAGCACCCACCACCATTTGGCCAGAATTTTTAATTCCTGGTTAAATGGGGAGCAGCAAATTCCTTCTTGGGTTGTTGAGGGGCGGACAGTGCTGATCCCCAAGAACGGAGATTTGTCCAACCCAAAGAACTACAGACCGATAACCTGTCTAAACGCATGTTACAAGGTGTTTACACGCATTTTGTACATGCGGGTGCTCCACGCAGTCGAACCGGTTTACGAACGGATATATGAGCAACGAGGGTCGAAGAGAGGTGTCGCTGGCTGCAAGGAGAACCTGCTGATCGATAGATGTATCACGCAGGACTCCATGCAGTATAAGCGGAACCTCTCTATGGCCTGGATCGACTACCGCAAGGCATTTGATATGACATCACATGAGCTCATTGTTCACTTGCTCCGATGTCTTGTGGTACCCGGTCCCGTAGTGAGATGTATTGAAGAACTGATGCCGCTCTAGAGGACTCGCTTTACCATAACATCGGGTAACGATAGAGTCCAAACAGAGTCGGTAACATTCAGAAGGGGAGTATTTCAGGGAGATTCCCTCAGCCCCCTCCTGTTTTGCATCTCACTACTGCCATTATCCGTCTCGCTCCGGAAAACCCGTGGCTACAACTGCGGTACCCCCGGCGACAGGAGGCATAAGGTCACCCATCTATTTTATATGGATGACCTTAAACTTTATGCCTCTGGAGAGAGGGATCTCCAACAGTCCCTTAGGGTGGTACAGGAGTACACGCAGGCTGTCGGTATGCAGTTCGGGTTGGACAAATGCGCACTGATCCATCTCAAGAGAGGACGATGCGGTGACTATGGAGAGGACGCGCAGCTCGTGGA
The DNA here is from genome assembly GCA_963675555.1 of Leptura quadrifasciata. Classification (NCBI taxonomy): domain Eukaryota; kingdom Metazoa; phylum Arthropoda; class Insecta; order Coleoptera; family Cerambycidae; genus Leptura; species Leptura quadrifasciata. The sequence goes on from OY776676.1 coordinate 84,822,501, forward strand.
CGGAAGCATCTTACACCATCTAGATGCCGGAGAGTCGTACACTTACTTGGGTGTCGAGCAACGCTCCACCCAAGAAGTGAGTGTAGTGAAAAACGCTCTCCGCGGCAAGTATCAGCACCTACTCCGACAGATCTGGTCTTCAGAACTGTCGGGGAAGAACAAGGTGTCTGCTACAAATATGCTTGCCGTTCCGATCCTTCTCTACTCTTTCGGAGTAGTGAAGTGGACTAGAGAAGAGCTGCGTCAACTCGATGTAGTAACCCGCAAGAAGATGCATCTCAATAGGAGCTTGCATCCTAAATCGTCCGTCCCACGGTTATATCTCCCACGACATCGGGGAGGCCGTGGACTCTTGAGCTTGGAGAGTCTCCATAGCAGGATGGTTCTGGAGGGAGCATGTAAGGTCATCAGGAGTTCGGATCCCCTCCTCTGCATGGTCCGAGACCATGAAAATGCAGAGGTAGGAGCTTTTCTCTTTAAGGCAGCACGCAGAGCAGCCGATGAACTTGGTCTCATCTTCGACGTCGAGCGGGTAAACCCCGACTCTGTCACCGAGTTGGAACCCGTTCGACTAAAAGCCCACATTAGAGCTGCAGAACACAACATCCTTCTGCAGCTCCATAAGGATAAGCCATTGCACGGGATCTTCTATAAAAATATAGAAGACCTCGGCTTATCCGAAAGGCTGACCTTCGCCTTCTTAAGGTCAGCTGGGCTGAAGTCTGAGACCGAGGGATTCATAATGGCTTGCCAGGATGGTGTATTTAACACTCTCGTCTATCGACGTCGTGTCATGGGTATGGAGGTCCCTGATGTCAGCTGCAGGGCCTGCCGCAGGGCGCCGGAGACTGTAATGCACTTACTGTCGGCTTGCCCGACTTACGCAGTCTCGGCCTATATTCATAGACACAACGCAGCATTACGAGTGCTTTACTATCATCTAAGGCACTCGTATGGGATAGACGAAACACCAGTGCTGCCTTACGTTCCGGGGGATATTGAGTCCGTTGTGGGGAATGAGAAGTGCCTAATTTATTGGAACTACTCGTTTCCCACCGTCAGGCAAATACAAGCCAACAAGCCTGACATAGTACTCCTCGACCACCAACTCAAGACAATGTATGTCGTGGAATTCTCAGCTCCCGCTGAGAGCAACATTGTCTTGAAAGAGGAGGAAAAACGGACAAAATATCGAGATTTGCTCTTCGAACTCCGCAGGCTTTATCCAGGCCATTCTGTTAAAATAGTGGTACTGATTATAGGAGCCCTCGGTGGAATGAGACAGACGCTGCTTTCAGAACTAAAGATCATACCGGCATGCCGAGATTCGGCAGAGATCTTAGCCGGCAGAATGCAGAAGGCTGTCATCCTCGGTTCATTACGTCTACTCAGGGCACACGATTCGCGGACCCGGTAGTCACTCACCCCACGGGCGTGGGGAGTGGCTATTGGTATTACCAGCTCCCCTCTGTGAGGGTCGGAGCCACAGAGTAGGGTGACTGGTTTTTTGTAAAAAAAAAAAAAAAAAAAAAAAAAAAAAAAAATAATAATAATAATAATAATAATAATAATAATAACGCTGAACTTCGTACAGCGCTACCAGAAGAGGCTGACATCTGGCACATAAATTGTGCCGTGTATGCCGCTGCTCAACGCTCGTCTCAGGTGGAGAGGCGAAATACCTCTTCCCCACAGGAGAGAGCGCAGCGGCGCATACAAAAGATGGAAGCCAAGATCCAGTCGGCGAGGCAACACGCATCCCGTATCCAATGTGTGATGGGCTATATGGCGGCCAACAGGCCGTTCACGCCTAAAGTGCGTCGATTAGCCGCCAACTTAAGACGCGTCCATCACACACTCAATGAGGCAGTGCTGCGAACCACCAAACAGCACTGTCTCGACAGGATACGGATGCTAGTGACTTGCAAAAAGTCATTAGTGAGGCGGGCGAGGGGGCTTGCGGAAAATAAACTGTTCCGCGAGAAGCCCTCGCGCCTTTTCCAACCGCCTCCGCGTGTTGTAGACAATCCGCCGACTGCAGATCAGGTGGAGAACTTCTGGAAAACGCTGTACGAGGAGAGGCTTCCACTCAACCGAGATTCTCCGGCCCTTGCACACTTTGAAGCCTTTTGTCAAAGGCTTCAGCAACCACAGGAAGTGTGCGAACCAATAACCCCAGAAGAGGTTCGTAGGGCTCTTGATGGCTCTAAGAACTTTGCTGCTCCAGGTCCCGATGGGATAAATAACTTTTGGTGGAAAAAGTTATCGAGCACCCACCACCATTTGGCCAGAATATTTAATTCCTGGTTAAATGGGGAGCAGCAAATCCCTTCTTGGGTTGTTGAGGGGCGGACAGTGCTGATCCCCAAGAACGGAGATTTGTCCAACCCAAAGAACTACAGACCGATAACCTGTCTAAACGCATGTTACAAGGTGTTTACACGCATTTTGTACATGCGGGTGCTCCACGCAGTCGAACCGGTTTACGAACGGATATATGAGCAACGAGGGTCGAAGAGAGGTGTCGCTGGCTGCAAGGAGAACCTGCTGATCGATAGATGTATCACGCAGGACTCCATGCAGTATAAGCGGAACCTCTCTATGGCCTGGATCGACTACCGCAAGGCATTTGATATGACATCCCATGAGCTCATTGTTCACTTGCTCCGATGTCTTGTGGTACCCGGTCCCGTAGTGAGATGTATTGAAGAACTGATGCCGCTCTAGAGGACTCGCTTTACCATAACATCGGGTAACGATAGAGTCCAAACAGAGTCGGTAACATTCAGAAGGGGAGTATTTCAGGGAGATTCCCTCAGCCCCCTCCTGTTTTGCATCTCACTACTGCCATTATCCGTCTCGCTCCGGAAAACCCGTGGCTACAACTGCGGTACCCCCGGCGACAGGAGGCATAAGGTCACCCATCTATTTTATATGGATGACCTTAAACTTTATGCCTCTGGAGAGAGGGATCTCCAACAGTCCCTTAGGGTGGTACAGGAGTACACGCAGGCTGTCGGTATGCAGTTCGGGTTGGACAAATGCGCACTGATCCATCTCAAGAGAGGACGATGCGGTGACTATGGAGAGGACGCGCAGCTCGTGGACGGAAGCATCTTACACCATCTAGATGCCGGAGAGTCGTACACTTACTTGGGTGTCGAGCAACGCTCCACCCAAGAAGTGAGTGTAGTGAAAAACGCTCTCCGCGGCAAGTATCAGCACCTACTCAGACAGATCTGGTCTTCAGAACTGTCGGGGAAGAACAAGGTGTCTGCTACAAATATGCTTGCCGTTCCGATTCTTCTCTACTCTTTCGGAGTAGTGAAGTGGACTAGAGAAGAGCTGCGTCAACTCGATGTAGTAACCCGCAAGAAGATGCATCTTAATAGGAGCTTGCATCCTAAATCGTCCGTTCCACGGTTATATCTCCCACGACATCGGGGAGGCCGTGGACTCTTGAGCTTGGAGAGTCTCCATAGCAGGATGGTTCTGGATGGAGCATGTAAGGTCATCAGGAGTTCGGATCCCCTCCTCTGCATGGTCCGAGACCATGAAAATGCAGAGGTAGGTGCTTTTCTCTTTAAGGCAGCACGGAGAGCAGCCTATGAACTTGGTCTCATCTTCGACGTCGAGCGGGTAAACCCCGACTCTGTCACCGAGTTGGAACCCGTTCGACTAAAAGCCCACATTAGAGCTGCAGAACACAACATCCTTCTGCAGCTCCATAAGGATAAGCCATTGCACGGGGTCTTCTATAAAAATATAGAAGACCTCGGCTTATCCGAAAGGCTGACCTTCGCCTTCTTAAGGTCAGCTGGGCTGAAGTCTGAGACCGAGGGATTCATAATGGCTTGCCAGGATGGTGTATTTAACACTCTCGTCTATCGACGTCGTGTCATGGGTATGGAGGTCCCTGATATCAGCTGCAGGGCCTGCCGCAGGGCGCCGGAGACTGTAATGCACTTACTGTCGGCTTGCCCGACATACGCAGTCTCGGCCTATATTCATAGACACAACGCAGCATTACGAGTGCTTTACTATCATCTAAGGCACTCGTATGGGATAGACGAAACACCAGTGCTGCCTTACGTTCCGGGGGATATTGAGTCCGTTGTGGGGAATGAGAAGTGCCTAATTTATTGGAACTACTCGTTTCCCACCGTCAGGCAAATACAAGCCAACAAGCCTGACATAGTACTCCTCGACCACCAACTCAAGACAATGTATGTCGTGGAATTCTCAGCTCCCGCTGAGAGCAACATTGTCTTGAAAGAGGAGGAAAAACGGACAAAATATCGAGATTTGCTCTTCGAACTCCGCAGGCTTTATCCAGGCCATTCTGTTAAAATAGTGGTACTGATTATAGGAGCCCTCGGTGGAATGAGACAGACGCTGCTTTCAGAATTAAAGATCATACCGGCATGCCGAGATTCGGCAGAGATCTTAGCCGGCAGAATGCAGAAGGCTGTCATCCTCGGTTCATTACATCTACTCAGGGCACACGATTCACGGACCCGGTAGTCACTCACCCCACGGGCGTGGGGAGTGGCTACTGGTATTACCAGCTCCCCTCTGTGAGGGTCGGAGCCACAGAGTAAGGTGACTGGTTTTTTGTAAAAAAAAAAAAAATAATAATAATAATAATAATAATAATAATAAAGGAGCAGGAGGGGCTAACTTCCATCTATTAAGCCTTTGGTGAGTAGCGCCACCACTTACTCCAGCTAGGGGTGCAAAATCGAACCGGCAGCCCTAGTGCACCCGGGAGGGGAAAGCATCATCCCCTCTGGTGTCGGTCGTGGGCCTGCTGGGCTAACCACCCACAGGCTCTAACCTTTGGTTCCGGCAGGCCGAAGACTGGGCCCCCACGATCGACCCCGTTCGGATAGGGGTCAAGGGCAAGGTGGTGGGGCCCAACCGGATAGACCGCCCGTTGACGACGTACGCAATGTACAAGGACGCTTTGAGTGGACGGATGAACTGAGGGATGAGCTTCTGCATTGTTATGAAAGCAGTGAGCCCGCGCGGAGGGGGTACATGGCGCGGATGCATGCTCTGTGGTGTGAGAGGCTACCAGAGCATAGCGCCTTCACGCCACAAAATTTGCGTGACTATGTATCCCACCTTCGTAGTAGGGGCTATGTGAGGGCTGCTCCTGGGCCGGTGAATGAGGTGGCCGAAGAGCCGCCACATTCACCGGTTGAGGACGTGGCTCTCCTCGTTCCGCCAGTACCAGAGGGCCTCAGTACCAGAAGGGGTTACACCGTCTGAAAACCCCCGGGCCACAAGACCTGGCCAGAGTGGATGCTGAACTTCGTACAGCGCTACCAGAAGAGGCTGACATCTGGCACATAAATTGTGCCGTGTATGCCGCTGCTCAACGCTCGTCTCAGGTGGAGAGGCGAAATACCTCTTCCCCACAGGAGAGAGCGCAGCGGCGCATACAAAAGATGGAAGCCAAGATCCAGCCGGCGAGGCAACACGCATCCCGTATCCAATGTGTGATGGACTATATGGCGGCCAACAGGCCGTTCACGCCTAAAGTGCGTCGATTAGCCGCCAACTTAAGACGCGTCCATCACACACTCAATGAGGCAGTGCTGCGAACCACCAAACAGCACTGTCTCGACAGGATACGGATGCTAGTGACTTGCAAAAAGTCATTAGTGAGGCGGGCGAGGGGGCTTGCGGAAAATAAACTGTTCCGCGAGAAGCCCTCGCGCCTTTTCCAACCGCCTCCGCGTGTTGTAGACAATCCGCCGACTGCAGATCAGGTGGAGAACTTCTGGAAAACGCTGTACGAGGAGAGGCTTCCACTCAACCGAGATTCTCCTGCCCTTGCACACTTTGAAGCCTTTTGTCAAAGGCTTCAGCAACCACAGGAAGTGTGCGAACCAATAACCCCAGAAGAGGTTCGTAGGGCTCTTGATGGCTCTAAGAACTTTGCTGCTCCAGGTCCCGATGGGATAAATAACTTTTGGTGGAAAAAGTTATCGAGCACCCACCACCATTTGGCCAGAATATTTTATTCCTGGTTAAATGGGGAGCAGCAAATCCCTTCTTGTTGAGGGGCGGACAGTGCTGATCCCCAAGAACGGAGATTTGTCCAACCCAAAGAATTACAGACCGATAACCTGTCTAAACGCATGTTACAAGGTGTTTACACGCATTTTGTACATGCGGGTGCTCCACGCAGTTGAACCGGTTTACGAACGGATATATGAGCAACGAGGGTCGAAGAGAGGTGTCGCTGGCTGCAAGGAGAACCTGTTGATTGACAGATGTGTCACGCAGGACTCCATGCAGTATAAGCGGAACCTCTCTATGGCCTGGATCGACTACCGCAAGGCATTCGATATGACATCGCATGAGCTCATTGTTCACTTGCTCCGATGTCTTGTGGTACCCGGTCCCGTAGTGAGATGTATTGAAGAACTGATGCCGCTCTGGAGGACTCGCTTTACCATAACATCGGGTAACGATAGAGTCCAAACAGAGTCGGTAACATTCAGAAGAGGAGTATTTCAGGGAGATTCCCTCAGCCCCCTTCTGTTTTGCATCTCACTACTGCCATTATCCGTCTCGCTCCGGAAAACCCGTGGCTACAACTGCGGTACCCCCGGCGACAGGAGGCATAAGGTCACCCATCTATTTTATATGGATGACCTTAAACTTTATGCCTCTGGAGAGAGAGATCTCCAACAGTCCCTTAGGGTGGTACAGGAGTATACGCAGGCTGTCGGTATGCAGTTCGGGTTGGACAAATGCGCACTGATCCATCTCAAGAGAGGACGATGCGGTGACTATGGAGAGGACGCGCAGCTCGTGGACGGAAGCATCTTACACCATCTAGATGCCGGAGAGTCGTACACTTACTTGGGTGTCGAGCAACGCTCCACCCAAGAAGTGAGTGTAGTGAAAAACGCTCTCCGCGGCAAGTATCAGCACCTACTCCGACAGATCTGGTCTTCAGAACTGTCGGGGAAGAACAAGGTGTCTGCTACAAATATGCTTGCCGTTCCGATCCTTCTCTACTCTTTCGGAGTAGTGAAGTGGACTAGAGAAGAGCTGCGTCAACTCGATGTAGTAACCCGCAAGAAGATGCATCTCAATAGAAGCTTTCATCCTAAATCGTCCGTTCCACGGTTCCACGGATAGTGTCGAAATGCATGTAGTATTCTGTGCAGCCTCATTTTGTGTTAATAATATGAAATATTGCATAATAACTGTTTATAGGCCTCCAGGTGGCATTATAGATGTATTTTTAGATAAATTGTCTCAAATTTTAAATCTATGTATGAAACAGTATGACAATATTATGTTGTGTGGTGATCTCAACATTAATTACTTAATAAATTCACGACAAAAATATATCTTATGCGATATTTTGGAAAATTATGGACTTCAGTGTCAAAATACTGAATCAACGAGGGTTTATTGCAACAAAAATGGTTCGACATCAACAGCTAAAATTGATTACTTTTTAACAAATATTTCCCAACAATTGTATCAGGAGTGCATAAGAAATTTAAATGTTGCAGATCATTTCGGTCTTATTATTAAATTAAACATAAATTATAAAAATAACTGTAGTGAACTGTTATATAAAATTATATATAGAAATACAAGTAACAACAATCTAGGAGAGTTGCAAAATTTTTTAAATATTGAAACTTTTCAGGCAGTATATGAACATAATGATGTAAATAATTCCTTTGACGCGTTTTTGAATGTTTTACTTTATGCCTTAGATATACACTGCCCTACAATATCAAAGACAGTTACACAATGTAATAGTAAATCATGGGTTACTAATGACATCATCGATATGGGAAATAAACTAAAGAACCTATTTTGGCTAAAAAGTAATTTAAAAAATATCGAGTTCGATAAATATTATAAAAATTTCAAAAAAGAATACGAAAAAAAATTAACACTACTAAGAAATTGTTTTTTCAACAACAACTTGAATATAAAACTCAAATCAAAAACAAAAATATATTTGGAATTTAGTAGGTGAAAAAACGGGTAAAATTAAAAATCATAAACCAATTCGGCTATATATTAATGACTGCCTTGTTGAGGAAGCATACATTCTAGCTAATACTTTTGTAAATTATTTTAGTACTACTGCTAAATTAGTCATACAAAGTAATTTTGGGAGTAACATTTCTACTAAATGTACAGTAACCAACCCAAATAACAATAATACATTTTTTTTCGGTAATGTTGAAGGTAACGATGTTATAAACATAATTCAAATGTTAAAAAACACTAATTCTGTCGGCATTGACTGCATATCAACAAAAATCATTAAGAACATATCTATTCAAATTCCTCTACCCATGTCTTACATCATAAATCTAGCTGCTGAAAAGGGCACTTTTCCTGACAATTTGAAAATTGGAGTTGTGACTCCAATATTTAAGAAGAACGACCCACTGGCCATTGACAACTATAGAGGAATTACAGTTCCAACTGTATTAAGTAAAGTAGCGGAGCGGATAATATATGAAAAAATACTATCATATCTTAATAAATATAATATAATTTCTAATTGCCAAAATGGATTTCGCCCAAATAAATCAACAGAAAGCGCCACCTATGATTTTATTGAATATATACATAAAGGTCTAGATAAGGGTAAATGTGTAGGAGCACTCTTCTTTGACCTATCTAAGGCCTTTGATTGCTTAGACCTTGATTTTATCAGAGACAAATTGTATGCTGTCGGTTTTCGAGACAACTTCTTATTGTTGTTAATGTCATATCTTCAGCATAGAAAAATTTATGTAAAACTAAACAATAATATCTCAAACGTTCAAGATGTAGATCTGGGAGTTCCACAAGGCTCAATACTTGGTCCGCTTATTTTCCTTATATTTATTAACGATCTTCCATCGTATGTTAGCACTGATTGTACAATATTATACGCAGATGATGTTACACTTGCAACAGTTGCAGATAGTCCTGTCGAACTTCAAGCTCATCTGAACACTTTATCTGCTGAGTTTACTAACTGGTGTTATAATAATGCATTAATAGTAAACGCTGAGAAAATCGTAGTCATGTAATTTGGTTCTCGTAAAAGCAATAATACCCCTTTTCGTGTTCTCGTAAATAACACTTTAATTGAGATGTCAAGTTGTACGAAGTTCTTAGGTACTTTTATCGACTGCAATATGAGTTGGAAGAGCAATGTTGACTATATATGCAAAAAAATTAACAGTGGCTATTATGTCTTACTACAAATGAAAACCATATTTGATACTGAACATCTTCCTAATATATATTATGCCCTAATCTATTCGCATTTGTCATACAATGTTGTTATTTGGGGTAATGCATGTAGTTTCAGTGTCAATAGAGTTCTAGTTTCCCAAAAGAAAATCATTCGTTTATTATTCGGTATTACACAAACTGACTCTTGCAAACCGTACTTTATAAATATAAATTATTAACGTTTCCTTGTATTTACATATATAAATGTATTCTACAAACTGCCAAAAATATTAGTTTATTTGCAAGCAATTCGGACGCACACAATTATGAAACTAGACGTGGTAATCTTCTTAGAATACCACAGCATAACACTAGTTTGTATGAAAAGTCACCTTCATATATGGGTATAAAGTTTATGAACAACTTGCCTCTTGACATTAAGGAAGAAAGAAATTTGAATGTATTTAAAATAAAAGTTAAAGATTACCTTGTAACTAAATGTTTTTATGACATATCTGAATATTATAATTCACGAAACTAATTAATCACTTTTAGCTATTACATAATTATTTTGTTTTATATTTGTGTAATTTTCATTTAACGTTTATACATTTAAATGTTTGTTAGTTAAATTTTATGTATGTTACAAAAAACCAGTCACCCTACTCTGTGGCTCCGACCCTCACAGAGGGGAGCTGGTAATACCAATAGCCACTCCCCACGCCCGTGGGGTGAGTGACTACCGGGTCCGCGAATCGTGTGCCCTGAGTAGCCGTAATGAACCGAGGATGACAGCCTTCTGCATTCTGCCGGCTAAGATCTCTGCCGAATCTCGGCATGCCGGTATGATCTTTAGTTCTGAAAGCAGCGTCTGTCTCATTCCACCGAGGGCTCCTATAATCAGTACCACTATTTTAACAGAATGGCCTGGATAAAGCCTGCGGAGTTCGAAGAGCAAATCTCGATATTTTGTCCGTTTTTCCTCCTCTTTCAAGACAATGTTGCTCTCAGCGGGAGCTGAGAATTCCACGACATACATTGTCTTGAGTTGGTGGTCGAGGAGTACTATGTCAGGCTTGTTGGCTTGTATTTGCCTGACGGTGGGAAACGAGTAGTTCCAATAAATTAGGCACTTCTCATTCCCCACAACGGACTCAATATCCCCCGGAACGTAAGGCAGCACTGGTATTTCGTCTATCCCATACGAGTGCCTTAGATGATAGTAAAGCACTCGTAATGCTGCGTTGTGTCTATGAATATAGGCCGAGACTGCGTATGTCGGGCAAGCCGACAGTAAGTGCATTACAGTCTCCGGCGCCCTGCGGCAGGCCCTGCAGCTGACATCAGGGACCTCCATACCCATGACACGACGTCGATAGACGAGAGTGTTAAATACACCATCCTGGCAAGCCATTATGAATCCCTCGGTCTCAGACTTCAGCCCAGCTGACCTTAAGAAGGCGAAGGTCAGCCTTTCGGATAAGCCGAGGTCTTCTATATTTTTATAGAAGATCCCGTGCAATGGCTTATCCTTATGGAGCTGCAGAAAGATGTTGTGTTCTGCAGCTCTAATGTGGGCTTTTAGTCGAACGGGTTCCAACTCGGTGACAGAGTCGGGGTTTACCCGCTCGACGTCGAAGATGAGACCAAGTTCATCGGCTGCTCTCCGTGCTGCCTTAAAGAGAAAAGCTCCTACCTCTGCATTTTCATGGTCTCGGACCATGCAGAGGAGGGGATCCGAACTCCTGATGACCTTACATGCTCCCTCCAGAACCATCCTGCTATGGAGACTCTCCAAGCTCAAGAGTCCACGGCCTCCCCGATGTCGTGGGAGATATAACCGTGGAACGGACGATTTAGGATGCAAGCTCCTATTGAGATGCATCTTCTTGCGGGTTACTACATCGAGTTGACGCAGCTCTTCTCTAGTCCACTTCACTACTCCGAAAGAGTAGAGAAGGATCGGAACGGCAAGCATATTTGTAGCAGACACCTTGTTCTTCCCCGACAGTTCTGAAGACCAGATCTGTCGGAGTAGGTGCTGATACTTGCCGCGGAGAGCGTTTTTCACTACACTCACTTCTTGGGTGGAGCGTTGCTCGACATCCAAGTAAGTGTACGACTCTCCGGCATCTAGATGGTGTAAAATGCTTCCGTCCATGAGCTGCGCGTCCTCTCCATAGTCACCGCATCGTCCTCTCTTGAGATCGATCAGTGCGCATTTGTCCAACCCGAACTGCATACCGACAGCCTGCGTATACTCCTGTACCACCCTAAGGGACTGTTGGAGATCCCTCTCTCCAGAGGCATAAAGTTTAAGGTCATCCATATAAAATAGATGGGTGACCTTATGCCTCCTGTCGCCGGGGGTACCGCAGTTGTAGCCACGGGTTTTCCGGAGCGAGACGGATAACGGCAGTAGTGAGATGCAAAACAGAAGGGGGCTGAGGGAATCTCCCTGAAATACTCCTCTTCTGAATGTCACCGACTCTGTTTGGACTCTATCGTTACCCGATGCTGTGGTAAAGCGAGTCCTCCAGAGCGGCATCAGTTCTTCAATACATCTCACTACGGGACCGGGTACCACAAGACATCGGAGCAAGTGAACAATGAGCTCATGCGATGTCATGTCGAATGCCTTGCGGTAGTCGATCCAGGCCATAGAGAGGTTCCGCTTATACTGCATGGAGTCCTGCGTGACACATCTGTCAATCAACAGGTTCTCCTTGCAGCCAGCGACACCTCTCTTCGACCCTCGTTGCTCATATATCCGTTCGTAAACCGGTTCAACTGCGTGGAGCACCCGCATGTACAAAATGCGTGTAAACACCTTGTAACATGCGTTTAGACAGGTTATCGGTCTGTAATTCTTTGGGTTGGACAAATCTCCGTTCTTGGGGATCAGCACTGTCCGCCCCTCAACAACCCAAGAAGGGATTTGCTGCTCCCCATTTAACCAGGAACTAAATATTCTGGCCAAATGGTGGTGGGTGCTCGATAACTTTTTCCACCAAAAGTTATTTATCCCATCGGGACCTGGAGCAGCAAAGTTCTTAGAACCCTCAAGAGCCCTACGAACCTCTTCTGGGGTTATTGGTTCGCACACTTCCTGTGGTCGCTGAAGCCTTTGACAAAAGGCTTCAAAGTGTGCAAGGGCAGGAGAATCTCGGTTGAGTGGAAGCCTCTCCTCGTACAGCGTTTTCCAGAAGTTCTCCACCTGATCTGCAGTCGGCGGATTGTCTACAACACGCGGAGGCGGTTGGAAAAGGTGCGAGGGCTTTTCGCGGAACAGTTTATTTTCCGCAAGCCCTCTCGCCCGCCTCACTAATGACTTTTTGCAAGTCACTAGCATCCGTATCCTGTCGAGACAGTGCTGTTTGGTGGTTCGCAGCACTGCCTCATTAAGTGTGTGATGGGCGTGTCTTAAATTGGCGGCTAATCGACGCACTTTAGGCGTGAACGGCCTGTTGGCCGCCATATAGTCCATCACACATTGGATACGGGATGCGTGTTGCCTCGCCGACCGGATCTTGGCTTCCATCTTTTGTATGCGCCGCTGCGCTCTCTCCTGTGGGGAAGAGGTATTTCGCCTTTCCACCTGAGACGAGCGTTAAGCAGCGGCATACACGGCACAATTTATGTGCCAGATGTCAGCCTCTTCTGGTAGCGCTGTGCGAAGTTCAGCGTCCACTCTGGCCAGGTCTTGTGGCCCGGGGGTTTTCAGACGGTGTAACCCCCTTCTGGTACTGAGACCCTCTGGTATTGGCGGAACGAGGAGAACTACGTCCTCAACCGGTGAATGTGGCGGCCCTTCGACCACCTCATTCACCGGTCCAGGAGCAGTCCTCACGTAGCCCCTACTACGAAGGTGGGATACATAGTCACGCAGATTTTGTGGCGTGAAGGCGCTATGCTCTGGTAGCCTCTCACACCACAGACCATGCATCCGCGCCATGTATCCCCTCCGCGCGGGCTCACTGCTTTCATAGCAATGCAGAAGTTCATCCCTCAGCTCATCTGTCCACTTAAAGCGTCCTTGGACATTGCCAATTTCGTCAACGGGCGGCCCGTCCGGTTGGGCCCCACCACCTTGCCCTTGACCCCTATCCGAACGGGGTCGATCGTGGGGGCCCTCACTTCGGCCTATTGGAACCAAAGATTAGGGCCTGTGGGTGGTTAGCCCAGCAGGCCCACGACTGACACCAGAGGGGAAGATGCTTTCCCCTCCCGGGTGCACTAGGGCTGCCGGTTCGGTTTTGCACCCCTAGCTGGAGTAAGTGGTGGCGCTACTCACCAAAGGCTTAATAGATGGAAGTTATTATTATTATTATTATTATTATTTTTTTTTACAAAAAACCAGTCACCCTACTCTGTGGTTCCGACCCTCACAGAGGGGAGCTGGTAAAACCAATAGCCACTCCCCACGCCCGTGGGGTGAGTGACTACCGGGTCCGCGAATCGTGTGCCCTGAGTAGACGTAATGAACCGAGGATGACAGCCTTCTGCGTTCTGCTGGCTAAGATCTCTGCCGAATCTCGGCATGCCGGTATGATCTTTAGTTCTGAAAGCAGCGTCTGTCTCATTCCACCGAGGGCTCCTATAATCAGTACCACTATTTTACCAGAATGGCCTGGATAAAGCCTGCGGAGTTCGAAGAGCAAATCTCGATATTTTGTCCGTTTTTCCTCCTCTTTCAAGACAATGTTGCTCTCAGCGGGAGCTGAGAATTCCACGACATACATTGTCTTGAGTTGGTGGTCGAGGAGTACTATGTCAGGCTTGTTGGCTTGTATTTGCCTGACGGTGGGAAACGAGTAGTTCCAATAAATTAGGCACTTCTCATTCCCCACAACGGACTCAATATCCCCCGGAACGTAAGGCAGCACTGGTGTTTCATCTATCCCATACGAGTGCGTTAGATGATAGTAAAGCACTCGTAATGCTGCGTTGTGTCTATGAATATAGGCCGAGACTGCGTATGTCGGGCAAGCCGACAGTAAGTGCATTACAGTCTCCGGCGCCCTGCGGCAGGCCCTGCAGCTGACATCAGGGACCTCCATACCCATGACACGACGTCGATAGACGAGAGTGTTAAATACACCATCCTGGCAAGCCATTATGAATCCCTCGGTCTCAGACTTCAGCCCAGCTGACCTTAAGAAGGCGAAGGTCAGCCTTTCGGATAAGCCGAGGTCTTCTATATTTTTATAGAAGATCCCGTGCAATGGCTTATCCTTATGGAGCTGCAGAAGGATGTTGTGTTCTGCAGCTCTAATGTGGGCTTTTAGTCGAACGGGTTCCAACTCGCTGACAGAGTCGGGGTTTACCCGCTCGACGTCGAAGATGAGACCAAGTTCATCGGCTGCTCTCCGTGCTGCCTTAAAGAGAAAAGCTCCTATGTCTGCATTTTCATGGTCTCGGACCATGCAGAGGAGGGGATCCGAACTCCTGATGACCTTACATGCTCCCTCCAGAACCATCCTGCTATGAAGACTCTCCAAGCTCAAGTGTCCACGGCCTCCCCGATGTCGTGGGAGATATAACCGTGGATCGGACGATTTAGGATGCAAGCTCCTATTGAGATGCATCTTCTTGCGGGTTACTACATCGAGTTGACGCGGCTCTTCTCTAGTCCACTTCACTACTCCAAAAGAGTATAGAAGGATCGGAACGGCAAGCATATTTGTAGCAGACACCTTGTTCTTCCCCGACAGTTCTGAAGACCAGATCTGTCGGAGTAGGTGCTGATACTTGCCGCGGAGAGCGTTTTTCACTACACTCACTTCTTGGGTGGAGCGTTGCTCGACACCCAAGTAAGTGTACGACTCTCCGGCATCTAGATGGTGTAAGATGCTTCCGTCCACGAGCTGCGCGTCCTCTCCATAGTCACCGCATCGTCCTCTCTTGAGATGGATCAGTGCGCATTTGTCCAACCCGAACTGCATAACGACAGCCTGCGTATACTCCTGTACCACCCTAAGGGACTGTTGGAGATCCCTCTCTCCAGAGGCATAAAGTTTAAGGTCATCCATATAAAATAGATGGGTGACCTTATGCCTCCTGTCGCCGGGGGTACCGCAGTTGTAGCCACGGGTTTTCCGGAGCGAGACGGATAATGGCAGTAGTGAGATGCAAAACAGAAGGGGGCTGAGGGAATCTCCCTGAAATACTCCTCTTCTGAATGTTACCGACTCTGTTTGGACTCTATCGTTACCCGATGTTATGGTAAAGCGAGTCCTCCAGAGCGGCATCAGTTCTTCAATACATCTCACTACGGGACCGGGTACCACAAGACATCGGAGCAAGTGAACAATGAGCTCATGCGATGTCATGTCGAATACCTTGCGGTAATCGATCCAGGCCATAGAGAGGTTCCGCTTATACTGCATGGAGTCCTGCGTG
The DNA here is from genome assembly GCA_963675555.1 of Leptura quadrifasciata. Lineage (NCBI taxonomy): Eukaryota > Metazoa > Arthropoda > Insecta > Coleoptera > Cerambycidae > Leptura > Leptura quadrifasciata. Next base: position 84,838,128 of record OY776676.1, read on the forward strand.
ACACATCTGTCAATCAACAGGTTCTCCTTGCAGCCAGCGACACCTCTCTTCGACCCTCGTTGCTCATATATCCGTTCGTAAACCGGTTCAACTGCGTGGAGCACCCGCATGTACAAAATGCGTGTAAACACCTTGTAACATGCGTTTAGACAGGTTATCGGTCTGTAATTCTTTGGGTTGGACAAATCTCCGTTCTTGGGGATCAGCACTGTCCGCCCCTCAACAACCCAAGAAGGGATTTGCTGCTCCCCATTTAACCAGAAATTAAAAATTCTGGCCAAATGGTGGTGGGTGCTCGATAACTTTTTCCACCAAAAGTTATTTATCCCATCGGGACCTGGAGCAGCAAAGTTCTTAGAGCCCTCAAGAGCCCTACGAACCTCTTCTGGGGTTATTGGTTCGCACACTTCCTGTGGTCGCTGAAGCCTTTGACAAAAGTCTTCAAAGTGTGCAAGGGCAGGAGAATCTCGGTTGAGTGGAAGCCTCTCCTCGTACAGAGTTTTCCAGAAGTTCTCCACCTGATCTGCAGTCGGTGGATTTTCTACAACACGCGGAGGCGGTTGGAAAAGGCGCGAGGGCTTTTCGCGGAACAGTTTATTTTCCGCAAGCCCTCTCGCCCGCCTCACTAATGACTTTTTGCAAGTCACTAGCATCCGTATCCTGTCGAGACAGTGCTGTTTGGTGGTTCGCAGCACTGCCTCATTGAGTGTGTGATGGACGCGTCTTAAGTTGGCGGCTAATCGACGCACTTTAGGCGTGAACGGCCTGTTGTCCGCCATATAGTCCATCACACATTGGATACGGGATGCGTGTTGCCTCGCCGACTGGATCTTGGCTTCCATCTTTTGTATGCGCCGCTGCACTCTCTCCTGTGGGGAAGAGGTATTTCGCCTCTCCACCTGAGACGAGCGTTGAGCAGCGGCATACACGGCACAATATATGTGCCACATGTCAGCCTCTTCTGGTAGCGCTGTACGAAGTTCATCGGCTGCTCTCCGTGCTGCCTTAAAGAGAAAAGCTCCTACCTCTGCATTTTCATGGTCTCGGACCATGAAGAGGAGGGGATCCGAACTCCTGATGACCTTACATGCTCCCTCCAGAACTATCCTGCTATGGAGACTCTCCAAGCTCAAGAGTCCACGGCCTCCCCAATGTCGTGGGAGATATAACCGTGGAACGGACGATTTAGGATGCAAGCTCCTATTGAGATGCATCTTCTTGCGGGTTACTACATCGAGTTGACGAAGCTCTTCTCTAGTCCACTTCACTACTCCGAAAGAGTAGAGAAGGATCGGAACGGCAAGCATATTTGTAGCAGACACCTTGTTCTTCCCCGACAGTTCTGAAGACCAGATCTGTCGGAGTAGGTGCTGATACTTGCCGCGGAGAGCGTTTTTCACTACACTCACTTCTTGGGTGGAGCGTTGCTCGACACCCAAGTAAGTGTACGACTCTCCGGCATCTAGATGGTGTAACATGCTTCCGTCCACGAGCTGCGCGTCCTCTCCATAGTCACCGCATCGTCCTCTCTTGAGATGGATCAGTGCGCATTTGTCCAACCCGAACTGCATACCGACAGCCTGCGTATACTCCTGTACCACCCTAAGGGACTGTTGGAGTTCCCTCTCTCCAGAGGCATAAAGTTTAAGGTCATCCATATAAAATAGATGGGTGACCTTATGCCTCCTGTCGCCGGGGGTACGGCAGTTGTAGCCACGGGTTTTCCGGAGCGAGACGGATAATGGCAGTAGTGAGATGCAAAACAGAAGGGGGCTGAGGGAATCTCCCTGAAATACTCCTCTTCTGAATGTCACCGACTCTGTTTGGACTCTATCGTTACCCGATGCTATGGTAAAGCGAGTCCTCCAGAGCGGCATCAGTTCTTCAATACATCTCACTACGGGACCGGGTACCACAAGACATCGGAGCAAGTGAACAATGAGCTCATGCGATGTCATGTCGAATGCCATGCGGTAGTCGATCCAGGCCATAGAGAGGTTACGCTTATACTGTATGGAGTCCTGCGTGACACATCTGTCAATCAACAGGTTCTCCTTGCAGCCAGCGACACCTCTCTTCGACCCTCGTTGCTCATATATCCGTTCGTAAACCGGTTCAACTGCGTGGAGCACCCGCATGTACAAAATGCGTGTAAACACCTTGTAACATGCGTTTAGACAGGTTATCGGTCTGTAATTCTTTGGGTTGGACAAACCTCCGTTCTTGGGGATCAGCACTGTCCGCCCCTCAACAACCCAAGAAGGGATTTGCTGCTCCCCATTTAACCAGGAATTAAATATTCTGGCCAAATGGTGGTGGGTGCTCGATAACTTTTTCCACCAAAAGTTATTTATCCCATCGGGACCTGGAGCAGCAAAGTTCTTAGAGCCATCAAGAGCCCTACGAACCTCTTCTGGGGTTATTGGTTCGCACACTTCCTGTGGTCGCTGAAGCCTTTGACAAAAGGCTTCAAAGTGTGCAAGGGCAGGAGAATCTCGGTTGAGTGGAAGCCTCTCCTCGTACAGCGTTTTCCAGAAGTTCTCCACCTGATCTGCAGTCGGCGGATTGTCTACAACACGCGGAGGCGGTTGGAAAAGGCGCGAGGGCTTCTCGCGGAACAGTTTATTTTCCGCAAGCCCCCTCGCCCGCCTCACTAATGACTTTTTGCAAGTCACTAGCATCCGTATCCTATCGAGACAGTGCTGTTTGGTGGTTCGCAGCACTGCCTCATTGAGTGTGTGATGGACGCGTCTTAAGTTGGCGGCTAATCGACGCACTTTAGGCGTGAACGGCCTGTTGGCCGCCATATAGTCCATCACACATTGGATACGGGATGCGTGTTGCCTCGCCGACTGGATCTTGGCTTCCATCTTTTGTATGCGCCGCTGCGCTCTCTCCTGTGGGGAAGAGGTATTTCGCCTCTCCACCTGAGACGAGCGTTGAGCAGCGACATACACGGCACAATTTATGTGCCAAATGTCAGCCTCTTCTGGTAGCGCTGTACGAAGTTCAGCGTCCACTCTGGCCAGGTCTTGTGGCCCGGGGGTTTTCAGACGGTGTAACCCCCTTCTGGTACTGAGGCCCTCTGGTATTGGCGGAACGAGGAGAGCCACGTCCTCAACCGGTGAATGTGGCGGGTCTTCGGCCACCTCATTCACCGGCCCAGGAGCAGCCCTCACGTAGCCCCTACTACGAAGGTGGGATACATAGTCACGCAGATTTTGTGGCGTGAAGGCGCTATGCTCTGGTAGCCTCTCACACCACAGAGCATGCATCCGTGCCATGTACCCCCTCCGCGCGGGCTCACTGCTTTCATAACAATTCAGAAGCTCATCCCTCAGTTCATCTGTCCACTCAAAGCGTCCTTGTTCATTGCGTACGTCGTCAACGGGCGGTCTATCCGGTTGGGCCCCACCACCTTGCCCTTGACCCCTGTCCGAACGGGGTCGATCGTGGGGGCCCTCTCTTCGGCCTGCCGGAACCAAAGGTTAGAGCCTGTGGGTGGTTAGCCCAGCAGGCCCACGACCGACACCAGAGGGGAAGATGCTTTCCCCTCCCGGGTGCACTAGGGCTGCCGGTTCGGTTTTGCACCCCCAGCTGGAGTATGTGGTGGCGCTACTCACCAAAGGCTTAATAGATGGAAGTTGGCCCCTCCTGCTTATTTTTTTTATTTTTTTTTTTACAAAAAACCAATCACCCTACTCTGTGGCTCCGACCCTCACAGAGGGGAGCTGGTAATACCAATAGCCACTCCCCACGCCCGTGGGGTGAGTGACTACCGGGTCCGCGAATCGTGTGCCCTGAGTAGACGTAATGAACCGAGGATGACAGCCTTCTGCATTCTGCCGGCTAAGATCTCTGCCGAATCTCGGCATGCCGGTATGATCTTTAGTTCTGAAAGCAGCGTCTGTCTCATTCCACCGAGGGCTCCTATGATCAGTACCACTATTTTAACAGAATGGCCTGGATAAAGCCTGCGGAGTTCGAAGAGCAAATCTCGATATTTTGTCCGTTTTTCCTCCTCTTTCAAGACAATGTTGCTCTCAGCGGGAGCTGAGAATTCCACGACATACATTGTCTTGAGTTGGTGGTCGAGGAGTACTATGTCAGGCTTGTTGGCTTGTATTTGCCTGACGGTGGGAAACGAGTAGTTCCAATAAATTAGGCACTTCTCATTCCCCACAACGGACTCAATATCCCCCGGCCATCTGCATGGTCCGAGACCATGAAAATGCAGAGGTAGGAGCTTTTCTCTTTAAGGCAGCACGGAGAGCAGCCGATGAACTTGGTCTCATCTTCGACGTCGAGCGGGTAAACCCCGACTCTGTCACCGAGTTGGAGCCGGTTCGACTAAAAGCCCACATTAGAGCTGCAGAACATAACATCCTTCTGCAGCTCCATAAGGATAAGCCATTGCACGGAGTCTTTTATAAAAATATAGAAGACCTCGGCTTATCCGAAAGGCTGACCTTCGCCTTTTTAAGGTCAGCCGGGCTGAAGTCTGAGACCGAGGGATTCATTATTGCTTGCCAAGATGGTGTATTTAACACTCTCGTCTATCGACATCATGTCATGGGTATGGAGGTCCCTGATATCAGCTGCAGGGCCTGCCGTAGGGCGCCGGAGACTATTCATAGACACAACGCAGCATTACGAGTGCTTTACTATCATCTAAGGCACTCGTTTGGGATAGACGAAACACCAGTGCTGCCTTACGTTCCGGGGGATATTGAGTCCGTTGTGGGGAATGAGAAGTGCCTAATTTATTGGAACTACTCGTTTCCCACCGTCAGGCAAATACAAGCCAACAAACCTGACATAGTACTCCTCGACCACCAACTCAAGACAATGTATGTCGTGGAATTCTCAGCTCCCGCTGAGCGCAACATTGTCTTGAAAGAGGAGGAAAAACGGACAAAATATCGAGATTTGCTCTTCGAACTCCGCAGGCTTTATCCAGGCCATTCTGTTAAAATAGTGGTAATGATTATAGGAGCCCTCGGTAGAATGAGACAGACGCTGCTTTCAGAACTAAAGATCATACCGGCATGCCGAGATTCGGCAGAGATCTTAGCCGGCAGAATGCAGAAGGCTGTCATCCTCGGTTCATTGCGTCTACTCAGGGCACACGATTCGCGGACCCGGTAGTCACTCACCCCACGGGCGTGGGGAGTGGCTATTGGTATTACCAGCTCCCTTCTGTGAGGGTCGGAGCCACAGAGTAGGGTGACTGGTTTTTTGTAATAAAAAAAAAAATCGGTCGGCGAGGCAACACGCATTCCGTATCCAATGTGTGATGGACTATGCGGCGGCCAACAGGCCGTTCACGCCTAAAGTGCGTCGATTAGCCGCCAAGTTAAGACGCGTCCATCACACACTCAATGAGGCAGTGCTGCGAACCACCACACAGCACTGTCTCGACAGGATACGGATGCTAGTGACTTGCAAAAAGTCACTAGTGAGGCGGGCGAGGGGGCTTGCGGAAAATAAAGTGTTCCGCGAGAAGCCCTCGCGCCTTTTCCAACTGCCTCCGCGTGTTGTAGACAATCCGCCGACTGCAGATCAGGTGGAGAACTTCTGGAAAACGCTGGACGAGGAGAGGCTTCCACTCAACCGAGATTCTCCTGCCCTTGCACACTTTGAAGCCTTTTCTCAAAGGCTTTAGCAACCACAGGAAGTGTGCGATCCAATAAACCCAGAAGAGGTTCGTAGGGCTCTTGAGGGCTCTAAGAACTTTGCTGCTCCAGGTCCCGATGGAATAAATAACTTTTGGTGGAAAAAGTTATTGAGCACCCAGCACCATTTGGCCAGAATTTTTAATTCCTGGTTAAATGGGGAGCAGCAAATCCCTTCTTGGGTTGTTGAGGGGCGGACAGTGCTGATCCCCAAAAACGGAGATTTGTCCAACCCAAAGAATTACAGACCGATAACCTGTCTAAAACGCATATTACAAGGTGTTTACACGCATTTTGTACATGCGGGTGCTCCACGCAGTTGAACCGGTTTACGAACGGATATATGAGCAACGAGGGTCGAAGAGAGGTGTCGCTGGCTGCAAGGAGAACCTGTTGATCGACAGATGTGTCACGCAGGACTCCATGCAGTATAAGCGGAACCTCTCTATGGCCTGGATCGACTACCGCAAGGCATTTGACATGACATCGCATGAGCTCATTGTTCACTTGCTCCGATGTCTTGTGGTACCCGGTCCCGTAGTGAGATGTATTGAAGAACTGATGACGCTCTGGAGGATTCGCTTTACCATAACATCGGGTAACGATAGAGTCCAAACAGAGTCGGTAACATTCAGAAGAGGAGTATTTCAGGAAGATTCCCTCAGCCCCCTTCTGTTTTGCATCTCACTACTGCCATTATCCATCTCGCTCCGGAAAACCCGTGGCTACAGCTGCGGTACCCCCGGCGACAGGAGGCATAAGGTCACCCATCTATTTTATATGGATGACCTTAAACTTTATGCCTCTGGAGAGAGGGATCTCCAGCAGTCCCTTAGGGTGGTACAGGAGTACACGCAGGCTGTCAGTATGCAGTTCGGGTTGGACAAATGCGCACTGATCCATCTCAAGAGAGGACGATGCGGTGACTACGGAGAGGACGCGCAGCTCGTGGACGGAAGCATCTTACACCATCTAGATGCCGGAGAGTCGTACACTTACTTGGGTGTCGAGTAACGCTCCACCCAAGAAGTGAGTGTAGTGAAAAACGCTCTCCGCGGCAAGTATCAGCACCTACTCCGACAGATCTGGTCTTCAGAACTGTCGGGGAAGAACAAGGTGTCTGCTACAAATATGCTTGCCGTTCCGATCCTTTTCTACTCTTTCGGAGTAGTGAAGTGGACTAGAGAAGAGCTGCGTCAACTTGATGTAGTAACCCGCAAGAAGATGCATCTCAATAGGAGCTTGCATCCTAAATCGTCCGTTCCACGGTTATATTTCCCACGACATCGGGGAGGCCGTGGACTCTTGAGCTTGGAGAGTCTCCATAGCAGGATGGTTCTGGATGGAGCATGTAAGGTCATCAGGAGTTCGGATCCCCTCCTCTGCATGGTCCGAGACCATGAAAATGCAGAGGTAGGAGCTTTTCTCTTTAAGGCAGCACGGAGAGCAGCCGATGAACTTGGTCTCATCTTCGACGCCGAGCGGGTAAACCCCGACTCTGTCACGGAGTTGGAACCCGCTCGACTAAAAGCCCACATTAGAGCTGCAGAACACAATATCCTTCTGCAGCTCTATAAGGATAAGCCATTGCACGGGGTCTTCTATAAAAATATAGAAGGCCTCGGCTTATCCGAAAGGCTGACCTTCGCCTTCTTAAGGTCAGCGGGGCTGAAGTCTGAGACCGAGGGATTCATAATGGCTTGCCAAGATGGTGTATTTAGCACCCTCGTCTATCGACGTCGTGTCATGGGTATGGAGGTCCCTGATGTCAGCTGCAGGGCCTGCCGCAGGGCACCGGAGACTGTAATGCACTTACTGTCGGCTTGCCCGACATACGCAGTCTCGGCCTATATTCACAGACACGACGCAGCATTACGAGTACTTTATTATCAACTAAGGCATTCGTATGGGATAGACGAAACACCAGTGCTGCCTTACGCTCCGGGGGATATTGAGTCCGTTGTGGGGAATGAAAAGTGCCTAATTTATTGGAACTACTCGTTTCCCACCGTCAGGCAAATACAAGCCAACAAGCCTGACATAGTACTCCTCGACCACCAACTCAAGACAATGTATGTCGTGGAATTCTCCGCTCCCGCTGAGAGCAACATTGTCTTGAAAGAGGAGGAAAAACGGACAAAATATCGAGATTTGCTCTTCGAGCTCCGCAGGTTTTATCCAGGCCATTCTGTTAAAATAGTGGTACTGATTATAGGAGCCTTCGGTGGAATGAGACAGACGCTGCTTTCAGAACTAAAGATCATACCGGCATGCCGAGATTCGGCAGAGATCTTAGCCGGCAGAATGCAGAAGGCTGTCATCCTCGGTTCATTGCGTCTACTCAGGGCACACGATTCTCGGACCCGGTAGTCACTCACCCCACGGGCGAGGGGAGTGGCTATTGGTATTACCAGCTCCCCTCTGTGAGGGTCGGAGCCATAGAGTAGGGTGACTGGTTTTTTGCAAAAAAAAAATAATAATGATAATAATAAAGGAGGAGGGGCTGACTTCCATCTATCAAGCCTTTGGTGAGTAGCGCCACCACTTACTCCAGCTGGAGTGCAAAACCGAACCTGCAGCCCTAGTGCACCCGGGAGGGGAAAGCATCTTCCCCTCTGGTGTCGGCCGTGGGCTTGTTGGGCTAACCACCCACAAGTTTCTACACTCCGGTTCCCATAAACCGAAGGCAGGGCCCCCACAATCGACCCCATCCGGATAGGGGTCACGGGCAAGGTGGTGGGGCCCAACCGGATCGATTGCCCAATGACGACCGCGAGCTACAAGGACGCTTTGAGTGGACGGATGGACTGAGGGATGAGCTTCTGCATTGTTATGAAAGCAGTGAGCCCGCGCGGAGGGGGTACATGGCGCGGATGCATGCTCTGTGTTGTGAGTGATTACCAGAGCATAGTGCCTTCACGCCACAAAATCTGTGTGACTATGTATCCCACCTTCGTAGTAGGGGCTACGTGAGGGCTGCTCCTGGACCGGTGAATGAGGTGGCTGAAGAGCCGCCACATTCACCGGTTGAGGACGTGGTTCTCCTCGTTCCGCCAACTCCAGAGGGCCTCAGTACCAGACGGGGGTTACACCAAATAAAAACCCCCGGGCGACAAGACCTGGCCAGAGTGGATGAAGAACTTCGTGCAGTGCTACCAGAACGGGCTGACCTCTGGCACATAAACTGTGCCATGTATGCTGCTGCTCAACGCTTTTCTCGGGTGGAGAGGCGAAACACTGCCTCCCCACAGGTGAGGGCGGAGCGGCGCATACAAAAGATGGAAGCCAAAATCCGGTCGGCGAGGCAACACGCATCCCGTATCCAATGTGTGATGGACTATATGGCTGCCAACAGGCCGTTCACGCCTAAAGTGCGTCGATTAGCCGCCAACTTAAGACACGCCCATCACACACTCAATGAGGCAGTGCTGCGAATCACCAAACAGCACTGTCTCGACGGGATACGGATGCTAGTGACTTGCAAAAAGTCATTAGTGAGGCGGGCGAGAGGGCTTGCGGAAAATAAACTGTTCCGTGAAAAGCCCTCGCGCCTTTTCCAACCGGCTCCGCGTGTTGTAGAAAATCCGCCGACTGCAGATCAGGTGGAGAACTTCTGGAAAACGCTGTACGAGAAGAGGCTTCCACTCAACCGAGATTCTCCTGCTCTTGCACACTTTGAAGCCCTTTGTCAAAGGCTTCAGCAACCACAGGAAGTGTGCGAACCGATAACCCCAGAAGAGGTTCGTAGGGCTCTTGAGGGCTCTAAGAACTTTGCTGCTCCAGGTCCCGATGGGATAAATAACTTTTGGTGGAAAAAGTTATCGAGCACCCACCACCATTTGGCCAGAATTTTTAATTCCTGGTTGAATGGGGAGCAGCAAATCCCTTCTTGGGTTGTTGAGGGGCGGACAGTGCTGATCCCCAAGAACGGAGATTTGCCCAACCCAAAGAACTACAGACCGATAACCTGTCTAAACGCATGCTACAAGGTGTTTACACGCGTTTTGCACATGCGGGTGCTCCACGCAGTTGAAGCGGTTTACGAACGGATATATGAGCAACGAGGGTCGAAGAAAGGTCTCGCTGGCTGCAAGGAGAACCTGCTGATCGATAGATGTGTCACGCAGGACTCCATGCAGTATAAGCGGAACCTCTCTATGGCCTGGATCGACTACCGCAAGGCATTTTACATGACATCGCATGAGCTCATTGTTCACTTGCTCCGATGTCTTGTGGTGCCAGGCCCCGTAGTGAGATGTATTGAAGAACTGATGCCGCTCTGGAGGACTCGCTTTACCATTACATCGGGTAAAGATAGAGTCCAAACAGAGTCGGTAACATTCAGAAGAGGAGTATTTCAGGAAGATTCCCTCAGCCCCCTTCTGTTTTGCATCTCACTTCTGCCATTATCCGTCTCACTCCGGAAAACCCGTGGCTACAACTGCGGTACCCCCGGCGACAGGAGGCATAAGGTCACCCATCTATTTTATATGGATGACCTTAAACTTTATGCCTCTGGAGAGAGGGATCTCCAGCAGTCCCTTAGGGTGGTACAGGAGTACACGCAGGCTGTCGGTATGCAGTTCGGGTTGGACAAATGCGCACTGATCCAGCTCAAGAGAGGACGATGCGGTGACTACGGAGAGGACGCGCAGCTCGTGGACGGAAGCATCTTACACCATCTAGATGCCGGAGAGTCGTACACTTACTTGGGTGTCGAGCAACGCTCCACCCAAGAAGTGAGTGTAGTAAAAAACGCTCTCCGCGGCAAGTATCAGCACCTACTCCGACAGATCTGGTCTTCAGAACTGTCGGGGAAGAACAAGGTGTCTGCTACAAATATGCTTGCCGTTCCGATCCTTCTCTACTCTTTCGGAGTAGTGAAGTGGACCAGCGAAGAGCTGCGTCAACTTGATGTAGTAACCCGCAAGAAGATGCATCTCAATAGGAGCTTGCATCCTAAATCGTCCGTTCCACGGTTATATCTCCCACGACATCGAGGAGGCCGTGGACTCTTGAGCTTGGAGAGTCTCCATAGCAGGATGGTTATGGATGGAGCATGTAAGGTCATCAGTAGTTCGGATCCCCTCCTCTGCATGGTCCGAGACCATGAAAATGCAGAGGTAGGAGCTTTTCTCTTTAAGGCAGCACGGAGAGCAGCCGATGAACTTGGTCTCATCTTCGACGTCGAGCGGGTAAACCCCGACTCTGTTACCGAGTTGGAACCCGTTCGACTAAAAGCCCACATTAGAGCTGCAGAACACAACATCCTTCTGCAGCTCCATAAGGATAAGCCATTGCACGGGGTCTTCTATAAAAATATAGAAGACCTCGGCTTATCCGAAAAGCTGACCTTCGCCTTCTTAAGGTCAGCGGGACTGAAGTCTGAGACCGAGGGATTCATAATGGCTTGTCAAGATGGTGTATTTAACACTCTCGTCTATCGACGTCGTGTCATGGGTATGGAGGTCCCTGATGTCAGCTGCAGGGCCTGCCGCAGGGCGCCGGAGACTGTAATGCACTTACTGTCGGCTTGCCCGACATACGCAGTCTCGGCCTATATTCATAGACACAACGCAGCATTTCGAGTACTTTACTATCATCTAAGGCACTCGTATGGGATAGACGAAACACCAGTGCTGCCTTACGTTCCGGGGGATATTGAGTCCGTTGTGGGGAATGAGAAGTGCCTAATTTATTGGAACTACTCGTTTCCCACCGTCAGGCAAATACAAGCCAACAAGCCTGACATAGTACTCCTCGACCACCAACTCAAGACAATGTATGTCGTCGAATTCTCAGCTCCCGCTGAGAGCAACATTGTCTTGAAAGAGGAGGAAAAACGGACAAAATATCGAGATTTGCTCTTCGAACTCCGCAGGCTTTATCCAGGCCATTCTGTTAAAATAGTGGTACTGATTATAGGAGCCCTCGGTGGAATGAGACAGACGCTGCTTTCAGAACTAAAGATCATACCGGCATGCCGAGATTCGGCGCAGAGATCTTAGCCGGCAGAATGCAGAAGGTTGTCATCCTCGGATCATTGCGTCTACTCAGGGAACACGATTCTCGGACCCGGTAGTCACTCACCCCACGGGCGTGGGGAGTGGCTATTGGTATTACCAGCTCCCCTCTATGAGGGTCGGAGCCACAGAGTAGGGTGACTGGTTTTTTTGTAAAAAAAAAAAAATGTTTATTTACGTGAATGAAATACAGTTTTACAAAAGATCTTACCTAAGAAAAAAATAAAGGATAACATGTAAACAAACATGAAAACCCACAATAGAAAATCTTGTAAGTGGGATAATAAACAGGTTCATTCATATATATACATATATACACATATATACACACACATTCATGCCTCTCAATGTTTCTGGCACCCCAGACTGTAACCCAAATTGTGGCAATCAGCTTAAAAATTCATATATTAGTAGTCCCATCTATTAGTGTCGAATCCATATAGTCGGTTCTACGATACACTTCATATGAAGGAATCTGTAATAGAATTTCAATTGTGGTACCCATGCCATAATTATAGCATTTCAGACCTTGAGTGTGCAGATGCCAATATTATGCAAATTTGTGAATATACACGCGCGCGGTGCCATAAGTTAGGTTGCGGTGTTGCCATCTAGAAAGTTCCTTATTTACTCTCCGTTATCGTGGTGTTCTTGTTGTTTAAACTGGTTTAAGTACCGATTTAAGTACAAGTTAATGGGTAAGTACCTATTCCTAGTTCATTTCATATTCATAATTAACTAATACAATTGGTACTTGTTGCACAAATCAAGTTATCATTAAGTTTTTCATGTACTGGTGACAATAATTTGAGGTTAGGAATAATTTATTTATTTTCTCGATCGTCATAGACGTTACATTTTTGTGACTTGATTCACTGTGATTGTCCACATCCATCGCAAGTATGTTTTTAAATTGTGGTTGTTTTATTTATCTACTACATTCCTTTTCAGAAGTTTTTGAGCGCTAAAAGAGTTGGTAATTTAAGAGTCACTTCGTCCCACGTCGTAGTTTTTCCGCCACCAAATGCTCCTCTTGAAATTACATAAAACGTACAAAATTACCGTTTTTTACTTCTCTCGCCAACCGAAGGGAAGTATTGTAATCGTGAAAAAATCATCCTCCAAGATTTTTTCGGATTTTCACATTTCAGATGAAGTAGATACGTTCTTTCAATTCTCTCTGTCTTTTGGAGCAAAATCTAAAAAACGACTTGATGAAGGAAAACAATATTTGGCATATAGTTGACACTATTGCTAAGGAAGAAATCGGATATACATTTAGTGAAAAATATACAGGGTGGACGTCCTAAAATAATAAATTAATAAACATTTTTTAAGGAGTATAATAATATATGTCATGTAATTGGCATCATTGCCAAGGAAGAAACCGGAAAAACATACAGGGCGGACACCGTAAAATATTAAATTAAGAAAACATTTTTACAAATACAAATTCAATGTAAAATATATAGGGTAGACACCCTATTATAAAAAATTAAGAAAACATTTTTACGAAGGATAATAATGTGTGGCATGTAGTTGACATCATTGCCTAAAAAGAAACGTGATATATTTTTAGTGAAAAATATACAGAGGGGACTAAAATGAAAAATGGCATTATGAAAGTCTTATTATTTTCGCTCAAGGAATCTGTGGTTAACGGATTGGCCTTCTTTTGCCGGACGCCCTGTATATGTAGTTTTTTATCGAAATTTTTTAATCTAAAGTAAATACAAATTGGATTTGTATGTAAGGGTCTATGTAATCACTCTGTATTTAAACAAAATGACCACAAATTTTAAAATCAATTTGCGATGGACGATGATCAGCGAATTTTTCTAACGATCACAAGAAGCCGCATCAAGATTAATCTACTTCTAAAAATATAGAATTCCAAATGTGGTCGATATTTTTCCAATATCCATTTCAATTGTACTGTCGCGATCAGAAAAAAATAGGACAACTTTTTTTTCTAATGTAAATCTGTCTCTATTTGAATATGTAATGAGTAGCCGAAATAAAACAGATACCACTTTTAATTTATTTTATATTTTAATGCTGCAGTTATTGCTATAGTAAATGATTATTGTATAAATTGTACTGCGTTATAACATTAACAAAAATGTGGTGTGTAACATTTTAAGAAAGTGGAGAATAAACGGTGCGATTAGTAGAAATCCTGGATCAAAGGACAAAGGATATCCTACTTAACAAGAAACTAACTATTAATATTTTGTTATTGCACCATTTCTATTTATAACTTCTGTAAGTCTGTTTGGCACAGAATTAAATAATCTTATACAATAATCATTAGTAATAATATTTACTATTTTCAGTAATTCTTCGGCATTCCGTGGTCTCACATTTCGTTTTTGGATACTTCTTACGAGTAGTCCCCATACTTCTTACACAGGGTTAAGATTTAAGATCTGGAAAATGACCGGGCCAGTTAAGAACATTGATGTTGTTGTCTTGAAACCAGTTAGTTACGGTACGAGCAGTATGAACGGAACAATTGTCTTGTTGAAATATGAACTATGAATATTATTAGGAAATAATTATGACACAGAAGGGAGCATAATATTGTCTAAAATCGTAATATACGTTTCACTATTAAATTGTTCCTCAATATGCCACAAAACACCAGGACCACGTGCCGATATCAAAGCCCACATATTAACCGAAAATCTACCACTTTTATTATTGTTAGATATATATTTCTCATCGACTCGAGTATTCGGAGGGCGGTAAACACGAATACGACCGCTGTGTGTTGACTGGAAAGTTTTTTCGTCTTTAAAGATTACAGCGTACCAAAAATTTACATCATGCGCTAAAAATTCAAGCGCAAATCCTACTCGAGCTTCTTTATGTTCAGCTTTAAGTAAGTACTTCTGTGCTGCTGCATGACAGCGTAGCTCCGATTTTCTTACTTGCCGGCGACCAGTACTACTCGATCCAGTTAAATTCGTTTCTTCAGCAGCCTGAGTAACTGAGTAAAATGGATTTTCTACTAAAGCATTTACCAATTTCAAATCTTGTTGTTGAGTTGATATCCTTTGTCGCCCTGATCCAGGTTTTCCACTCATCGTACCGTTTATTCTCCACTTTCTTAAAATCTTTATATTTTCTATCTCCAATAATAAAAACGAAAATACGTTGCTAGAGTCTGCCAAGTTTTTGACTTATCAGAAAATGAATATGACTGGCTGGCTAGGCATTTGGGACATGACATTAAGGTCCACAGACAATTTTACAGATTACATGAAAATGTTGTTGAACTTACTAAAATTAGTAGACTGTTAATGGCTGTGGACACGGGTGAAGCGCATAAATTTAAAATAAAGTTAGTGATTTTAACAAGAGCCGCTTTATGTTATAATTTTCCAAAATTAGCCAAGATAGCCGTACCATTTTTTGTTATGATGTTGCCCAAACTTAGTAAAAGTCTGAAACATATCTCGCTAATATCGACCACTCCCTTTATACAGAAAATTAATAAATCAGGTTGGAATCATAGTCAAAACAGTGCCCGTTAACAAAATAATAATTGTTGTTGAAACATTAATAAAACTGAGTTTGTACCTCAAACTATACAGATAATGTTTATTACCGATGTCGCTACTCATATCCAGACACTTATTTATGCACTTGTGAATGATGGTCATTTGAAAAATATTTTTTTATATTTGCTAACGATTAAAACAAATATATAACGCTTATATTACCATGGAGGTTTAACATGGCGTTGGGGAAATTTTCACTGTACAAATTGTTTAAATAAAACCTTAGTTGACTCGTTAAATGATGTAGGCTAAATTGAATTCACAATGAGTATCATAAACCTTTGCCATTGAATTGTTTCGTTGATTCAACTTACTCTAAAATATGTTCGTTAAATCCTAGAATTACCCCCAATCGAAACTGAACCAGCTGACAACGGGGAAGACGATGACTTACAAGGGATTGCAAATAAGGAGAATATTGCCCCAGAAGTTTCAAGAAATGAGAACATACCGCTAGAACGTAGAGGCATTTCCGAAATTAGCTAAGACGATAGTGGTAGCGAAATAGATTTCGGGACAAAATCAAAACGAAACAAGCTGGTTAAAATGGGCACTGTAAAAGGTATATAAACAAGTGGTTAATTGATGAGAATCATTCATTATTTACGACAAATTAAACTTTCAGGAATTAAGAGAGGATGTATTAAAAACTCATGGGATGTTAATGATAAGAAAGCTGTCTTCCAATATTTTAGTATTCAAATCAAGAATAAAATTGTGCCAGGGAAAGCTGACTGTGAGGCATGCCAAGCAGAATACACAAGTCTGAAAAAACGCAAGTGGACTGACATAAAATTTTATGTGAAGAACCAGATTGCAAAAACGGAAAAAATTAAAAAGAAGTAGTAATTCTGCTGAAATAATGCAACACTGTTAGTTTGTTTTCTGATCGGGGTGGACCATTTAAGAGGGCACTTTGATTTTATGGCTTAGTTATTGACATAAATTAGAAATTGCACATATTGCATATACTGCATTTTTTAAATCTTCAAATAGAAACAATTGATTCTAAAAATAAAAAAGTTATGTAAAAAAACTATTTTTCCAAAAATGTACACTCTGTATATTTTGGCACATGATATGATATTAGGTCTTTATTGACACCACTCAATTAAATTTACTTTTTCAATTCAAATTTTGCTAAATATTGCAGGGTAGGTAAAAAATTTTAACTAGTTTAAAATTAATTTAGTTTTGGGCAATAAGAGCCTAATGCCAAAATGTGCAGGGTGTACATTTTGGAAAAATAGTTTGACATAACTTTTTATTTTACATTTAATTGCTTGTCTGTTCGAAAATCTCCTTGGAAAAAGTGCAATGGGTGCAGTTCTTAAAATTTCAACTTATGTAAATAACTAATCCGTAATATCAAATTACCCTCTTAAATGTTTCACCCTGTACTATAGAATTATTTCGTTAATTTTTTTCTATAGGAAAATACTATAAATTTTTATTTCATGTTTTTATTTGTTTTTAAAAATTATATACTTATGTACCGTTACAAAAATAAATGTTTTTTTAATAAACTGCTTACGAATCGATTTTACATGACAATAACTTAACGAAGCAGCAGTTCAACTTAAATTATTACATTATAATATTAAAACCAATTATGGCACCCCTAGGACACACACAGCGTGAAATATCGCTATTACTGTGGTTTAATATATTTTAATTGTGATATAAATGGCAACACCGCAACCATTACAACTATTACGGTAGGGGGCGCCACCGTATTGTTAATTTTTAGGTGCCATAAATATGCAAGTGCACACACCAACCATATCCTAAATTGTGGCACTTTACACACTTTTTTAAAAAAGATCCCAAATCTTGACTAGTTTTTCCCCCAAGTTAATCAAAATCATATGGGATAGAGGAAGTGCCGCAAGTATTCAAAAACAGTATTCAAACTTATCGTATACACCCTGGGATACCAGAAATTCAATCTGAAAATTGTGGAACCGCGTGTAAGATGCCATAATTCGTGAATATGCCATAATTCAGGTGTATGTACGCACAAAGTGCCATAATTGTAGCGATACAGACACATATATACACATATATACACATATACACACACATATATATATATATATATATATATATACATACATATATAATTATAAATAACGAAGCGCTACAGCCACAACATGCAATAAGATATTTTTTTAAATATAAAACATACTCACACGCATACAAAACATTTACATACATCACTTAATTATAGCTAATACTGTATACATCTTTATATAAACCTTTAAACTCTTATATTAATTCTGTTTAAAACTTCATTTCTACCAATTAGGATTGTATATTTTTTTAAATGTTTTTTAAATTTTGTGATGTTAACTATATTTTTTAGTTCATTAGGGAGTGAATTAAATAACCTCGATGCTAAGAAGTCATAACTTCTTTGGTCAATACTTTTTTGGGAGGAAGCTGTTTTAAAAATGTTATTAGTTTTATTCCTAGTTTGGTAGACATGATCCAATGGTTCAAGTTTATTTTTGTTTTTAAATTGGTGAATGAGAATATTAATGAAGTATATCTGCCTAATATCCGGGACTGTACTCTCACTAAAGTAAATCCGTTGGGTAAGTGCGATTTTTTTTTATAGATTATTTTTAGAAATAGTTTTTGAATAATTTCTAACCTTTTCAGATGACTTCCAGCGACACCTCCTCAACCTAGGATCCCATAAGACAATCTTGATTCTACCAAAGCATAGTATAGCATTTTCAAATGTGGTAAGTCCAATATATTTCCTAAAAATTTAAATCTGAACAGTAGAGTTCTAAGGGTATTAGAGACACTTATTATGTGTTTATCCCACCTAAGATGGCAATCAATATTAATACCTAAGTATTTTACGCAATTTGATGACATAATTTCTATATTATTTCATCGTTAGCATGTCAAAAGCTGGTAAATTACGTTTATTACAACTCATTGGTAAATACATGGTTTTTTAAAAGTTTATTGTTAGTAGTTTGTGATTAAACCAATCCACAATCTGACTAAAATCATTCTCAACTTCTCGTTTTAAAACATCTCATGATTCGTCTTTATAAAATAACACGGTGTCATCTGCGAAGCTAATGACAGTACCACAACTATTCAACGTAAATAGATTGTTTATATACATCGTAAATAACACCGGACCTAATATTGTACCCTGCGGAACCCCACAAACTACTGTTCTTTCATTACTAATTTTGTTATTTACTTTTACATATTGTTTACGATCGCTTAGGTAACTTGACATTAAATTAAATGCATTTTATGGTTAACGTATTTAATAAATTTCTCTTCCACACACTCAGGAAGTGTATTATTTAAGTCTACCATTATAATTGTACCATAGTGATCTATAATGTAAGATTTTAAAACGAAAGGAAAACAAATATTCTTTATATCGTAATTTTTACATCTACCAAATATGTGGTCAATACAAGAATTGGTATTACCCTGGACTGGGGTAGCAATATTAATGGTGGATGTAAAGTTAAATTCGCTTAGTATATTTAAGTAATCTGATGTATAATTGTTAACCTGCAATAAATTTAAGTTAATATCACCAACAATAAAATGAAAGTCCGAATTTGTATGGGTATTATGGCTAAGGTAACTTTCTAGATTCATAATAAATTGATCAAGACATGTAGAGGGCGGTCTATAAATTGCCGTTATTTTAATCATTTTATTTAAAATGTTCATGGTTAGTTCTATTGATTTACAATCGCCTAATTGTATAATTTTTGCATTACACATGATAGATTTCTTTACGTAAACAACTACCCCATTATTTTTGTCAAGATTACCCTCGCTATATAATAACTCATACCCATCAATTTCGAAAAAATTCAAGTCTTGTATTATCCAAGTTTCTGACAGAACCATACAATCAAAATCTTGACTAAGCTGACTGAGAAATATATTAAACTCATCCACATTTTTCGCTATACTTCTGATATTTTGATGGTAAACCTTAAAGCAGGGTTTATTCTTATTAGCAATGTTATTATATTCTAAAACATTGTCTATAATTTTCGTGTTCATAGGTTGGAAGCTATAATCGCGGATATATTGATCCATTTTTTGTTCTTTTTTTATAACGATTAAAAATAATAAAAGTATAAAGAGAAATTATAAAAACGTATGCAGAGTAACAAACAAAAAATAGGTTAGTATAATTAAATTTATAATAATATTTTTATTAAAACGAAATTGTTAAATTACCACAAACATAATACAGAAATATTTAATGCAGATTTCTGAACAGTTACAGAATAACATAATTTTTGAATTAATACTAATCTACTATCATTATACTATGATTATTTGTTTCGTAATCTGTTTTATTTATACGGCATCTTAACTTTTCTGAGGATGAATTTGTTATCCTATTCTGCACGGCTCACGTGTCTCTTGTGTTGGGCCCTAGTGTTTATTTTCGGTTTAGCACCAGTCGGTTTGGTAAGAGTTTTCTTGATTTTACATATTTCCTCTCCTGTATGTGGTGATGGAAAAACAAACGTATCTGCGATGTTAGGAGTTGCGGGTGCACTATTTACCCGTGTAGCAGTATGCGGCTGGTTAGTAGTAGATTGCAAATTAGACTCCTTCGGCCATTCAGAATTTGGGCTTAACTCACTGATTGGGTCGTTGGTTTTTAAATATTCGTAGGCATACACTTCACCATTAACAATAAGCGTATTATTTTTTATTGTCGCCTTATAATGTTTTGCTCTCGCTGCCTTTACATGTTCGTATAAAAATTTTCTTATCTCATAGTCCTCTGATGTATAATCCTGCGAAATATATATTTTATTTTCATTAAGGGTTCTGTATTCAGATTTGGCTGCCTTGAGAATATCTAATTTAAACTGATAATTATTAATTTCTATGGTCACTGGACGAATTTTTCCATCTATATTTTTGCCTATTCTATATATGTCTCTAAAATCGCCCTTATTGCAATTTATGCGTAATCTATCATTTATTAATCTCAGAACTTCATCAGTGGTTTGAGCTTCGCTTCCTTGCAGCCCATAAACAATAATATTATATTTTTTTAACTTTCTTTCTATTTGTAGCAAGTTATTTTTTAAGATATTATTTCGTTCTTCTAATTCAATATTTTTTATTTTCAAATTTTCAATTTCATTGGCTAAGTTACTTCTTATGTCCCTTATTTCTTGTTTTATTTCCTTATTTCCAGTTGTAATTAAATTATAGAGATCTTCTAGCGAAATTGGCGTATTCATTTAGGATTGATTTGGTACTGAGGCGATAGAATTATATCAAATTTACCACTGCTGGCTGGTTAGCTTCCCCACTACTCGTTAACGTATATGCTCTGTTCTATAGAAATTAGCCTTTACTTACTGTTCGTGCACTTCCTGTTTTCTTTATTGTCTAAAACTGCATTTTCATATGCCAGCTTCACCAACAAACTGTACACATTACATTGGATCTATAAACTTTGCTATTAACAATATAATAATTTTTTTGTCTATATCACTATGACGTTTAAATTTGTTTTGCCGAATATTCACAATAGAAACCGCACAGCACAGCTCAGCTCGCTACTCAAGTACTACCACATCTTTACGAAAGTAAAAAGGTTTGTCTATAGGATAAAAATATAGTACAAAGCAATACATTAACAAATTAAAAATACTTAAGAATGACAGCAGTGAACCCAAACATGCGTTATAGTCATGAACGACTTTGAAATGCCACTAATATGAGATACCTCTGTTGGCGAATTAGATATATACCTATTGCCATCTAATTATGGATTTAAATAGTAAATATAAAGAAGAACATACAAAATCAAATTGTAAATGGGTGTTAAGTGAACTATAACATTTTAGATTTGGAGTGTCTAAATATTTCTGATAATTACTCCAAGTTATTGAGTAAATTCTCTTTACACCGTTAAATGCAAAACTTCAACTTTTTTACAGACCGTAAGGAGAGCCGCCTTGCAATTATTGTTTGCTATGGCTGTTTTCCTTCTAATTCTAGCCTAAAGTACAGCAGAGGTACTTAAATTTCTACACGTTTGTATTCTAGCTTAGTACTATTCACTTATTTTGATATTTGTCGGAAGCATATCAGTAAAGTTTTGCTCGCGTTTTAATGTATAAAATAGACAAAAATCAAGTACCTACCTATCTTAAGCACCTTTCTTAGTTAAAGAGCTAAATTGCACAATTATCCAGTGGGATCTATTGAAAATTATAAAAATATCATTTTTTTAAAAAAAGGCTACGTTTAGTGATTGTTTACGCTCATACAATGTTTTACCCAGTGAAATTAAAACCTCTGGTAATTTAAAACTATTTACTAAGAATGTTACAAAACTATATACGACAGATGATAGAGCACAATATTGACTACGTACAAAATTATGTTAGTATTGTGAATAGCTTACGCTAAGTAAAAAAAATTATTCTAAAATTATTATAACAGATGAAATTCTCTTTACCGATAACGCCTTTCACGACTTCGTAGTTTATTCGCTGTAGATAATTCATTTTTTAAAATAAATTATTTGTAAACATATGCGTTTTCTTTGTTTTCAATAGATAGGAGGGGCATATGGGACCCCATTATTTTGTTCGCCATTTCAACAATCTAAATCTCTAATGTCTCCGATTTTATTGAGTAATGTACGTGGTGGTGTAAAATAACACAGGCGTCCGTAATTGGACGCGTGTCTGTACATAAATAAACGCGTACCAATGTAACGAGCTTTCAAGTTTACACTTACTAAAATACAAATACTAATCAAATTGCCTTGTATATGAATTTAGTTGACACTTAAAACCATTAATAATTAATTTTCTAGACTTCGACGGGATAGTAATCCTAACCCTACGTATTGAAAATATAGTCCAAGACAATATACACCACATAATATTATCACGTTATGCGTCGTCTACCAGGTATCAAACAAAATGGCATAAATATATTCTTTTCTAATTCCTAATTTTGTTTGAACGTGATTTGTTTAGTGATGCAGTAGAGTACTTTCAAAACCCCATGAGCCACGAAATGCGCCCGTTATAAGTACATTTTGAAAACATTTACTCAGTTATCTACCATATACCTCGTTACAGTCGTTACATAAGTTTGACAAAATAAATTACTTATATGTTTCAATTATAATGATTATTACTAATATAGTAGTATGTATATAGTCTTCAAACAATATTTCAAATGTAACAACTCAAAACAACGCAAAACCGGAGATCAGTATTCAGCGAGAGCTTGGGATACACAATAAATGTATTGTTTTTCGTGTAATTAAGCCGACCGACGCGATGGCCGGAGTATCTTTGCATATGAAGGCAAAGCTCATGAGGTTTTGAAACTACATAAGGTGAAGTGCAATGTTCACTTTCTTTACAAAATATATTGTAGATTTAAATGTAAAATTGGAATAAAAGCTCTTTATGTTTATTAAGGTATATCTTTTAGTTATGTAATCAAGATAGGTAATAGAATACATGTATTATTTTAATATTTGTTTATTTCTAACCTCACCATAATATGTGAAAATACAAAGAAAATTTTTTAAGATACTATAATTGTGCAATAGGACAATATAATAATTGTTTATATCTAATAATAAATACAACACATAGAATTATGTAATTGCTTGTATCATCATCAGACTGGTCCAGTTGATATTTTTCAATAAGTTTCTTAGGCAGGTACTTCACTATGTCATATGGAAGGTGTCTTAATTCTATTCTAACCATATGCTCACAAAATTCGTCCAAATTTAAAAAGCCTCGTGAATATTGGTAACATAGATTTGCACCAGCAGCATACGTCCTGCAATGTTTTTCAATGCGTTCAGTTTCTTCAACATCGTAGAAGACATTTGTATCATAAACTAATGAATGCTGCGAATCCTTGATTAAGTCACTTAGCTCACAGGACAACCTTTCATTTGCCGATTTAATGTCTTCTGCCCGTACCCACCGTTGAGCTGAATATTGCATCGATATATTTTGTCGGTTGAGTTAAACTGAAAATAAAACAAACATATTAAACATACATATTTAGAAAGGATAAATCAATTTACAGAAAATGTGATGATGAAAATATATTGTGCAAGTCAATTTATTACTTAATCAATTAGTAACTGTTATATAACTTTATATTTCATTGTAGATGTATTAGATTCTGAATATTTTCGTTTGGTTTTGAAATTGGTTTATAGTAACATCCCAAACAGCACAACAAGATCCACTGGACTTCTAGTGGACGTCCACTGGACTAACCCATTTAAAACCATGGACATCCAATGGATGTCCAGCAGACAAACACTGGACACTCAATGGACGTCCAATGGATGTCCAGTAGAGATAGTTTGCCAAATGAAATGGACATCCAAAACTGGTCTTCGTATGGACCAGAAATGGACATTAATGTATTTCTTATATCCATCAGTAAAAAATCTAATGCAAGAAATAATTATGACCTTTGTAATACCTTTTAAAAGCTAAATAAATTTATTAACTTCCTAAAGGCGGAATTATAACGGCCATAATTTCGGGCAATAAATTTTTTTCTTGGTGTTTTATACAAAAAACAAAAAAAAAAAAATATGTCCATATAACAAATTCGAAAACCTTTTTAAACGTAAATCATTTTTTTTTTCAATTATTTGCTATGAAGAATATTTAGAATTTGGATGATTTATTTTTAACTAATATTTACAAAATAAAAATCAAATTGAGATGATTTTTTGAAAATTGTACATTCTAAAGGTATTAAGGTAATTGCCAATAAATACAGAACACATGTAATTACCGATATATTTTATATAATACTTATAAAATCATTTTTATATTCTATATTAGTTTTTACTTTCAAACACGTTCAATTTGTCTTTTCTTTCTCTGGCTCACATTGTCTTTCCTTTCTCTGGGCCACATGATCTTTCCTTTCTCTGGCTCGCCTCATTCATTTTCTTATGTTTTGTTGTCTTTCTTTGTTACTTTACTGTCAAAAATTTTTGAGGCCCCTGAATCAAATGAGGAAACAGAAACAAAATATCTGATCATAAAAAATATGTTTTAGAGCCCACTGTGTTATTTGCAGATTTTCATCGAGAGGTTGATCAGAAACCGTATTATTTTCATTCGCGTTTATGTCTACCAGATTTATGCTACTTTCATCCATATAAATAGGTGATGGTACACTAGTATTATTGCAGTCAATGTCAGAATCAATATTTTAATTTCCCGGGGTTACAGGCACACACGTATCAAAATCACATATATTAAAACATGGTTCAGGTTCAGATAGATTAAAAGTTTGAAATATACTTGAAGAACTAGGAATTGAATAGAATAACTATAAATATTCAAAATAATAGTTACAATACGCACTGGTTTATTGTTTCATTAGTTTTGTTCAGATTTCTCTGACATATGTTTCGGCCTTGCGACCATTACCAAAGAGTCTTAAAAACTGACCTGAAAGTGGTGATTCACAGTATATATCTTACAAATCCTCTACCCACTTAGAGGGGGACAATAACTTGATTTGCTATTTCTTAAAATTTAACAATAGACGCCAAAACTACGAACTTAATTTTAATTTTATTACTGTGTCTAGTACAGGATTGTTCATACATTCTGTTTGTGTATTTGTAACGTTTTTATGGTTTCTTCGAGCCTTCTTAATTTCTAAAATTTCAAGCATGTCTAGGATTTTTCCTTTGTTTGCATTATGCAAAAGTTTAACACTACTACCGTTAAAAACGTGATTTTGCTCAATGCAATGTTCGGTGAAACCATTTGATTTTATATTATATAAAATAGACTGTGTTCTCTTAACCTCACATCTATGCTACGGCCACTCTGACCTATATATGTTATATTAGAAATATACTATGATATATAATATTATCGAGACAGGCTTAACCTTCTCAAACATATCGTATTACATACTGCGTAACAGCTCTTCTCAATAACCGCTCACGCTGCATGAGCATTGTATTTCAATTCTCAGTAATTCTGATTGTGCTGAATCAGCAACACTGTTTCCTTTGTTCTCGAAACATTATAAATATTACTAACAACCTTTTTGTAATCAGTCTTATACTCACTTTCGAATAAACTTCATCTAAATTATTATTGTATTTTCTTAACGAGTCAACGTTGACTCCAGTGTTAAACTAAATAAACGTTTTTAAAAAGTTAAATCTACAATCCACTATCTAACATTGGCGCAGTCGTGGCGGATCTGAAAAACACGCACAGTTCGGGAGCCTAACCAGTAGCAAACATATCCGTGGGAACAAGGAGTCCATCTGAAAAAGGTGCCTAACCGGACGAAAAGAGCTTCTGGAACAAGGAGAACTTCTTAGCTGTGGTGGTGGATCCCAATCCTTTGTTCAGAAGAACCTACATTATTCTCAAACGCACAGAAGCGAAACAATAATAATTATCAAGAAATACAAGCAACAAAGCAACATTTCAAATCAACACGATTCAACAATTAGCAAGTAAGAATTTCATCCCGTCCCATCGTTGGTGTCTTCGGCATCAAAGGCAACCCTGTGGAAGGAACACCCAGTGACGCCCTTGGCAGAGAGAGACCTTTGGTGAAGCTAAGCTCACGAAGTCGCATTCAACTGGACCACGAGGAATTATCTTTAAATCTTTTCTGTCCCCCTCTTCCTTTCTGTTTGTATCCTTTTTGTCGCGTTTATTATTCTTGTTTCTTTTTGTGCATTTTTGTCTCTAAATTCACTTCTTGTCACGAATTTCTAGCAAATTAAAACATTATGAAATCAAAATTCTTAAATCTAAAAGTTTAGGCCAGCCTTGCGCAGCTCGGCGTTCATGCGTTTCGCGGAAGGTATCTCGTTTAAATTGAGGTATCTGCGTCAATTGCAAAATTTTTTAAAAAAGTGTTACAGTGAACAAGTTGTTTAAATTATGTGTAATTTTTAAGTTTTTTAAAATCTTTTATATTTGATGTTTTTAATGTTATTACCTATTTTTATTTGCTTTGCTAAAAGGTGTTTAGGTTAAGTCTTAAAATTTGTTTTTAACCAAGCCAGATCCGGTCCGCCCGGCTTTGCAATCGACCACTGCGATCAGTGCGGTGGTTGCACGGCCGGTCCCCGGACGGGTTCTGGGGCGGTTATTATTGCATTACAATTTTTAATAAATCTGTTTTGATTGATTGATTGGACCACGAGGAATGAAAAATTTAGGGTAAGTCATTTTTGAATCCTCTCGCAATTATTG
The DNA here is from genome assembly GCA_963675555.1 of Leptura quadrifasciata. Lineage (NCBI taxonomy): Eukaryota > Metazoa > Arthropoda > Insecta > Coleoptera > Cerambycidae > Leptura > Leptura quadrifasciata. Next base: position 84,864,683 of record OY776676.1, read on the forward strand.
ATTTTCAACAACATAATTTTACATTATATTTTATCAAAATACATTGCATTGCTACATACAGTTCTAATATCTAAGGTAGTAATTTCATTTAAACTTGAAACAAAATATCTTGATTATAATTTGTGTGACCTATATAAATAACCGTAATCATACACTGTTCCTATCGTAACATTATTTTTATGGTAATATCATATACTCTTTAAGTGCGAATTTATCTAATTAACTGTAATCACGTACCATTTTTATCTTAGCATATTTATCGTAATATAATATTGCACACCACATAAAAAGTTAAAGTTAAGGCCGTAAGACAAAGCTTATGTTCTACAATACTATTTAAAGTGCATACATTAAAATATAAAATTATCAGAGATATACTATTTCCAAACTCAAAACGCTTTTTAAACCAAACGCGTTTTTCGAATTAATCTAGCTATTCTATAATATAAATTTTAAATATTACAGAATAAATTCTTGCACATTTCATATAAAAATTTCTTATTAAACACCAGTAGCGTACTAACTTAAATTGGAAAAAGGCGTTTTAAGTTATTTAATTATCTAAATATTATAATTAAAATGGCTACCGCTACAAATTCCAATGTAAACAACTCAATCACTACAAATGCCAGCAATTCAATCGCTGCAAACGAAACCATAAATATTGAACCATATAGGTTAAGCGAAATATTTTCCATAGTGCCCGAATTTGACGGCAACCCCATATTCTTGCAAACATTTATTTCAGCCTGTATAACCGCTCAGGGGATCGCTGTTGATGATCAGCGCATCTTATTAACGCTTCACATAAAAAATAAATTACGCGGAAAAGCCGCAGAATTAATAAATTCCCGAAACCCTGCTACATGGGCAGAAATCAAAAGTTTACTTGAAGCACATTTTGGTGACTCTCGCGACCTGACAGCTTTGATTCAGGATCTGCAGAGGATTCGTCAGTTACCCAACGAAACCGCACTAATATTTGTATCAAGACTACAAACGCACAACGCGAAAATGCACGCAGCAGTGCAAAAGCAGACTCTAACTCTTGAGGAAAAAACTGCTCAATGTAACCTCATTGAAAATATGACATTGACTACTTTGTTAACCGGATTAGAACCCAAATTAGGCCAAATCATTAGGGCTGGTAACCCTGGCGACATGTTAGACGCAATAAACCGCATTAAACGTGAATTGCAATTATCCTATTTCGAATCACTTTTCCATTAAAGCCCCAATCAAAAATCCCATTCAAAACCCACAAAGACGTCCAAACTCCCCACAATTTTGCACCTTCTGCAAAAGAAACGGACACCATTTTGACGAATGCCACACAAGGCAAATCTATCAGTCCCCATCTCCCAATTTCACACCAAATGCTTATTCTAATCAAGCACAGCCTCCAAGGCCACATTTCCAGAGTGCATCTAACCATAGACCACAAAACTTTCAAAATTTCTTTCTCTAATCAGCAACACAATTATTCTCAACAGAACAGGCCCTCAGCTATCAGGCCAAATCCCAACTTCCACCAGCAGAGACCTTCTGCCATACAACGGAACCCGAATTTTAATCGATTCAATCAACAAAAGACACATCACCTAAATCAAGAATCTTATGATAACTACAATGATAGCCCAAACCAATATGAAAATTATCCTGTAAATTATTCTACCAATTATTCTCCCAATTATTCTAACGAAAATGATTATGATTACGATTTTGGAACCCAACAATGTGAGAATTATACTGCTAATTCTCAACCCCACCAGTACGAGAATTATACTGCTAATTCTCAACCTCAACAGCACGAGGATTATACTGCTAATCCTCCGGATTTTTGCATAGGCCCGGAGTATTCTACGAATACTCCAACACAACAAACGGACGAACTAGACCAAATTTCCCGCCAAGTCCAAGCGATAAACCTCAAGGACAATTCCAACCCACATTCGAATCCTCAAGAACAATGTTTCACGTAAAATTACCATCTAACCCTCCATTTACAGTAAGTTCAGCAAACCTGTATTTTATGAAAGATCCAACAAACAAATTTAATATTTTAATCGACATGGGAGCAGATATTTCCATTTTCAAACCTAAAGCAACAGAAAATTATAATCTAAGACACCCCGAAAATTTAAATATACAAGCAATAAGTCAAAAAATGAATATCACTGAATCTGTTCTCATACCGTTCAATTTTAACAATCCATGCAAAGTTTATGTACATGATTTAGATACAGAGTTTGATGGCTTTGTAGGTATCGACTTTCTAGAGCATTACGAATGCATTATAGATTTCAAAAATAATCAACTAATCACCAATTTTAAAAATATACCATTATTTAAAGTTAACGATTATTTACCTTTACAACCAGTTACAAATTCAAACAAAAATATTAATAATCACATTTCAGGCAACATCATTAATCAAAATCTTATTTTTTTCGAACCAGATACTGAAGAAGTATTTGAATTTTATTGTGACACTGACGCTATACCGCTAGCTCAGGAACAAGAAAAAATACGCCTACCTAACACCTCTGCAAAAACAAAAGTACAATGTGATTTTTTCGAGACAACATCTAATGTAAATTATCAAAAATCAAACTCCTATCAAACAGACAAAATTCCTAAACTTTTAGACGTGTCCTGTGAAAACAAAAATCAAAATTCTACTTTTACCGAATCACGTATCAAAAAAATATTTAAAAGCAAAGTACAAGAAACAGAAAAAACTTCAAATGTAACCCCTAACGTTAACCCACAAAAAATAAACCTTTCAAAAACAAAATCATGCCGTATAGATAAATCTAAATTGGTAAGGTTAAATTTAAACAATTCATAAAATAATTCGAAACAAGTAATACCAAAAGCATTAAACAGAAAAATGTCTATTTCGCAAACATTATTTTAAATTAGTAGTAAAATACTCAAGAAATCGAAAATTCGAAAGACAAACAAGGTAAAGAATAATCCAAGAAACACGCATACAATCCCGCGTAATCAAAACAATAGAAAAATCTATACACCCCACACAATCAGGAAAATGTACCGACAAAATCCATTTGTGTCTCCTGAAAAAACAATTCCAAAAATAGTAAAATTTTCGAACTTAAAATTTGAACCAGTGCAAAAATTCAAATCTATATTTAAACTTAATTGATAACTATAATACCGATTCTCGTTTCAATCATATGCCGACCCTGCGAAATAAAACACTTACACAAAAACTTGCAACCCAAAATAATTTTCAAAATTATCTCACAAATTTTTAGTCACCTAAACGAAATCTTTTAGAATATTATTACCTAAAATTAACAGTTCATATTAAAGATATTCTCCACTTTTCTCAAATTTTTCTAAATTAATATTACTAGAAAATCTTTAAAAAATAATTGTACGATATATCAACTAACTGCATAGATCAATTACTGATCAAAAACATTTCTTATGTAAATAATTTTATTCCTTTCCTCTATTACTAGGACATTTCGACATTTCTTCTCTTGTAATAAATTCTACAAAACCTTAATCATAAGGAAATACTTTTGTTCATTTAAATAAATGCACATAAAATATTTACATTTAATTCGAAGAAATTCATAATAGTAGTACTACTTTGATAACAGTGCCTTGAACTTTTGCACAGAAGCACGTCGTGTATATTTATGAACTTAAACATTTTAAAAAGAAATGCCTGATATCCAACACCTCAATATTGCATTGTACTCATTATGATATTTCAATACACCAACATAAACGCTTTACAAGCACAAGTAACAACAGCTGTTAATTAATAGCAAGGGCAGAAATTTAAATAATATACATTTAGAAATTTTCAGACTTTAAATTAGAACCTAAATTCAGAACATACCTTTTCAAATTAAAAAAATTGAATCACTCGAGAATCCTGAAAATTCACAAATATACAAAAGAAATTTCAGGAACTGAAAAATCAATCTTTCTTCAAAAATGTTCAGAATTAAATTTGTATGACCCTAAGTACAAACGAACAAATTGCCCAAGAATTTTACACATTTTCTTGACTTTAGAAAACGATATCTTTAATAGATTACTCTAAAATACAAATTACAAACAAACCCTACACCTTACACCATTTGACAACTCCATATCAAATGAACACGCGGTAACTACCCATTTTCAACGCTACTCCAGAAATTGAAATTCTGTAAGTTTAATTTTCCCACTCAGAAAAATTTGTCATGCAAGAAAAAATATCCCAAAGTTTTCTAATATTCAGATAGTTCAGTCCACCCTATGAAACTCAATCTTAAAGCCCTATGTAATCAAGAGAAATGAATACTTAATTAAATATGATATTAACAATAAATGACAGTAATAAAATCGATAATAATTCATTTTTCTCAACCCACACATTATTCTAGCAATACCATTCTACGCTGTGTTTCACAACAGCAACCCCTCATGGTTATTTTCCAAGTGTATAACCCTGTTAAAACTATTCCACATATGAATAGCAACTATTGTGACATACATTCGAAACGAAATATTAAAATATTGCGATAATACATTAAAAATATGATTATTATCCCAATAAGTTATATACCCGACTACATGACGATCATACAGGAACTAAATACATGATTCGTACACTATTTTACCAAATAGCGTGTATTAATTAGCGTCCGAGACCAAAACAAAAGAAATGTTAAAAATCGTTTCGATAACCACGTTTCAAAAATTGACCAAATACCAAACTGACAATAACTCCTATTTCTAAAAATAATCTCAGATGACAAAATAAATTGCAAAACAATTTAATGACAACGGTACTCTCAAAAAGTAATGTTCTTTTCAAAATTAATCATTTCAATCAACTCGAAAACCTAATTAAAAACCAAATATCTATTACAACTTCAGTAATCAAAAAAAAAATTTCAACGCAACTATTCAAAAATTGCAAGTTGATGAAGAAACTTTCAATAAAGATATTAAATAAATCGGAACTTCAATTTTAGACATGACTAAAGACACAGAAAACATCCATGCAAAACTGAAATTTATTGAAATCTGCGAACAACTTATGGCAAGTTACTTATTTATCGAGGATAACCTAAATGACATCCTAAATTCTATCACTTTCGCGAGGCTTAAAATAATTCACACGTCAATTATAAATCCAAAGGACTTAGTAAATTCTCTACAGGAAATTTCGCAAAACCTACAAAGGAACAATTTACCTCTTCCAATCAGACTATCAAAGGTTGCACAGTACTTAGACATTATAGAACTAAAAGCTTTTCAAACAAATTCGGATCTAATATTTGTGTTAGACATACCTTTGATAGACCCTCAAACATATTCAGTATTTCAATTATACCCTATTCCTATTTTGGATAATAGAACTGGTTTATATCATGTATTATCAACTTCTCAAAAATATATCGCGAGAGATGATGATTCATTAATGTACATACCTATCTCGAACCTTGAAGAATGCAAACCACTTTATTTCAACACCAAATTATGTCCAAATTTATTTGCATACCCTATTGACAACAATGCCATATGCGAAGCCCGTCTCTTCAAGAACCTCAAAACTCTGCCAGAAAACTGCCAGACGTCACTTATCATCAGCCAAGGCTACAACGTCCAAAAAATAGACGAAAAACACATGGTTAGTTATTAACGCAGAACCTCTACAAACAACCATCAACTGTCCAGAAAGAAATTCAAAAACTGAAGTCATCTACAAAAATTCAATAGTAAAATTACAACCAAATTGTTACGCCTTCATAGGCATCACAAAAATTCAAGCCAGTACCAATGAAGTAACCGACGTAAAAGACGACACTCATCCAATCCAAATTCCATTTGAATGTTGTAAACATATTCCAGACAAAATCCGAGCTCCAAATCTTAAACCACTAAAATTAAACAATCTCAACACGGAAGACCTCGAAGTTGCCAAACACAAGTTGGACCAATATTCCAGAGATTTAGATGATTTGATCAACTAACCCTTTATAACAAAACACATATCCTGGTTCACCTATTTTATCATTGTGCTAATATTTGGACTGTTGTTTCTGTACCTATTTTGTAAGTGCAGAACAAAAAGACGAAGACTAGCCATCGATGTTTCTGCATCACCCCCATCTCCACCGAGGCCTAGCAAACCCTACAGGACATTTGCTAACCTATTCCCTTCACGAAGACGACCTACCTTAAGAAGAGAAGACAACGAAGCCGAAGACATAGAACTTACCTAAAGACAAACTGTTTTGTGCCTTTTTATTGACTTTTAGTGCTAGACTCTTCAGTGAATTTTATTTCATTTGTTTAATCATTATATTTCATTATTTTTCTATCCTTTGTTAATTTCAATTTTATTAACATTTTTACGTCATTTTCATTTAAACTTATCATACTTATATTTTATGCTTTTATAGTAAAGCTATTCTTTTAACATTGGGAATATTTTACCCCATTTTACAATTCAAACTTAGTATGTTTGTATTTTACGCTTTCCTGCTAAAGCTATATTTTAACTCTAACATTTTTATGTTATTTTGTTTTATGAATCAAGCTTATTGTGCTTGCATTTCATATTTTAGACGCTAAGGTTATATTCTGTATTTTAAACCTTACTATTTAACATTTTTGTATCTTTTATATTTTTCCAAATTGTACCATTACCTTTTATATACATTTTATATTCATTTCAAAAGTTGCTGCATAAAACACCAACTTTTTTTATAAGGGGGAAGCTGTTATATTAGAAATATACTATGATATATAATATTATCGAGACAGGCTTAACCTTCTCAAACATATTCAGCACTACACATAGTTCCTAAAAACATGACGGTTTACGCCCCTGCGGAGATTACCGAGCCCTGAATGCACGAACAATCCCTGATAGGTACCCTTTACCGCATATAGAGGATTACGCACATACACTGGCGGGTAAGAACGTATTTTCTACCATCGACCTAGTTAGAGCTTATCACCAAATACCAGTGCATCCTGAAGATGTGCCGAAGACAGCGGTCACGACGCCTTTCGGACTTTTCGAGTTTACGGCGATGCCATTCGGCTTACGCAACGCGGCACAAACAATATACATCTACCAGGTGAAATATTTGCCTCACAAGCCGGTGGCGCAACAAATACATCCGAGTTTGTTATAAATCTACGCAGACATATGAGTGCGTTGAAACCTACGCCTATACGTCGGCATGGAATTCGTCAATCTTTCGTTTTCAAAGATTTAAAAACAACCCCATATGTTTTTGTACGACACGATGCCCCACGTGCAAGCTTCGAGCCAACTTACGACGGCCCTTTTAAAGTGCTTCGACGTAAAGAAAGAAATTTCATTTTAGAACAGGGAAACAAAGAGGTTAGCGTAACTGTAGACAGATTGAAGCCAGCCCATCTTCTACGTGACAACTTCGAGGACATCCCACTGTAGCCAAGCAATAGTGCAGTGCGTGTGCAAGACAATGATAGTGCTAGTGAAGTGTTAGTGCCGAAATGTCGAACAACGCGTTTCAGTAGAATAGTAAAATTCCCAGAAAGACTTTAAAATAGACATTTTACAGACAATAATTGTAATATCTTTTGGTTATTTCTACAAGTACCGTTGACACTAGCAGGGGGGTGATGTAGCGGGCGTACCCTAGCATATGGCAACAGTAAAGAAACATATTTAAGTTTACAAGTATTTCCCATTATGCCACTTAAAATCGATTCATTAGAAAAACTCAGACGTAAACACAAGCCATAAAATAAGGGTACGGTCACTTGTCATCTTTGTTATCTGTTGGCAGAGAACACATGTTAGCACAGATATTTTACCACCAGTCTAAACTCATATTTGTAACGATACGCACGCAAATTAATATAACTGCATCCGTTATAGCTTGTTGATTTGTTTGTTATATTTTGTGGATTTAAATAAATAATTTCTTCTGAGTCACATATTTAATTGGTAGCAACAGCTACAATGTAAATAAGGTTATCAATTCAGTATGTAATAGATTAAACCTGTAATGGATAAAAAATGGATGTCCATTGTACGTCGAATGTTTATTGGGATCTTTTCTTGGTCAGTTTTTACCTATTCATTCTCCAATATCTGAGTTAATAAGCCATTTATTGTTAGCCATTAAGCTGTTAAAAGGAGATCTGTTCTTTGTACTATACTGTAAAGTGAATTACCTTAAACTTTACCGGGAAGTTAATATCTTTCACAAACCACACCGCAATTTTTCTCGTTAGTAGAACAGAAACTAAATAAATGATGCAAATTGATTCAATGTCTCAAATAGTAGAATAACATCTAATAAATTCAAATGCACAACTATAAGTGCAGTTTGCTACAAGCAACAAAGAGGACCAAATTTAATGTAGGTATAAATATCGTCAATATTCTAATGTTTTCGTAGCACTTCAATCTCTGTGCTCAAAAGTATTTTCTAGGTATAATTTATTTTAAGGATTCACATATTAAAGTACCGTCGGCGTCGCTGAAATCCAGTAATATAAATAAGTTCAGTTTGGTGCAAGTGACGAGCTTTGAAACCATTTTAATGTTTAGAGATGACCGATATTTTATTAACACTTTAACCTCTATAATTTAAAATAATCAAGATACAAATTATAATTATAATGGAGAGAAAAGATATAACAGAAATAAAAATAACATAACCAGGGCCGGACGGATAAACATATTGCTTCATGCGAAGAAACAGAATTTTATAATATTCTGTTTCTGTGTGAAAGGTAAAATGATCGAAAGAATTTTACTTGATATACTAATATCTTTGTTTATCTTTATTATAGTGTTTTTATTATTTGACACATTGTACAAGTAGTAAATTAAAATAAAAGACATGGCAATTTATTTGTATATATATTAATACAGTAAGTAGTACCTATAATCTATAAGAATTAGATAAATAACAAACTTTCAGGAAAAAAAAATTCAACATCATATTTGACTGACCTGCACCCTTTCTTGTAAAATGTTTTATTTCTTTTATGTTTTCGGTGAGCTAATTTTAAGGTCTTAAATAGTCGCATAGGTATGTATATAATTAACCAGAAATTTGTATTGTAATGACACAAATACATTATTTTGTTTTAATTTTCTTTATTAATATAATAATAATAATAAGCAGGAGGGGCTGACTTCCATTTATTAAGCCTTTGGTTAGTAGCGCCACCACTTACTCCACCTGGGGTGCAAAACCGAACCGTCAGCCCTAGTGCACCCGGGAGGGGAAAGCATCTTCCCCTCTGGTGTCGGTCGTGGACTTGTTGGGCTAAACACCCACAAGTTCAACACTCCGGTTCCTATTAACCGAAGGCAGGGCCCCCACAATCGACCCCATCCGGATAGGGGTCACGGGCAAGGTGGTGGAGCCCAACCGGATCGATTGCCTAATGACGACCGCGAGCTACAACGGCGCTTTGAGTCGACCGATGAACTGAGGGATGAACTTCTGCATTGCTATGAGAGCAGTGAGCCCGCGCGGAGGGGATACATGGCGCGGATGCATGCTCTGTGGTGTGAGAGGGTATCATAGCATAGCGCCTTCACGCCACAAAATCTGCGTGACTATATATCCCACCTTCGTAGTAGGGGCTACTTGAGGGCTGCTCCTGGACCGGTGAATGAGGTGGCCAAGGGCCGCCGCATTCACCGGTTGAGGACGTGGTTTACCTCGTTCCGCCAATACCAGAGGGCCTCAGTACCAGACGGGGGTTACACCACATAAAAATCCCCAGGCCACAAGACCTGGCTAGAGCGGATGAAGAACTTCTGCAGTGCTACCAGAACGCGCTGACACATAAATTGTGCCGTGTATGCTGCTGCTTAACGCTTTTCTCGGATGGAGGGGCGAAACACTGCTTCCCCACAGGAGAGGGCGGAGCGGCGCATACAAAAGATGGAAGCCAAGATCCGGTCGGCGAGGCAACACGCATCCCGTATCCAATGTGTGATGGACTATATGGCGGCCAGCAGGGTGTTTACGCCTAAAGTGCGTCGATTAGCCGTCAACTTAAGATGCGCCCATCACACACTCAATGAGGCAGTGCTTCGAACCACCAAACAGCACTGTCTCGACAGGATACGGATGCTAGTGACTTGCAAAAAGTCACTAGTGAGGCGGGCGAGAGGACTTGCGGAAAATAAACTGTTCCGCGTAAAGCCCTCGCGCCTTTTCCAACCGCCTCCGCGTGTTGTAGACAGTCCGCAGACTACAGATCAGGTGAAGAACTTCTGGAAAACGCTGTACGAGAAGAGGCTTCCACTCAACCGAGATTCTCCTGCCCTTGCATACCTTGAAGCCTTTTGTCAAAGGCTTCAGCAACCACAGGAAGCGTGCCAACCAATAACCCCAGAAGAGGTTCGTAGGGCTCTTGAGGGCTCTAAGAACTTTGCTGCTCCAGGTCTCAATGGGATAAATAACTTTTGGTGGAAAAAGTTATCGAGCACCCACCACCATTTGGCCAGAATTTTTAATTGCTGGTTGAATGGGGAGCAGCAAATCCCTTCTTGGATTGTCGAGGGGCGGACAGTGCTGATCCCCAAGAACGGAGATTTACCCAACACAAAGAACTACAGACCGATAATCTGTCTAAACGCATGTTACAAAGTGTTTACACGCATTTTGTACATGCGAGTGCTCCACGCAGTTGAACCGGTGTACGAACGGATATATGAGCAACGACGGCCGAAGAGAGGTGTCGCTGGCTGCAAGGAGAACCTGCTGATCGACAGATGTGTCACGCAGGACTCCATGCAGTATAAGCGGAACTTCTCTATGGCCTGGATCGTCTACCGCAAAGCATTTGACATGACATCCCATGAGCTCATTGTTCACTTGCTCCGATGTCTTGTGGTAACCGGTCCCATAGTGAGATGTATTGAAGGACTGGTACTGAGGCCCTCTGGTGTTGGCGGAAGGAGGAGAACCACGTCCTCAACCTGTGAATGCGTCGGCCCTTCAGCCAGTTCATTCACCGGTCCAGGAACAGCCCTCACGTAGCCCCTACTACGAGGTGGGATACATAGTCTCGCAGCTTTTGTGGCGTGAAGGCGCTATGCTCTGGTAGCCTCTCACGCCACAGAGCATGCATCCGCGTTATGTATCTCCTTCGCGCGGGCTCACGGCTTTCATAGCAATGCAGAAGTTCATCCCTCAGTTCATCTGTCCACTCAAAGCGTCGTTGGACATTGCCAATTTCGTCAACGGGTGGTCGGTCCGGTTGGGCACCACCACCTTGCCCTTGACCCCTATCCGCACGGGGTCGATCGTGGGGGCCCTATCTTCGGCTTGCCGGAGCCAAAGTTTAGGGCCTGTGGGTGGTTAGCCCAGCAGGCCCACGACCGTCACCAAATGGGAAGACGCTTTCCCCTTCCGGGTGCACTAGGGCTGCCGGTGCGATTTTGCACCCCTAGCTGGAGTAAGTGGTGGCGCTACTCACCAAAGGCTTAATAGATGGAAGTTAACCCGTCCTGCTTATTTATTTATTTTTTTAAATCAGTCACCCTACTCTGTGGCTCCGACCCTCACAGAGGGGAGCTGCTAATAAACACCAACAGCCACTCCCCATGCGCGTGGGGTGAGTGACTACCGGGTCCGCGAATCGTGTGCTCTGAGTAGACGTAATGAACCGAGGATGATAGCCTTCTGCATTCTGCCGGCTAAGATCTCTGCCGAATCTCGGCATGCCTGTATGATCTTCAGCTCCGAAAGCAGCGTCTGTCTCATTCCACCGAGGGCCCCTATAATCAGTACCACTATTTTGACAGAATGGCCCTGATAAAGCCTGCGGAGTTCGAAGAGCAAATCTCGATATTTTGTCCGTTTTTCCTCTTCTTTCAAGACAATGTTGCTCTCAGCGGGGGCTGAGAATTCCACGACATACATTGTCTTAAATTGGTGGTCGATGAGTACTATGTCAGGCTTGTTGGTTTGTATCTGCCTGACGGTGGGAAACGAATTGTTCCAATAAATTAGATTCTTCTCATTCCCCACAACGGACTCAATATCCCCCGGAGCGTAAGGCAGCACTGGTGTTTGATCTATCTCATACGAGTGCCTTAGATGATAGTAAAGCGCTCGTAATGCTCCGTCGTATCTGTGAATATAGGCCGAGATTGCGTATGTCGGTCAAGCCGACAGTAAGTGCATTAAAGTCTCCGGCGCCCTGCGGCAGGCCCTGCAGCTGACATCAGGGACCTCCCGTTACGGGCCAATTTATTTTAAATTCATTATTTGTGTCGCAGTATAGACAACGAGTAATGACTGTAGATGTGATGTGGGTTGCTGCGTCAACTGGCTAGTCAACTGGCAGATTAGTTACCGATGTATTGTGGGTGGCCGAGCTTTTAAGCCAAGTGTGATTGGTGTTTTCGGTAGGCTTCTATTTTCCATCTCGCTCTCGATTTCAGTTTCATACTCGGGAATGGAGGATTGGGTGCATTTTTGTTGTAGTCGTAGAAAATTTGCTGTTTAATCGCCGACTTGGGGCTTTCCATTTGAAATAGGATGGGATACTGAAATTCTACGGTTTGTGGTGAATATTTTGGTCGTTTTGGATGTCACCTATACTCGCTTAACTCGGATTGTAAGTACGCTGTTTTTTTATGTTTAAAGCACATGTCGCCTTAACCTATTTTTTTTTGTCTTTTTTTGGAATTGTAGAAAGCCATTTCTCAACGATTGACTTCCAACTTGGTTTGGACCGCAGATTTAAGCCGCCCTACATCTTTGAGTAAGGATTAAAGTCACTACTAATTTTCGTATACTTATGTAAGTAATTTTTTTAGGGCTTTTACGTTTTACTGTTACCTCACGTTTTCTCCACGTTTTGTTTCTACGATTATATTTTTGTAAATTTTTGTTGTTTTCGTATACCTGGTGGTACGAATTCTCCCATAAAAGTTGAAGCCTGGCACTACCATTCCCAGTGCAGGAGTGATCTGGGTTACAGACGAAGCTCCTGTACTCCACTTGTGGACCCTGGATAGTTTTTTATTGACAACCCTTCGCCTCAACATTGGACAACGATTCGAGGTTTGGAATACGAGTTTGGGAACAACATCGACAACTTAGGCAACGACTTGGACATAGATTCGTGGTCTGGAGCACTTTAGATGGGAACTATGACAACCCTTGGCAATTTATAAGGACTTGAATTCGTGGATTCTCTTTTATTTGGAAGGCAGCTCTGCAGTTCACCATACAGGTTTTTATGTATAACGTATGAATTCTGGGAGTGTGAGGCCTATTGTGGCTACTTTTATTTATGTCTGGCTATTTAAAATCTTTTTTTAAGTATTTGGATAAACTTTTTTGTAAACATAGGTAAATTAATATTTGGGTAATTTTTTTTAAATTAATATTTTGGAATAATTTAGGAAGGTATATGTATGCGGCCTGGTATTTGTAAAATAAGATATGTTAGTAGACACAAATTTTCATTATTTTATGTGAACACTGTGAACCATACGTGATATCACGAACGGTGAATATAGCTGCTTATTATCAGCTAATCATATTAGATAGTAAGTAGGTGTAACCGAGGACCGGTTCAATTATTTTTATTGTTTTACAAATTTTAAACTGCTGGGTGAGCATAACTTGTATACTTACATTTGATAATAAATTTGACACCTTCAATTCATATTTATATTCTAGTTTCTTATAAATTCAACACCTTTTCGTAAAGCGTTTGGGTATCCTTGTTGATTTTGGGAGCCTTCTAGCTAGGTTGCAGTTAATTTAAAGCTAGTGACCTTAAGAAGGCGAAGGTCAGCCTTTCGGATAAGCCGAGGTCTTCTATATTTTTATAGAAGACCCCGTGCAACGGCTTATCCTTATGGAGCTGCAGAAGGATGTTGTGTTCTGCAGCTCTAATGTGGGCTTCTAGTCGAACGGGTTCCAACTCGGTGACAGAGTCGGGGTTTACCCGCTCGACGTCGAAGATGAGACCAAGTTCATCGGCTGCTCTCCGTGCTGCCTTAAAGAGAAAAGCTCCTACCTCTGCATTTTCATGGTCTCGGACCATGCAGAGGTGAGGATCCGAACTCCTGACAGTTCTGAAGACCAGATCTGTCGGAGTAGGTGCTGATACTTGCCGCGGAGAGCGTTTTTCACTACACTCACTTCTTGGGTGGAGCGTTGCTCGACACCCAAGTAAGTGTACGACTCTCCGGCATCTAGATGGTGTAAGATGATTCCGTCCACGAGTTGCGCGCCCTCTCCATAGTCACCACATCGTCCTCTCTTGAGATGGATCAGTGCGCATTTGTCCAACGCGAACTGCATACCGACAGCCTGCGTGTACTCCTGTACCACCCTAAGGGACTGTTGGAGATCCCGTTCTCCAGAGGCATAAAGTTTAAGGTCATCCATATAAAATAGATGGGTGACCTTATGCCTCCTGTCGCCGGGGGTACCGCAGTTGTAGCCACGGGTTTTCCGGAGCGAGACGGATAATGGCAGTAGTGAGATGCAGAACAGAAGGGGGCTGAGGGAATCTCCCTGAAATATTCCTCTTCTGAATGTTACCGACACTGTTTGGGCTCTATCGTTACTCGATGTTATGGGAAAGCGAGTCCTCCAGAGCGGCATCAGTTCTTCAATACATCTCACTACGGGATCGGGTACCACATCGGAGCAAGTGAACAATGAGCTCATGCCATGTCATCTCAAATGCATCTGTCGATCAGCAAGTTCTCCTTGCAGCCAGCGACACCTCTCTTCGACCCTCGTTGCTCATATATCCGTTCGTAAACCGGTTCAACTACGTGGAGCACCCGCATGTACAAAATGCGTGTAAACACCTTGTAGCATGCGTTTAGACAGGTTATCGGTCTGTAGTTCTTTGGGTTGGACAAATCTCCGTTCTTGGGGATCAGCACTGTCCGCCCCTCAACAACCCAAGAAGGGATTTGCTGCTCCCCATTCAGCCAGTAATTAAAAATTCTGGCCAAATGGTGGTGGGCGCTCGATATCTTTTTCCACCAAAAGTTAATTATCCCATCGGGACCTGGAGCAGCAAAGTTCCTAGAGCCCTCAAGAGCCCTACGAACCTCTTCTGGGGTTATTGGTTTGCACGCACCCTGTGGTTTCTGAAGCCTTTGACAAAAGGCTTCAGAAACCGTGCAATTTCTCGGCCGAAGCCGGAAAAAATTCACCAACCCCTCGCGCGCGCCATTGGGGTTCGGCTCTGTGGGGACCCGGGCCTGTCCCGGGCCCATTGCTGTTGGGGATCGGCTCGGTTAACGGGGATGAAATTCATCACGTCCCATTAATCCGGTGGATATTTCGGTTTTCTATCCTTCATCGTTCAAAAACTTTCTGGTAATAGTCTGGAGAATCACCGTCCTCTGGATAATCTTCACGAAGCCTCTAGATAGATTAAGTTGCTCCAAATAACTCAAGAACTTCTTCGTCACCACGCCTGTAGCCGAAATTATGACCGGGATAATTCGAACCTCCTCTAATCTCCACACGTGTTTAAGTTCTATGGCCAAGTTCTGATATTTGTTTCTCTTTTCCATCTCTGTTTTCTGCAGGTTGTTGGTTAGGGGGCATTCAATATCAATTATAGTGGCCTTGTCTTTCTTTTTGATCACCAGGATGTCAGGGCGGTTGTGATTCAAGGTTCTATCAGACTGTATTGGTCTATCCCAGTACAGCAATGTTTCCTCGTCTTCTAAAACAGCTTGAGGTATGTATTTATAGAAGGGCGGTGAATTAGTAATGAGTCCTAAGTTAAGTCCCAATTGTCTATGGATGATTTTCGCCACCTCGTTGTGCCTTCCCAAATACATTCCCGTAGCCAAAGCAGGGCAGCCCCCAGTGACATGTTCGATAGCTTCATCCGCTGCCTTACACTTTCTACACACATCGTTCACGCCGGGGACTTTATGAATGTACTTCTCATAATTTCTAGTACGGATAATGCTATCCTGAATGGCTGTTATGACTCCCTGTTTCTGGTTGTAACATTCCTTCCTTAAGCCATAGGAGCGAGGTCTCCTTGCCGATCTCTGGATTGCTTAAGGCATTGGGATACTTTCCGTGGAGTACCTTGCCCTGCCATGCTGTTTGAATATCTTCATTCGTTCGGATCATTATCTCGTGTTGTCGATCTTTGAGGTTTAACGGTGTATATCTGTTATCACTTTCCACTATTTTCCGAATGAGGACCCTGTCTGAATTGTAGAAATAGAGGCGCATGTTCTTCTTTTGCGTTCGGCACATCTTCTGAACGCTGCTTAATCCCCTGCCTCCTTGTGTTCTTGGCATGTATAGTCTTTCAACTGCGCTCTTTGGGTGATGCATTCGAAACTTTGTAAGTGTAGTTCTCGTCATTCTATCTAGGTCTTCCAGGTCTGTATCCGAGTACTTTAGTATTCCGAATGAGTATGCCAAACTAGGGACAGCATATGTATTGATCGCTGTTATCATGCTTCTAGCGTTGAGTTTAGTATTCAGGAGCTTATTTAAACGTTGTTTGTATTTTTCCCTGAACTCCTTCTTTAGCTGGGTTCTATTCTGCAGAATTCCAAGGTACTTGTAAGTTTCTTCTACCAGCATTTGCTCAAAGTCACGGACATTCTCCGGCTGATGCGTTAATTTTCCCTTTGTGACATGTATTTCGGCACACTTCTCCAGTCCAAACTCCATACTGATATCATCGCTGAAGGTTTTGACATTGGCTACTACTAGCGCCTTCAACTGTCTTGGGTTCTCAGCGTATAGCTTGATGTCATCCATAAATATTAAATGGCTGAGCCACGAGCTTGGTTGTTTGGGATCTATTCGGAAACCGTAGGTGGTGTCATTCAATATTGCTGAGAGCGGATTGAGGGCGAGGCAAAACCATAGTGGACTCAGTGAATCACCCTGGTATATACCTCTTCTAATCTTGATGTTCGAGATAGTGCTTCCTCCAATTCTTGTCTGGGTATCCCAAGTCGTCATTGCATATCTTAGTAGCCGAATGATGGTGGGGCTAACTTTGTATACTTCTGCACTTTTATAAGCCAGTCGTGAGGTACCGAGTCGAATACCTTTTTGTAGTCTATGTAGGCCATGCTGATGTTTCGGCGTTTTACTTCAGCTTGTTTGATGGTTACCGCATCTATAGTTAGCTGCTCTTTGCATTCAACTGATCTCTTTACGCATCCCCGCTGTTCTGGGCCATTTATATTGTTTATTATTATTATTATTATTATTATTATTATTATTATTATTTACAAAAAACCAGTCACCCTACTCTGTGGCTCCGACCCTCACAGAGGGGAGCTGGTAATACCAATAGCCACTCCCCACGCCCGTGGGGTGAGTGACTACCGGGTCCGCGAATCGTGTGCCCTGAGTAGACGCAATGAACCGAGGATGACAGCCTTCTGCATTCTGCCGGCTAAGATCTCTGCCGAATCTTGGCATGCCGGTATGATCTTTAGTTATGAAAGCAGCGTCTGTCTCATTCCACCGAGGGCTCCTATAATCAGTACCACTATTTTAACAGAATGGCCTGGATAAAGCCTGCGGAGTTCGAAGAGCAAATCTCGATATTTTGTCCGTTTTTCCTCCTCTTTCAAGGCAATGTTGCTCTCAGCGGGAGCTGAGAATTCCACGACATAACAATGTCTTGAGTTGGTGGTCGAGGAGTACTATGTCAGGCTTGTTAGCTTGTATTTGCCTGACGGTGGGAAACGAGTAGTTCCAATAAATTAGGCACTTCTCATTCCCCACAACGGACTCAATATCCCCCGGCAGCACTGGTGTTTCGTCTATCCCATACGGGTGCCTTAGATGATAGTAAAGCACTCGTAATGCTGCGTTGTGTCTATGAATATAGGCCGAGACTGCGTATGTCGGGCAAGCCGACAGTAAGTGCATTACAGTCTCCGGCGCCCTGCGGCAGGCCCTGCAGCTGACATCAGGGACCTCCATACCCATGACACGACGTCGATAGACGAGAGTGTTAAATACACCATCCTGGCAAGCCATTATGAATCCCTCGGTCTCAGACTTAAGCCCAGCTGACCTTAAGAAGCCGAAGGTCAGCTTTTCGGATAAGCCGAGGTCTTCTATATTTTTATAGAAGACCCCGTGCAATGGCTTATCCTTATGAAGCCGCAGAAGGATGTTGTGTTCTGCAGCTCTAATGTGGGCTTTTAGTCGAACGGGTTCCAACTCGGTGACAGAGTCGGGGTTTACCCGCTCGACGTCGAAGATGAGACCAAGTTCATCGGCTGCTCTCCGTGCTGCCTTAAAGAGAAAAGTTCTTACCTCTGCATTTTCATAGTCTCGGACCATGCAGAGGAGGAGATCCGAACTCCTGACAGTTCTGAAGACCAGATCTGTCGGAGTAGGTGCTGATACTTGCCGCGGAGAGCGTTTTTCACTACACTCACTTCTTGGGTGGAGCGTTGCTCGACACCCAAGTAAGTGTACGACTCTCCGGCATCTAGATGGTGTAAGATGCTTCCATCCACGAGCTGCGCATCGTCTCCATAGTCACCGCATCGTCCTCTCTTGAGATGGATCAGTGCGCATTTGTCCAACCCGAACTGCATACCGGCAGCCTGCGTGTACTCCTGTACCACCCTAAGGGACTGTTGGAGATCCCTCTCTCCAGAGGCATAAAGTTTGAGGTCATCCATATAAAATAGATGGGTGACCTTATGCCTCCTGTCGACGGAGGTACCGCAGTTGTAGCCACGGGTTTTCCGGAGCGAGACGGATAATGACAGTAGTGAGATGCAAAACAGAAGGGGGCTGAGGGAATCTCTCTGAAATACTACTCCTCTGAATGTCACCGACTCTGTTTGGACTCTATCGTTACCCGATGTTATGGTAAAGCGAGTCCTCCAGAGTGGCATCAGTTCTTCAATACATCTCACTACAGGACCGAGTACCACAAGACATCAGAGCAAGTGAACAATGAGCTCATGCGGATGTCATGTCAAATGCCTTGCGGTAGTCGATCCAGGCCATAGAGAGGTTCCGCTTATACTGCATGGAGTCCTGCGTGACACATCTGTCAATCAACAGGTTCTCCTTGCAGCCAGCGACACCTCTCTTCGACCCTCGTTGCTCATATATCCGTTCGTAAACCGGTTCAACTGCGTGGAGCACCCGCATGTACAAAATGCGTGTAAACACCTTGTAACATGCGTTTAGACAGGTTATCGGTCTGTAATTCTTTGGGTTGGACAAATCTCCGTTCTTGGGGATCAGCACTGTCCGCCGTCAACAACCCAAGAAGGGATTTGCTGCTCCCCATTTAACCAGGAATTAAAAATTCTGGCCAAATGGTGGTGGGTGCTCGATAACTTTTTCCACCAAAAGTTATTTATCCCATCGGGTCCTGGAGCAGCAAAGTTCTTAGAGCCCTCAAGAGCCCTACGAACCTCTTCTGGGGTTATTGGTTCGCACACTTCCTGTGGTTGCTGAAGCCTTTGACAAAAGAGAGGGCAATTATTATTATTATTATTATTATTATTTTTTTTTACAAAAAACCAGTCACCCTACTCTGTGGCTCCGACCCTCACAGAGGGGAGCTGATAATACCAATAGCCACTCCCCACGCCCGTGGGGTGAGTGACTACCGGGTCCGCGAATCGTGTGCCCTGAGTAGACGCAATGAACCGAGGATGACAGCCTTCTGCATTCTGCCGGCTAAGATATCTGCCGAATCTCGGCATGCCGGTATGATCTTTAATTCTGAAAGCAGCGTCTGTCTCATTCCACCGAGGGCTCCTATAATCAGTACCACAATTTTAACAGAATGGCCTGGATAAAGCCTGCGGAATTCGAAGAGCAAATCTCGATATTTTGTCCGTTTTTCCTCCTCTTTCAAGACAATGTTGCTCTCAGCGGGAGCTGAGAATTCCACGACATACATTGTCTTGAGTTGGTGGTCGATGAGTACTATGTCAGGCTTGTTGGCTTGTATTTGCCTGACGGTGGGAAACGAGTAGTTCCAATAAATTAGGCACTTCTCATTCCCCACAACGGACTCAATATCCCTCGGAACGTAAGGCAGCACTGGTGTTTCGTCTATCCCATACGAGTGCCTTAGATGATAGTAAAGCACTCGTAATACTGCGTTGTGTCTATGAATATAGGCCGAGACTGCGTATGTCGGGCAAGCCGACAGTAAGTGCATTACAGTCTCCGGCGCCCTGCGGCAGGCCCTGCAGCTGACATCAGGGACCTCCATACCCATGACACGACGTTGATAGACGAGAGTGTTAAATACACCATCCTGGTAAGCCATTATGACTCCCTCGGTCTCAGACTTAAGCCCAGCTGACCTTAAGAAGCCGAAGGTCAGCCTTTCGGATAAGCCGAGGTCTTCTATATTTTTATAGAAGACCCCGTGCAATGGCTTATCCTTATGGAGCTGCAGAAGGAAGTTGTGTTCTGCAGCTCTAATGTGGGCTTTTAGTCGAACGGGTTCCAACTCGGTGACAGAGTCGGGGTTTACCCGCTCGACGTCGAAGATGAGACCAAGTTCATCGGCTGCTCGCCGTGCTGCCTTAAAGAGGAAAGCTCCTACCTCTGCATTTTCATGGTCTCGGACCATGCAGAGGAGGGGATCCGAACTCCTGATGACCTTACATGCTCCATCCAGAACCATCCTGCTATGGAGACTCTCCAAGCTCAAGAGTCCACGGCCTCCCCGATGTCGTGGGAGATATAACCGTGGAACGGACGATTTAGGATGCAAGCTCCTATTGAGATGCATCTTCTTGCGGGTTACTACATCGAGTTGACGCAGCTCTCTCTAGTCCACTTCACTACTCCGAAAGAGTAGAGAAGGATCGGAACGGCAAGTATATTTGTAGCAGACACCTTGTTCTTCCCCGACAGTTCTGAAGACCAGATCTGTCGGAGTAGGTGCTGATACTTGCCGCGGAGAGCGTTTTTCACTACACTCACTTCTTGGGTGGAGCGTTGGTCGACACCCAAGTAAGTGTACGACTCTCCGGCATCTAGATGGTGTAAGATGCTTCCGTCCACGAGCTGCGCGTCCTCTCCATAGCCACCGCATCGTCCTCTCTTGAGATGGATCAGTGCGCATTTGTCCAACCCCAACTGCATACCGACAGCCTGCGTGTACTCCTGTACCACCCTAAGGGACTGTTGGAGATCCCTCTTTCCAGAGGCATAAAGTTTAAGGTCATCCATATAAAATAGATGGGTGACCTTATGCCTCCTGTCGCCGTGGGTACCGCAGTTGTAGCCACGGGTTTTCCGGAGCGAGACGGATAATGGCAGAAGTGAGATGCAAAACAGAAGGGGGCTGAGGGAATCTCCCTGAAATACTCCTCTTCTGAATGTCACCGACTCTGTTTGGACTCTATCGTTACCCGTTGTTATGGTAAAGCGAGTCCTCCAGAGCGGCATCAGTTCCTCAATATATCACACTACAGGACCGGGTACCACAAGACATCGGAGCAAGTGAACAATGAGCTCATGCGATGTCATGTCAAATGCCTTGCGGTAGTCGATCCAGGCCATAGAGAGGTTCCGCTTATGCTGCATGGAGTCCTGCGTGACACATCTGTCGATCAACAGGTTCTCCTTGCAGCCAGCGACACCTCTCTTCGACCCTCGTTGCTCATATATCCGTTCGTAAACCGGTTCAACTGCGTGGAGCACCCGCATGTACAAAATGCGTGTAAACACCTTGTAACATGCGTTTAGACAGGTTATCGGTCTGTAATCCTTTGGGTTGGGCAAATCTCCGTTCTTGGGGATCAGCACTGTCCGCCCCTCAACAACCCAAGAAGGGATTTGCTGCTCCCCATTTAACCAGGAATTAAAAATTCTGGCCAAATGGTGGTGGGTGCTCGATAACTTTTTCCACCAAAAGTTATTTATCCCATCGGGACCTGGAGCAGCAAAGTTCTTAGGGCCCTCAAGAGCCCTACAAACCTCTTCTGGGGTTATTGGTTCGCACACTTCCTGTGGTTGCTGAAGCCTTTGACAAAAGGCTTCAAAGTGTGCAAGGGTAGGAGAATCTCGGTTTAGTGGAAGCCTCTCCTCGTACAGCGTTTTCCAGAATTTCTCCACCTGATCTGCAGTCGGCGGATTGTCTACAACACGCGGAGGCGGTTGGAAAAGGCGCGAGGGCTTCTCGCGGAACAGTTTATTTTCCGCAAGCCCCCTCGCCCGCCTCACTAGTGACTTTTTGCTAGTCACTAGCATCCGTATCCTGTCGAGACAGTGCTGTTTGGTGGTTCGCAGCACTGCCTCATTGAGTGTGTGATGGACGCGTCTTAAATTGGCGGCTAATCGACGCACTTTAGGCGTGAAAGGCCTGTTGGCCGCCATATAGTCCATCACACATTTGACACGGGATGCGTGTTGCCTCGCCGACCGGATCTTGGCTTCCATCTTTTGTATGCGCCGCTGCGCTCTCTCCTGTGGGGAAGAGGTATTTCGCCTCTCCACCTGAGACGAGCGTTGAGCAGCGGCATACACGGCACAATTTATGTGCCAGATGTCAGCCTCTTCTGGTAGCGCTGTACGAAGTTCAGCGTCCACTCTGGCCAGATCTTGTGGCCCGGGGGTTTTCAGACGGTGTAACCCCCTTCTGGTACTGAGGCCCTCTGGTATTGGCGGAACGAGGAGAGCTACGTTCTCAACCGGTGAATGTGGCGGCTCTTCGGCCGCCTCATTCACCGGTCCAGGAGCAGCCCTCACGTAGCCCCTACTACGAAGGAGGGATACATAGTCTCGCAGATTTTGTGGCGTGAAGGCGCTGTGCTCTGGTAGCCTCTCACACCACAGAGCATGCATCCGCGCCATGTATCCCCTCCGCGAGGGCTCACTGCTTTCATAACAATGCAGAAGTTCATCCCTCAGTTCATCTGTCCACTCAAAACGTCCTTGGGTATTGCCATTGTCATCAACGGGCGGCCTGTCCGGTTGGGCCCCACCACCTTGCCCTTGACCCCTATCCGCACGGGGTCGATCGTGGGGGCCCTGTCTTCGGCCTATCGGAACCAAAGTTTAGGGCCTGTGGGTGGTTAGCCCAGCAGGCCCACGACCGACACCAGAGGGGAAGACGTTTTCCCCTCCCGGGTGCACTAGGGCTGCCGGTTCGGTTTTGCACCCCAGCTGGAGTAAGTGGTGGCGCTACTCACCAAAGGCTTGATAGGTGGAAGTCAGCCCCTCCTGCTATTATTATTATTATTATTATTATTATTAGTTGGCATAGTTATTACCGTAGTAGGGACATTCATGGTTTTAAATTAAAATAATTAGTTCCCACCTGAAATCGATTATTCAGCGCTTTGAACTACCGTAATAATCCCGACATCTAAAAGAAATCCGAAGTAGCCGCTATCAAACCCTCATAAAATCCACTCACAGTCCTTAATCTTTCACTTGGTTGGTAGAATCAGTGAGGCCTAGAAGGTCCTCTAGGATGTAGGACGACTCTGGATGCATTGGGTTTCGTTTAGCAAACAGACATCAAATTGGACAGAAGAGGTTTCTGTTCATAGAACAGACATCAAATTGGATGGATGAGGTTTCTGTTTATAAAACAGACATAAAATTGGGTGGATGAGGCTTCTGTTCACAGAACAGACACCAAATTGGATGGAACTCGTGGATGGAATGTTAAAGAACACGCCAATCGATACATTTTTGGAAACTATAACAAAATCCGAAATATTTCGCATGAAAAGTGTACTCCATCTAAGAACTCCTTTGGAAGAGGCTTTTATATATTAAATAACATTTTCGCTCTACAGAGCGTTTTTTATGCAAAAATATCAGAAACTCACCAAGGACTGTAATTTTAGAAAGTATACTAAATATTGCTGCACAGGGACGTAATATCGCCCCGACCATAAAATTTTAGACAGTATCA
This sequence comes from Leptura quadrifasciata, assembly GCA_963675555.1. NCBI lineage: Eukaryota > Metazoa > Arthropoda > Insecta > Coleoptera > Cerambycidae > Leptura > Leptura quadrifasciata. The sequence goes on from OY776676.1 coordinate 84,888,611, forward strand.
TGAAAACCGAATTAACTTCGGAAATTTCGAAAATAAAAACCCTTTTACGAATCCACGTTGTGTAGCACAGCACCTCATGCGTTAGGTTAAATATAAGGATAAGTTCTCTAGTCAAAGTTTTTCGAGAGTTTTAGCAAAAATAGCCCTTAGCGTCGAGGGTGACCTTTCATTTTTAAACGGACAATTTTGGCGGAAAAACTATGTGTTTCCGCGTATTTGCCCTAAGCCGGTTCTTCAGTGATTCGGTGTCAGAAAAGTATCTTTACCATGTACTTAGAACGTGCATGGGATCGCCTTGCCTGAACGTATGAATCTATAATTGCCACAGTATAATTCAAAGTAGTTGCGATTCAAGCATTTTTAAGATCTGAGGAGCGCCCTAAATTATCGTTGAACTGAAATATACGTAAATAGACAGACAAGCAATAGCCCACCAAAATTATAAACATTGAACTTTTTACTGAATCTTTTTGTATAACGGTTATAAATCGCACATTGGATAGTAGTTGGTTACACTGTAAGTCGTCCGTTCCTCACTATGTGTTGTACACGGACCAGACTATAGTCATACATTTTTTAACGTTTTGTAAAGACATATTCTTTTAAAAGATTTAATATATATTTTTTAACTTTATAGTGTCTTTTTCTTGTGTTTCAAAATTCCTTTTCAGGTTAAATTTAAGATAGTGTTAGTATTTACTGTGTTAGATTTATTGCGTTACGACGTCCAATTGGTACCATCAGTGAAGTAGTTAAGCAAAAACGAAAGTATAGATTTCTTGTGTTATTCTGTCTGAAATCAGTCGCTTTGAGCCCTTTAAGTGAACATTATAATATCCACTTTTGTAAGGGTAGAGTAGGGTAATAAAAGTCCTTCAGGCGTGTAAAGATGGATCGTTTACATGGCACCCAACGTGGGGCGATGCCGTCCTCGTATCCAACAAATCCCTTTTCTTTTACGGTGGAAGACTCCGAGGAGTCGATCCCGAGAGAATTTTACGAGCGTACGGTCGTGAGCAAAAAAAAACAGGACAAGTTTTATACCGGTATTTTGCTAAAATCTAGTTGTGTACATCTAACTTTAATTTTTGTGACATTGTCAGTTAGTTGTCATAATTTATTGCAAGTGTGCAAAAAACTAATATGCCTCATATAAGCGATTTAGTTAAATCTGGAGTTATTGCTAAAGCAGAAGATGGATGGTCAATGAGACAAATTGCACTACGTTTATAATATTGGCAAAAATTCGGTGTGTAACATTTTAAGAAAGTGGAGAATGAACGGTACGATTAGTAGAAATCTTGGATCAGGGCGACGAAGGATATCAACTCAACAACAAGATTTGCAATTGGTAAATGTTTTAGTACAAAATCCATTTTACTCAGTTATTCAGGCTGCCGAAGAAACTTTCTTAAAATGTTACACAACAAATTTTTGTTAATGTTATAACGCAGTGCAATTTGTCTCATTAACCATCCATCATTTGCTATAGCAATAACTACAGTAGTAAAATAAAAAATAAATTAAAAGTGATATCTGTTTTATTTCAGCTGTTCATTTCATATTCAAATAGAGACAGATTTACATTAGAAAAAAAAAGTTGTCCCAATTTTTTCTGCTCACGACAGTACCACAGTGCCTCTCGTCGACGACAGTTCTAGAGTGATAGAACCACAAAGACTGTTTTCGGACGTTAATACTAATCATTTATCTGCTTTACAACCACAAAATTTAAATTCGATGGAAAGTATGAAAATGGCAGAGGGCTTCATGGAGGCGATACAGAACGTGTCGATCTGTATCCCCATGAGAGACAAAGATGTCCGAACGTGATGTTCTATGGGTTAGATCATGAAGATCCTGAAGCATTTATAAAAATTATGGAGGATTTTTTCGACAGAGCTCGCATAAACCACGACTTTAATCGCGTCCATAACGTAACTGGCCAACTCAAGGGCCAAGCCAAACGATGGTCCGAACAGTTTCGGATGTTAACGACATCGTATACCTAATTTAAGGAAAGGCTTTTCAGTAGATTCAATTCATCAGACATCCAGTCACGAGCTATCGCTCAACTGTATGCCACCAAGCAAATGTTTTTAAAAGACACGGCAGTGCTTACTGTAAATACTGCCTAGGTATAAATTTTTAATATGCAGAATGTTTCCTGAAAAGTTTTACATGAAAATTATTTTTATGTACGTTACCTCTGACTTATTATGGTATTACATTTGCTTCTATAATGTCGATATGAATAGGGCGTTTAAAATATTATCCTTCAATTATTAATCATTGATCTTTTTGCCAATACAAATAACTATTGCTGCACAAAGAAAATAATATCCAATTAAATGCTCCTAGTTTGTTTCATAACCTGTGGCCTATATAACAGATAAAATTCCACGTCCGGTTCTTATCTACAATTATTTTAAATCTCAGTGATTTGTTATTACCGCTGCTAACTAGTTAAGTAACGAAAATAAATAATATTAAAACTTTGTAGGTACTAAATATTTATTGTCTGCAAAAGTTGATTTTAGAAATGGAGTGACTTAAAATATCACCATTAAATATTTTACCATATACCTTTGTTTATATGAGCGGAAAAGGATATTTGAAATTAAATTTAGTGACACAACAACAAAGACTTTAATACGTGTGTAAACAAAAAAACGATATTAGAAATAATACGTAACAAATCTGATTCTTGAACTTTTTGCTTACGTCGATACTAAAAAAAATGCATATCTCTCGATTCCATTCAACACAATACCATGATTAAATTTTAATCGTGTCGACCTATAGTTCGAAAATGATTATCACTATCACTTATATATTACATTTGCATTTATTTCCTTTTAGACATATTTTAATTTGTACATAAAAAGTTTGTCACAAATATTAAAAATAATTATTTCAGTTTATATAGCTTTAGTCGGAAATTCCACATTATTTCTAATCGCTATGATAACCTGTTTGACCTCGCACGAAACAGGAGACTACGAATTTATACACAAACTATAAGCACTCAGGTAGCGCAGTTGGATAAAGCGCCTATGTATGGATCCAGAGGTTGAGGGATCGATTCCCGAGCGGGGAACTGCTTTTCATTAAAAATATTGTCACGTGATCAAATGACGTCATATATTAGTAATTGCAAAATAAATGTATTAAAAGTTTATGAGTTGGCCGATAGGTGGCGCCGAGGTATTAATAATTATATATCTAAGATTTATAAAGATTGTTCTCATGGGCGGCGAGGTCCTACGGTGAGAATGGGTAATAAAAAATAAAACGGAGTAGCAGTGGGTCGGTCAGTTGTCAAACATTCCGAGATGAACCAACTATCAAATATTCTTAAGTGGGGGAATTGCCAAATATTCCAAAGGTGGGCCAGTTGCCAAAAATATTTCGGGGGTGGTCAAAATGACAAAAATTCCAAAAAGCGGGCCAATTGCCAAATATTCCGAAGTGGATCGATTGCCAAATATTCCAAAGGTGTACGTAAATAGACAGGTAAGCAAGAGCCCACCAAAATTATAAACATTGAACAATTTACTTTATCTTTTTGTGTAATCGTTAGCTATATACCGCACATTGGATGGTAGTTGGTTATATTGTCGTCCGTTCCCCACTATGTGTTGTACACGGGCCAGACTAGTTGTCATACATTTTCTTGAACGTTTTGTAAAAACATATTTTTTTAAAAGATTTAATATTTATTTTTGAACTTTATATTGTTTTTTTTTTGTGGTTCAAAATTCCTTTTTCAGGTTAAATTTAAGAAAGTCTTAGTATTTACTGTGTTAGATTTATAGTGTTACGACGTCCAACTGGTACCATCATTGAAGCAGTTAAGCAAAAACGAAACAGTAAGTATAGATTTTTTGTATTATTCTGTCTGAAATCAGTCGCTTCGAACCCTTTAGGTGAACATTATAATATCCACTTTAGGAAGGGTAATTAAAGTCCTTCAGACGTGTAAAGATGGATCGTTCACAGGAACGTAAAGTCGCGCAGCGCAGGTCTGGGACTGATTTGTTCGACGTAGATTCGTTGGTGAGGCTTTAGGATTGTTAGATGTAAATGAATTGGGATGTAGGAATAAACAGGAATTAGGTACCCTGAAAGTAGGTATGTGCCAAAACGAATTCCTTATAAATCATTTACATCGAAACGTAGCACTATCTTCTCCTCGTATTTATCCCTCGATGAAAAGTGCTGTCTTCTCTCGCTACTGCAAAATTGGCACTGCGTATGCCAGTAGGGAGAGCTCTGAAAAGAGCTCCTGGCTCATCTATAATTCTATCCGGTAATCGATACGAAGGTTTAAGTTAGTCAAGCGAATTCTCTTAGAAATGGTTTTTGTGTGTAATTTTTGTATATCACCACCAAAACTCGAGAGAAGAGGCGCACAAGTGAAATATTGATTGAAACTGTTGAAAATTATGTCGGGTACCCGATGAACCGTGAAATGTGCGAATGCAGAAACACGATGTGGTCTGGCGCGGTGGTGCGTCAGCTGGACTGGCTCGGCAGGCGGCGAGAAGGCGGGACCTGGCCGACCCGTAAATACCGAGTGCCACGTCCGCCCTGTCTCACTCAAGGCACTAACAATGTTGAGGAGACACATGTGCAATGTGTCGCGCTCTGAAATGTCTTTGGATTCGTTTGGTAGCTAGTGATATAATAATGTAAGATATAAATGATTTTAGGTTTAGTCGTGTTTCTGCTTACGCTTGCCTTTAGCGTTATTTCTCAGTCCTCTAGGATGAGGCTGCATGCTGTAAGTTACGTATTATTAGGTATTAATAAAATTTTGTTTATTAAAATTATCTTTTGTTATCTTTTTATACCCTCGCGCTCTCTTTACTTAACTAAGTTACATTCAGTATTTTCCTCATAGCTTTCTACTTTACTTGCTCCCTATCTTAAATTCCCGCATTGCAAGTGGTTAGTTTATTCATCTATTCCCCCGTAGAGGCCGTTACATACCTAAATCTGAGCACATACGTCGCTATCTTTATCAATTTTATCAAATTAGCTCGCTGTTTTCCCACGAAATATATAATCGTCAGTATATTTTGTACAATGTATTTAGCATTGGAAGCAACAAGGTTGGTTTCAGATAACTTAGGAATGCAGATACTTCCATTTTCACCGTTCAAATAAATTTTCTACACGTTCTAGACAACCTACGACATAAGACACAATAATAATTACAAGAATAACAAATAAGGGGAGGGGGTGGTTTTGCTATAGGCGGTTGAATTTACGGCGTGTTTGCCACAGCGCGCCCAGTCATGTATGTTTTATTAATTACATTTGTTTTATAATATTGCGTAGGATACAATTGACATGCATCTGTATATGTATGTACTATTATGTATACTAACACGTATACTTCAAACTTATAAAACAAATAGCAAGGTTTTATGGAATTTTAGGTTATATAAAGGACTAACACCCGAAGAGTTAGAAAAAGCTTTAGAAGAGGTCGTTAGTGAATTAACCGAAGAAAGAGAGAATGAACTGAGAGAAGAACTTAATTTTGAGTTTGATAGTGACGAAAATGATAGTGTCCTAGACACAGAGGAAGCGGTAACACAAGATATAAGCAACAGCGATTCTGTGCAGTCAGCAGAAGAAATTGAGGGGGTCTCACGATGACGAACAAAGCCAACTTGAAGATGATTACCGTCTTTTTCATAGAACGCGATAACGAGAACACTTTAGATAAGCAAACCTATGTCAGTTGGAAAAACGAAAGCGAAGAATATCATAAAAATATTACCTGTTCCAAAAGCAAGTGCTAGAAATATACATAGAGTACATACATATACATATATTGTTTTAAAAAGTTTATATTAAATAAAATGATTAAGCATAGTATATTTGTTTTATTTTACTAAGCAAAATATATTTTCTTTGTTACTTGTGAGCTAAAAACGTAAAACTAAGTGCGGTGTAAACACCGCGGCGCGCCCGCAAGCGTTTTGTAACGCGCGTTTTCAGAACGGCAAATTGCAGCCCATTTCTATAGGTCTATTTATGCACGCGATATTTACCTCCGACAAAAATATCATATCAGTGCTGCCACATGAATAGTTGTTTGGGATTTGTTCACCTACCGTCTTACTTCGACAGCCGTCGATATTTTGTTGCGACGGGTAAAGAGATTTTATATCTACGTTCTTACCAGTACTTTTTTACATTGTACGATAGCTGATGGATCCGTGTGTTATTTATTATGCGTATCGATACATTTTAATGAAAAGACGAAAGAGAAGATGGGCTGTTCAATGTTCGTCCCATTAACCGTGCTAGATTTATGGATGATGGGGCATTTCGTAACCTCTACACAAAATTAAAAGACGACAGTAATAATTTTTAAAATTATTTTAGAATCTCCGTAGCATCTTTTGATGAGCTGATGGCTTTACATACACTGTCATCTCCACACAACTGGAATAAAATAATTTTACATTGTGGTTGGCAGCACTGCTAACGGACGGCAGAAGACTCAATTACATAAATGAACCGATAAGGTGCCGTGTAGGTACTTAAAGATGTTGAGCGACGTTTTGCTGCTTCCGTTCTTCAAAGATGCTCTCCCGATGCAAGCGACAGCGACCGGAGACATGTACCATGTGACACGCAGAGACCAGCGATGGAGGGCCACTGAGAGCTAGTGAGAGTAGCCCTCCCTGTCGTTGGTCTCTGCTTGTTACGTGGTACATGTCACCGTCTCCGGTCGCTGTCGTTTACATCGTTTACGACGGATGTTTTTCAGAACGCAACAGCAGGTTAAATGAACGGCAGTGCATAAAATGACTCATCTGTTAAGTAGACAACGGGCCGCAGTTTGCAGTCGCGTAGTAACGCCAGTAGGCGACAGAAAGCGCGTGCATAAAAGCTGTCTTAAAGGCGCAGCCGCCGGAGGGTTAAAGAACAGAACTTTCACTACTGGGAGACGGTAAATCCTCGGTAATTCCACGAAGTACCGTTTCATAGCAAAAAGGTTACTGAGTGATGTTCAGTATCCGCCTAACAAAAAACATTATCTAAGATTTCTTACTGTGCTTACTTATATTCATTCAACAAAATGAAATGAAATGAAAGATGAAATAATTAATTAAATAGCACATTTTTTCGGCCTAAACTTTTTATCGTAGGGAAACAGCCAAGAGCTCATTTTAAAGCTCATTTATTTAGCTTTCATTTTTGTCATTGTCATTTTCGAGGTAATATTAGTTTGCCCCTTTTTACCATTCAACGTCACAATTCATAGTCAAATTATTCGGACGTCATTTTGATATAGTTCTACGAAACTGCTAACCCTACGGAAGTAAATAAAAAGCATATTCATCGTTATTTTATGCGCAACAGTTTGGTTACTACCAGTTTTTGCTAAATGTGATATTTTACTACTTATTAACTAAAGAATTTTTGAAAGCACTGGGTTTTTGTATGTAATTTTGCAATTTCAAAGTCGCGATACTTTAGTAACTATTGACTTTTATGACAAATTATATGAGACCTTTTTTCCCTTAAAATTAGTTTTTGTACCTATTCCAATAGTTATTATTTTATTTAGTTCACCACCTCTAATAAAGAGTTGGAACTCATCCCAAATAGCAGATCTAGCTGTAATTTAGGGATGTTGACGTTTCATAACTATAAAAAAAGCCATTTGGCTATAATGACTATCACACGTTTCTAAATTACAACTGATCGTGTTAGCCATGTTTTACCTGATGGTTTTCAGTTTGTTCAAACAATTTGTGGCCTATACTATATATTACAACTGTACCCAAAATCATAACAGCAGTAAAGTCTTTCAGCAATACTTGAAGCTTAAATTCAATTGTAACAGCAATTTTACTGTATAGATTAATGAAATACGCATATAAAATTAGCGCCCCTTAAAAAGACCCACTTTAGAATAAAATATGATAAAAACACCATTTTTTCCCCTTATATATCATATTTTACTCAATAAACACTTTTCATTCACTATATAAATAAATTAAATATATCGTTTTCATTTGCTTTATTAGGAAAACTGTTGCAAATAAAAGAACGCATGCACTCGTAAGTAGACTGTCAAGATGGATGCCATTTTATTACTTCCAAATTTATAAAAATGGTGAATGTGAGAACAAATAGCCAAATAGGCATAACTACCCTTTAAAAGTTACTAAATATTTTAAAGATAACTGAAAGAAATGCAGGTTATATTTTAGAAAGCAAATAGTATTCTCGTCTATATATGGTGGACCATTAATAATAGGCCATATTTCAGGGGTAGATTCTTTGGATTAAAATATGAGGATATAACCAAATACGCTTTAGTAAAATGTTGCTGTGGAAAAAGATATAGGCTGTCAAAGTTCAAATTATTTTTTAGTTTTCTTGCAATAACTCAACAGCCTCTTGACTGATCTTCGCCAAATTTGCTAGAGGAACTTTTTTATTATAAGAAACAATAATTCGTGTATTACATCACGTTAGATATTTTTTTTTTGACGAAACTTTGTGGTACTTCTGTCCAGAAAAAAACTGGTTAATTCCATCCGTTTTCGAAGAAAGTGCCGTTAAACATTTTAATAATTTTTTAGAAGACAAATTCAAATTTAATGAAACAAAGTGTATTTATTGAAAAGTGTGTTTTGGTTACGTTTTAGTTCTGTCATTTATCTCAATCAATCAATCAAGATATGCTTTATTGTCTAAGAATTACATACTCCTATTGACAAAGCTATATTATTGTGTATAAAGTATAACATAGCATACATAGTCATAGTTAATTTTAAATTAAAATAATGTAAGGCAGATGCAGTAAAAGTTACATACTAGATACATGGTTACAATAAATAAAAAGAGGATCAATACAATAGTATAGAACAGTAGATATATTTACACCACCATATGCACATCTAAGGAATATGTACATGTCATAGTTGAGAATAGATACCTTTATAAATAAAAATATATGAACAAATATAATAAATTACTAGGAATATCAATAAAACACTTACAATATATACAAATAAACACGTATAGGAACATATAAGCACACATATATATCACAAAGGGAGGGAAGCAAGAAACAAAACATTTTAAAATGAGTTGTCATAGTTTTCACTAAGATTAAATAGGCTTTCTGAATCAATATGTCTTTCATTGCCTTTCTGAATGTCTTTAATTGAGTACTTTGAACGACAGCACTCGCACCGATCGGCCTGAAAGAAGAACTGCTCTAATAGATAGAGAACTTCACCGACTCAATGTAGACGTTGCAGCTCTCAGCGAAACTCGATTTTTGGAGGAAGGCTCTCTCACAGAAAAGTACTACACCTTCTATTGGAAAGGTCTTCCCACCAATTCAAGAAGACAACATGGAGTAGGATTTGGCGTTCGGAATCAACTTGTATCCAACTTAACACAAGTATCACAAGGCCTATCCGGGCGTCTAATGCTGCTACGCTATGAGCTATCAGATGGCAACGCGGTAAATCTAATAAGCGCCTACGCTCCCACTCTGGATGCAAGTCACGAAACCAAGGAAAGCTTCTATCAACAGCTGAAAGAAACCCTCTGTAGAATACCTAAAACGGAACGACTCGTTATTCTTGGCGATTTTAACGCTAGAGTAGGGAGAGATGCAGACACCTGGCCAGGCATCATAGGCAAGAACGGTTTGGGCAACATGAACGCTAACGGTCAACTACTCCTAACTAAATGCGCCGAACATGATCTAGTTATAACAAACACCATTTTCCGACAAAAGGATAAATTTAAAGGCACCTGGCGTCACCCCAGATCAGGTCACTGGCATCTACTGGACTATGTTATCGTACGTAGGAAGCATCTCAAGGACGTCCAAATTACAAAGGCGCGCATTGATAGCGAATGTTGGACCGATCATCGTCCTGTTGTCTCTAAAATGAAAATTGTTATGAGACCCAAACACCGAAGAACTCAAGTAAAACGTAGACTCCGTCTCTGTATTAGTAAATTGCGTGACCAACAAACCGTCGAACAGCTAAAGCAAAAAGTTCAAGAGAATTTGAGTGCACTAGAAGTAACCAATTCTGTAGATGTCGCTGCTACCTGGACACAAATTAAAGACAGTTTAAAAAGTGCGAGTGAGGAAATTCTTGGCACTGCAGCAAGTAAAAAACAGGAGGACTGGTTCAATGATAATGAAGCTTTTATACAAGAACTTCTTGACCGCAAACGTATTGCCTTCCAAAATGCTATCAACCACCCCAACGACTCATCAAAAGCAGAAGCTTTTACCCAATCTAAGTATGAAACGCAACGCGAAATCAGAAGAATAAAGAACGAGTGGTGGGCAAGCAAGGCCAGAGAAATTCAAAGGTACGCCGATTCACACGACTACAGGAATTTCTTTCAAGGAGTAAAAGCAGTGTACGGCCCCAGTCGGAAAAATATGTGCCCTATTAAATATGTAAATGGAAATCTCCTCAAAGAAGACCAGGAAATAAGAGCCCGATGGAAAGATCACTACTCTAACATTCTTAACCAGCAAAGTCAAGCCGATCACGATATTATAAATCTTATCCCACAATATGACACCTTCGAAGACTTAGATAAACCACTAACAACGGAAGAGATCTTAACCGCCATTGGGCAGCTAAAAAATAACAAATCTCCCGGCGCCGACTCACTCCCAGCTGAGATCTTTAAAGCTGTGTCGTCAGAGCTCATACCCTACCGCAAAAAACTGTTTGATGTCGTGCGGGAAAGTGGTCAAGCTCCGCAGGAGTTTCGTGATACACTTTTAATCAACCTCTTCAAAAACAAAGGGAGCGCTGCGGACTGTGGAAATTACAGGGGTATAGCTCTCCTGGCTGTTGGAGGGACGATACTCACTAAAGCGATGGCAAATAGGCTAACACCTGTTATGGAAAAGTTACTTCCTGAAACACAGAGTGGCTTTAGACCAAACCGAGGCACATCGGATTTAATCTTCACACTTAAACAGCTTCAAAAAAAAGCACTCGAACATCAAGGAGAAATTCACATGGCCTTCATTGATTTAACCAAGGCGTTTGACTCGGTGGACAGGGAAGTGCTCTGGAAAATTATGTTCCGCTTAGGTATCCCTAGAAAATTTGTGGAAGTATGTCGCAGTTTACATACAAACAACAACGCCCAGGTTATGTATAATAATGAGGCAACCGAACCTTTCCAAACCCTCACTGGAGTTAGGCAGGGATGTGTCCTGGCACCCCTACTCTTTAATTTGTTTACCACTGCCCTAACAATTATTGTTGACAACAAACTGACAGTCAGAGGAATAGGTCTCAGATACCGTTGTGATGGCGGTCTCTTTAACATAGGGCGCTTTAGAGCTTTCACGAAGACACGCACACGATTCATTTGTGATCTCCAGTATGCGGATGACTGTGCACTTTTAGCTTCTACGCCGGAAGAGCTTCAAGAACTTTTAGATGTGTATGCCCAGAGCTATGATTCCTTGGGACTTAAAATCAACATTGGAAAGACTAAGATTATGTCAACTCCTCATGAATTGAACCAAATAGACATTACACCCAACGGCAATTCTCTTGAAGTGGTGGATCAGTTCAATTACTTAGGCAACGTTGTTAATGACAAAGCAAACATAGACAGCGACATTCGCAATAGAATTAACGCTGCATCTAGAGCACTCTGGGGACTTAGAGAGAGAGTATTTGACAACCACGACCTTGCTTTGTCAACGAAAATGGCTGTCTACAGAGCAGTTGTCATTCCAACACTGCTATATGGATGTGAAAGCTGGGTCACTTACCGTCGTCATGTGAAAGAATTAGAACGTTTTCAGCAAAGACACCTCAGAAGTATGATGAAAATCCGTTGGTTCCATCACATATCAAACGTGGAAGTACTCAGGAGAGCAAACAGCCTTCCAATTGAGGTGCTTATTTCAAGAGCACGACTAAGATGGGCAGGTCACGTTCATCGTATGCATGACAACCGCCTTCCTAAATGTACACTTTATGGTGAATTGCTAAGCGGTAGAAGAAGGCGTGGCGGTCAACGAAAGAGGTTCAAAGACGCTCTCCATGAAAATCTAAAATCCTGCGGTATTGCAGACGAGCAATGGGAACAACTTGCAGCGGATAGAACCGAATGGCGAGGGGTTGTGGCCAGCTATCAAGGAAATGTTGCTGCAAGAAGGCCGAATCCAAGACCTAACCAGGTCTATGTTTGTCCTAACTGCGGTCGACTCTCCCGAATTGGCCTCTATAGCCATAGTCGTTTGCACCGTAGATGAATGAGAATTACAATAGACTACACCTTTTACTTGTTTTTTATTGTACACAATCTATCGACTGTAACATTTTTATACTCGGACTCGAGTAACGGCTAATAATAAAAATTGAGTCATACTTCTGAGAGACAGGGGTATGTGGTTGTATATTTTTTTGGTTTCGTATATTACTGACTGCTTCGTTACAGTTGATTTGGGGATGGGTAGAGGCACGATTAAATTTAGCGATTGTCTTGTGTTACGCTCAGGCGGAGGATGGGTATGGGTGTGTTTAGTATTTTCTTATGTATTAGGCATACTGTTTTTAGAATAAAGATGCATGTAAGCGTTAATATTTTGTGAGAGATAAATAGAGGTTTACAATGATCCCTTGGTTTTGCTTTACATAAGTATCTTAGTGCCCTTTTGTAACACAAACACAGTGTTCAGAGAATGTTGACTACACATTCCCCAGAAAGGAATTCCGTATCTTATATGGGACTCAATCAGGGAAAAGTAAGCCATTTTTGCAGCCCTGAAACCCAATTCATTTGAAGTTATTCTTACTCCATAACAACCAGACGCCAATTTTTTACTTAAATTAGAAACATGTACATCAAATTATAGGTTCTCATGAATATGTACATCAAGAAATTTAGTATGGGGTTTATTCTCGATAGGTTGCTTATCCAAGAAAAGATCAGCATAGCTAAACTTGAAAGTAAGTATATTCGTTTTGTTTATATTGAATACAAACGAATTAGAATCACACCATTTTTTTACTTTACATATATCTAACTTTATAATATCTCGTAGATTGTTAACATTTTTACTATGCCACAGAATGGTAGTATCGTCTGCAAAAGCGTAAAGGTGCCTTGAATATCAATAGTGGCTAAGTCGTTTATGTACAACAAAAATAAAATGGGCCCTAGTACAGATCCTTGTGGCACACCACAGTTAATATCTGCCCCATCCGATATCTCGCCGAGGGTTTTTACGACTTGAGTACGCTGAGACAGGTACGGTTTAATCCAATCAAAGAATTAACCCCTAAAACCATACCACAAAAATTTCTGAAGCAGTATTTCATGATTTACGCTGTCAAACGCTTTCGAAAAATCGCAAAACACTGCACATACAGCCTCACCATCATTTAAGTTGAGGTACTTCTTTTTGAAAAATGCCAGAATAGCATCAGATGTGTCTTTGGAATTTTGAAATCCGAACTGACTTTTATTTAATATGTTATGTTCATCTAAAAAATTTACCATTCTCTTTTTTACAAGTTTTTCGATAATTTTTGACAACGCGGACACGTGGGCAGTAATGATATAGGTTGGAAATTTGATGGATCATATACTTCCCCACCTTTTGTTACGTTTGATTTTGTCGTGGCAGGGACAAGTACTGAATTCTACATTTGTACACATAAAAGTTCACTTATCAATATCATTTTCGTTAATTATATTTTGTTAGTCAAGTAAATTTAGTCTCAACGCTTCTTGTAATTTTTAAATTTTATTAATCATATTCAACAAAATAGTGCAACACTAAATATATAAAGTACAGAAAAAGGATATAATTGTCAGTAAGTCACACAGTAAATATAGCTTTCATTGTTGTTTTATTAATTATATTTCAAATCCAGTTTTTCATTAGTAAGAAACCTTATGTATTTTCTTTGCGTTGTCTTGGCAAAGTTTAACTATTAAACATTCAACTACTGAGAAGTCGTACCCTAGTTTACTAATAGTTTCTAGTTTATACAAGGACTGGCATGTTTGGCTCTGAAAAGATTAAGCGAACATTAGTTTTGTATATAGCAAAAAAAAAAACACTTTATTTATTTATTTATTCATATCATGAACAAAGAATATCCTACCTGTACATGCCTAATATTGAATTAGGTCTGTGTTGGTTATATAATGGGGTAGGTATATGTCATCTAGTTCTTGCAGTTTCGTTGTCTTGTCTAGAGTACCTGGAACATTGAAAAATGTTAGCAAGTACAACATAACCACAATCGTAGCACTGTAAATGTCAAGATAATTAACGTATTACTTCGTGTAGTATTCAGTAGTATACAATTATTATGGTTTATTCTTTGTAATGTTCAATTTCTAGTGGAGGTTAAGTTTCTGTTGTCAACCTAGCTGTCATTGCTTTCTAAGTATATTCAATTAGTTATTGGTTGTAACACAATTGGTTCAGTTCTGTTCTGATCTGTTAACTTGATGTTACTTATTTTAGTTTGGAAGTCTTTTGTTCGACTTTGACTCGAAGTGTTTCAGTTTAACAAATAAAGGTGAGGCAATAGATCGGTTCCCTTGTATTTATTTCATTTAGTTGGAGTTTGGTGAATTGGTGAGAAGCTAGAAAATTAATGGAACACACCTTAACTGGGTGTTGGTTGTCCAACGTTGGTATCCTATCGTAGCGCATGTGTTGTTTAATAACCTGTGGCAATTTGGTGGTAATTTCCTTCTTCTCCGTTGATAGCTATTCCACGCGTTAGACGTCCTTGCTTTTTCTCCTGGATGTGTGGACTGAAGGATAATTGAAATCCGAATTAATTTTGTTAAAGGTGAATCATCACTTTATAATTTGTATGTTACGGGAATAAATTCTTCAGCCTGAATTAAATATTTTGAATATCGACAGCTTAATGCTGGATAATATATCATCTTTGGGAAAATGCCCTACACATGGAGGGTAAGTTAAAACGTGTTCATATGTCCATCTTGTATTAACTATTCTTATAACTTTTAGGCGATTTACGTTAGATTTATGTTGGACTTACACCTTCATTTACCTTGGATTTACGTTGGGCTTTGTTGGCGTAGATGTCGTGCTGTTTTTATGACTGGGTCGATTTGTTGGTAGGAGTTATAATTTTTTTTCTCGAGTAAATAATGGTCTAAGGAATAATTGTTGGAGATCAGGGGATGCCAAAGTTTTAAGGAGCACACCACGCTGGAAATTCATGGAGTCACAGTGAGGTTACAAGACAAGCACCTACACCTTAACCACCACTCTCGGAGTAAAGATAAGTTTCTGTTGTCAAAAATTTAAATTTCAAATTTCATTAATTTTTTTAATTTCGTGTATGGTATAATAGGGATATCATAATTTTAACCTTCAACTATATTTTTTTTATTAATACTTAGTTAAAGGATATAGTCCAGTCCAAGTAACTATTTGAAGTTGACGTAACAGATTGTACAGTTAGTAAGTTACAGTGTAAATAATTCATGGGAATATATCTATAGTAAATAAGGGATATGTAAACTACGTGCAATTGCATTTGGTAACCGATTTGGTAAATTTTTTGTTGTTGTTTATTTAATAAATTTGGGGTTTAAATATTGTACATACGTCAATGTTTATATCACGTCTGGTACATTTAATTATTTCCTACAATTTTCAATTTATGTCGTCCTGCTGAATAAATTATTTACTCGATTTGAGTTTGTTTATTTTCAACAAAATTTAAACCACTGGATAAGGAAACTTAATCTGATCTTTTATTAACTTGCTTTTGTTTAACCTAGGTCACCTACTGATAGGCCAGATCACGTGTGAACCTGGAACCCAAAACCTGGGAGTACGACGAGACTAGCCGAGGTGTGTGAAGGTATCAGAGTAGGTTAGTGACCTGAGGTTCCTTTGGGTTTCTTGAGGTTAGAAAGAAACGTAACATGGAGAGGGACGACAAATGCTTTTTTTGGATCTGACGCAAATACACCCGTTGCAAAGGATTAATAGTAGTTATTAAAATTGTTCGGAGTTACGTTCGGTTGTACGGAGACCAGCTGATTTGTTTTGCGTCTAAGATCATTGACAATGACACAGTTTCTTTCATTTTATTTTTAGCTTTTTGTAATCTATTCTCATAGTAAGTTTATTTGGCAAGTTTAATAACCTTTTGTATATACCACGATACCTATTAAAATAATTTAAAAATAAGTTATTGGAAGTGTATTTTCCAATACAATGCAATGAGCGCTAGTTTGCAGCGGATGTTTAATACCTCTTGTGATCCAAGGCTTATTTTTTATTTTAATTTTTTGCCATTTAAATGCGTTATAGAAAGTTTCAGTTAGTAATTTATGAAAGTTATCAAGTTTATTTCTATTATTTAGTAAGTTGTCCCAGTTTGTATTTAGGCAATACTCAAGAAACCTATCATAATTCCTTTTGCTATAAATTCTACCGAGTTTGACTTTTGTTTCTTACTTTTTTATTTTTAATGATAGTTTACATGTTACGGCCTCATGGTCAGACAATGCTGAGGGAACAACAGAGCAAAACATATGTTCTTGCACCAAGTTTTAGCAAACATAGTCAATAGTAGTTTCTGAGTATTCGGAAATACGAGTACATGAATCTACATGCATATATATGTTATAGGAAATCAACAGGTTTTGCACTGCTTAAGTATCGACTGAATATTTATTATTAAAATTTATATTTAATTCACCAATTAGTATAATTATTGAATGTGTTGGCAGCATCGATAAAAGCATTTCAAGTCGCTCTATAAAAATATTTACATTACAAGATGGGGGCCTATAAATGCATAATATATATACATTGTTTTTACTGTTAGATGTTAAAGAAAACTCAAATTCTTTTTCAACTAAAAGATAATCGAATTTATCTATATTAATAAGTCAGCTCCTCAGAGAATGTTTGATTTATAAGAATAAGTGTACCTCCATGAGTGGAATCTTTTCTACAATATTTTGATAAAGTTAATAACCAATTAGGAATGTAGCAGGGCTCCCCTTTTTTAATCAGTGCTCCGTAATTAACACTAGGTTTGGAAAATTTTGACTTTCTAGAAATGTAAACAGTTCATCAATTTTATTATGAATCGATTTTATATTTAATAATAATAATGTAAGACTCTCCTTTGAATTGTGACGTAGGTTTAGACTGTCGTTATTACTTCTAAAGGGTTTTCTAAAAAAGAATTTGAGTTTATGTTAGTATACGTAGATGTACTCACTAACTGGTTGTTTATTTCCAAGTTTGTTATGGCAATCTTAGGGAAATCATTCTTATTAGTGTTTAAAATATTATCGGCTACGTCAATTAATCATTTTATTTTGTTCTTGTGTTCCTCGAGCTAATATATTTAACTTCTTTATTTACAGTGCCTAGACATAATAATTTTTCAAATAGTAAAATAAGAGATATGATATGTGTTTACATACAAAATAATTTTTGTGGATGTGCTGCAGCGAGAAGATACTCATTGCAATTGTGGAATGTACTCCGCAGCTGGGTAGCTGAGGACGTATAGAAGAAGAAGAGGGGACGCAAGTCAAGAGATATGAGGTTATGTTATGTAGAATGTAACCAAGGATTGTAAACAAAGAGGATGGCCAGATTGATCAAATCTGTCAGCGCGATGCCGCCATCGCTGTGACGTAGTCGCGAGGCCTCTTTCAGCGCTCGTCGTAGAGGAAAGCATATTTTCTTTATAAAATTAACACACAGATATGATTTATTGATATGATTGAGGAATGCAATATTTTCAATGATTTTTATACATAAATACGGCAATAAAACGAAATAAACTTAAATAAAAAGCTCCATTTTATCATGTTAATATCCATCACAATATGAAACAAATAATGTAAAACTCAAATTAAAATACACCTACTTATCAGACAAATTAAAGTAGTAACTAAGTATTGTACTAAAGGTAATAGGTAAATATACAATAATAATAATAACAATAGTCTTTATTGATAATAAATAATTTATATATATGTCTACAGAGAGGCTGGACATAAAAGCAATTTACATATTTTTTACCAAGCGGTAGAGTTTGCTTTCTTATATACAATATAAGAAGTACATTTACTGTCAACCGGAAAAAACCAGCTATAATCATGCATGCAAATATACATATCTACCTACGTACAACCAATCAAAAATAATTAAAAACTAATTAAATGATTACAAATTTTAAAGAAAAAAGATATGTTTACATATTTTGGGCCTAAAAGAAAAAAATGTAAATGCACTTACTGAATGAATTAGTATATTGCGATTTATATAGTGATTATGAACTATTTAAACCGCCTGAGAAAATTAATTTCTTTGTTTGTAGTTTTAATTGAATTGGTTTATAAATTCTTTATATTATAGATAGTTTTATTGTATATGTTATAAATATATTTAAGTAATTCAAAGTTAAACTATCCACATCTTTCTGCAAAATTAGCTGCAGAAGTTGTAAGCGTTTCAATTTCCAAACTGCCTACAAAATTGACTGCTTACTGCTACCAGACACAGAGTAGTTACGAGCTCAGCTACTTCCTGTTTTCTCTTTCTCATGAAAAGCCTGTCAGACTGAGCTGAGATAGTTTTCGTTGCAGTATTTATTCCCAGTGTAGGAACTGCCGTTTTTTATCAATGCCCTTTTTAAAGGTACCTGTAACCCTAAAACAAAAGTTAATATAATTTCAATTTTATGTTAGGGCTGTATGACACTAACTACGTGAAACTTTATTATTTATTAGAAAATTAACCGAACGATGATAACTTAAATAGTAACGTCTCAGTCAATCCGAAAGATATAAAAAGTAACTTAAGTTGTAGTAGATTTTTGTTAAATTCCCCATAAAATTCCATGTAGGGTCATGCAACCCTCAAACATATGTAAAGGTTACAAGTATATATGGGAAATGCAAATTTTTACCTAGTAATTCATTTTGTAGGTATCGTTCATAATCACTCTCCACAAAATGAACCGAGCAAATTCTATTTGTATCTGAGTTAAATTTATCCTGCCTTTTACACCTGTTTATCCACTCGCCTTTCATAGCTTGGAACACCAGATCTTTGGATTTTGGAAAACATGGAAAATTATATTTTGCCCAGTAATTTTCTTTGTAGAATAAGTGTCCTTACATCCGTAAATCGCACGCCTTAATCCTGGCATTTTCTTTTAGGTCTATAACTGAAAAATAACGTTTAATACGTAAATTTGATAAATAAAATCTGAAGTCTCTTTTACCTTACATAAATATACATAAAATTACTATAGAACACTAACAATAATTGTCTTTGAAACCTTAACAAAGTTAAGAAATATTGTCCTTGCACACACGAAATTACTGCTGAAAAAGTTTCTTATAATTTAAAAAACGTATAAAACACAATTCACCACGAAATAACAAGTACATAATGGATTAAATAAACTCTGATATAACACCACCAAACATGGAGAAACGAATGTAAACAAAACTCTCCAGGCCTCGCCGTGACCTCACAGCTCGTTGAGTAGTGGCGAATATTGAAGTATAGGGATCTGGCCATCCTCTTTGTTTACAATCCTTGGAATGTAACAAGGAATGTGAATAATAAAAAGGTGTTCAAAACAGTTTCGGCTATAATTTACATGGTGTCAGGTCGCGAACAACCCGTGCAGTACCAAGAATCGGTCATAATACACGAAAATAAAATAGTGACTAGTAAATAACAAACTGTAACAATTCCCGTGGAAGAGTTAAAAGCTCAAATCTAAGGATTGAAACTAGTTGTTGAAGCTCAACAACAACAGCAACATACTCCCCTTAATTCGGTTACTTCTCCACAAATATTCTCTTTCGAAAAAGATGACTGGCAGTCATAGATTTCACACTTTGAGAGATATCGTTTAGCTACAAAAGCAGACAAAACTGATGAAAAGGAGCAGGTAAACAGTCTATTACTCCATATGGGACCAAAAGTAAAAAAACTTCTTGAATCCTTACAAAAAAAGGAAGAGAATTTCAAAACTTATAAAGAACTAAAGGATTGTTTTGAAAAACATTTCAGTGGAATGACAAATGTTATTTACTCCAGAGCTAAATTTAATATGTGGATCCAAAAAGAAAGTGAATCGGCTGAAGAATTTATTGCAGCACTGATAAGTCTAGCTAAAAGTTTCAACTATCAAAATTTAGAAAAAGAACTCATCCGTGATCTGGTGGGCAGCGAATTGACTTTGGAAAAAACTGTAGACAAAATTACTCAAGCAGAAAGAATCAAAATGGAAAACAAAGAACTAAGAGGTGAAGTAGAAAATATAAGTAGAGTGAGTTATAAAAAAGACAACCTGATAAACAAAAACAAAGACAGGTTCAAAATAAAACTGCTAACCAGAATTGCGGCGGTAGATGTGGTCAGTCACCCCATGCTAGGCATAAGTGCCCTGCTAACAAAATGAGATGCCACAAGTGTAAAATTGTAGGCCACTTCTCGGCCCAGTGCCGAACGAGAAACCTTTCAGAAATACAAGACGAGGGAGACACCTCAATGGATACTTCAAGCTCTGAAGAAAATGCAAGTGAAATTATTAACATAGGCAACGTAAGCAATAAAAGCGCGCCTTGGAAAATTAAACAAAGTAGGCAATACAAAAATAAAATTTAAGATCGATACCGGAGCTGATGAAAGTATAATTTCTGTGAATGACTTTGACAAAAAATTAAAAGGCGAGTATATGATAAATCAAACAACTGCAACATTGGTAGGACCTGGAACTGGAAACAACAGTAAATTGAAGGTACTGGGTAAAATTAAGATACCTGTCAATGGAACAATGAAAACCATAAAATAAAATGTTTTGTGGTAGATACAAAAGAAAGTTTGTTAGGTAGGGCCGCACTTCTACAACCGGGTTTTGTTGAATGGAAGGTCGAAAAGTTGAAAATGGAAAGAGATATTAATAGCGTGCAAAGAGATATGAGAACGGCTCAGGAAGATTCTTTTAAGAACAAAATAACTGAGAAGTGCCCGTAACTATTTAAGGGCCTTGTAAAATAAAAAAATTTTTAATACAGAATACAACTCTCCGAAAACGCTGTATCCTACTCAATAAGCAGACCAAGAAGAATTCCATTGCTTTTGCTAGAAAAAGTCAGACTGGAAATATCAAGGATGGTACAAGGAGGTGTCATAGAGAAAATTGAAGAGCCAACGGAGTAATGCGCGTCAATGGTGGTTACTTTGAAAAAAGACAATAGTGTTTGGGTGTGTAGTGACCTAACAGAACTGAATAGATTTGTGGAACGTGAACGTTTTCACCTGCCAACAATGGAAGAAACTTTAGCAAAGTTACAGGGCGCTACAGTGTTTTCAAAGTTGGATTTTTCGAGTAGATTTTGGCAGTTGAAACTTTCCAAAGAGTCCAGAGAGTACACCACCTTTTTAACACCATTTGGCAGGTATATTGTCAAGTAGTAATAATTATTCTGCACTATAAAATTAAACAAAATACTTTTTAGCATATTCTCTACAAAATATAATTTTCAAATATTCAATAATAAATTAAATAAGTCGTAAAACTAAATCGATAAATAAATTCTACATTCTTTCCAAGTTAAATTTTATCATTCATATTTTATTTCTACAATATAAATTCGCTATTTAACAAGCATAAAGGATGTAAAGTTTCATATTTCAATATCAGCTTATTCTTCCTAATAAACCCAATGTTTTTTTATTGTATTTCCATTAGCCCGTGGCAACTGGCTGGAAATATGATTGAAAATATTTTTTTTAATTGGTAGTCGTATTTTAGCCCGTGTCAACTGGCTAGTGTACGTAGTACTAATTTTATCCTCCAATTGTGGTATTTCTAGTGCCCGTGTAAAACTGGCTGGAAATAAAACAGTAAAACAAAAAATTAAGAAATATTATCTGTATTTCAGCCGAGTGTCAGACTGGTTGGTACAGAGTAGTATTTTTTTTTCTACCCCTTTACCTCGACTTAACCCCAATACCTCTTACATATATATTTTTTAATCTTGATTTAATTTTCATTTTTTTTTTCTATTTTTTAAATTAATTTTAAAATCAGTCGAATCAATATTTACTGTTGGAAGGTTATTTTATTAGAGTTTTTTTAAACATTCCTTTAAACTTTTTCTAATGCCACGAAAAAAGCTTGGGAAGACTGAGCGCCAGGAGAGGAGAATACTTAAATTAGATTTACCAAATTACACTAATGTCCAAGTAAGAGAATCAGGGTTACTTCTGACCCCTGGTTCAGAACAAAATAACAGTAAAAAAAATTTTGTCTGAAAGAAATAAAAGCCAACAGAAACCTATTAGCAAAGAGTTGGCAGAAAAGTTAAAACGTTTATTTGGTGAGGATGATGAATAAGATAATCCTTTTTTTTAAACTGATTTAGGGTATTTAAAAGACATTATTTGCGTTTACTGTGGTATTTTTAAAATAATAAGTATTTTTATATGAATAAACCATAATACATACGTAAATACATTCATATAACACAAGTCTTAATGGAGGAGATGAGTCAGGGTAGTTTTGCAGAAGGTACAAGGTATTTCTCGAAGAAAAATGAGGTAAGATTTACAATATTTAAAATATTAAATGATAAGATGACAGTGAAAATAAAAATATATAAATTAGAAAAGAAAGGGAAGTATATAAGTAATAAAAGGGGACAAGAAAACTTAAATAAAATTAAAATACGTTGTAAAAAGGGAAATACCGACAGACAGAAAATAGAGATTAAGGTGGCTACATACTATCTAAACTTAATAAGAAGTAAAAATCGAATGAATAGGAACTATAGAACTAGGAAAAAGTATTACATACAGAATGATAGAGCGAATGAAATTAAGATGAAAGAAAGATTGAGTAGAAAATGTGAGACAAGGTTATATGACAAAAATAGGGACAGACTAGGGAAACACAAAACTTAAAAACTTTGAAGAATATACACGAGAAATGAGTAAACATGAATGTAATTTTAAAGTAACTTATAATAACACATTTGAAAGGAAATTAAATCATGTCAGTAACAATGAGATTAAAACATGTAATGAAACACGTTGTAATTTAATATTCGAGAATAAAAGTTATGAGTGGGATCAGGTCACTGTGCCAGCCTTTGACATTTGATGCTATTTTGAGCAGAGATATTTTGTCTGAACCAAGGAAACATTTAGTATTAAGTGCGAAATAAATATATGATGATATGAAGTATATAGAAGCGGTGAAATGATACCGACAATGATATGAAATAATTATGAATATAAATGAATATAAATGAATATAAATGAATATAAATGAATAATGAATTCTTAATGTTGAAGGAGATAATGCATATGTATGGTGAGGGAACCACATATGATAAGTATTAGTTTTAAGGTATCCAAGGTTTAAACAGAATGCTCATTCTCAATATGGTGCTCATGTGCGGAAGTTGTCACAAGACAGTCTACTTAATTTCTAGAAGTTTTAAAATATAAAATTCAAAAATTTTTTTTTTATTGAAAGTATAAAATGAATGTATTACAATTATTATGTCAGAGGTATGATTATGAAAACACATATTATAAATGTTATAAGTAATTACATTCACAGGTATATAACATGCTAAATGATTAATTCAAATGGTAACTCCAAGTATTTTCCACTAGTCGTGAACCTGGAACAAAAAAAAATATATTTTAAACAAATAAGTATAATGGGAAACTTTCATAGGGGTATTTGGGAAAATCTAATTAAAAACCTATATGAACTTAAATTTTGTGGTAGTGAAACCATACTTAGGAAATTTCACATAGAACTATTATTTGCACACCTGCCTGATCGAATTTGATTTTCTACACTCGCTGTATGAATGTAACATTCCTTATAGAAACTAAGGGATGTTAGGGTAAACATTGTATCTAAGATTATTTTAAGTTTGAGGGGATTGCGCTATGATTTACAATACTAGGCAAAAGCCAACACAAAAGTTTCAGAATTAAGATTTTAAAACTAGGGTTTTGTTAAACTTTTACTCATGCTTTTTAGAAATTTGGACCCAATAATGTTTTGAACTTGAGTACATTTGTGTACCGTATTAAAGGACACGTTCCAATTAAAGACAGGCAAAACCATATTTGATGATAATATTAAATATAAATAAATAATAATAGAATAAAGTTCTACTTTGATTTTGAAATATTTACCTTGCCACCAGAGACTATCTACCTCTGTCTATATATACCAGTAAATTGTAAGTACAATCCATCGCTAGGGTTTTTTAGTCAAAATGATAACCAGTGACAAAAAAATTTTTCATGTGGAAATACGCCACTAGAGATGAAACGTGCCAGAAAATAATAATAAATACATACTAGAAGTAGATACAGGTTTATCAAACCTTTCGCCAGGTACTAGCCTCAATTGTATAATACACAATACCGAGGAAGTATGAAATTTTCTTTTTTAACACAAAGCCCCACTACGCCACAAGTATAGGTAAATATAAAAAGCAAAAGTGTGCAAATATCGCTGTTAATAGGTGCATAATGATGCAAACTGAGTAAGTATAGAAAAAGTACCAAGATAAAAATATGTATAAGAGTACTTAAAAAACGTTATTATTGAAAAAGGAATTTATTGACAATGTGTGTATACTGTTATTGTAAGAAAAGAAGTATGTCTACAATGTGTGTATAATAATATTGTAGAAGTATATTGAAAATATATGTATAATGTTACTGTAGAAAAATTAAATATGTGAACAATGTGTATACAAGAATATTTAATGAAAAAGTTTTTCTAAGGAAAAAATATATTTGTTAAAGAATGTCGAAATAGGTACATTATAAATAGGAACTACAGTATGGCCGTAATTTCAAGACTGATATATCGCTGGGGTATTTAAGTTAACGTTATAAATGGGCATTAAATAAATATCTCTTCAATTATCTAACAGCTTGAAAATGTAGTTCATGTTAGAACGAAGTTATATTAAAGTTATGTAAAAATAATGCAATGAAATAAATGTAATGAAATAATACACACGGTACAGAGGATATAATGATGAGTAAATAAATGAGATAGAAAGATTTTTTTTTTGTATCGAGAAACAGATTATAAATGCACACAATTTTCTTAATATAAATCTTATTTTAAGTTGACAGATTAAAAAGGCGTGGTAGTATGTGGGGGCTAAAAGTAGTCAAATGAAAGGTATGAAATAAGAATATCAATCTTATAATTTTTCTAGTATAAAAGCTACTAATGATCATTAACATTGGATAATAAAACGTATATACATACGATGAACTTAAAAATCACTAAATATCATAGTTATGCAAATATCCATTTTACTTAGTCGCTTAAAAAATCTCAACAATAATACTATTTTATACTTATACTATTCTTTAACTTTGAGAAAAAAAAATTAAAAAAGGGAAAAATAGTAGTTAAGAGGTCTTGAAATAAATACCTACATCATTATATTTTATAATTAAGGATAAATTGTAATAGATTAACAATTCCCTATTGTAGTATAGATCGGTAATATTTAAATATTAATAAGAAATGAAAAAATTAAATTGTGACAAAGATATAACTTAGATAATAAATAAATAGATTAGATAAATTAAACTTTAATTATCGATGAATGTTATAAAAGAATTATTTTTAAATATAAGGACTTACTTGGGTTATATTCTTTGTTTCATGTTGAATGGACACGGAGCACTGACGATGGCAAATGACCCACTCCACACGAACCCCAGAATTGGCAGCTAACCCTTACACACAATGTGGCCAGATCGAGGAATTGGAAAAGGTTGAGTACACCAATACCCATATCGCAGTCCCAGGATAAGATGTTTTTTTGTCTCTCAGAAAAAATTCCGGTACGAGTTTCGTCTTCTGTTCACAAATGTTTACACTGGTTTTCGTAAACAGTAACTAGAAAAATAAGCAACAAGGGGTACATAAACATCTATTGGCCTAACAGTTAATATGGGCCATTCACCTTCTACAAGATAAGAAAATGTAACAGGTCAAGAAAGCTGACTTACTTACCTACTAATTTCCACCTGGAGATTCCCAGCTAATAACTTCAACCGATGCTGAAAATGGGTTCCACAATTCGCCACATAGTGTTAAAAAGTAAAATAAAACAAACAATAAAACTCCGCGCGATATCAAACCAAAGGATAGCCGACGGGAAGCGCGACCTACATAAAATAATATGTGGATAGTGCTGCCAATATCTTGAACTAAAAATAACTTACGTGAATTAGAGTGCGGAAAGAGACAGGACCGAACTAAGCCAGTGCTATAAAAATGTGTACCAAAAACTTTTTATTAATTGACTCTATTAAAAGACTAAATTTTGTTTTATTATTGTTGATTTTCCTTTATATTATTTGCTATTTTATTTTTCAGATATTGTATATTATTTGTATGACATGCGGTGTGTTCCACCACATATAATTATTATATGCTTTATATTTTCTTATTTTTAATTGTTTTTATAAACGTTTTGTAATTGTATTTTTATAGCATTTTAACTAATTACCGGCAGTTAAAGCTGGTGGCCAGCTATTCGGAAGGGGGAAATGTGTCAAGTAGTAATAATTATTCTGCACTATAAAATTAACCAAAATACTTTTTAGCATATTCTCTACAAAATATAATTTTCAAATATTCAATAATAAATTAAATAAGTCGCAAAACTAAATCGATAAATAAATTCTACATTCTTTCCAAGTTAAATTTTATCATTCATATTTTATTTCTACAATATAAATTCGCTATTTAACAAGCATAAAGGATGTAAAGTTTCATATTTCAATATCAGCTTGTAACCGCGTTGAGACATAAACTTTAAGTCTACCTTTATAGGAATATTGCTGAATAAGTATTTAGGAATCATATAAATAGTCCAGGATTGATACACACATTACTTACTTACTTATTGGTAGTCAGTCAATGAGCACCTACCTGACGCATCTCCCCCATTATGGACTGGTAAGATCTTTTTATTTTATATTTTTTATTATTTGAACTATTTTCCTTGTTTGTTATTTTTACCTGCAATAAAATGTTGGTATCTTTTTGTTTTACATCTTTATTTTACTTATAATTTAATCTCTCGCAAGCCAAGCACCCCCGGCTCGTGACAATATGTATAAAAGAGTGCCAATCGGCATCACCAGTGCTCCAGAGGTGTTTCAAAAAACTATAGGTAACTTAATCGGTAAACTAAATTTAGATTGGGTACTGGTTCATGCGGATGACATGTCGGTTCTGTTTCCTCACTGGGATTATTTCAAATGCTTTCTTTTTTGATTGTTGTCTATTAATACTGAATATTCTAATGTTATAGTAACAATCCGTTACTAAGCACATGTTGCAAATAACTCAAAATTTTTGTTGAATTTCATATTATATAAACATATTTACTAGATTAGAAAAACCACATGCATATATCCAAAATTATTACAAAACACTATTCTCTACCTAACCGATTCTATCTTATATTATGGAACATGGAGACAAAACTATTTTTGAAACGAAAATACATCCAACACTACTTAATCGGCAAACAATAAATCATAAAAATTGTAATCGTTTGATAAGTCAAAATCAAATAATTTGTTTATAAAACACGTACGATACTGTAGCTGTCAGAACAGTCCTCTCCTTCTAATCCTAGAAATACACAATTGTCTGTGACTTCACGAAAAACCTGCTTGCTTCTAACAGAAATCCTCTTGATTGACCTTCTGCGTAAATTGTCTGTGCCTGTTTACAATTATTACACAAAATTACCTTTTTTATGACGAAATCACAGTGAGACTTGTCTTCTTTATACTACTTCCAATTAAGCTTACCGCCACTACAACTCCTCAGCTTTGTTTTATACCCTCAATTCCTTATTCTTCAGATTAAAACTTGTCAATTCTTTTCTTACTTGTCAGAACAAAATTATTCTCCCATCCCTTTATTTATGTTTCCATCACAACCCTTTTTTAAAAAATACGTACATGATTTCTACATAATTTGGATATCTACATGTATACTGTTACTTATTATTTCATATTCCCTACATGCACTTAAATCATTCCAAATTGCTACTTGTCCCCTCCAGGGAGGTGTGAGACCTTGTCGTTGGTGGAGGGGCTCAAGTAGCTGCGGTGACCCTGAGAGCAATGCCGGCGGGAGTCTTGCAAATGGCTCCCGGTAGGGTCGCCCAAGCCGGTAAGGTCGAAGGAGAGCAGTGAAAACTAAGGACAGCTCAACCTCAGGATCTACACTGAGAAGTGGGGTAACGGGAAATGGCGCACCCGGGGTTAATCCGAGCTACGAGTGAGCTGTGCCACTTACTCGCTAAATACCGTAATTACAGCTCACACTTCAACGACCTCTGTGGAAATGAAAAAAATGGCACCACAGGGAAATGTCGTGTCGAAACTGTGATCGGGGGACTTGCCTTAACTGGCCGGACCACGAGGAGAAAACCTCTATAACAAACCGACAGCGAAGTCGTTAAAACCTGTGGATACAGGGCGACCTTCACAGTATGTAGCCTTGTCCTCGGAACGGGCGTCACCCGAGGGCCGACCGAGATTACGTCCCGACTCGTGGGAATGGCTATGAGTAGTAAATTGAAACAAAATGTAACAGGGCAGACTAGTATCAACAATACAACAAGGGGTACCTTGCGGTTGATGACCACTAGTCAAACAAGAAGGAGTAACTCTGTGTCAGAAGACACCCTCAGAAAGAGGAAGCAATTTGACACTTCGATAGAGTTTACAGATGATAGTGCAAATCCTTACAAGAAAAAGGAGAATCCGGTAGTGTTTGTTTTGCTGGAGGCACTGGACTGTATAACGAAAAACCAAAATATCTTGGGGAAGCTTGTGGAGAACAATCCTAACAACAACAAGGAGATCAAAGAGGCCGTAAGTAGGCTAAGTGTAATGTAGAGACTATTAATAGAAAAACCGTTAGAGAATGGTTAGATGAAAATAAATGGGAGACGATAGAAAAACAGACGTACGACACAGAATGTCAAACGGATAAAGAAAATGCTGACAGACAGGTCACTAGGGTCGATGTGGCAACACAAGCAGGTAGGGAACAGAATTTCTGTCCTACTCCGCACCCTCGCCAGATAGCCTCGATCAAAGAGATCAGGGATGCTATCGGCAAAATTAAGAACTATAGCGAGTACAAAAAGCTGGCTGATCGAGAATGGCACCCACAGGTCTATGAGAGGGTGTCAGATAAAGTAGGAAATCCGGTTTGGGAAACGGAGGAAAATGACTTGGCATTATGCGCCGATGGAAGTGATCTCCTGGAAAAGGGGATAGGTAGGCAATTTAAACTAAGATTTCCTGAGCTGGTCAACATCGAGCATAACAGAGGAAATAAGGAAGGCTTCACGTATGTTAAGTACGAGACAAGCTCTGAAATGGCAGGGAAGACGAGTGAAGTAGTTAAACGCTTTGTTTATCTAATAACGATGGAAGATACAGAAGAAGGCACCTACAAAAATATAAAGAAATGGAAAGAATGGTTGGTGGCGAACAACCGAAACAGAGTGGCGCTTCCTAGAACAGAAAAGAACTGGGAAAGGATAAAGAAAATGGTAGATATTGCCATGAATGGAGATAAATGTGGTGGTGTACTCCCTCCAAAATAAGGGAGGAAGTGACAAGGAGGAAATGCCGCACAAAATGGGAGGGGTCAAGATACTCCCATTGCAAGGGTCAGAAATACCGGAGGAAATAGAGCAAGAAAAGATAGGGATGTTTTATTTCTTAGGGAAGAAGGAGTGTCATATAAAGACCTCCTAATGAAAATCAAAGGGGTAGACCTAAAAGCCACGGGAGTGGACGTGACAGCCCTAAGGAAAACAAGGAATGGCGAGATGTTAATTGAAGTAAAGGGTGGTAGTGGTGCCGCAAACCCACTAAAGGATGCAATTGAAAAAGTAGGCGGGGTGACGGTAAGAATGAAAAAAGCAGGAAGGGTTGTAACCATAAGAGATCTGGACGCCACCATTAGTATAGAGGAAGTTGGGAAGATGATAGCAGAAGAAACAAAGCTAAAGGAAGAACAAATAGTCGTGGAAAGACTGAGACCAGCATTTGGAGAAAACCAGACTGCTGATGTGAGACTGCCAGAGAAAGCCGCGATAGAGCTGCTCCAAAAAGGAAGTGTGAGAGTGGGATGGATTCAGTGCAGAGTACGTGAGAGAGTGGATGTACATATGTGCTATAAGAGTTGGGAGTACGGACACACTAAAGTGAACTGCAAGGGCCCAGACAGAACGAAGGCTTGCCTTAAATGTGGAGTGGAGGGACATCAAGTCCGAGAATGCAAAGGCACGGCGTACTGCCCTAAATGCGATAAAAGTGGGCATCGTGCGGATTCAGCGGAATGTCCGCTATATAGGAAAGCGCTGAACGGGGCAGAGCGTGGGGAAGAGGGTAGCCTGCTGCCTTCAAAGTGAGGCAGGTTAACATAAACAGATGCCGGGCCGCTCAAGACCTGTTGTGTGCTGTGGGTAGGCAAACGGGAGATGAGGTCCTCATAGTAAGTGAGCCAAATATGCAATGATAGGTAATAACAGACCTGGACGGTATACTGATGAGAATGTGGATGCAGCTATAGGAATTCTGAATAGGACTATTAGTGTATACCGAAGTGGGAGAGGACATGGATTTGTATGGGTGGAGCTGAAAGAAGAGATAATATTCAGCTGCTACTTCTCACCCAATGCAGGTTTAGGAGACTTAGAATGGTCCCTGCAAGAGCTGCAGGACACGATCATGGAAGAGGGCAGGAGATCGGGAAAAGATATCATTGTAGCTGGCGACTTCAATGCTAGGGCCCCAGAGTGGGGGATGGAGGAGGTGAATGCTAGGGGCAACCTCGTTGTGGACTGGATGGCACAGAATGATCTGCAGGTGCTCAACGAAGGTTCGGTGTTCACATTCGTGCGAGGGGAGGGTGGCTCCATTCCGGATATAACATTGGCCTCAGCGGGCGCTGCTAGGAGAACAAGCGGATGGAGAGTCTTGCGAGAGGAAGAGACGCTAAGCGACCACCGCTACATCGGGTACGTGGTGGGGCAGCAGGAGAGAACGCCGGTGATACGGGTGAGTGGATGGAAGCTGGGTCTACTAGACAGAGAGACCTTCAAAGGCTCACTAGAAGAACAGGTGAGAGGTGGCATGGTGACGACGAATGAAACCCTGATAAGGGTGGTCTCTAGAGCTTGTGACCAAGCAATGCCCAGAAGAAGAACGGCGAGGACCAAAAGGGGAGTGTATTGGTGGACAGACGATATCAACAATCTCAGGAGGCAATGTGTGGCAGCCAGAAGAAGGTGTGTGTGGAAAATAGGAGGCAAGGAAGAGAGGCTGAAAACCTAGCTACCCAAGACTACCGAGAAGCAAGGAAAAGACTCAGAGATGCGATAAAAGATTCCAAAAGGAATAAATGGAGGGAGGTGTGTGAGGATATTGACAGGAACGTGTGGGGTGACGGGTATAAAATTGCGACCCGAAGTATGAGAGCCACCCCTCCCGCAATCCCAGGAGAAAGGATAGAGGAAATAGTGGGCGTCTTATTTCCTGCGAGGGAAGAAGTCAGATGGGGAGCCACGGAAGTGGGGGACGTGCCCCCCTTTATAGAGGAAGAGCTTAAGGCTGCTTGTAGCAGGCTTAAAAGTGGTAAAGCTCCGGGCCCAGATGATATCCCACCCGAGATAGTGAAGATAGTTGCAGAGGAGTATCCCGTGGTCACCCTGAGAATTATGAACCAGGCGCTGGGGAGTGGGGTTTTTCCCGACAGATGGAGGAAGGCAAGGCTGGTATTGATACCAAAAAGGAATAAACCGCCAGAGGAACCGTCTTCTTACAGGCCATTGTGTTTGTTGGACGCATGGAGCAAGTTGCTAGAATACCTTGTATTGGGAAGACTAGAGACTGAAATAGAGCAGAAAGGAGGATTGGCGGATAATCAGTATTGTTTTAGGAAAGGCAAATCGACGGTGGATGCTGCAAGGAGGATTACGGAGATTGCGAGGGAGGCCATGAACTCTAAAAGGATCTGTGACCCTGGATGTCAGAAATGCGTTTAACACGGCGGGATGGGCTGAGATTGTCAGTAGTCTGAGGAGAGTGAGAGTAGCTCCTTATCTGCTCAGAATCATTAAGAGCTATCTGGAGAACAGAAGAATTGGATGGGAGGCAGAAAACGGAGCACACAGGGATCGGTCCTGGGTCCGACCTTGTGGAATTTAATGTTCAATGACGTCTTACAGCTGCCTCTGGAGGGCGGTGTTACGGTGACAGGGTACGCCGACGACTTGGCCATAACAGCTACAGGAAACTGGATGGTTGGAGTAGAGGCAGGGGTAAATGAAACCATCAGGAGAATAGAGCGGTGATTAAATGGGGTGCTAGAACTAGCCCCAGAGAAAACAGAGTGCATCATCGTTACGAGGAAAAGAATTCTACCACCCTTCACAGTAAGAGTAGGGCAGGTGGAGATTAGACCTAGCAGGGGCTTAAAATATCTAAGAATATGGTTAGACCCGCGGCTAACCTATGGGTTACATGCACTGAAGACAGCAGAAAAGGCGGGGAAAACCGCCTCTGCCCTAGGGAGGCTTATGAGTAACACGTATGGGCCCAAGGCTAGCAAAAGAAGGGTATTATGCAGCGTGGTACATTCCATTTTACTGTAAGCGGCCCCAGTATGGGAGAGCTCGATGGCGGTACAGAGCACCAGAAGGAGGCTTGAGAGAGTACAGCGGAGTGCTGCACTCAGAGTTTGCAGTGCTTACAGAACTGTGTCGTATGAAGCAGTCCTGGTGCTAGCGGGGGTCCCCCCGAAAGATCTACTGGCCAAGGAGAGAAGAGAGGTGTATGAAGGGACGGGGAAGCAAGAGGCAAGGGAGAGACTCCTCGAGAGATGGCAGACTAGTTGGAACAACTCAACTAAAGGGAGGTGGACAAGATGACTTATTCCAAATATAAGAACGTGGATGGAGAGGGGGCATGGAGAGATGAGCTTCCACCTCACCCAGGCTCTCACGGGACATGGTTGCTCTGTGGAATATTTCTTTGATATAGGAAAGGTTGACACACGGGAGTCTGTGTATTGTGGGGAGAACGACGACGCAGAACATACCTTATTCTACTGCAACCGGTGGAGGTCCGAGAGATCAGGAGACTATTGGAACCCTGACAACTTAATTAGGTATATGCTGGAATCGGAGGGGAACTGGGAAAATGTAGCACATGCTCTAAATAGAACAATGAGGACAAAGGAAGAGGATAGAAGAAATCTAGCCCCGAACCCCTAATTGCTTTAACAGATGGGGGATGTAAGGGAACACGTGGGAAGTTTTACTAACACCAATAAAAGACGAATGACCCGTGGCCTGATGGAAAGCGAAAGCAATTCCAGGTTACGTGGAAACACTAATCCAGGAGGGGTTTTAGTCGGTAGGAGTCCGACACTACCCGGTGTGGGCAGACCCTAGCGCCGGGTGTCCATGTAGGATTTCCCCTCCACCATAAAAAAAAAAAAAAAAAGCTACTTGTAACTTTTTTATGCTTGAAATATTATTGAATACTAAAATGTATGACATTTTTAATTAAAATATATATAATATTTCCCCTTAATAAAATACAGCGCAATATATATATATATATATATATATATTGTGCTGTTCTATTTTTTATTGAACTTAATAATTTGCAGTACTAATCAAACTTCAACTTGTTTATTTCCAATAGATAAAAAAAAAAACTTTAAAACCAAAAGATCAAATTAAAATCTCTTACCTTTTGATCCGAAAGTATGTCAAAATATTTTTTATTTTTTTTTAGATTTGATTTATTTCCCAAAAATTAATGTTACATAACAATAATAATGCAATAATATGCTCATATAAGTACATAGGTGCGCCTTAATCAAGACATAAAGGAAAGAGCATTTACTTAAATAGGTTCAATCTTAATAAAAATACAATGCACATACTTAAATAAATTCAGACATTATAAATATACAATAATACAATGCTTTAGAAGTAAACCCTTTGAAAACCTTTTATGGATTAAATATTGTAGTGAAGTATTCTTCTAAGGTATAGAACACATAATTATTTAAAACTTTCTTTAGCCTAATTTTGAATAAGTTTTCGCTGTTTATGCAAGTAATAGAATTTGGTAGGTGATTATAAATTTTTACTCCGGAGTATAAAGGACCTTTCCTATTTGCGACATATCTATAGTTTGGTGCAATTAGTTTTGTATTAGATCTGGTATTGTAATCATGGATATCAGCGGATGTCGATATTGTGTTTCATTTTCTGTAAATTATTATAGATAATTTATATATATAAAGATTAACTACAGTTGGTATATGTAAGTTTTTAAACGCCGTTCTACAGGATTCTCTCGGATGAATACCACAAATTGTTCGCACAGCACGTTTCTGTGTCACTAAAATTTTTTGAAGACAAGTTGCGTTTCCCCAAAATTCTACACCATATTGCAGTATGATTTGAAAATATGCAAAATACACAGATAGTGCCGCTGCAATGTTGATATTTTCTTTGATGTTCTTTATTGCATAAATTGCACGTCCAAGTCTTTTATTTAAATCAGAAATATGCGTCGACCAATTTAACGATTTATCAATATATATTCCTAAAAATTTAGTATCAGTTACTGATATTATTTGTCCTAGGTCAGTTTGAATATTTATATCTAAGGCTAGTGTGTGGGATTTTTCAAATGTTATATTCATTGTTTTTTCAACATTTAAGAGCAGTTTATTAGCATGAAACCAGTTTGTAATGCCATTCATTGCGTCTTCACTTTTAACTTTAAGATCGTCCAAATTATCATCATTCACTATGATACTGGTATCATCAGCGAACAATGAAAATTGTAACGAAGGAAAATTATCAACAAGATCATTTATGTATATTAAAAATAATACTGGACCTAATATGGACCCCTGTGGAACTCCAAATGTGATATCTTTTGCTTCCGTGATAACAGTTTTTCCAATTCCCTGAGATTCGTCATAAAGTCTGACATGTGCAGATCTATGTTTTAAATATGAAGTAAAGCACAGAAGTGGTGTACCGCGTATTCCGTAGTAATTGAGCTTCATTAGTAAAATATTATGACCTACACAGTCAAAAGCCTTAGACAAATCGCAGAAGATACCCATAGGAATATGTTTATTTTCTAGGATATTATTAATATAATTTATTAGTTTAAATGCAGCGTCAGATGTGCTACAATCTTTTTTGAATCCAAACTGAAATGGTGTTAAGATTTTAAATTTTTCTAAATAGTTTACTAGCTGTTTTTTTACTACTGCTTCTAATATTTTAGAAATTGTAGGCAAAAGGGAAATAGGTCTATAATTCGAAATATTATATTTGTTGCCTTTTTTAAAAAGCGGCTTAATGGTTGCTATTTTAAATTTATCTGGAAATATCCCCTGGGAAAGTGATAAGTTTACAATATGTGTTAAGGGTTTCTTTAAAACTGAAATGTTTTCTTTTATTAATGTAATTGGAATTTCATTCCATCCAAATGATTCTTTAGGTTTTAAGTGCTTAACAATTTCAATTACCTCATTTTCCGTAACCGGCATAAAGTACAGAGAGTCCAGGGTATTTTTGTTTATTTTTTTAATATAGTATTCGGCAGAGTGTATGCTTTGTAAATCAGATGTTAGTGTTTCGGCAATGTCCACAAAAAAGTCAATAAATTTAGTGGCTACTTGACATGGATCTTTTATTATTATATCATTCTCAGACAGCACAATATGTTCTTGCCTGTTAGAATTTTTTCCCTGAAGGTCGTTTATGATATCCCAAGTAGTTTTTATTTTATTACTAGAGTGTAGAATTTTATTACTAAAATATAATTTTTTTGCAGCGTGAATAACTTTTTTTAAAATCTTACAATATAATTTAATGTAGTTTATAAAACCACGACCTTTACATACTTTATTTTGTTTTAGATAAATTAAATCGCGCTTCTGCTTGCACGAAATTCGAATACCTGTAGTTAGCCAGCTATTATTAGTTTTTTTTGAAATATTAATTTTTTCCATGGGAAATGCTTCATGAAAACAATCCAGAAAAAGAGAATAGAAGGTATCGTTTGCCAAATTTGCGTCAGTGTATTCCTCTATGGTGCACCAATTTATAGCCTTCAGCAAATTTTGAAACTTTATTTTATTTTTTTCGGTAATTATTCTTTTTTCTGTAAATTTATGATTACTTAACAAATTGCTATTATTTACTATTTTTAAGATTTGGCCTTTATGATCTGAGAGACCCAGATCTATTACTTGTGAATTATATTGTGCATTTATATTTGTTAAAATATTGTCAATAATTTTGGATGATGTAGATGTTATTCTTGTAGGTTCGGTTATGGTAATTTTTAAGTCATATATATTTAAAATCGATTCTATATCATTTGTAATGTTACAATTTTCTGAAAAGTTTATATTAAAGTCACCACATATAATAAAGTTTTTATAGTGTAATTGGTTTAATTCAAATAGTAGTTCGTAGAAAGAGTCCAAAAATATTGTTGTGTCGCCTACGGGGGCTCTGTACAGACAAATAACAGTGTACTTACTTTTTTTACTATGGACAACAGTGAATTCAAAATGCAATTCTCTTTGTTCAGTTTTCAAATTGTTTACTTCCATAAAATCACTACAGTTTCTGGCGTATATTATTAATTATTATTATTATTTTTATTATTATTATTAGCCGTTACTCGAGTCCGAGTATAAAAATGTTACAGTCGATAGATTGTGTACAATAAAAAAAAAACAAGTAAAAGGTGTAGTCTATTGTAATTCCCATTCATCTAAGGTGCACACGATTATGGCTATAGAGGCCAATTCGGGAGAGCACATGTCGACCGCAGTCAGGACAAACATAGACCTGGTTAGGTCTTGGATTCGGCCTTCTTGCAGCAACATTTCCTTGATAGCTGGCCACAACCCCTCGCCATTCGGTTCTGTCCGCTGCAAGTTGTTCCCATTGCTCGTCTGCAATACCGCAGGATTTTAGATTTTCATGGAGAGCGTCTTTGAACCTCTTTCGTTGACCGCCACGCTTTCTTCTACCGCTTAGCAATTCACCATAAAGTGTACATTTAGGAAGGCGGTTATCATGCATACGATGAACGTGACCTGTCCATCTTAGGCGTGCTCTTGAAATAAGCACCTCAATTGGAAGGCTGTTTGCTCTCCTGAGTACTTCCACGTTTGATATGTGATGGAACCAACGGATTTTCATCATACTTCTGAGGTGTCTTTGCTGAAAACGTTCTAATTCTTTCACATGACGATGGTAAGTGACCCAGGTTTCACATCCATATAGCAGTGTTGGAATGACAACTGCTCTGTAGACAGCCATTTTCGTTGACAAAGCAAGGTCGTGGTTGTCAAATACTCTCTCTCTAAGTCCCCAGAGTGCTCTAGATGCAGCGTTAATTCTATTACGAATCTCGCTGTCCATGTTTGCTTTGTCATTAACAACGTTGCCTAAGTAATTGAACTGATCCACCACTTCAAGAGAATTTTCGTTAAGTGTAATGTCTATTTGGTTCACTTGATGAGGAGTTGACATAATCTTAGTCTTTCCAATGTTGATTTTAAGTCCCAAGGACTCATAGCTCTGGGCATACACATCTAAAAGTTCTTG
The DNA here is from genome assembly GCA_963675555.1 of Leptura quadrifasciata. Classification (NCBI taxonomy): domain Eukaryota; kingdom Metazoa; phylum Arthropoda; class Insecta; order Coleoptera; family Cerambycidae; genus Leptura; species Leptura quadrifasciata. Next base: position 84,926,456 of record OY776676.1, read on the forward strand.
AAGTTCTTCCGGCGTAGAGGCTAAAAGTGCACAGTCATCCGCATACTGGAGATCACAAATGAGTCGTGTGCGTGTCTTCGTGAAAGCTCTAAAGCGCCCTATGTTAAAGAAACCGCCATCAAAACGGTATCTGAGACCTATTCCTCTGACTGTCAGTTTGTTGTCAACAATAATTGTTAGAGCAGTGGTAAACAAATTAAAAAGTAGGGGTGCCAGGATACATCCCTGCCTAACTCCAGTGAGGGTTTGGAAAGGTTCGGTTGCCTCATTATTATACATAACCTGGGCGTTGTTGTTTGTATGTAGACTGCGACATACTTCCACAAATTTTCTAGGGATACCTAAGCGGAACATAATTTTCCAGAGCACTTCCCTGTCCACCGAGTCAAACGCCTTAGTCAAATCAATGAAGGCCATGTGAATTTCTCCTTGATGTTCGAGTGCTTTTTCTTGAAGCTGTTTAAGTGTGAAGATTAAATCCGATGTGCCTCGGTTTGGTCTAAAGCCACTCTGTGTTTCAGGAAGTAACTTTTCCATAACAGGTGTTAGCCTATTTGCCATCGCTTTAGTGAGTATCTTCCCTCCAACAGCCAGGAGAGCTATACCCCTGTAATTTCCACAGTCCGCAGCGCTCCCTTTGTTTTTGAAGAGGTTGATTAAAAGTGTATCACGAAACTCCTGCGGAGCTTGACCACTTTCCCACACAACATCAAACAGTTTTTTGAGGTAGAGTATGAGCTCTGACGACACAGCTTTAAAGATCTCAGCTGGGAGTGAGTCGGCGCCGGGAGATTTGTTATTTTTTTAGCTGCCCAATGGTGGTTAAGATCTCTTCCGTTGTTAGTGGTTTATCTAAGTCTTCGAAGGTGTCATATTGAGGGATAAGATTTATAATATCGTGATCGGCTTGACTTTGCTGGTTAAGAATGTTAGAGTAGTGTTCTTTCCATCGGGCTCTTATTTCCTGGTCTTCTTTGAGGAGATTTCCATTTAAATCTTTAATAGGGCACATATTTTTCCGACTGGGGCCGTACACTGCTTTTACTCCTTGAAAGAAATTCCTGTAGTCGTGTGAATCGGCGTACCTTTGAATTTCTCTGGCCTTGCTTGCCCACCACTCGTTCTTTATTCTTCTGATTTCGCGTTGCGTTTCATGCTTAGATTGGGTAAAAACTTCTGCTTTTGATGAGTCGTTGGGGTGGTTGATAGCGTTTTGGAAGGCAATATGTTTGCGGTCAAGAAGTTCTTGTATAAAAGCTTCATTATCATTGAACCAGTCCTCCTGTTCTTTACTTGCTGCAGTGCCAAGAATTTCCTCACTCGCACTTTTTAAACTGTCTTTAATTTGTGTCCAGGTAGCAGCGACATCTACAGAATTGGTTTCTTCTAGTGCACTCAAATTCTCTTGAACGTATATTACAACTCCGCCGTGTGCCTTTTTTTCTCGGCAGTAAAGACCTACTATTTTATAATTATCTATGTTAAGAAAATTCTTTTGTTCATATTTCATCCAAGTTTCAGAGAAACATATTAAGTCGTTGGCGGAATTTTCTTGTGGCAAAATGTTATTAAGCCAAATATTAATTTCATCGATTTTGTTAGTCACACATTGTATATTGTAATGTAATATTGTAAAATTTGAAATATTATTCTCGATAGTATTCTCTTCCTTACTATTGTTCGTTTTCTTGCTGTTTGTTTTTACTTGGGATGGTTTTGGGGTAAGGGTCTCTTCAATAAAAGCCGATTTTGGTATCTCCTTCATGAACTTGCTTACTCCTGTGGTACGGTCGGGCATGTCTGCTTCGGTGGAGCGGTCGAAACGGAATGAAATCTGCAGGACTGTTGTCATTTCCTTTACCATATATTGTAGTATTTCGCCTGCTTTATTTATGTTTTGGGAACTCCCACTTTCCTTCGTTTTCGTTTTTCTGCTCCTTCGCTTCTGTATTATTTTTCTCTATATTACCGTTACTGTGTCCGTTCATTGTATCATGACTTGAACTAGGCTGGTTAGTTATTCTTTTTTCTACTTTATTTTCTTCGATGTTCTTACTTCTAGTCCTTTGCTGGTTGACTGCTAATTTATTATCTGTCTCGTTGAATGTTTTCTTCGCGATGATGTTTTTTTTATTTTCTTTTGGGTGTGATTTTTCCATATTTTTATATTCGTTTGACGTTAATAGGCCAATTAACTCGATATTACTTTCTCTTAATTGTATTACTTCATTTTCTAACTTTGTAATTTTTTCTTCTAGTTTTGTAGTTTCATTTTTAATACACGGTATTAATAATTTCCTTAAACTCACTACTTTTTATAAATGAGATTATTGTTCCGTCTTGTTTCGATCTTAAGTCGGGCATTTTACAACCACTGTAGGTACAAGCTAGAGCTTAGTAAAAACACGTGCGAACCCGGCGACGGTCACTTAACACTTAACACTTAATGGGCCGGCTAGCTTATCTTTCCCTTCAGGAGCAGGTTCAAATTCAGTTCCTATTTAAAATGAAATTTTTATTAAAGTAAAATTTTTAATCTGATATAAATAATTTATTTTCTTTGATATTTAGATAATTTAGCTTTATAACAGGTTCGAAAGTCTAATACACTATTTAAATTTTAATATACAACCTTGTCCAAAAATTAAATACACAAAAACCTTCCTTCTTCGTAGCTACACTCTTCTCTTTCCAAATCCAACAATTCTCTTTTCATTAATTCTTCACCTTATCTCGTCCTTATCTCCTCTGCTACTCCAATCCACAATAACACCTCTACCTTCTTATTTACAGTATATTTTTCTCTTCTTCGCTGATCTCCACAATTTCTGACTTTCCATTCAATTTTAAAATTCTTAATCCTTGTTTATTATTTTTCTTCTTCACTCCCTAATTTTCACTTGTTCTTTTTTTTCTTAAATTTGTTTTCCAATTTTACAACCTCTCTTTTATCTGTTGTTTACTGTTCTATATAACTAAATATCAAAGTATCCAAAATAAACAAAACAAAACACCATATGAATTTTGATTAATTTCATTCCAAACATAACCTAACTTAAACCTCCTTGTCTTTCTCCAGGAAAACATTTACTAACCATAAAAATAAAATTTCCTACCTAAAAGAAATGTCATAATGACTTAAATGTCAGAAATTATTTTAACAACAACTTAATAACTACTAACATAGATGTCAGTATCAAACTAACTGTTGACATCAAATAAAAAACTTTAAAACTATTAAAACAACTCTAAACAAATATTAACATTCTAAAACACATACCTTTCGGATCTTTAGCTAATTTAAATAAATTTTGAAAACCATCTAAAGGAAATAAACAAATTCAAACCCTGATTCAGCAAATAACACAAACATGCAATCTTCGTAATTGTCCAATACGCAAATACATAGCATTTTCCCTCCCCAAATTATAAGCTTTTACTTATGTAAAACTGTTTAATTTTATTCAATTATGCCGTATTTGCAAAATACTGTATTTATCATCAGTTTTGTTGTGTTTTCTTTGTGTGTTTTAATTTGTCAAATATTTCTTTAATCTGTCGTTGTCAAAATATGTCACATTGTCAGCTAAAATTTTTCTAGGAGTACCTACAGTTTTAAAATAATTAGAAAAGATTAGAAAGTATTCTACAAACCATATTTGTATTACATTTTTTGTGAGATATACCTTTGTGAGTTTTGTAATGCGTTTTTTAATAATAATTTGACTTAACTGGAATGCAATTAATAACTTTAATTATAATATTGTTAAATTTTATATCATTAAACTCGGGAAATCCGTTCGAATATGAACCCATGTCAACTCCCGCACACGTGTATCATAATGAGAATAAACATTTTGTTTGGAGCTTGGATATTTTAAAATTAAAATTGACCATATGGGGTAACTTCACCATTCATATACTTTTGGAGAACTGATGCGTCTCCGCAGGTATTACATTTTCATTTATCATTTATAATCATACTTATTTTCATATATGTTCCGGTAACTATTGACCGTTTTATGTAATTCATTATTTATTTATTCCGCACTTAAAACTACATTTCCCTTGGTCCAAACAAAATATCTCTGCACAATATAACATCAAATGCTGAGGGCAGGCATAATGACCAACTCGTCTCCATTGCCATTGCTCTCAAATATCAAATTACAACGATCTTTATTTACATTACCCTTTACTACGTCATTACATATTATTTCAAATTTATATTCACGCTTATTTATCACTAGTATATTTTTCATTATATCCCACAAATCCAAATTATTTTTGTTAATAGATCCGTGTTTGTATATAGTGTATAATTCCGTGTAAAATTTCCTATTCATGTCCCTTTCAGTATTTTTCTTATTGCTCCTGTTCCAATTATTTCCAGTGCAAAATTTCTTCCTCGTCTTGAAGTTTTTGTGTTTTCTTTTTCCAAATATTTTGACTTTCTTGTTTTCTTTTTATACTTTATTTCGACGTTTGAAGGGTATAGGATAAGTTTTACATTTAAACGGTTTACTTTCATCTACTATCAACTTGTGTACATAACTTTTAGCTATTCTCGGTTTGTAATTTATTAACGATATATAATTTTGTAACAATTTTCTTACTAGATTTTCATATTTAGTAGGACAATTTATCTCCAATCTTTTAGGCATTTTATAATTATTCATTTCATATGTAGGCTTATATGTTTCATCATTTAAATCATTTAAATTATTATTATTATTACAATTACCTATATAACCCACTATGTTTAACTCATTTTTATTAAATATTTTCACCGCAGTACCTTTTAAAACTAGGAACTTTTCCCCAAAATCTATTTTTGCCTTAAGTCGTGATAAAATATCTTCACCAATTATGACATCAAAACTCAAATTGTCAACAATTACAAACTCGCCTCTAAAACGTATCTCTTTTACTTCAAAATCTAAATTTATGATTTTATTGCATTCTGTGAATTTCTTACCATTTGCATTTAATAATTTAATTTTTGAAATTTTAGTACAATTTTTTTGATATAACTCTTTTTTACTATTTATTATCTTTCCATTTATTAAACTGATTTCTAATCCCGTATCAAGCAATGCTTTTAAATTTATTTCATTAAATTTAATGTTGATGATTGGTAAATTACTAATTCTATTATTATCTAAATTTGATTCATTCCCAATACCTATAAATTCTCGCATATGTCCATATGTCGTCATCCCAATTAAAACTTCCCTATCTAAAAATTTTCCTTTGGAAAATGTGAATTTACCTCTGCTATCGTCTTAATTTTATTCATGTCATTCTGTTGATCAGATCTGACATTTGTATTGTTTACCTGTGCATATCTTACTGAATCATGTTTATTATCATGCCTATTCTGTTCTTTATTATAATTATCATTACCGTTGTACCTCCTATTTTCATCATAATCTCTACCTTTATTTTGATTATTAAAATTTCTACTGTCATAATTTTTTTGATAATTATTATTATACCCATTTTGTTGTCTATTTGCATAATAATTTTGTCTGTTGAAATTTTGATCATTACCATCTGTTTGGTTGTATGTTTTTCTATTAAATGATTTATAATTTTTATTCCATCCCATATGTAGATCATCGATCACTCTCAAGTATTCATTCAAACTATCTAATGTCGTAATGCGTTGTGTAATGATTACTTGGTAGATGTCATCAGAAAAATGTCTTGCTAGATATTTAATCATTTCATTTTCTGTCAAGTTTGGCTCTAAGAATTTAATATTGTACATTTTACGCATGACATAATTTTCCCTAGACATACCACTATTTTCTGAATATTTTCCATTAAATAAATTGAAACAAATTTTTTCCTGACAATGTTCAGACCAATACTTTTTTAATAATAACTTTTCAAATTTTTCTAAAGTTTCAAATTCAGATTCTACAATTTGATACCAAATTTCGGCTTCACCTTTTAATGAATTTTGAATTTCATGTTTTAAATTAAAATTTAAATTTATAGATTTTAGATATTACCTTAAACGTTCTAAAAATACTTTTAGGTGGATTCTGGAATCACCATAGTATTGATTTACCAGTGTATGATGTGGTGTTGCATATGTGTTCAATATAGGTGTGTATGTGTCCTTCAATATCTTCGTATTCTGTTCGATCTTACCGTCCTGTTCTTTTAATTGTGTTTTGATTATATCTTCTTGTTTTTTCATGCGTATATCTATTTCATTCATACCATCTACTATAACATGTTCTACTTCTACTCTTACTTCTTTTTTAAATTCACTTATCTCTTCATAAACCTTTTCTACTTTTTCTTCTACTTTCTTAATTTTCTGGTCCACTTTATTGTGTAACTCTACTATACTCGTTTCCAATTTCCTATTGTTCTCATCCATTATTTTGTTCATATCTTGTTTACTTTCTTCAAATTTATTGTCCATTTTGTTGTTGATTTCATCAAATTTATTATTCATGTCTTGTTTGCTTTCTTCAAATTTATTATTCATGTCTTGTTTGTTTTCGTCCATTTTTTTGTTACTTTCGTCAAATTTGTTCGCTATCATGTTCATTAATTGTATAAATTTATCATCATTTTGTGTTTGTTGGGATGTATCACCTTGTCGAGAAGTTTCTGGTGTTTGATTTTTATTCTCCATTTTTGTTTGTTTTCCTGATCTTAATTTCATACAAATACCATGCAATTAAGAATTAATACACTATTTAAATTTTAATATACAACCTTGCCCAAAAATTAAATACACAAAAACCTTCCTTCTTCGTAGCTACACTCTTCTCTTTCCAAATCCAACAATTCTCCTTTCATTAATTCTTCACCTTATCTCGTCCTTATCTCCTCTGTAACTCCAATCCACAATAACACCTCTACCTTCTTATTTACAGTCTATTTTTCTGTTCTTCGCTGATCTCCACAATTTCTGACTTTCCATTCAATTTCAAAATTCTTAATCCTTGTTTATTATTTTTCTTCTTCACTCCCTAATTTTCACTTGTTCTTTTTTTTCTTAAATTTGTTTTTCCAATTTTACAACCTCTCTTTTATCTGTTGTTTGTTGTTCTATATAACTAAATGTCAAATCATCCAAAATAAACATTACAAAACACCATATGAATTTTGATTAATTTCATTCCAAACGTAACCTAACTTAAACCTCCTTGTCTTTCTCCAGAAAAACATTTACTAACTATAAAAATAAAATTTCCTACCTAAAAGAAATGTCATAATGACTTAAATGTCAGAAATTATTTCAACAACAATTTAATAACTACTAACATAGATGTCAGTATCAAACTTACTGTTGACATCAAATAAAAAACTTTAAAACTATTAAAACAACTCTAAACAAATATTAACATTCTAAAACACATACCTTTCGGATCTTTAGCTAATTTAAATAAATTTTGAAAACCATCTAAAGGAAATAAACAAATTCAAACTCTGATTCAGCAAATAACACATGCAATCTTCGTAATTGTCCAATATGCAAATACATAGCAATATATATATATATATATATATATATATATATATATATATATATATATGCAGAGTCCCCTTTTTGGATACCCAACTAACAAGAAGGGTAGACAATAAGGTTATAACGTCATGGTACACTAAACCAGGTTCATCTGGACGATATCTACATTATGAATCGTTTCACTCGGAACGACAAAAGATTAATGTATTAGTGGGAATGAAAAACAGGGTTATTAACACCTCACATACCTCGGTTGTAACAGGCAACCTAAGAATTTTGTCAGATTTATTTATGAACCACCAGCGTTAATAAAAAAAATCATAGCCAGTAGAACTGTTGCACGGGACAATGTAGTCAATGAACGCCCTGACGTAGTTGTGCAGAGGGTGGGTGAAAACCAGGAGGCTCCTAATATCGCTTTTTATTTCTCTATACCGAACATTCCGCAGGTGACGCTTAAATTTAGGAAGTTGTTTTCAAGTTTCACTAACATCAAATTAGCCTTCAAAAATAAGGTGACGATTAACAATCTTTTTGCTAAACTGAAAGACAAAGACGACTTGATGAATTATTCAAATGTGGTATATTGCATCTCTTGCAATGATTGTGAAAAAAAGTATATTGGTCAAACGAGTAGAAAAATTAAAGATAGGATCACATCACACAGAAGCGACGTGAGGGTTAACAAAGAATCTTCAATGTTAGCCAAACACGCTCTATCACTCAACCATAACCTCAACTATAACGAGGTTAAGATTTTGGATTTTGAAAAGAACGTTAAAAAAAGAACTTTTCTAGAAATGTGTCATATTTTTAATGAACCGGAAGCTATGAATGCCAGAAATGACATTGAGGGCCTTAGTATATTATACACTTATTTGTTGCATTTACATGCCAATGGTAGTCACAGAAATAACACCCTGTACAATACTTTTGAAAATTAGTAAGTTTTGATCTGTTGGGTTTGGTGTTTTGTTGGCAACGGACCTGAGGCAGAGAGAGAGGGGGGGTTGACATGACCCCTCTCTCTCTGCTTCAGATTTGTTTTTGACAGTTTTTTAATCTCACATTCCGATGTTTTTCGGAGGAATAAGAAATAACGTAGTTGACTGCTTCTTGTTGTTTTCGAGGTGGCTGCAACTATTTTAGATTAAAGATTTTTGGTTTTAACTTAAATTAAATATAAATGTAGTCCACAAGTGTGATTTATTTTTATAATAATTGTGTTGGTTCTGTCTTGATGACTTGTCAATTTCATTTTTTAACCTCAATTTAGTAAGTACCCTTCAATTGTATTAAATAATTTTGATTATAATAAGTTAAATTTTTTGTAGAATTCCTGAGGAAGAAACAATAGTTTCGAAAGCTTGAATTTAAAAAAGAGTTTTCTTTTTTGAGCCCGTGACTGTATCCCTGGTGGAAATTAAAAATTTTTTGTTTTTAACTTAGACAGTCGTCTAATATTCGTCTCTGTATACATATATATATATATATTGCCATGACATCCACAAAACACCAGAAAGTTCGTAAGAAGCATGAATCTGATTTTACAGGAATAATTTGTTTAAATTACTACAAATGGTCAGGACATGAGCGAGTACATTGTATGTTTCTCAATTCTGTTTCAATTATTGGAATTCAATGATTTAAGTGAAAAAGTTCACATCTGAAATTAGTTTATTTGTTTAAATTGTGTAAATAGTTATAAGTATAATACAAGGAAATAAGGCATGTACAATAAACATGGATCATAGTGTGTAAAGTTTGAAAAGGACGGTTACTAAGAAAAAATATGAAGCGACAGTGACATTTTTGCTGGTGGCGAGCAGAGATTTTGAAAAAATAAAGTGTTTAAAATTTAAACACATATTGGTTACATAACTCATCTTAAATATAGATCATACATTGAGAGTAGCTGAGATTAGCAGAGAGACCAGGTGTATTTAGCAGTATTGCCATTCCAGGTTTCTGTCAGTCACGCATCAGCTGAAAAGATACGGATTGGAGAAGTGTTAAAACTGGAATAGAAATAAAAGGTACTACTTTGCAAAGTAAAATATAAGTCTCGAGCATTCACTATTCTTTTCGATAACTTTTAAATCAAAATAAGAGTGAACATTTATTGTGAGCGTTTATATATATTTTGAAACTTTTAAAGAAGAATTTACTAAATTTTTCTAGTTAATACTCCTATTGTTTTGTATATAATTTTTATTTGTCAAAACTGTTAATCTTCTGACATTAAAATTGTTAACTTTCCTTAAACTATTGAATTTGAATGATTAATTGGTTTTAACAGAGCAAAATTAAAACAGAACCAGCTCCTGAGAGAGAGAGAGAGAATACACTATACATACGTTGTATTATATTCATGCACAGTATTTGTACTAAAATTCTCAACAAGAATCATAGATTTAGATCTAAATATTGATGGTTCTCAGGAACTATCTGGCGTCCAACAAAATAAAAAAATAAAAGAAATTCAATTATAAATGAAATATTATTTAAAAATTATTTTATGAGTACAAAAATATAGAAATATATATATATATGGTTATTATACATGATTTGCAGGAAACAACTACTCAGCGGGCAAATACCCCGACCTGCATTGAATTATACCTTACAAATCATGAAAGATTGGTAGCCAATGTCATTTGTCAATTCCCCGACCAGACATAGACCGGTTTCGAACTTATTAGTTCTCATCAGTATGCCATAGGTCATGGAACAGACAAATGACAGTGGCCAACCTGTTAGTTTTATACAAACTTATATATATATATATATATATATATATATATATATATATTCGTGGAATCTTTTCTTGAACCTTTGAATTTATGTAGTAGAATCGATAGGGGATTGTTCTTGGGAATTAGGTACATCAATGAAACACCAAACTTATTATTTTTTTAACGTTTCGGCTGGGGGCCCCTAGCCTTCTTCAGAAAAATTTGTTTTTAATAAGTATCCATACTCGTAATATGCGTTTCTTGCGATCAAACTACAAGGTACAATTGCATGGTAAAAATTATTAAAATATAACAGTAATACTTGTATAATGAATAGAAGAAGGAAAAAAAAGAAAAGAAAATAATAAATAACACTATAAACTAGTACAACTTGGCAATGACACGTTTTGGATTACATGACTATACGAATTTGTATACGAATATAACGAGTATGGATACTTATTAAAAACAAATTTTTCTGATGAAGGCTAGGGGCCCCCAGCCGAAACGTTAAAAAAATAATAAGTTTGGTGTTTCATTGATGTACCTAATTCCCAAGAACAATCCCCTATCGATTCTACTATATATATATATATATATATATATATATATATATATATATATATTACTATGAATTATTTGTGAAAGTTATGCTTTGGGCGCCACCTGCGTGAATTCGCAGGAACGACCGACTCAGTCAGTAGAGCTGAGAAACTAAGTTAATGCAGGAGCCGGTTCAATTGCTTATGTATGCTGAAATTAAAATATGCGTTTGACAGAAACCCTTTTTATTTGATGGTATTTGGTGAAAACTCTAGCCAATGACAATTGACAACTGTGAACGAACTTAAGAGTTGGTCGGAGTGTATTAGTCACCCATGCTTCCAATTTTAATTGTAAATGACTTCGCGTCAATAAAATGACGCAGCTGAATGCACGGTGTGCTTGGAAGGCGAGAGATAGAGATGTAGTAGAATATGACATTGGACAAATTTATTATACCTAATCTTTAAATTTCTCTGTGCATTTGAGGACATTAGGGCTAATTTTACTTTAGTTCTACAAAAGGGAAAATGTTTATTTTAATGATACCTATGCGGGACGATAAAAATTATTTTTGCAAATCGATAATAGAAGAAAAAAAATATTATTTTATATATACTTTTTCTTCTCTCATCGTCCCACATTGTAACATGTTTTTAATGTCTTTTAGTGAAAGCCGTTTTTTAAAATAATGATTTATATGAGAGTAATTTGCACCGTCTTTCCGGCTTATATCCGGAGCGCTCTTAAAACTAAGATGTACAATGATAAACAGTAATAAAATGGATATTATCGATTTTGTATCGATTTGAATTGAATAAAAGATACCTTTTTGGTATCTGAGCTCGTTATTATGTGTGGTGTAAGTTAGCTAACCTTTTCCTCGACGTGAAGTGGGTCGTCCTTGTTAAAGAACGCTATAACCCCGATATACTTTTCGACGTTGTAACAAAATCCGACTTAGGAAATACTTCGTAAGAAAAGCGTGCTTCACGTAAAAACGCCGTGGAGGAGGTTTTTAATTCTTGGAAATATATTTTTGCTCTTCGGAGCATTTTTTATGCCAAATTATCGCTAACTCTTCAAGGAGCGTTAATTTAGAAAGTGTAGTAAATGTCGCTGCACAGGGACGTAATGTCGCCCCGACCACCCAATTTTAGAAAGTATACTAAAATTGGACTTGAACTTCCAAATTTCCAAGATTAAAAACCCTTTTACGAATCCACGTTGTCAAGCACTGCAACTCTTACGAGGTATTGAATATGAGGACAAGTTAGTCCAACGACTATTCAAAGTATATCGGAAGTTATAGCGAAAATAGCCCTTAGCGACATGGGACCCCCATCATTTCCTAGCAGTCGGATTTGACGGGGAAATGATGAGTTTTGACGGGGTTTGCCCTAAACCGGTTCCTCAGTGATTCGGAATCAAAAAAGTATCTATACCATGTACTCACACGTGCATGGGATCTGCCTTGCCTGAACGTAAAATTTGTTATTGCATAATACAAACGAAGTAGAAACGCTTCAAGCAATTTTAAGCTCCGAGGAGCGACCAAAATTTATGTGAATTAATAAATACGTTTATAAGACAGGCAAGCAAAAGCCCACCAAAATTTCAGTTACATGAAACTTTTCTTGAATCTTTTTGTGCATCGTTAGCTTATCAAACTGCATATTGGATGGTAGTTGGTACCGTATGAATCGTCCCGTTCCTCACCATGTGTTGTACACGGGTCAGACCATTGTTTGTTAACATTTTCTCTGAAGAAGTTGTTGTAAAAACATAAATTTTTTAAAAGATTTAATATATATATTTTGAACTTTATATTGTCTTTTAGTTGTGTTTTCTAACAAAATTCCCTTTCAGATTTAATTTTAAGAGAGTGTAATACAGACAGTGTTAGATTTATAGTGTTACGACGTCGTCCAATTGATACCATCAGAGCAGCAGTTAATTATAAACGACAGTAAGTATGATTTATACATTATTCTCCGTCTAAAACAGTCACGTTAACCCTAAAAATTTTGTGAACATAATATTATTATTTAGAATTTAAGAAAAGGTTGAGGAAAAAGAAAATTAATTTTTTCTTTTTCCTATTTTTTTTAATTTTTCTAAGTTTTTCGAGCAGAAAATACGTCCTTCAGACTTCCATCAAAGCATGGATCGTTCACATCCTCTTCGATGCGTCTAGAAGAAAAACAGCTGATGTCGATCCGGTGTTGATACATGAACCTGGGGATGTATTCTGACGAAAATTCACTTTGTTTTACCGCATGAAGCACTATTTTGGTTTTTATGTTGATTGTGATAAAGCTTGAATTTGTTTACTATGCAGATTTTACAATTATCTGGTAAGTAAGTGATAAAACAAGTTTTTTGTATATAAATTTCAAAATGTGTCGTTGTTCTAGTTATTTATTTCACTTTTGATGAATATTCTATTTAAACTTTGTTAAAATTTGTGACTTGACGTTGAAATTATTGAAAAATTTAAAAGTTGAATTTTAAAAAGTGAGTTTAACTACGGAGCGACAAATTAACGTGCGTTCTCTATGACTTCTAAAAATGCTCTCCCATGACATTGTAGTCATGGATACCGTCCAAATTTGCTAATTTTGGCTATCTAGATTTAAAATTTTATTAATTGTCAAATTTAATATGCACTTTATATGGCTTTTTTATTACGTTTCCTCACATGTTTTATTTGATTCATGATCTAGATTTTACTGTGAATCTTTTGATACCCCTATTTTCACTCTAGGGTGGATATTAAAAAATTTGACAAATTTTGAGATTTTTACATATTATGCTTAAAATTAAGGCTTTTGAGCCCCAAATACCATGGATAACCCTTGTTTAGATTATATTACACCTTATTCTATATACAAATGGCCTTTTTGTGGCTTTTCCTTAAAATTAACACTATTTTAATTTTTCAGGGTACGTCCTGCAGAAAATGTGCACCTTGACGTGACCCAACACATAAATGAAGTTTATAAATTGTTTTTAAATGTTGCCCAGCACTGTGGCTATTGGCAGTTAACACACTTATATTGCAACAAACTCTTGGGTTTACACTATTTGAGATTTTACCCTGTCCTCGTGGAAGCTAACCCAAAAATGTCACTGGGGCCTCCTATACCACTCAAATCCCAGAGCTGTTGTATGCACAAGTTGCATTTGGTAAGTATTTAAGTAGTTATGTAAAAATAATCATGTCTTTTATTTGGTTATTGAAGTTATGTGCGAAAGTTTATTTTGACGCTTGAACTGTCACTTTTGTTAAATACATTTTATTACACAAAAGCTTTAATGTTAGTTTATTATGCACAAGATTTTCTTTATTCTGATCATAGATGATTGTCTTTTAATATGCAGACGGATAAATTATATTTTTTATGACATTTTCTAGGTCTCCCGATACTGCGATTTCACCAAATGGACTTACGACCTCCTGCAGCCAAATGTGAGTGCAGCATGGATTCCTGACCATCTGTGAGCTGACTTAGCCCTTTTTCTTCATTATAAATGTTCTAGTACATTCGTGATGTGCCATTTAATAGATTATTAAAGGTATTTATGTACAAATTTTGTTTGTTAATATTGAATTTCTTAAAATCTATTGGGTTTTGATAAGGTTAATGTTAAAGACATATTTGTATTGGCTTTTGAATTAAATTTTGCATGTCTGAGCCACCGTTCCCATTCATTTGCACAGGCAGCGCTCAGGAATTTCATTTTAATTTGAATTAAACATGATAAATGTTAAGATTTTGTTATAATGTGGATATCACAACAGTTCCCTGTGAACCTGAATTGAGCTTTACATGCATTGAAGATGCTATAATAACATATGTTTTGGTGTATGTTGTACTCAATGAAGCAATACTTTGAATGTTCTTGATTATTATCTTATTATTATTCGTATTGTGTATCTGTGACATAGCAATATAATATATATATATATATATATATATATATATATATATATATATATATATATATATATATATATATTATATTATATTATTAAATTATTCTCCCATCCCTTTATTTATGTTTCCATCACAACCCTTTTTTAAAAAATACGTATATGATTTCTATATAATTTAGATATCTACATGTATACTGTTACTTATTATTTCATATTCCCTACATGCACTTAGATCATTCCAAATTGTTACTTGTAACTTTTTTATGATTGAAATATTATTGAATACTAAAATGTATGACATTTTTAATTAAAATATATATAATATTTCCCCTTAATAAAATACACCGCAATATATATATATATATATATATATATATATATATATATATATACAAATAAAGTCAACTAGAGGAACGATAGATGTTAAAATGCACAAAAGCACGTTTCGTCGTATTCCTCTTGAAACCTAATATTTTTATTAGGATGTGCGCTCTGAGTGGTATTTTAGTTACCAATTACTAGAAACGCAATAAAGTGTTTATAACAGATACCAGTGAAGGTACCCATTATTAAAACAGATGAGTTCCGCAGCATCGGCAATGCCCAGAGTCATCTGCAGACCGGTTTCGAGCTTTTGGCTCTCATCAGTGCAGAGCAGACCCAGACACTGGCCATGCTGCAGGCTCCTGATGTTATATATTGCAAGTAACACCATATCGGCGACCTACAAATAGTACAAATAGGTCCCTCCAACGGCATCTGCCACAAGCACTTTAAGAAGTCTCGACTAAGGCAAATGTGACAAATAAAGTCAACTAGAGGAACGATAGATGTTAAAATGCACAAAAGCACGTTTCGTCTTATTCCTGTTGAAACCTAATATTTTTATTAGGATGTGCGCTCTGAATGGTATTTTAGTTACCAATTACTAGAAACGTAATAAAGTGTTTATAGCAGATACCGGTGAAGGTACCCATTATTAAAACAGGGGAGTTTCGCAGCATCGGCAATGTCCAGAGTCATCTGCAGACCGGTTTCGAGCTTTTGGCTCTCATCAGTGCAGAGCAGACCCAGACACTGGCCATGCTGCAGTTTCCTGATGTTATATATTGCAAGTAACACCATATCGGCGACCTACAAATAGTACAAAAAGGTCCCTCCAACGGCATCTGCCACAAACACTTTAAGAAGCTTCGACTAAGGCAAATGTGACAAATAAAGTCAACTAGAGGAACGATAGATGTTAAAATGCACAAAAGCACGTTTCGTCATATTCCTCTTGAAACCTAATGTTTTTATTAGGATGTGCGCTCTGAATGGTATTTTTGTTACCAATTACTAGAAACGCAATAAAGTGTTTATAGCAGATGCCGGTAAATACCGGAGGGAAATGTGCATCTTTCTAATATTTTATTTTTCATATCATTTTCCCCCCAATTGTTGTGATTAATGAACTATTAAATTGTGTGTTAAGCAGAACAATTTTCTGATTGATATGAAAATAATTTTTTATTGTTTGACATATGGATAAATTAAATTTATATGAAACTTTCTTCTGATTATCTGTAGACTTTCATCATATAATTCATAATTATTATGGCCTAAAATTTTGGTTATTTTATAGGGTCCTTCATATGGTAGTTGTAGCTTGCTACATAAGTGTTTCTTTACATTTGGTGCACGTAAACTTTTAATGATGACTAAATCATTTTCCTTAAAAATAGTTCTTTTCTTTATTGTACTGTTCATTTTTGCTTTGTATTTAAGTGCCGTTTTGTTTATTCCTTCTCTTATTTTATTATGTATGCTTGTTATATTAATTTCACTATTTATTTTCCAGGGACGTTCCGGCATTTGATTTTTCATGGATAATATAGGTGAAATATGTGTTATGGTATTTGGAACATTATTCATATAAAATTCGATTTGATTTACATGATCAACCCACATATTATGTCTTTCGTAAGTATATAAACGTAATATTTTTATTATTTCCTGATTATAGCGCTCGATTGGATTCGCATTTGGATGCCTGATTGAAGTGTAAATTAAATTTATTTAATTCGTGTTGCAAAATTTCTTAAATCTCTCATTTGTAAAGTATGTTGCATTATCTGCCAACAATTTTTTTGGTTTACCTATTTCTTTGTAGTATTCATTCAGTATTATTATTGTTGTATTGGTATTGCACCTTTTACATGGATAAAGTTTTATGTACTTTGTGAAAATGTCATATATTACTAAAATATGTCTATATTGGTCTGCACTGGGAATTAAATTTGAAATATAATCTATGGCAACTATTTCTAATGGACTTTTTACTATTTTACTCTCAATTGTGTTTTTATTTATGTGATTTTTGTACTTTCCCATACAACATAATTTACAATTGGTGACTTTCTTTTTGACTAATGTTAACTCATTTTTTGAATAATAATTTTCCCGAAATATTTCCCAAGTTTTTCTAATTCCAATGTGACCAAAGTTTCTATGTAAATCATCTATTATTTCTCTAGTTAGGTCTTCATCTACTACATACATTTCTTGGTCATCAAACTTTTTTATTAAAAATCCCTCTTTAATTTCATACCCTCTTAGTTTATTTTCATTTACCTTTTGCCACAAATCTCCCAATTTTACTTGACTTTTTCTCAATTCAATTTCCGAATATTTCCCTCTTATGTCTCTATATTTATTCATTGCAATTATAAAGGTATTTGGTTTGGCTACGTCCCCTTCATTCATTCGACTTAAGGAATCTGCCGTAATGTTTTGCTTTCCTGGTATATGTCCTATTTTAAAATTAAATTCTTGCAATAATAATGACCAACTATACACCCTATTATTTTTAAATCGATTTTTCAATAAGTAGTGCAAAGCTGCATGATCTGTCTCTATGATAAACTCGTTATTTAATAGAAAATATTTAAGTTTTATAACAAAATTGCATATGGCTAACATCTCTTTTTCTTGGACTGAGTATCGTGTTTCATATCCCTTTAAAACTCTCGATAGGAAATAAATTGGAACCTCCGTATCATTAATTATTTATACAAGTTCAGCTGAAATACTGAAATCCGATGCATCTGTTCTTAATATAAACGTTTTTGTATAATCGGGGCTATGTAATAATAAATTTTCGTGAAAACAAGATTTTAAATTTTGAAAAGCCTGTTCCCGTCTCTCATCCCATTTCCATCTAATTCCTTTCGCAATAACTCCACCAATGGTAATTATTTCTCTGACAACTTATTTATAAACCTTTTATAATAATTCATTATCCCGAGAAAACCCCTTAATTTCTAGGTCGTGGATAGTTTTTTATCGCATCTAACCTATCTTCATTTATTCTAATCCCGCTTGAATTTATTTCATAACCTAAATATTGGATCTGTTTTGAAAAGAGTTGACATTTCTCTATATTTAATTTTAGTCCTCCTTCATTTCATGCTCTCAAAATTATCTCAATATGCTTATAATGTTTTTCTTCATTTTCAGAGTAGATTAATATGTCGTCAATGTAGTGAATACAAAAATCGCCGTATTGGTTTAAGATTACCTGTAAAGCTCTTATCAATGCACCTGAGGAAGATTGCATGGTACTACACAAAATTGGTAAATGTTACCCTCTACACTAAACCCTGTATATTTTCTTGAATTTTTATTTAACGGAATTAACCAAAAAGAGTTTTTTAAATCTAATTTAGAATAAATATAGTTAGTTTTTAACCTCCCAATAATGCTATCTATTTTTACCGGTTTATCATAAATTGGACTAGTTATTTCATTAACCTTTCTCGTGTCAAGACAAAGTCTGATGGACTCATCTTTCTTCTTTACTACCACTATTGGATTTACAAAATTTGTTGTTGAACGCTCAATGATACCCTATTTTAACATTCTTTCTATTTCATTTGCAACTTGCTTACGATACATATATGGAATTGGATATGTTTTCGAATTGTAAGGCATAGTTTCGTTTACTTCTAGTGAATGCTCGTATACGTCTGTAATATGTGTTTGATCATTATATAACTCATCATATTTCTCTAAAATTTCAGTGACTTTCTTCAGATATTTGTTAGGACATATTATTTTCTTTATTTCATTTGAATCAATAATTTTTGTATTTGTCATTACCTCAACCTTATATGGGCTGACTTTTAATTTATAATAATTATTTATAATTCTTTCATATTCCACTTCACTATACAACTTTTCTTTAATAAATTTTAGGCTACAACCGCATATTCTTACCTCTTTTCTTTCTAGGTCTACGATTGCCCTATTTTCATCAAGAAAATCATTTCTTAACAACATATTTAGATTATTCATCCCTGGCATTATTACAAAACTATGATTTATTGTTTCATTTTCAAATTTTATACTGAGATTCACGATTTTGTTTAACTCTGCTATTTTTCTTCCATTAGATGTTTGCAAACAAATTTTGTTGGTTTTTAAAACATATTTCTTTAATTCATTGGCATGTTCCTCAATTATTTCATTACTTATTAGGCTAATTTCCGCTCTGGTATCAACTAGTGCAATCATTTTAATATTATGACAAATAATGTGTATAAAGGGTAATTTATTATTTAATATAGTTTCCGCATTTTGTTCGAATGTTAGGAATTCTTTTGGGTGCGCATAATTAGAATTCATACAATAATTTTGTCTGCAACTTCTTAAAAATTCTGCTCTTGTGGATGTGCTTCCACAATTGCTTTAGTTATTTCATTCACTCGTTTCCATTCTGTCTTTCCATTTCCCTGATTATCTTCTTGAGTTGGTTTCCTGGTGTAACCTTTTTTCTGTTTTTCTTCATTTTCTTCATTGTTCCTGTTGTTTATTTCTGTTTTCGTTGTCATTGTAGGTTCTCCTATTTTCATTTTCATTATAGCTTCTTCTGTTTTCATTATAATTTCTATTGTAGCTTCCATTTTGTCCATATTTGTTTCGATAATAGTTTTCATCATTGTAGTTTCTCCTATTCTCGTTGTAATTCTGGTAATAGTTTCCCTTTTGTTCATATTCACTTTCATTTCTCCTGTAGCCATTTCTTCTGTAATTGTTTCCTTGTTCTCTGTTATATTCTCGATTCGTGTAGTTTTTGTTGTTGCTTTGGCTATTTTCGCCCCCTTGTTTGCCTTCTGTGAACTGTCCGTTTCTGTTATTCTTATAACTATAATCATAATTTTGATTTTTCCAATCCTGTTCTTTTTGCCCATGAGAACCCTGGTATTTTCTGGATGTCCCCACGTCGTCTAGTCTTCTCAAATATTGCAGAAGCCGCTCTATTGTGCCGATACTTTGTATGAGTATCACATCCCTAATTTCCTCCGCAAAGTGAAGTGATAAATATTTCACTATTTCAGCCTCCGGCATTTTCGGTTCTAAATGTCTTATACTATTATATTTTCTCAAAGTGTACCTTTCTCTGGTGTCTAACATATTTTCCCGGTATTTGTCATTAAATAAATTTTCTCTAACTTTGCTCTGTTGAGCTTCCCCCCAGAAATTTGACAAAAAGAATTCTGTAAACTCATCTAGCGTCTCATACTTTTCTTCGATAATCGCGTACCATATTTCGGCATCCCCCTTTAAATGATTCCTAATTACAGATTTTAAAGATCTCCCTGGTATCATATTACTTGTTACTTTCCTTAAATTTTTTATAAAAGTTTTAGGGTGAACCCTCTTACCTCCACTGAAATATAAATTGTCAATATCCCCCCATTGGTTAGGCCTGTTGTACATCCCTTGTCTATAATTGTCCGCCTGTATAATACCAATCTGTTCTTTTATTTGATTTGTTTGTCCTGCAATTTTTTTGTCTATCTCTTCATACTGTTTTTTATTTTCCTCTACAACGCTAGCAATCTTTCCCTCTATGTTTATCATGCTGTCCTTTACCTGTATATCTAGATTATTTTGCGCCTCTTTTACCTGCTCTCCCACTTTTGTCATGATTTCCCCTTCAATATGTGCCTGTACATCATCTATTCTTTTGTTTACCTCTAGATTAATCGTTTCTACTCTCAAATTTAAAATGATGTTACTCTCTTCTAACTTCCCCAGTTTAACTAGCGTTTCATCGCACGTTTGTTTTAATATTGCAAGATTTTGATTGTTTTGATCTATTTTCCCCTCTAACTTTTGACTACTTGATTGAATATCTCCCTTTAAACCTTGAATGTTTTGATCTATTTTCTCCTCTAACTTTTGATTACTTGATTGAATATCTCCCTTTAAATCTTGACTGTTTTGATCTAATCTTTGTTTTATTGTTTCAGAGAACTGTTGAAAGAGTTGCATGAAAAAGCTCATATCTACCATAGGTGTTGGATCGACATGAACATCCCACCTATCTTGCACTTGCTCTGGATGACTTTCATCCCCTGATGATTCACCGTTATCTGCCATGTCTGACTTACTTACTGTTTTCCCAGATCTCAAATTCATATATCAAACAATAGATTTTCTTTTTATGCACACTTTGACTTTAGAATAAATAAATTTGTTTAATATTGTGTTTTATTTTGTTTTTGTAAATCAATAGTGTTCAAACTCGTGAAAATCGCGCCTCACGCATTGGGTTG
Source organism: Leptura quadrifasciata (assembly GCA_963675555.1). Taxonomy (NCBI): domain Eukaryota; kingdom Metazoa; phylum Arthropoda; class Insecta; order Coleoptera; family Cerambycidae; genus Leptura; species Leptura quadrifasciata. Next base: position 84,947,774 of record OY776676.1, read on the forward strand.
CCAAAATATTATGATATTTTTATATTTTGAATTATTGAATTAATGAAATGGGTGTTTTGATAAGCCCCTTTCGTTGGGTGCCAAATTATAATGGTTTTTTTATTTGTATTTTTGAATGAGTGAAATGGTCCTCACGTTGGATGTCAAATTTTATGTTATAATTTAATTTTTATTTTTGGGCTAGCTCAGCTTTTAAAAACATCTCAGGTCAGTGAATCCTTCGGGGCGATTTCCACAAATTTGAATCACATCACTGATATTGCTGGGTATTCTGAGATATGTAACTTTTTCCCACAAATATGCTATTGGTTGCATAATTGAATGTTTCAAGGAGTAAAATATCGTTTCAAAATTGAACTAATTGTATACTTTTTATTTTGATAAATGAATGGTTAATTTCAATCACTATGTGGTCAAATCTTCTCCTTCATTTCTTAAAAATTACTTATTCCTAATCTATCTAACTTAAATGTACTTATTTATAAATGTTGCCTTGATATCTCTCTTTATTTGAATGTTAAATTTTGAATTTAGTATTTGTTATTTTATTAAGTTGGTATCTTGCAAATAGATGTCAGGGTTACATTTATTCATCAAGAAATGTGCACCGTGATAACATGTGATTATACTATTAAAAACACTTGTTTAAAAACCTTAGTTTGTTATTGTGGGTGAATTTCTTTGTTCCCTCGACGTCCTGTTCCACAATGCAGTTCAGAAAGTTCAGCCTTGGATTAAAGTTGACTCGTACACACAACACAAATTTTTCATTGTCCCGTTTTATTTTTCCGACACGATTTTTATGGATTACTGCAGGTAGGTTTATATTAATTATTGCTTTATATCATGTTTTCTTACTTGTAATTTGCCTTATTAGCAATTTTGGTTCTTCACCGCCGTAATTGATGTACTGTGACTAATTTTTATCACAACACCTTTATTGAGGTTAGATTTTTTTCAAACAAAAGCGTCACTATGGCTTTTTGTAAACAAATTTGATCGATATATCATTGAGGTTAGATTTCAAAACAAAGCGTTACTATGGTTTTGTGTAAACAAATTTTCATCGACCCGGACATCAAATCTGACATCTCTTTTATACTTTTTTGTCGTTGTCATGGTTACAAGATTTTGACTTCTTTGTCAACACTGGTCAAATTTCATTTTCATATTTATACTATTCTCCTCTGTCCTTTCTCACTTGAATCTTTTTCCCTGCTTTTCCCTCTTTCTTTTGATGTGCCTTTTATGTATCTACGGGCTTTATTAAAAAAGTTACCTGTCACCACGCACTACACTAAATTAGCCCCCTTTTCTCGTCTTTTTTCAAGTTCGGGTGAAAGTTGAGTGTACCCACACATCTTTTATATTTTTGTCTCTTTTTAAAACTAAATTTTTACATATGAATTTGACCTGTTTTCTGAAAGTTGCCAATTTATTCAATTTAGGACCCCATTTTTGTCTGTAGACAGTCCCTTTTATATTTGATTATTGAAATTTTGTGTTTATAAGTTCTTCTACACTATATTGTATGATTTTATTTATGTTTTGATTGTTTATTTTCCTCCTTGTTTAGTGAATTTTGATATGTTTGTCAGCAAGTTTTTAAAATCGTGGAAAATTTGTTAAATTTCTTGAATACAAATGTTTCAATTAATACTTCTTAATGTTTTATCCAGCATTTATGTTTATTACTTTTTGAATTTGCTATTGTCTAAATTTATTTATTCTCAAGTGACGTTTTGATCTTTTGTGATTCTGAAATTCATAAATTTTGTGTGATTTTAAAATGTGCATCTTTCTAATATTTTATTTTTCATATCAATATATATATATATATATATATATATAGAAAAAAAAGGTGAATCTTATGGGTTTCAGTCAACAAATGTTTATAACTAATAAAGGCCCAGACTAAATTAAACTCTTTGTTATTTGTCATGCCTTCGGAAATGTTTATTTCCTTCCTCAGGACATTAACTTGAGATTTTTGTCATAAAGTTACAAAAATTCAGAAATTTAATTCTAATCCTCCAGTTCGTGTATATATATATATATATATATATATATATATATATGTGGTCAGATCAGACAATAGTCGTGAATTTAAGAGTCATGAATTCAGAGTTCTCCACGGAATATGGGTTTAAATGGATTAGCTCCAGCCCCCATTATCAGCAATCAAATGGCCAGGCAGAATCTGCTGTTAAACTTGTTAAGAGAATTTTCAAGGAAAATCCGGACGATCACTATTTAGCTCTGTTGTCGTATCAAAATACGGAGCATCTCTAGCCCAACTACTTTTCGGTAGGAACTTGAAAGATAGAATACCAACAATGGAAAGAAATCTAAAACCAAAATTCCAGGATCAAGACCAAATAAGAAAATATATGGAAAAAGAGAAAGGGGCCCAAAGGAAGAATTATAATAGATGACATAGAACAACAGAAAAAGAACCACTTATTCAAGGTGGTAGAATTTGGATAGTTAATATGGATAGAGAAGGGGTTGTAGAAAGTAATACTGAACATTCTAGGTTATATAATGTAGCGACAGACGAAGAGAATGTGATTCGTAGAAATCGTAGACATCTGCAGTTGTTAAAAAATTGTGAAGACAAAAACTCACAACACGAGGGACGAGAAAAGAGCGTACCGATTGAAGAGACAGAAGAACAAGGCGATGAAGAAAGGGGAGAAATAAAATCCCAAGAAAGAACATCAAAGCGTAAAAGGGAAAGACCGCGACATTTTAAAGATTTTGTGTTAGAGTAAAGATAAGTAAATTAAACTCACTATGTGTTAAAGTCTATTCTCTTTTATTTTTTTTATGTATCTAGAATTTAAGTTTGAGTTAAGACAATATAATATTTAGCTGAAAAAGGAAGATGTGGAATGTACTCCTCAGCTGGGTAGCTGAGGACGTACCGAAGATGGGATGAAAATCAAGAGATATGAGGTTAGATATGTTATGTAGAACGTAACCCGGAATGTGAATAATAAAATGGTGTTCAAAACAGTTTCGGCTATAACTTACAGCTATATCCAAATAGAATATAGCCAGACCATAAGATTTTCAAAGACTGTTTCGTCGTTTGGGAGAAACGGGTTCATTTCGCCATAAAAATGATGTAGGACGACTGAAACGAATTGCTCTAGATTAAGAACTATAAATTTTAGTTCGCGTGGTTGAGGATCCTCAAGTCAGCTCAAGTCGTTTAGCAGCGGCAACAGACGTGAGTAAACAATTTTTCCAAGAGTCTTACGTAAAGAACGCTTCTACCCATATCATTTCACTCCTGTACAAAACTTACTTCGAAGCGATCTTCCACAAAGGTTGCAATTTTGCCAATTTGTTCTAAATAAACACAATAGAGATCGAAATTTTGTTAAGAACACTTTATTTACCGACGCAGCAACTTTTACTTGCCGAGGCGTTTTTAACTGGAGAAATACCCATTACTGGGAAGTAAAAAATCCTCGTGCCGTTAAAGAAGGGCATTTTCAGCAAGAATGTAAGATTAACGTTTGGTGTGGTATCATCGGTGATCAATTATTGGGACCATTTGTCCTTCCTCCAAATTTAAATGGACAGTCTTATCTGCTTTTTCTTCAAAATACTCTTACTGATATATTACATGCTTTCATGCTAGACATATGAAACAGAATGTGATTCATGCAAAATGGAGCTCCCCCTCATTTCTCCAAGTCAGGAATTATCTTGATGAGACTTTCCCACGCAGATGGATCGGTCGAGGAAGTGAGTTTGCTTGGCCACCAAGGAGTTCTGACTATAATCCTTTGGATTATTACGTGTGGGGACGTATGAAGTCCTTAGTCTATGCAAATACTATCAACTCAAGAGAAGAACTGTAGGACAAAATGCAAAACGCAGCGAATTTTATTAGAGGACAGGAAAATGTATTTTTCAATGTAAGAATATCTTCTAAGAATAGAATTCGAAAAGGCATAGAAGTAGGTGGAGACCATATCGAACATTTACTTTAAGTTGCAGAAATGGGGTTTTGCATGGGGGGATAGTTTACAATGTCATTAAGTCAACTTTTACGTTTTTTTAGTCTTCTAATAAGTAGATTTTTATTTTAGACAATCTTTTGATTTATGTATTTATCTCCATACCATGAAAATAATCCATTAGTTCATAAGAAAGTGAGAAAGAGTTTACGCTGTTAATTACGATTTTGTTTTCCCTTACGTATTGATCTTTTTTTAATAATTACACTTTGTTTCATTCAATTTGAATGTCTTTCAGAAAATTATTGAAATGTTTAACGGCACGTTCATCGAAAACGGTTGGAGTTTTCAAGATCTGCCAAGTGTACCTTTTATACGTGGAAATGACGCCCTCATCAGATTTTCTGGTCAGAAGTACCACAACGTTTCGTCAAAAAAAATATGAAGAAAAATTCAGCATCAGATACAGGTCCTGCGGCGCCCTCTATGATCTAACGTGATATAATACTTATGTATTATATATAATATATAATAACTTATGTTATTGTTTCTTAGAATAAAATAAGTTCCTCTAGCAATTTCGGCGAAGATGAGTGAAGAGGCTGTTGAGTTATTGCAAAAATCGAAAAAATAATTTGAACTTTGATGTATCTTTTTCCACAGCAGCATTTTACTAAAGCATATTTGGTTATATCTTCATATTTTGGCCCAAAGAATCTACCCTTCAGCTATAGCTTATTATTAATGGTCCACCCTGTATATTGACACCAAGGACGAAAAAGTAGAAATTAAATCTGAATGGCTTGTTTTTGGTAAAGTTTAGTTTTCTAAACAAAAATATTTACTAGATTTTAACCAACAAAAACATTTAAAAAATAGAAACTTGTTTGTTACTTTGCGACTTTTTAATAGTTTTTATGAGCGTGCATTATTGCATGTTTTTAATAGCAACCAAACAACCAAAATAAAGTCTTGAATTAACCAAATGATTTTGTTTGAAATTTTATAGTTTTGATTACCAATCGATCGCCAAATTACTGCGTCGGCATCTTATTTGATATAAGTTGGTATATAAGTACACCAGATTAAGAGATATTAACGTTTTAGTTTCATCATGACAAGGAAAAACAGATGTATAGGTTATAGGTATTATGTAATGAATATATTAATCACCAGCATATTGCTATGGTCGGCACGTTTCGCTGCGATACTGTCATCATGCATAATGCTTACCTAATAAAAGAACGAAAAAATTGCCATAGTAAAAGCCAAAAAGAGCTTTTTGCACACTATATTGCAAAAAAATACCTATTTAAATTAAATTGATAAATTAGCAATTATTTTCCATCTTAGCTACTATTTGGCAGCAGACTAGTCGTAACCTATTTATTTGCTATTGTCTGCAGCTGCAAAAACCAATCCAAAGCTAGAAATATGGTAAACAACAACAAATATGCCTTTCTAACAGCATTATTTTTAGATGTAGAAATATATACTGCTAACAAAAATCGCAACTATTTGTTATAACTCTTACTAAGCTGCTCTAATAGCTGTGTGAGGCATATTACAGCTGATTCAGGAATCTAAATAGTAGTCTCACTAAATTGGTTGTGTAATCACGCTACAGCAACGTTATAGCAGAAAAAATATTTTAAATAAATAGCTTTGAGAGGTTAGAACCAAATTACAGATAATTGGTAGTTCACAACGTTTTCGCTACTCAAATTTAGCCGTAAAAACTTTTTACTCCATGCTGTACTATTTGAGGCACCTCCTCAAGCAAATTCACGAATAGGGTAGTGAAGTTTCTATAGATCCATTTACTACCAATGTATAGGAAATATTCCATGTTTTCATGTTTTGACTCCGAGCTCTTGTATTATTTAGTAAAAATCAACGTCAGCCTGGTCCCTCTTTTTTCATTCCTCTCCGACTAGGCGGAGTGTGATTCTTTGAAACTTTTTGTGTAATTTTATGAACCTACTATATCGATATAGAGAACTATATCACAACAATATTGAACGGAATCAAAGTGAAAGATCTCGCTTGCTCGTGGCAAATTCACAGTGCGTTCGTAGTAGGCTTGTTGCAAATTCGGCTCTTGCTCGGTTCGCCATATCTAAATGCATCTTTACACTCAATCATAAAAATGTTTATATAACTAATAAAAACAATTTTTTTTCTTCCACTTTATTCATTGTTATAATTGAGTACAATTTGCACAACTGACTCTTAATATGCATGATGCATGAAGTGCGTGATACTCTATGTAACCAGAAACAATGAACTAATTTTAAAACTTCTTTCTATATTTAACATTAAATTATTGACGGTATTGTCCATTGAAATCTTGAGGTATTTCCTTCCTCCCCTGAGGATTTTCTTTAGCCTCACGTTCGTCAGCCTCCTAAAACAAAAATAATAATAATAATAATAATTATAAATATTGATATAATGGCTTTATTTTAAATTGAGGGATATGTCAACGTGTAAATAACAAGAAAGAATAATAGTTAATATTTTAGTTTCAAGAAAGGTCACATGTGCACGCGATACTAAAATTTAAAATTTTATGCATATTTATGTCTGGAAATAAAATGTACCATAATGTCAAAGTCAAACAAACTCTAGGTTCTAGTTAAAATATGTCAAATGAAGTAGATCGCTAATTAAAATTAGTTATGAAAATATGCATGATAAACAGATATAAAAATTTTAGAGATTTATAGAGAGGTTGAAACAAGCATTTACATGCAAGTAATAATAAAATCTGGTAGTAGATGGGCAAAGAGAGAACTCGAACAGAAGTGAGCTGTGGATGGCATGTATCCATCGGGAGAGACCAAGAGGTGAGCTGCTGGTCATTGTAGTCGCTGAAGAGGGTTAAGAGAAGAACATGGCGGACTATGGGAATAAAAAGATGGCGGCTCATAGAAAAAACATGCGCAGTGGTCACTATCCTCAGCAGGAGCCTCGCCCTGCTGATCATTGTCGTCGAAGAGGGTTAAGAAAAGAACATAGCGGACTATGGGAAAAGACATGCGCAGAAAAGAACATGGCGGCTTATAGAAAGAACAAGCACAGAAAAGAACATGACGTCGTACGTTATTTTTTCAGAAATCAAAAATTTGAGAGCTGTTTTGATTGGTTGTTGCGATCTCGGCGGCCGTTTTTCCCCTTATGGCGGGGTGCTACGCGCGGTGTTTGGAAAGATCAGAAAAATTTGAAAGTTGTTTTGATTGGCTGTGACGTCATAACCATAGTTTTTTGCTTCTATCTCATGACCTATATGAGCTGGATGGAATTTGAAAACTGTTTTGATTCAATGTTGGGTACGGACTACCCCGTGGCAAGGGTGGCAGTCTTGTATCTAAGGTCGTTCTCGTCGTAAAATTTTTCTCTTTTGCCTGCATGAGTCAGCACTTTTTATACTTGGACGTATTTCATAGTTAGAATAATTATTATGTTAAATTGCGAGCGCGAGCAACGACGGTTAGAGAGAGGAAGTAATAAGAAAACCGCGAAATGTGATAAGTATAGAGAAGTAAACTAATTGAAATTTTTATCATTGACCGTAATCTCAATAAAAGTGGTCGTTAATTAATTATATCGCAAGGAAATAAAACCGAGAAGGGCTTGATATATTATTGTAAAGGAAGCAGAAAAATGGTAAACCTGCAGTGCACACGATGATAAAAGGCGGATTGACAAAAGTTGATAAATATATTCCATTACTTCGTTATGTGAAAAATATCGTTATTTAGTACTAATGCAGATATCGACTATTATAGAAGCATGAACTGAGATCGAGATCATTCTCCAAGTTTTTTGTTAAGTTATAATTTTGTTAGCGAGTGTGTGCGTGCCCCGTTACTGATTTAACGTAGGTACTATTAATTTATTTTATCGCAATTTATCTGAATATAATATATAAAACATTTTTAGATGGACTTAAATAAGTTTAGTAAATGATAGCCGTTTAATTAAACGCCTATCACTTTTAGATACGAAACCAACAATTAAATTAACGGACCTTCCAGTAGATATACCTATTCCAATAATTGCAGCAAAGCTAGTAAAAACCAAATTCAGAACAACGGTTTTATTAGAATTCGGCGACAGAACAACATTTTTGCCAAAACGAGTGGTTCCCCATATGAAGGATAATTTGGAGAATTTCACTGCAGGAAAATACAGTCTGATCTTTAAAGGCCAAAAAGATGTTAATAAGCCCGTACTAGGAACATCATTCGAATTTGTTGAAACCGATGGTTGGCATGTAAGTAATTTTTTATGCATTTTGAAGATTTTTACTAAGTGCTATTTTTTCTTTTAATTTTTGGCTGATTCACAGCAATAATTATAAGAGGGTTGAGTGGACTGTGGATGGATCCTCACATACATAAAGAGCTGTAATAATTTAGAAGTTGCAATAATCTAGTATGTATAAATGCATTATTTGTAGAAAAAATTTCAAAATTCGCTTTTTTGTTGAATATCACGCATTTTTTTATGATAATAATACAATACACTCCAAAGTAGACATTTCTATTTATTTATTATACAAGGATTTTTTTTAAAACGATTGATTCATGCATTTGTAAAGTTAGATTACCCGCAAAATATTGAAAAGGTAGAACAATTATTTATAAATATTCAACACAAGTTTACTGCGGTATTAGAGTTCGAACTGTCGAGCATAGAGGTTTGCAAGAAGTGTATTGTATTATTAGATAGAATTTCATAATGGATATTTGTGATTTAAGTGACGAAATTGTGAAAAAGTTTCAAAAAATGACAAAAATTTTAGGCGAGTGTAAGAATGTTATAGGTCGGGAAAAGTGGCTGAAATTAGTGAAGGGACATTTAAGTTTGCTTTCATACAAATATTTGCAAAAAAAGCTAAAATTTTAATAAAAAATGTAGGGCAAAGATATAGAGTTTCCAATATTACTAGCGCAAGTTTCAAAATTCGAAAAATAAAATAAAATTTCCATCAATATATATGTTTTAAAATTATTTGGGAAACATTTTCAGACAGTGCTGGCTCGGTTAACAAAAAATAAGTTAGAAAGACACGTAAATCTATTAATGCTACAAAATAGCTATACAGATGAACGTGAAGAAAATAATGATGATTATGATGTCGAAATGAAGTATAATTTCTGTTGAGTAAAAGACCTATCTAAGCTTGTATCGAAACAAATGAGTAAACCCAATGGAAAACTGTGATATATGTTTAAATTATTTTTCTAGTGAGACAAAATTAAATTCACACACGGTAGAGTGTAAAAATGTAAATAAATGCAAAATATCGTTTCCGAAGGAATAAAATTTAAAGTTCAGAAATTATAATTATAAGGAGCCAGTGCCGTTCGTACTGTACTGCGATTTTGAATCAATGTTAGAGCTTTATTCAGAAATGAGCCAAACTAATACATTGAAATATCAAAAACATGGTGCTTTTAGTGCTTGGCTGTACATGAAATGCTGGTATGGTGATAACTCATCTTATTATTGCAGCAATCGCGCTACTAATTGTCTAGAGTGGTTTTCAAAACAATTGCAGAATATCGGTGAATTTATCAAATCAAAAATAAAAACCATCGTGCCAATGGACATTTCTGAATATCAGCAAAGAAAGTTCGTACCACATCAACTGACTGTCGTATTTTCGAATCAATATTTAAGCCTGAAGATAAGAAAGTTCGTGACCACTGTCACTTTACGGGCAAGTACCGAGGTCCCGCCCACGAAGCCTGTAACCTCAATTTTAGGAAATCATTGGTAGTGCCAATCGTTTTCCATAATTTATCTGGATATGACGCTCATTTTCTAATCAAGGATCTTGGAAAAACTAGTCAGATCACTTTATTACCGATCAATAAAGAACGATACATTTCGTTCACAAAAAGTGTTGAAAGTTCGATAATAAAATTTCGGTTTATAGATTCGTTCAGATTTTCAGCGAGCAGCTTAGATAATTTTTCCTCATATTTAACAAAGGGAGAATTAACAAATTTATTTATTTAGTATATTTTTGTATAGTGAAACATTTGATATGCTTACGAGACAGGGGGGTATGTTTGGGAGAAATTCGGGTGTCAAAATTTGGGGGAATATTCCGATCTATATCTTAAAATGGACGTTATTTTATTGGCGCATGTTTTCGAAAATTTCAGACAAAAATATCTTAAAATGTATCAACTAGATCCTGCTTACTATTATACGCTCCCTGGGTATACTTGGGACTGTATGTTGAAATATACTCGAGTGGAATTGGAACTTTTACAAGACGTAGACACACTTTTGTTTATTGAACGTGGTATTCACGGGGAAGTAAGCCAGTGCTGTAATCGATATTCCCAAGCAAACAATAAGTATTTAGAAAATTATGATCGTAATAAGCCCCCGACATACCTTATGTATTTTTTGATGTAAATAACCAATATGGCTGGGCCATGCAAGCCTTTTTGCCCTTTGGGGGTTTCAAATGGGTGAATAATTATCAAAATTTCGATGTAACTGATACATCCGATGAATCCAATGTTGGTTATATTCTCGAAGTTGACTTGGAGTACCCCGAACACCTACACGATAAACGTAAGGATCTACCTTTATCTCCAGAGCATCAAGTACCTCCAGGGTCAAAATTACCTAAATTAATGACGACACTGTACAATAAAAGCAGATATGTAATACACTATAGAAATTTAAAGCACGCCTTGGGGATTAAACTCACTAAAATCCACCATATATTATAATTCAAACAAGCTCCGCGGCTAAAAGCGTATATCTCTTAAACATAAATTTGCGCGCCAGTTCAAAGAATGAATTCGAAAAAATATATTCAAGTTACTCATTAACGCGGCGTTCGGAAAGACCATGGAAAATATCCGTAAGCATCGGCTCGTAAAACTAGTATCAAAAGCGCCAGCCCCAATTTCCGTAGTCGCGCAATATTTGATGAAAATTTGGTGGATATCGAATTAAATAAGTCCAAAATCTTTTTCAACAAACCCCTATATATAGGATCGCATATATAGGTCGCAGTCTACATACAAACAACAACGCCCAGTTTATGTATAATAATGAGGCAACCGAACCTTTCCAAAGCCTCACTGGAGTTAGGCAGGGATGTGTCCTGGCACCCCTACTCTTTAATTTGTTTACCACTGCTCTAACAATTATTGTTGACAACAAACTGACAGTCAGAGGAATAGGTCTCAGATACCGTTTTGATAGCGGTTTCTTTAACATAGGGCGCATTAGAGCTTTCACGAAGACACGCACACGATTCATTTGTGATCTCCAGTATGCGGATGACTGTGCACTTTTAGCCTCTACGCCGGAAGAGCTTCAAGAACTTTTAGATGTGTATGCCCAGAGCTATGATTCCTTGGGACTTAAAATCAACATTGGAAAGACTAAGATTATGTCAACTCCTCATCAAGTGAACCAAATAGACATTACACTTAACGGAAATTCTCTTGAAGTGGTGGATCAGTTCAATTACTTAGGCAACGTTGTTAATGACAAAGCAAACATGGACAGCGAGATTCGCAATAGAATTAACGCTGCATCTAGAGCACTCTGGGGACTTAGAGAGAGAGTATTTGACAACCACGACCTTGCTTTGTCAACGAAAATGTCTGTCTACAGAGCAGTTGTCATTCCAACACTGCTATATGGATGTGAAAGCTGGGTCACTTATCGTCGTCATGTGAAAGAATTAGAACGTTTTCAGCAAAGACACCTCAGAAGTATGATGAAAATTCGTTGGTTCCATCACATATCAAACGTGGAAGTACTCAGGAGAGCAAACAGCCTTCCAATTGAGGTGCTTATTTCAAGAGCACGCCTAAGATGGACAGGTCACGTTCATCGTATGCATGATAACCGCCTTCCTAAATGTACACTTTATGGTAAATTGCTAAGCGGTAGAAGAAGGCGTGGCGGTCAACGAAAGAGGTTCAAAGACGCTCTCCATGAAAATATAAAATCCTGCTGTATTGCAGACGAGCAATGGGAACAACTTGCAGCGGACAGAACCGAATGGCGAGGGGTTGTGGCCAGCTATCAAGGAAATGTTGCTGCAAGAAGGCCGAATCCAAGATCTAACCAGGTCTATGTTTGTCCTGACTGCGGTCGACATGTGCTCTCCCGAATTGGCCTCTATAGCCATAGTCGTGTGCACCGTAGATGAATGGGAATTACAATAGACTACACCTTTTACTTGTTTTTTTATTGTACACAATCTATCGGCTGTAACATTTTTATACTCGGACTCGAGTAACGGCTAATAATAATAATAATATATAGGATAATGCATTTTAGAGATATCGAAAACTTGCATATATATGATTTTCACTATAATTTTATGCTACAAAAATTTGAAGATAGTAACATCTGTAAGTTGCTGTACACCGATGCGGATAGCCTTATTTATGAAATAAAGAACTGTCTAGAAAGTAGAACTGAACTATATCGAACTCAACGAACCATCCAGTCCAGTTTACATTGAGCAAACTAAAATTGCCATTCGATGATAAAAGATATTTAATTCGAGATTCGTCAGATACATTACCTTGGGGCCACAACTCAATTATGATGGAATAAATTATTATATTATGTTTTTTAGTTAGATGAATATGTAATAGTTCTATTTTTATATTATTGTTAAGTTATTATTACAGATCTATTTTGAATTTTATGTTGATTGGTTTTATGAAGATTTATATGTTTAATAAACTTTACTGTATTGAATAAAAATTTGTAATGTCTTTGATAATAAAAAAAATGTTAAACTTTACTGTGTGTATTAGTTCTAGGTATTAAAAATAAAAAATAAAAACACTATAATCATATATATTTTTTTATTCACGATATAAATATTTTCAAAAAGAAATGATTTCTCGCCTATATATTCTTCAAAACTAACTACACAATCACTGCAACAAGCCGTATGTTTGCAAGGCATAAATACCACGCAAGATTCATTTTCCAAAAAATTTTACATAATAGTCTGTCATTGTTGCCGCTGCCGCTGCAGGTATTAGCTTGTTCAACTTGCACTTCCTTTTGTGTGTGTGTGAGTTGATAAAATTCACATTTATCCTAAAAGATGGCGTGATACTTCCACCCGTCATCTCCTTGCTCCCAATCCTTCAGGCCTAGCGCACAGTGAAAACATATAACTTGATCCCCTCTGCCGGAATAGTAGAAACCAGCTTTAGCTAATTCTTCCGGTTTTTGACTCATCTGAAGTGGCCAGTCCTCAAATGTTTTTAAACGACTCTCTAAAATTATTTTATCGTCATAGAGCGGGCACCTTTTACGTACGGAACGTACTATAATGATTAATGTTCATCATCAGATTGTTGAAGCCGACATTATGGAACTCCATACCTTGATCGGACTGTAAATTTTTGGTAGTCATTTGCTCTCTTTGAGGATATCGCCGACAACTTGCGTGATCTCCTTACCCGGCTTAGTTTTTAAAGGTTTAGTCCAAACATATTTCGAAAAACAATCGATCATCACTAATGGTTAGGATTAATAGCAGCTATTACCTGACACCCCGCCAGGCTAAATAAAGACTTTTTTTTTGTTTTTTTTACAAAAAAAACAGTCACCTTACTCTGTGGCTCCGACCCTCACAGAGGAGGCTGGTAATACCAATAGCCACTCCCCACGCCCGTGGGGTGAGTGACTACCGGGTCCGAGAATCGTGTGCCCTGAGTAGACGCAATGATCCGAGGATGACAGCCTTCTGCATTCTGCCGAATCTCGGCATGCCGGTATGATCTTTAGTTCTGAAAGCAGCGTCTGTCACATTCCACCGAGGGCTCCTATAATGAGTACCACTATTTTAACAGAATGGTCTGGATAAAGCCTACGGAGTTCGAAGAGCAAATCTCGATATTTTGTCCGTTTTTCCTTCTCTTTCTAGACAATGTTGCTCTCAGCAGGAGCTGAGAATTCCACGACATACATTGTCTTGAGTTGGTGGTCGAGGAGTACTATGTCAGGCTTTTTGGCTTGTATTTGCCTGACGGTGGGAAACGAGTAGTTCCAATAAATTAGGCACTTCTCATTCCCCACAACGGACTCAATGTCCCCCGGAGCGTAAGGCAGCACTGGTGTTTCGTCTATCCCATACGAATGCCTTAGATGATAGTAAAGCACTCGTAATGCTGCGTCGTGTCTGTGAATATAGGCCGAGACTACGTATGTCGGGCAAGCCGACAGTAAGTGCATTACAGTCTCCGGCGCCCTGCAGCTGACATCAGGGACCCCCATACCCATGACACGACGTCGATAGACGAGGGTGTTAAATACCAAGGATTGTAAACAAAGAGGATGGCCAGATCCTTATGCTTCAATGTTCGCCACTTCTCAACGAGCTGTGACGTCACTGTGAGGCCTGGAGAGTTTTGTTTACATTCGTTTCCTCATGTTTTGTGGTGTTATATCGGAGTTTATTTAATCTATTGTACTTGTTATTTCGTGGTGAATTGTGTATTTATAGATCTTTTGTGTTTTATAAGTTTATTAAATTATAAAAAACTTTTTTTAGTAGTAATTTTGTGAGTGGAAGGACAATATTTCCTATACTATTTTGAACTTTGTTAAGATTTCAAAGACGATTATTATTAGTGTTCTATAATAATTTTGTATATATTTATGTAAGGTAAAAGAGACTTCAGATTTTATTTATCAAATTTACATATTAAACGTTATTTTTCAGTTATAGACCTAAAAAAAAATGCCAGGAATAATTCGTGCGATTTACGGGTGTAAGGGCCACTTATTCTACAAAGAAAAGTACTGAGCAAAGTATAATTTTCCATGTTTTTCCGAAATCCAAATATCTGGTGCTCCAAACTATGAAAGGCGAATGGATAAACAGATGTAAAAAGCAGGGTAAATTTAACTAAATTTAACTTAGATACGAATAGAATTTGCTCGGTTAATTTTGTGGAGAGTGATTATGTACGAGACATACAAAATGAATTACAAGGTAAAAATTTGCATTTTCCATATATACTTTGTACCTTTACATATGTATTAGATTAGGGTTGCATGACACACTACATGGAATATTTTATGGGGAGTTTAATAAAAATTTACTACAATTTAAATTATATTTTATAACTTTCAGATTGACTGAGATGTTATCATTTAAGTTGTCATCTTACGGTTAATTTTTTAATAAATTTTATATAAAATTTCACATAGTTAGTGTGTCATACAGCCCTAACATAAAATTGAAATTATATTAACTTTTGTTTTAGGTTTATACGTAACTTTGAAAAGGGCATTGAAAAAAAACGACAGTTCCTACACTGGGAATAAATACTGCAACGAAAACTAACTCAGCTCACTCTGATAGGCTTTTCATGAGAAAGAGAAAGCAGGAAATAGCTGAGCTCGTAACTACTCTGTGTCTGGTAACAGTAAAGCGGTCAATTTTGTAGGCAGTTTGGAAATTGAAAGTCCTACAACTTCTGCAGCTAATTTTGCAGAAAGATCTGGACGGGATAAAACCCCAGGAGGAAGGAGTATTAATAGATTTCAGATTTTACAATTAACTTTAATACACTAAAGTTTAACTTTGAATTATTTGAATATATTTATAACATATACAGTAAAACTTTCTATAATATAAAGAACTTAAACCAATTCAGTTACACCTTCAAATAAAGAAATTAATTTTCTCAGCCGATTTAAATAATTCATAATCACTAAATCACAATATACTAATTCATTCAGTAAGTACATTTACATTTTTTTTTCTTTTAGGCCCAAAATATGTAAAACACCTTTTTCTTTAATATAATTTGTAATTATTTAATTAATTTTTAATTATTTTTTTTTGCTTGTACGGTAGATATGTATATTTGCATGCATGATTATAGCTTGCTTTTTCCGGTTGACCGTAAGAGTACTTCTTATATTGTTATATAAGGGAACAAACTCTGTCACTTGGTAAAAAATTTGTAAGTTGCTTTTATGTCCAGCCTTTCTGTAGATATATATATCAATTATTTATTATCAATAAAGACTATCTTTATTATTATTATTGTGTATTTACCTATTACCTTTAGTATAATACTTAGTTACTGCTTTAACTTGTCTGATAAGTAGGTATTTTAATTTGAGTTTTACATTATTTGTTTCATATTGTGATGGATTTTTTTTTATACATTTATTTAACGTCGGCCTATTTCCGCTACTGAGGCCTAACACCGACGCCTGTGGACGAGCTACCCCCAACCAGGAATTTTGCCGAACCTCTTCCCTTAAGAAGAGTAGGGATCTTTTACTTGCCTAACATTTAATAGACAAGCGGCCGACGGCTTTACACCCCCTCCGAAGGATGGTATATCTCCTACACAACCCTCGCCTAAGGTTGTATAGCTTCCGCGCATACACTGATATACAAGCCGCTGGAAGATGTGTGAGGCGAGAACGCGGTTTCCGTTGGAATGGTCACCATCCAAGTACTAACTGCGCCTGTCGCTGCTTTACATCGCATACCGAAGTATGTACATAGTAAAGACGCACCTACGCTCGCCCCAATTGTGATGGATATAAACATGATAAAATAGAGCTTTTTATTTAAGTTTATTTCGTTTTATTGCCGTATTTATGTACAAAAATCATTGAAAATGTTGCATTCCTCAGTCAAATCAATAAATCGTATGTGTGTGTTAATTTTATAAAGAAAATATGCTTTCCTCCACGCATTTTAAAGGGACGAGCGCTGAAAGAGGCCTCATGACTACGTCACTGCGATGGTGGCATTGCGCTGATAGATTTGGTCGATCTGGCCATCCTCTTTGTTTACAATCCTTGGTTAAATATACCATCTTGGCAAGCCATTATGAATCCCTCGGTCTCAGACTTCAGCCCCGCTGACCTTAAAAAGGCGAAGGTCAGCCTTTCGGATAAGCCAAGGTCTTCTATATTTTTATAGAAGACCCCGTGCAATGGCTTATCCTTATGCAGCTGCAGAAGGATGTTGTGTTCTGCAGCTCTAATGTGGGCTTTTAGTCGAGCGGGTTCCAACTGGGTGACAGAGTCGGAGTTTACCCGCTCGACGTCGAAGATGAGACCAAGTTCATCGGCTGCTCTCCGTGCTGCCTTAAAGAGAAAAGCTCCTATCTCTGCATTTTCATGGTCTCGGACAATGCAGAGAGGGGATCCGAACTCCTGATGACCTTACATGCTCCATCCAGAACCATCCTGCTATGGAGACTCTCCAAGCTCAAGAGTCCATGGCCTCCCCGATGTCGCGGGCGATATACCCGTGGAACGGACGATTTAGGATGCAAGCTCCTGTTGAGATGCATCTTCTTGCGGGTTACTACATCAAGTTGACGCAGCTCTTCTTTAGTCCACTTCACTACTCTGAAAGAGTAGAGAAGGATCGGAACGGCAAGCATATTTCTAGCAGACACCTTGTTCTTCCCCGACAGTTCTGAAGACCAGATCTGTCGGAGTAGATGCTGATACTTGCCGCGGAGAGCGTTTTTCACTACACTCACTTCCTGGGTGGAGCGTTGCTCGACACCCAAGTAAGTATACGACTCTCCGGCATCTAGATGGTGTAAGATGCTTCCGTCCACGAGCTGCGCGTCCTCTCCATAGTCACCCCATCGTCCTCTCTTGAGATGGATCGGTGCGCATTTGTCCAACCCGAACTGCATACCGACAGCCTGCGTGTACTCCTGTACCACCCTAAGGGACTGCTGGAGATCCCTCTCTCCAGAGGCGTAAAGTTTAAGGTCATCCATATAAAATAGATGGGTGACCTTATGACTCTTGTCGCCGGGGGTACCGCAGTTGTAGCCACGGGTTTTCCGGAGCGAGACGGATAATGGCAGTAGTGAGATGCAAAAGAGAAGGGGGCTGAGGGAATCTCCCTGAAATACCCCTCTTCTGAATGTTACCGACTCTGTTTGGACTTTATCGTTACCCGATGTAATGGTAAAACGAGTCCTCCAGAGCGGCATCAGTTCTTCAATACATCTCACTTCGGGGCCTGGTACCACAAGACATCGGAGCAAGTGAACAATGAGCTCATGCGATGTCATGTCAAATGCCTTGCGGTAGTCGATCCAGGCCATAGAGAGGTTCCGCTTATACTGCATGGAGTCCTGCGTGACACATCTGTCGATCAGCAGGTTCTCCTTGCAGCCAGCGACACCTCTCTTCGACCCTCGTTGCTCATATATCCGTTCGTAAACCGGTTTAACTGCGTGGAGCACCCGCATGTACAAAATGCGTGTAAACACCTTGTAGCATGCGTTTAGACAGGTTATCGGTCTGTAGTTCTTTGGGTTGGACAAATCTCCGTTCTTGGGGTTCAGCACTGTCCGCCTCTCAAGAACCCAAGAAGGGATTTGCTGCTCCCGATTTAACCAGGAATTAAAAATTCTGGCCAAATGGTGGTGGGTGCTCGATAACTTTTTCCACCAAAAGTTATTTATCCCATCGTGACCTGGAGCAGCAAAGTTCTTAGAACCCTCAAGAGCCCTACGAACCTCTTCTGGGGTTATTGGTTCGCACACTTCCTGTGGTTGCTGAAGCCTTTGAGAAAAGGCTTCAAAGTGTGCAAGGGCAAGAGAATTTCGGTTGAGTGGAAGCCTTTCCTCGTACAGCGTTTTCCAGAAATTCTCCACCTGATCTGCAGTCGGCGGATTGTCTACAACACGCGGAGGGGGTTGGAAAAGGCGCGAGGGCTTCTCGCTGAATAGTTTATTTTCCGCAAGCCCTCTCGCCCGCCTCACTAGTGACTTTTTGCAAGTCACTAGCATCCGTATCCTGTCGATACAGTGTTGTTTGGTGGTTCGCAGCACTGCCTCATTGAGTGTATGATGGACGCGTCTTAAGTTGGCGGCTTATCGACGCACTTTAGGCGTGAATGGCCTGTTGGCCGCCATATAGTCCATCACACATTGGATACGGGATGCGTGTTGCCTCGTCGACCGGATCTTGGCTTCCATCTTTTGTATGCGCCGCTGCGCTCTCTCCTGTGGGGAAGACGTATTTCGCCTCTCCACCTGAGACGAGCGTTGAGCAGCGGCATACACGGCACAATTTATGTGCCAGATGTCAGCCTCTTCTGGTAGCGCTGTACGAAGTTCAGCGTCCACTCTGGCCAGGTCTTGTGGCCCGGGGGTTTTCAGACGGTGTAACCCCCTTCTGGTACTGAGGCCCTCTGGTATTGGCGAAACGAGGAGAGCCACGTCCTCATCCGGTGAATGTGGCGGCTCTTCGGCCACCTCATTCACCGGCCCAGGAGCAGCCCTCACGTAGCCCCTACTACGAAGGTGGGATACATAGTCACGCAGATTTTGTGGCGTGAAGGCGCTATGCTCTGGAAGCCTCTCACACCACAGAGCATGCATCCGCGCCATGTACCCCCTCCGCGCGGGCTCACTGCTTTCATAACAATGCAGAAGCTCATCCCCCAGTTCATCTGTCCACTCAAAGCGTCCTTGTTCATTGCGTACGTCGTCAACGGGCGGTCTATCCGGTTGGGCCCCACCATCTTGCCCTTGACCCCTATCCGAACGGGGTCGATCGTGGAGGCCCAGTCTTCGGCCTCCCGGAACCAAAGGTTAGAGCCCAGCAGGCTCACGACCGACACCAGAGGGGAAGATGCTTTCCCCTCCCGGGTGCACTAGGGCTACCGGTTCAGTTTTGCACCCCTAGCTGGAGTAAGTGGTGGCGCTACTCACCAAAGGCTTAATAGATGGAAGTTAGCCCCTCCTGCTATTATTATTATTATTATTTTTTCTTTTGTCTCATTTGCTTGGAAATGGTTTACATAATTAGGTGAACGGGTTTTAACCAAGTTCTAGCTAATCAGCACTTAAAAAACGCCTAACAATATGACATGTATCTAGCATGACTGACTTGATAATTGTTGGCAATGTTTGTGTAATGTTTAATTTATTTAAGTTAGAGGTTAATGTTTTTGGAACAATTACTGTTGTTGAAGTAATAAGAGGATAGACTTTTACAGACTTCACCTTCCACATCTGTTTGATTTCAGCAGCTAACTCTAGATATTTATTAATTTTGGTAGCATAGGTTGTTTGAAGATTGTGAGTTAGGGGTATAGCCACGTCAATAATGGCCACCTCGATTTCTGTTTTATTATAAACCACTATATCTGATCTGTTGGCGCTAATTCTTGTCTGTTATGATTTCCCGATCCCAGTATAGCTTGTAGTTGTTGTTTTCTAGGACTTCTAATGGTTGATATTTATAGTAGGGCTTTCCTTCTTTCATCAGATTAAATTTCATAGCCAGTTGTTGATGAATGATTTTTGCTACGTTGTCATGTCTTTCGGTATAGTCAAATCCAGCCAGCGTGCTGCATCCCCCAGTTATATGTTCAATGGTCTCGTTGTTTACTCCACATCTCCTGCACTTATCTACTATTTTGTGGGGATTACTCGATCTTGGATAGCGCACATAAAACCAACTGTTTCGCTGAATAATTGCTGTTGCATGAAGAGATTGGAGGCGTTGATGTCAATTGCTTCTTGATGTAGGTGATGTGGGTGCGTTCCATGAATCTCCTTTCTTTCCATATTTGTAACTGGTTCTGGTTATCCACTGGATCGAGTTCTGGATTATTTAATAGTAGCGGCGTTGCATTCATGTCGGCTCGGCATATGGCCCTAAACAATGTATGTTGTTCTGCTTTGCTGTAGAAATATTGACGTAATGACTTGATTTGGGATTGATTTTGCTGTGCTATGTTTAGTATGCCCATCCCCCCTAGTTCTTGCGGCAGTGATGTACGTTCTATAGCTGACTTAGGATGGTGCATTCGATGTTTTGTCATCACGACTCGTATTAGTCTGGATAGGTTATCTAGATCAGTCCTCGACCATTTGATGATTCCAAATGAATATGTTAAGATTGGAATAGCGTAGGTGTTAATAGCTTTGATTTTATTGGGAAAGGTGAGGTGTTTTGCAAATAGCATGTAGTTGTTTCTCAAAGTCATCTGTAAGTTTCTTTTTAATTTGGGTATGATTTATACCTTTTAGTTGTAGGACTCCCAGATACTTATAATTTTCTTCTTCACCTAAGCTTTCTATTATGCAGTTATGCAGATTTCAAACCCTTCAGTGTTAATTAGGACTCCTCTTTTTAGTGTTATTGTCTTACATTTATCCAGACCAAATTCCATGTGTATAGATTTGCTGAATTCCATGGTAATGTTCAGCAGTTGGCGTAGTTGTTCGGTGGAATTCGCGTACAGATTAAGGTCATCCATGTAAAGTAGATGACTCGTTGTATGGTTGGATCTATGCCTGTTTTTTATGTTAAATCCCAGTTGACTCTGATTCAAAGTTTGGCTTAATGGGTTAATGCACATACAGAACCATAGAGCGCTCAGAGCGTCTCCTTGAAAAATTCCTCTTTTGATGTGGATTGTTTCCGTGTTGTTGCTTCGTTGACCATCTGAAATGTGTAAACTTGTCGCCCATTTA
Organism: Leptura quadrifasciata; assembly: GCA_963675555.1. Lineage (NCBI taxonomy): Eukaryota > Metazoa > Arthropoda > Insecta > Coleoptera > Cerambycidae > Leptura > Leptura quadrifasciata. The sequence continues at coordinate 84,969,273 of OY776676.1, forward strand.
GACATAGCATGACGATGTTCGCATCTACTTTATAGACCTCTAAGATTTCAATAAGATAGGAATGAGGGACTGAATCAAATGCTTTTTATTATTATTATTATTATTATTAATATATATCTAAAGTTATTATTCACATGCGCGTGGTCCATTACGGCCAAGTCCATTTGCAAAAGATCATCCAAGCCCTTTATGATGGTACGTCTACGTTTGAAATTGTTTCTAGCCGGTTTGAGTTCGTTTATCATTTAATTTTTTTCTTTTCAATGCACTCTCATTAAGGTATAGTTGGTAGAGTTCGTTTCTCCAGAGCATCAGTTCGACTGCTTATATTTGTCAAATTACTCACTAATTTATTCTCAATTTTTTTAATATAATTAATTAATTAATAGAGGACATAAAATATAGCACAAGCTATTTCAGATCAAAGTTTGTATCACAGTAAAATTCATCTAGAGTATAACAGGCCTCTTCTATCAGTATATTTTTTAGTTTTTGTTTTAAAGATTTGATATTTAACACTCTTAGGTTTAAAGGAATTTTATTAAATATCTTTATTATTGAGTATTGGACATTTTTTTGTATGTAGGTGAAATTGCTTTTAATGTTGTTCAAGTCCAATTTATATCTTGTGTCGTGTTGATAATTTCTTTCACACTCTTGCAATATTGTGCTATTCTCTTTTATAAAGATTACCGCTTCATATATGTATGTGCTAATCAAAGTGAGAATTTTACTTTCCTTGAATTTCTGCCTACAAGTTTCAGTTTGCTTTAAATTAAAAATATTTCTTAGACATCTTTTTTGCAGAATGAATATTCTCTCTGCCTCCACGCTGTTGGCCCAGAAAATCACACCGTATCGCAATTGTGAATGAACATGTGCATGATAAGCAATTATTGCTGTGTCATCATTGATGTTTTGGGAAAGTACCTTTAAAGCATAGCAATTTTTTGTAATTTTCTTGGCTAGGCAATCAATATGATATTTCCAATCTAGCCTATAGTCGAGTTCAATTCCCAGAAATCGTGCCGTTTGTACTGTTTCTAGTGTTTTGTTGTTTTCGGTAAAGTTTATTCTTGATTCAGATGTATGGTAGCTAAATTTAATCAAATTGGTTTCAATAGAAGATTGTTGGATGAAAACCATCTTTCTAGTGTGTTCGGTGTATCAAATATTTCATTGTTTGTATTACTTATGTTACGATCCATAGTGAATATAATAGACGTGTCATCAGCAAATTGTATCAAATTATGTGTTATTACGTTAGGCAACTCGTTAGTGTACACAATGTATAGAAGCGGACAGAGAATTGATCCTTGCGGGACTCCCCTTTTAACTATTTCAGTGCTTGATGTTATGAGATTATCTGCGTCATCATATTCAATCACACACTGTTTTCTTTCAGTCATATATGATCGTAACAGGTTTAAAGCTGTGCCTCTAATGCCATATTTTTCTCATTTCAGCAATAATAGTTTGTGGTCTACACTGTCGAATGACTTAGATAGATCCAGACACATGGCAATGGTGTCTTTTCTCGAGTTTAAGGATTCTAATATTTTACTGATGGCCTGATAAATTGCTCTTGTAGATTTTTTTTCCGGAATCCGTTTTGATATTCTGATAAAATCTTTTCACTTTCCAGAAACTGTACCAGTCTTTCATATATAATTTTTTCCAAGGTTTTGCTTATATTGCTTAACAAAGCAATTGGACGATAATTTTGTATGGAGTTTTTATCTCCTTTTTTGTAAATCGGTTTTATTTGTGCCATTTTAAGTTCCTCTGGAAAAACACCATTGATAATCGACAGGTTTATAATATATATTAAAGGAGGTGAAATTTCAAAAGTGACATATTTTAACAATGTGACAGGAACTTCATCGTGTCCAACAGATTTTTTATTCATGAGATTCATTATTACACTATGCACTTCTTCATTGCTTGTAGGATACATGAACAAACTTTTTTGATGTTTTTCAATGTTTGCAACAATGGTATTATAGTCAATGTCTAATTCTGGACATGCATTGATATAGAAACTGTTAATTTCATTTAGAATGTCTTCTGGGTCTTTTTTGTTACCTTTTCGAAGATTTCTTAAAATTGAGTCTTGTGCCTTTATTTTTTTGCCAGTAATGCCGTATGTCAGCCCTCATATTACTGATTTCTCGATTTATTTTACTCCCACACTATCAATATCGGTTTCAACTAGTTTAAGCCCATTTCTCAATGTCATAATATTGGAGTCTAAATTTTTAATACTAGCTTATCCAATTTTATAAGTTCCCAGTTTTATATCAACTCGTTGATTTACAATAGATGGTATAACATTTTTCTACTCCCTTATGTAAATTTGCTGTTTTCCGTACAGTCTGTAGAATGGATAAGTGGGCCATTCCAGTTAACTGAACGGATATATTTCATATACGTTCTAGGATGGATATGAAATCGACCAATCACAGTTCGTGTATTAAGTACATAGGCAACTATTCGTTTTAAAAAATTCAAGTTAGTGCGTAAGCTGTCAAAGTAATTATTGTCAGTGTGTCTTCGCGCAGTTTGAGCTACAAAATAATTTAAAATGAGTGATTTCAGTGAAGAATCGATAAACGGTATACCACCTAAAATTTTATTGAAATTATTATATACAGACAAAATTTTAGATATATTATGACAAAAATAAGTGGCTATATGTGGGGATTGAACCAATTCAATTCAATTCAAAAAGTCTTTATTCAAGGTAAAAATGGTATAAACACTGCCTCCCCAGTACCCATCCCGGCCCCGACCCTGCACCACCGCGTTAACGCGGTGGTGCATCGCAAGGACGGGCCGAGCCGGGACTGGTTTGGCGAAAGTAAAAATGGAACAATACAAAAAATAAAACAACCTGAACTCCTTTTGCAAAAGGGCAAATTAAAACAAGTAATATGATAAAAGGCGCTTAAAAAAGAAAGCTTAACATAAAAACTGGGCATTTAAACATGGTATTACCGCTGGAGCACTGAACTTTTTAAATTTTTGCACTGACGCCGACACCATAACTCGTACGAAGTGCCGTACGCGAGTTTCTTCAACTACGGGTTGCGCAAGGCAGGCCTAAACTGTGATTCTAAATTTTGATTGTTCTGGTATAAAAAATTTGGATACTGTTACAATATTAGTGACGGAAGAAAGAATTTACAGACAAAAATGTACAAACAGAAACGAAGGAACAATAAACGCGACACAAAAATACACAAAAACAAAAGACAGGAAAGATTTAAAGCGGGTGAAAGGTACGATATATCAGTGAAAGGTAGATAGTATCAAAGAAGGTATAGTTGGTGAAAGTTTGGCTAGAGTGGCTGCCGGAAGATTGGCAACGTCTGGTAAGGTAAGGGGTGTTTAATCCGAAATGGGGTATTATGCTGTCTAATTTGTGTAATGTGTCTTGTTAGCGGACTATCGCCCAGCTTGAACGAATAGCAGTTTTGGGAGATATGCTGGACGTAGTTGGCTATCGGGGTTATGTCGTTGCAGCGTTCGCAGAGGTTTCTGAGGGAGGTGTATCTTCCAGAATTTGATATGAGGCGCATATATTTGTGTTCTAGCACTTTTAGTTTTTTCATTGTCTTGGCCGATATGCTGCACCACACCGGCGCCGCGTATGTGATGGACGGCCTGACCGCCATCGTGTACAACAATTTCTTATTTTGTCTGTGAACCGACGCGTGAAGCATATCGCCTCGGACTTCTCAGTGTTGACCCGAATCTTCCACTGGTGGTAATAAGCCATGGCACGAGCCATGTGCGCCTTCAGCAGCATGTTTGCCGCCTGTGCGTTGTGCGAATGCGCGTACATGGCCGTGTCATCGGCGTACTTGGCCAGCTTGGTATTCGGGAACTCTGGGAAGTCTGAGACGTACAAGTTGTACAACTTCGGTGACAGGCACGATCCTTGCGGGACGCCCGCACGAATGTCCTGTCGAGTTGACAGTTTATTATTCACCCGAACCTGCAGGGTTCTGTCCGTCAGGAACGAGTGGATAAGTTTGGTGATGTGCGTCGGAAAGTTATAGTTATGAAGTTTGTAGAGTAAGCCCGGGATCCAGACGGTATCGAAGGCCTTTTCAATATCGAGGAGCACCATGGCGGTGCTCTTCTCGAGGTTGTATTGAGCCTTCACATCGTTAACCACGCTGACGACCTGTTGGACGGTGCTACTGCCCCTTCTGAAGCCGAATTGGGACTCGTCGTCGATGTGAAGCTCATCCTGAACAGCATCGAGTCTGATCAGGATGACCTTCTCCACCAACTTGGAGATCGTCGACAGCAACGAGATGGGCCTGTAGCTGCCGACGAGCTGCGCGTTCTTCTTCGGTTTCAGAATGGGTACGACCACGGCTCCCTTCCATTGGCTAGGCCAGTGCTGTAGTCGCAAGATTGCGTTAACGATGTACGTCAACTGCACAATACTTTCCTCGGGAGATATTTGAGCAGCTTGTATTCGATACAGTCCGCCCCGGGCGCCTTGTTATTCGGTAAGTCCTTGACAATTTGTGCTATTTCCGAGGGCTTGGCCATGGAGTTGTCTCGTCAGTTGGATGTCATGACCAAGTAGTTCTTGTACGTCTCGTTCGATGCGGTCCTGTTCTTGGTTTTTTGGAATGTTGTTATGTATCGTCTGAAAATGGTCAGCTAAGTCGTTCGCCTTTCGTGCGTACGTTAGCGATGTCTGCCGTTCGTACCCGTCAAGGCTGGTATGGCCTCCCGCGTACTTTTCAGGGCTCTTGTCAGCTTCAACAGCGAGTTGTCTTGAGGATTCAGCGCTGCTAGCTTGTCCCCCCATTTCTGGTTTTTTGCAGTGTTGTTGGAGGTCCGGATCTGCCTTTACAGCCTGATCATCTTGGCCTTAGCGTCGGCATCGCGATTTCGCTGCCAAAGCCGTCTCAGTCAGTGTTTTCCCTTTATATGACCGCATCGTCGAGCCGGTCTCTGTTGTGATTGATAGTCACAGTGGTGGAAACAGTCTGCTTGGCATCCCGCAGCACCCTTGTGAAATCCTCCACCGCATTTTCCAGCTCGGCGGGTGTGTTGATCGTGTTCGTTAGTGTAAGGTGTGTATTTATGTGTGTCTTATAGAGACGCCAGTCGGCGCCCCTATAAGTTGTGACTTTTCGTGTTATGTCTTCCCTCGACACGCCGTCAAGCTCGACCACAAAGGGATTGTGGTCGGACGTGAGTTCCTGCAGGGCCACGGGGGACGTGCAGTTCCTCACGCCTTTATTGACGACTATGTCGAGGGTAGTGGGCGTTGTGCCGTTGTCCGGAAAATGCGTGGGATCGTCCGGATACTGCACGATGACATTTCGACTATTCACATAGTCGAACAGAGTGTTGCCGTTCGCGTTGTTGCGATGACAGTTCCAGTTGCGATGTCTAGCGTTAAGGTCGCCTATGAGCAGGCAGCGTGGGCCTGCGTTCATCAGATTCTCAAGGCAACCCGCCGTGAAGCCGTTCAAGGGTCGATTGTATGCGGCCACGATACTGGTGTCGCCCTCCAGCGTCACACACACATTCTCCACGGTGGTGTTCCATACAGAATGGTGTGTGTGCGCAATATCAGACTTTACCAGTACGGCCACCCCGCCACCCCTGTGGTTGTCGGCCCTATCTGTTCTATGGACTGTATACCCCCGGACTTGCAGTTTGTTACGTCTGGTGAGTTTCGCTTCGTTTAGCAGCATAATGTCAATTTTATGCCTCAACAAGTAATTTATAAGAAAAGGAATTTTGTTACCTATACCATTGGCGTTCCAAGAAGAGATTTTTATTGCTATTGCTTAGAACGCATCTTCTGGCATCGCTTCCAAGAAGCGATGCATAACGAAGAATTTATCAGCCGCGTTGGAATAACTCTCCAGCTCAGCGTTTAAGTTATGATATAGCGACAGTAGTTTGTCTAAATCGATGAGTGACGCCATTCTTCGGCGTTGTTGCTGACGCAATTCCTCAATTTTTGTCCTGGTGGAGGTGGGGCCGGATCTGGGACTCGTCGTCGGAGTGGGTAATAGGGCTGCTGGTCTCCTCTGGGGCGCGTCGGCTGCCTTCATCGGGGGGGTGGGCTGCGTCCGTGGATGATTCTGGGAGTTGGATGAGGAAGATGCTGCTGTACTTTTCTTTCCTCCCATATATTTCGTCTTAGTGAGGGTGCCGCCACATACCTGGTTTTAGGGGCCGGTGTTGTTCTGACATTGTTAGCCTCTAACTGGCCAGCTTTTCGCTTATACACGATGCAAATCACGGCATTGGCGGGGTGGGGCCGCCGCAATTTACACATTTTGCGGGTGTATATCTGGACTTGGTGCACGTTTTGGTCAAGTGTGGCTGGGCGCATTTTAGGCAATTCGGTGCCGCATGGCAGTTGGCATTGGCGTGTCCCCACTGCTGGCACCTGTGACACTGGATAATGGCCTTGTTGTTAATGTGCCGCTCCCAGCTCACACTTGTATAATCTAAATACCTGATCTTGGTTTGCAGGTCTTTCAGAGTGGTTCGGCTGTCTGTGGTCATCAGGTATGCCGGGAAGCGGGTCCCCCTCATTTTATATAGCTCCCTGCAGGCTATTCAATGGTCTTTCTTCAATTCCTCTTTGATGTCGTCTAACACGACATCGTGGTGAAGCCCACGCACCACGAAGGCGTGCGATTTCTCATCTTTTGGCGTGTAAGTGTGGAATTCTAGTTGGTTTTTCCTGAAACACTCGCTGATGACCATCCAATCGTCCTTGGTGGACACCTGGAGGGCCGTGTTGGCTGCCATATGCTTCCAAAAGTGTTTGTTTGTTACGTGTGCCTTCACGTAATCGTTCACGGCTCTATGGTCCTCCAGGTGCCCGTGGATTACAACGGGGGTGGTCGTCTTACTGGAGTCTTTGCTGGTTGTGAGGGGGCCGCTTCCTCCGGCTTGAGTAGTGGCGGCACCACGATCATATCTGGCTCTCGTAGGAGCGCCTTGGCCTCGAATCTATTTTTGATTTCTGTTATTTGTTTTGTTTCCGCCGGCTGGTTCGTCTTGCCCGCGCCTGGATGCGTGAATGCCGGGTTTGCTGCATCGACGACGCGCTGCTACTTCTTCTTAATCCTGAATATTTTTTCAGGGGCCCGTCTGTCGTTGTCTCTACCTGCATTTCGTTTCCGGATGCTCCCTTCACTGTCTACACTAACATCTGAGTCAGTACCCGGTTGGGTGCTGACTGCCGCTATTTTCCTCTTTATTCTCTTTCGGGAGCTGGGTACCTGCGGGCCCAGGCTCACGCAGCTCATGACGCTGTCGTTGCCCGACTGCGAGCACTTATTTGTAATGTCCTGGGATGCGGCCTTGTTTGGGGTCGCGAACGCTCCCCCGGACGCGCCCACGATGAATCCGCCATCTACGCGATGTTTATCGTCAATATTAGTCTAATTTGACGTTTTCCCGACCAGGCTTGCGCCTTTTTGGACCAAGAGTGATATTGGCGAAGGCGCCTTTTATTACCGGAAAAGTCGGTGAAAAATTGTTTTGTTCTCCTTAGAGGTTATGTGCCCCTTACCGGTTTTAACCAAACGGTTAGGGGGGGGCACTCGCAAAAATTCGCGCCAAGTGTCTTTTAGGTTATGTTTTATACGGGACTTGTTGCTAACTTCACGTTTAATTTGAATTTTGATGGGCGTTTCCGGATGTTTCGTAAATTGTTTAAATTACTAAGTTCACTACGTGTAAATTTCGGATTGTCACTGTCAAAAGTATATTCAAAGGGTAAGACTCACTCGTAGGCTCGGGCACGGGCCCCACTATTACACTGTCGCACAAACAGCTCCTTACTGGCTCTGTTTTGCGGTAACTCACTCTTAAAATCGCACTTTTTTTCAGAAAATTAGCTATACACGGTGGAGCTCTCACAACTCGCACTGCTTTCAATAATTTTCGACCGGAAACTTGGGATTGAACCTATGATATCTTGCATTTCGAAGCGTGCATTTAACCGCTAGGCTACTGAAGCTTTTATAAAATGTTTGCACCTAGAGCATAAGATTTAGCAGAAGTTAAGTTTGTATATTAAAATTTGATTAAAACTATTATTTGTAGTTTTTTCTTAATCCGATCGTAGAAAAGGTATACTGTACAACTCGAGGGGATTATTCATATCGCACTCGAAAGATTGAGGCACTCCGCCTACGGTGTCGTGCTCAAACTTCTTTCTCGTGCGATATGGCTATCATATCCACTCCTAGTTGCTCAAACTACTATTATTGTAGCATCAACTTTTTTTTAACAAATTTTAACCTCACCATAATAAAATTGTTACTAAAATTGGTCAAAAAACGAAAATTGGGATAACATCAAATCTTTATGTATTGAGATCCCAGGAAGCCAAAAAGTGGTTTTTGAAAAATGTCTGTGTGTGTATGTGTTTGTGTGTGATGGTGTGTGATGGTGTGTGTGCGTGTATGTGTATGTGTGTTAGCATGATAGCGCCAAAACTACTGAACGGATTTGAATGAAACATTGCATAGGGGTTCTTTAGTGCTCCAGAAGCTGATCTGAAAAGGTTTTGGTTGAGATTGGATTACGTTTAGTGCGGTTTTGGCGCTGCAAGTTGTTTATTTTGTAATTACTTACAATTTTCAATCGAACCATTGAAAAGCAGTTAAAATTCCGATTTCAACAATATATCACACTTCCACTCTTTCGATTTGGTTTTCATGAAAAAAACTAAAAACAAAGCGTATGTGAAGCATAGATCGCATTTCGCGTGGCATAGTCGATGTGCGTAGCCGTGGTGTCGTAAAACTGGTCACGTCACGTATCACATGCATTCCTATTCAACAACTATAACAGCTTTACTGTCGCATTTAATTTAAAATGTTTTGAATTGGAGAACGGATTTAAATAAAAGTTTGCATGAGGGTTTCTTCAGTGTGATAATGTAGCAAATTGAATACTAATACTTTATCTACGATTATAACAATTAATATTAAATTGCAAGTATACAGAAATTTATAAAATAATGTCAACAGTTAAACGTCAAAACTAATCAAACATGTCAAATCACCTTCCTTCTTTCAATAATAATCATGGATCATTCCATTTCACCGTATTAGTCCAATAAAGGGGACTTTTAAATGTCCATTCGTACTCCATGGCTGAATTTTTGACCAGAAATTAATTTTAAGATGTACAAGCATCTCTACTCAAAAAGTAGAAATTGATGTGCAGGGATTGTAAAAAAAATATTTAAGGAGTGAAACTGCGGTATGTCAAAAACGGAAAAATTTTCGGAAAATAGTTTTAGACGATACTTGTAGAGAAAAAAATTCTGTGTAAAAAAGCTACTTAACTTGTTTTTTCTAAAAGTGACCAGCGAGCCGTGAAATTCGATTCAAGTTTTTGAACGATTTACACCGTCAAATACACCGCTGGCGCGTATGCCCTTTACTCACCGCCAGAGAGAGAAGCGTAACAGAGTATGTCTAGAGTGAGAACGACAAACGTCATAAGACGAATGATGTTTTATGTATTGTTAGCGATTTTAACATTTAAAATGTTTTTATTTTCCAAGTATGGGTTTCGATTAATAGTAGTCCATTTAAAGAGCCGGAATTTATGACGAAATTACCTAATGTTTGCGCCTCAGACTAGACAATTTCCCCCTCACACGTTTTCGAGGGTGCTGAATCGATTCCCTTGGTCAAACCAATTTTTTTACCTCAGCAACCCCTTCAAATTGGCCAAAAACCACCCCTGATGTCCCTTTTCCGTGAACCCGTTTATTTTCTCCAGTTTTTCGTCTGTTGTTCCCTCAAGTAGAACGGAAGTTCCCTCGAGGGATTTGATCTCAGCCACCCCTGCCCCAGGCTACCAACCCTTGTAGGGGGTGGAAAATTGATATTTGTTTTTGTGAGAACAAAGTTTATATTTTATAGGAGGTATTTCTTTGAGTAAGGTGGTAGATGACCAGGGTTATGTAACCACTCCCGGGGATGTTTTCACCCTTCAAATGGGTAGAATATATTTTTTTTCCGGGAAAAATATTAATATTTTGTAAGAGACGCTTCTTTGAGGAAAGTGGTAGGTGACCAGCGCTGTGTAAGCTGCCCCGGATGTTGTTTTCACCCTTCAAATCGGTAGAATCAATATATATAAGAACACTTTAATAAACATATATTTTATACTATTTTTCAATTATAGATGGGAAAAATTTCCACCCCCTTGATGGGTGACAACAACCCCTCCCCCCCTGGGGGTGGTTACACAATCCTCGCCACCTACCACCTTTTTCAAATTTCAATTTTCTACCCCCTACAAGGGTTGGAAGCCTGGAATAGGGGTGGCTGAGGTCAAACCCCTCGAGGGGACAACAATTAATCGAAAAACAAACGAATTCACGGAAAAGGGGACTTTGGAGGTGGTTTTTGACCAATTTGAGGGGGTTACCAAGGCGGCAAAATTGGTTTGACCCCGGGAATCGATTCACCACCCTCGAAAACGTGTGGGGAACATTGTCTAGTCCGAAGCGCAAACATTCGGTAGTTCGTTCGACTCCTTCAACGGACTACGAGTATAAGTATTGCATTTCATGCATAATATGATGTAGATGCATGAAAGTTGAATATTAATGTATTATTAGATTTTTTGCTAGCAGTAAAATACAGATTAGAAATTTATGAAATCGTGTAGAGCTTATTCTAAAGCTGATTTTTTGTAAAATCCATTTTTAAATACATAATGATAACCGAAAGCAAAATATTGCAGGTTATAAATTCTTGAAAACATGTACAGTTAATGTTTCAACATTGTCTTCATGACAATATAACAAAAAATCTGAAGCTGAAGTTCACAGTTGGAATCTAACACGGGACTAGATGGAGAAAAGCTGTATTTTCCCAACGTAGGTAAATAATTGATTGCTTGAATTTCTATTTCGTCTTTACTTCTAGTAGTGCTACCGTAGTAGGAGTACCTTTTTCGCTGGCTGGGATACCCATTGAATTATGCAACAAAAGCAGCAGCATAAAACACATTTCATATGTAATTGAAAAAATATGGACGCATTTTTAAACTTTTGGGCAAAAATTGAGACATGGATTACGAGTGATCAATTATAATTCCTCTTTACTGGGCATAAAAGAAAGCCTTAAAACACCGTAAAATACTTAACAGCTCTTTAAGAAGCTGTTTGACACAAATTGACTCGATATCAATCCAATCTATTGATTTTTTCCCATGAAAACCATCAGAATATCTGAAATCACCATCCTTTAAAAAAGTATTAGAAACACCGTAAGAAAGAGTGGAACCCAAACTGACCCGATATGAATCCAATCACTCAGCAGGAAGATTTGGATTCTGTCTGTCTTCGATAGTAACACCTACGTCTCAAATATAAACGCGATATGTCTACCCGTTTGCGAGTTATAAGGATTTTTCATGTTTGTGGTAACATATGTAGGACTTATATCCATCTTCCATCCGCAAATTCGAATTCAATCCCAGACCTGTATTACAACCCACGTGCCAAATATGATCTCGATATCTCTATCCGTTCAGGAGTTATAAGGATTTTTATGGAAAATTTCATTAAAATGCTTTACTACAGCAACATTTCGTGTCACTTTTCAAAATATCGCCCTGTCTAGTACTTCAATTTGAGAGGTCTGCAGATGATATGTCATTGTGTTCTGTCAAAAAAGCAACGGCGAGGAGAGGGCATGCGCGCCAGCGGTGCATTTGACTATGAAAATAGTTCAAAAACTTGAATCGAATTTCACGGCTCGCCGGGCACTTATAGAAAAAAAAGTTAAGTAGCTTTTTTACACAGAACTTTTTTCTCTACAAGTTTTGTCTACAACTTTTTTTCGAAAATTTTTGCGTTTTTGACATATCGCGTTTCCAACCCTTAAATATATTTTTTATAACCCCTGCACATCAATTTCTCCTTTTTGACTACAGGCGTTTGATGTACATCTTAAAACTAATTTCTGGTAAAAAATTCAGCTATGGAGTACGAATGGACATTTAAAAGTCCCCTTTATTGGACTATATTGGAAAAGTGATTGCTTGTATCTAGTGAATTATAATAATATAACTCCCGCTTATAATCCACGCTATTTGTTTATGGATACTTACTATTACTTATTCAAAACCAGTTGATTAATGAATATATTATAATCTTATATGAGTATATAAAGAGATAAATAGTTTCAAATAGATTATGGCCATATTAGAAACTAATCAGTTATTAACTTCTGGATATGTGTTAAAGTTGGAAATTTAATTAAATATAACTTAAAATTTCAAAATTTATTTTTTCCATTTTTGGTTTTTTCTAAAAAATCAAACACAGAAAATTAACGTTTCAAGTATTATTTTCTCGAATATTCAAATAACTTTTTTGGGGAATTTACTTACGTTACTTTGTAAATAAGATCTGTTCTATTTTTAGTTCATGCACTGAAGAAGTTTAGTGGGAATTTATTTCAGTAATTGGGAAATTATCTTAACATAGTATCTTGATATCGTTTGATCATTTTTGGATCAAAATAAATGTTTTGGTTACATTCTGCTTGTAATTTTGTTATTTTTATATTTTTTTTACCGCAATATTTGCTTTGTTATCCGGTTAGCAACACAAAGTTTGCAGTTTAGTGCTCCAGAAGATCTGAAAAGGTTTTAGTTGAAATCGGATTACATTTAGTGCTGTTTTGGCACACAACTTAATGCTCTTTTCGGCTTCAAAGATCCACTTGGTGGGAAGGTTCCAGTCGTTTCCAGTAGCTGCCGAATTTTTTTTATTAATATCAATTTTCTCAGACAAATTGACATTGGCAATATCAACATATTGTAATAAACTTTTATTAACAATTAATAGCAATTTTCTTAGACAAATTTTCATTGGAAGTATCAACATATTGTTTATTAGCGCAATCATATAGACATTGCTGAGTTTTAGATTTTCCACATCTATATCCCCATCTTCGGTGAAAATGAAACCATATCGATAAGGCGAAAGTAAATTGGAAGTACTATTTGGAGCGTCGTCATGGCCTATTAGACCTATAGAACTTGTCTACAGGCATATTGTAATGTAATGAATTTCCCTCATTTCTGATAATATATGTAACCAAACAATTCCGGCTCGCGTCAAGGTGGATCGGGGTTTAAGTTACCCACCCCGTACGGTGGTCGGTTACAAATATTTATTTATAGTGTGCCTACTCTGGAGCCAGAAGAACTTATAAGAGGAGATAGGCACACTGGCTAGCTGGATTCTTGCGGGGGTCGTGGTTCGCTTTAAAGGGTGAATATGATGAATTGGGTAGTGATAGTGGTTTGCGTAATATAAAAGATGCCGTGGTTTTCACCAATTTATTCTAAAAGTTGTGATATTTCGGCTACAATATAACACATATATACTGTTTAGTACAAAGGTATTTTTGTGCTGTCTGGATAACAAAATGTTAGATTAAAATATAATACAGCGATCTCGCTTAAATTCGCCGTCGGAGTACGTGATCATGCTAAGCGACGCCGTATTTTCACATCTTATTATATGATTATGCCTGTTGTTAATAACTATACACAGGTGCAATAAATAATTAAGTTAATGCGAATCTTACATTAAATTTAGTGAAAATATGTTCTACAGTCTACTGACCAGAATGATAAAGTAATTAATATTACATAAAAAACGCACTATAAACTAAACAGTTATTAAAAATGTAAAGGGGACAAAATTATATATACATACAAAAAAATACACAAAATTATACACATATTACACGGCTAAATGACGAACATATCAATAATTAAACTTCGTGTGTCTCTCTGAACATGCAGGTAGGTATATGACATTTTTTTCTTCTTCCTTGAATATGCCTTTGGGAATCGCTCCATACAGCCAGTCACTATTTACAAAAAAAAAGAAAACGAAATAATAATCCTAATCTAGCATCAATTAAAAGAGAACGAATGTAGGATGTAGGAGAATTATTTGGAAATAAGTACAGGGACACAATTTCTTCTCGCCTAGGGACCCATCAAGGCATTTTAGATATAGACATAGCACAGTACTGGGCCACGGTATAGGGAAAATTAACATTAAGGACGGAAACAAAGGTGTCGCCATCTAGCTATTCAGACAATATTCGCCCATATTTCTATACATATCCACACATACATAATATAACAACTTATGAGGAAAAAAGGTTTAAAGCTTTAGATTTGTATTTTTGATAAATTCAAAAATACATGAAAATATTTCTCTTCTGTTAAGGGACAACAGATATGGTAAATTAAAAGGTGCTGGTGTGCTGTAATTTATTATATCATTATATAGAATGTTCTTACAGTCATTATAGTTTTTCTCACAACTAAAAAATATATGTTCCAAATTCCCCTCAATATTACAGTGTTCACGGAGATCCGATTGCACAATACCTATTCTCGCAAGGAAAGATGGATAACAAGCATGTCCAAATTTTATTCTGTTTATGATGGTGATGTACTTTCTTGGTATATTAAAATTTTCATGCCATGGTCTTGACGGGATGTTCGGTTGAATAAAAGTGTACCTGTTTTGATGAGTATCACAAAAGGATTGCCACTGTTTTGACCATAGTTGTTTCATACGTTCCTTGCATGTATAGATACGATCTTCAAGACAAATTTCCGTTAATTTTAATACGCCATCATTAATGCTTTCCTTAGCTAGTATATCGACTTCTTCGTTATATTTCAGGCCTGCGTGAGCTTTTACCCAAATGAAAGCTATTTTTTTACCAGTTGATATTAATTCATATAATCTATTTTTGATTTTAGTAATAAACGGGTTGAGCAGTGTGTTAGGATTGTAACTATGTTTTATGGATGTAAGCACTGATAGTGAATCTGATAAGATTAGAAAATTATTTGTATTCTCTGGCAGGTCGTTTAAGACTGAAAGGATAGCAAGAGCTTCTGCTGAATATATAAAAAAATTATCAGGTAGTTTGTATTTACTAAAAGTATTATTTTGTGGAATAAGGTAAGCGCATCCTGTACCCTGTTGCGATTTAGAGGCATCTGTATATATAAGAGTGAAATTTTCATAATTCTGCGTAGTACAATTTTATCAAGTACGGGATTGAAGTAATACTTAGGAATGGCAATCGCGGAATATCCTGAAAGGTATTCATGTTCTGGTTCTCTGGGATATAAATTCGCTATATCGTTGAAAAATTGTTGTGTTTCATGAAAGGCGCTGCATAAAGGGGGAGAATTTAGTATTTACATAATAAATCCAATGTGTTTAATTTCGATACTTTGTCTACAAGTGCTGGATGTTTGCAATATGACCTGAGAATGAATTTTTCCGCCTGAAACTGACGTCTTAGGGCAAGAGGCGGTTCGAAGGCTTCTACTCGCAACGGTTCTACTGGGGTAGATTTCATGGCTCCTAAGCAGATCCTGAGTGCTTTATTTTGTACAATATCCAAATGCTTTACAATAGTATTGCTGGCAGAAGCATAGAGAATGTTCCCATAGTCAAGGATAGATCTAATATACAAGCGATAGAAAAGGAGACATGTTTTTTGATCCGCATCCCACCAAGTTTTTGAAACTATGCCCAAAAAGTTAATACCTTTATTGCATCTGACAACTATATGTTCAATAAAAAGTTTCCAAGTAAGCTTTTTGTCTAATATAATGCCCAGATATTTTACTTCCTTTTTCAATGGTAAGTTGAAGTTACCCAACCGGATAGTTGGGTTATGAGCGATGTTATGCCTGGAGAAGAAGGACAGAACAGACTTATTTTCAGAGATTGTGAAACCATTGTCATTAACCCAGTTTTCAAATTCAAAAATAGTTTTATCTAAAGTTGTTATGCAATGTTCCAACTTTTTTTTCCACAAAAATCATCAGCATATTGTATAATTTGTACATCCTTTAAATGAGAATGAGCATCGGCAGTATACAAGTTAAATAAAATAGGACTTAAAACAGAATCCTGTGGTAGTCCTAGTGAAACGGTTCTTGGCTAGTTTGCCATTATCCGATGTTTTAATGTACACTGATTTATTAGTGAATAGACTGACTATTGTGTTTGCGACTTTTATAGGCAACTTGAGTTGTAATAGTTTGCTTCTGAGTAAATACAGATCAACCGAATCGTAGGCACCCTTGTTGCCTAAAAAGACACTTCCCAAGTAATTATTATTTGAAAAGTTGATTTGAATGTCAGTGACAATTTTTGCTGCTGCGCCTACTGTTCCATGTCCTGATCTATAACCGTATTGATTCTCAGGTAGAATATTTTTTAACTTAAGCCACCATAAAAGTGTATGCTTAGCTGTTCTTTTACTGTCCACGCCGGCCTCGCGGTCTCAGCATCCACCCCGGCCCTGGAACGACTTCGCTAAATACTTCGTTATTGCCTCTCGTATATACACCTGCTCAATGCTGGCAACTTTCGGGGGGTGTCAAGAAAACCCTGCTAGCAGGTATGATATCAGATAACTCTCATAAGAACATAAGAAAGATTATTGAAGTACTAAGAATGGTGAAACGGTAAAGTTATTGGACTTACTTGAAGTTATTAAACAGTATTTGAGTGGTCTCACTCTCAGAAAGGACAAAAAGAGATTCCCAACCCAAGATCCCCTAGCCAACTGCTCTCGGAACAGAATAATACACCAACCACTAATTATTCTTGCTCTCCCTTAGATCACGCCAAAAACCCCCAAAATTGGGCCACAATATATAACTATACAAAAGGCGTAACATCCAACTCTCCCTTCCTCGAACTCTACAACCTCGTCCCTGAATTTCTTTCTTTTTCATTTTATTTTCTTTTTTGCGGCCTCCTCAGAAAACTTATCACTGCGTTCCAGCACAATCGTAGGGTAGAGTTTTATTTTAATTTTACTCGTTTTCGTATCGAATGCTAGGCAACCAACAATACACCCATCGCTGACCTTAATTTGGCGCTACCATATACAGAATGAATATGAACTGAATATTATATAAATCGTTACATGTTCAGAAACTGAACTGTAACATATACTTAAAATCTCGTTATCATGAGAGTCCCTTATAGGCCATTAAAATTTTTAGTCTGTCAACAAGTTCATTCACATCATCCTAGTAAACGTAATCCATTGGTTTTTCGTTGTATATGGCGGCCATGGCGCCAGATCCGCTTTTCGACAACGAAGATGACGATGACGATGGCCCTGCAGCATATGACTTACTCCTAATTATCATCTCAAATATAGGTTTTATCACGTTCTTATATTTGTAGTACTTATTTCCTTTGATCTGTCACTTCGGATTGTATTCACGTATGTGAGCGCTGCTTAATTCTAGAGTTTCTTTGTAATTTTCTAAATTAGTGCTATCATATCCGTGGGAGGTTTTCATAAATATTAAATTGTATAAACCTCTGGTGTCCTGGTATGACCTATTATCGATCACAAGGTTATTATTATCTTCTATTTTTAATTCTTTATTACCTATAAATAATTTATTGGTTGATAAATCAAAACGAGCGACAGAGTTTTGATCGATAGAATCTCTGTTTGTGAAAAATACAACAATATAATATCTCGATAACGGTGGAAATTTCTCCAGAAATCCATCTATAACAGACCTATTATGTTTAACTAGAGTATCATATTGTGCTTTAATTTCGTCAATTGTCAGATCTGCCGCCGGTTCTACTTCTCTTTTTCAGAAAAAATCACCGATTACCTCATCACATAGAAATTTAACTGGTGATGATGACGCCTGTCATTTGAAGGGCTTTTCATCTACTTCATGTTTTACTATAGACCTCTCCGTCTTCATCGTCGTCGTCAACATGTTTTTAGCTGTGGTTATTTCAATGTCATGTAATGGCTCTACAATTGGCTTCAATAGACGATTGAGAGGAGAGATTCATTTTCTTCGGCCTTTCCCAGCTTCAATGCTAAATATTTCCTTTTAATGGCCTTTGACACTTCAGAAATTTTCTTTTTAAGGAACTTTCCCTTTTCCCCGTGTACATCATGTGGCTTGGGGTGCTTTGAACTTATCTAGAGATACTTTTTTATGCTTCATTTTCACAACGCAGGCACGGTTTTTCTACTGATCGGTGTGGTACGGGTACAGCTTTTTTACTGATCAGTGTGGTACAGGTGCAGCTTTTCTACTGCTCCGTGTGGCACAGGTCAGGTCTGTATCTGTTAGCGTGTGGAACAGTAATGCCGCGTGTGACATATATACTGATCGAATCCTTTACGATAGCGACCCTTGTTTAAATCAAAATCTTTAACTATCACCAACACTCCATATTTGTCATTTCAACATTTAGCGCATAGTTTTCCAAATTTATCAAAAGTCATGTCTGGAGTCACGTAATCATCATGCACATGTTTAAGGTTCATGCAGTTCTGCTTGAACAAAATAATACAATTGCAATTATCTCTACGAAGTGTTTACCGATACGCGTATAGGTCTGACAGAGATAGAAACAGTTGGCAAGCTTATGTCTGCCCATACTGAAGTAAGCTCATATATTATCCTGTTTATCGCAAGCCACATCGTCGAAAATGAATATGGAATTAGTTTTAGCCTCGGAAGGATCGATTACATCTTCACTATCTGTATACGGAAAATAACCTTTCCCTTCCTTCAACGCATCTTCTAGCAATTTATATTTGGGCTGATATAGAGATTTTGAGTAATTGTATACATTCTCAAACCACAGACCGTTAGGATCGAACAGTAAACTTAGTAGCAGATTTGTTTTACCTGCCCCGCTGGGTCCGCACATGATCGTTCTTAAAGCACTACCCAGATAGCATTTATCATTCCAGGAATGTACATTTTTCATTCTCAATGTTCTAATTACATTCTGTACATCCAGTGTATGTTCCTCCAACATTCATATAAAATCTTAATTTATGTGTCAAGACTACTTACAATACGAACATTCATAAGATATGAATGGAACATGCACAGAAGTTTATATTCATAGTTACATAACTATGTATATGTTCCAGGGAATATTTTACGTATATGTAATGATGTACACCGTACAAACATTCATTAATGATTCTGTTTGTATATTATCTTTAAGACAATGTTGATGATTACATATGCGTTATATAACTTTTAATCTGTTTTATATACCCTAAAACAGATAAAATATATATAATAAGTACAGTTTTTTTTTTGTCAATCTGTAAATATTCATACGCATATTTAGGAAAATCCATATTTGATATAATACATTTAGGTATAATTCTTTTTTACTACAATAATAGCTTACACCTGTTCTATGAATCCGCATCGTGAATGTGGTTTACCAATTTGAGATTGATAAAATATAATATTTATATATCGTATGTGTAGGTATTCTTTAATCTAGAAAGAAAAGTCCCGCGCTATTAACGCTAGCACTGATCGTTTTAGCTTCAGAACTAAAAAAATAAAACCAGTAACCAACTGAACAGATAGCGTTGCCAGTTTTAGCAGGCAGGTCATGTCATACCTATAGAAAAAATAAATACTTCTCTGTTAGGACAAGGAGCGTTAGGATTAGGTAGCTTTAAATAATAAAATGATTGTTTTATAAAGTAATATTATTTTTTAGTTTTTGATCTTGTATATTTATATTTAATCTTTGATCTAGTTGCTTTTATAAACCTCTGAATATAAATAAGTAATTGATCTGACAACACTGGTGTGATAATTCCGCGTTGTGATCCTTGAACTTGGCCATTTGGCGGGATCTAAATCTAAAGTTAGATGTTAGGTTATAACTCTTACAGAACATCGCGTGTATTATTCATTTTATTGTTTTATGTAATTTTATAGAGGTAAGTAAATTTTGAATAATGGAATTTATAACGGCGCGGAAATTTAGACGACATATACGAGATAGAGTAAGTCAGTCCATTGAATTGCTTAATCCTAGTGGTACAGTATCCGATTTTTTACTGCCAAAACCCGATGTGGCTGTTGTATCCCCAATAAATCCCCAACAAAGAGTAAATAACAATGTTGAAAGTATTGTTAGTGTGGCTCTTTCGTTAAGTTCTGAATTTAATAACGATAGTGATATTGAAAGTAACAGCAACCATAAACTTTCGCATTCCAGTAACTGTAATTTTATTGTAAATATGAATCTTCATAATAAAAGTAAACCCAGGGGTTTACAGCCACCTCAATTGCCTAAACAGTGTTTAGCTTCAAAATTAGCTAAGTGGGCTGTCGAAGAAAATATTACGTTGTCGTCATTGGGAAAATTGCTTGGTATTTTACGCAGTGACATTACTGTTAGTGAACAATTGCCAAATAAAGACCCTAGAACTCTTTTAAAAACTCCTAACAAATTAAGCATAGTTCAGCTAGGGACAGGAAAGTTTTATTATTTTGGCATTAGTAAAATATTAAATGATTTATGTATTAAATTAAATATTAGTATTTTACCTACCACTGATATTTGTTTGTCTGTAAATATCGATGGTTTGCCTTTGGCAAAAAGTACTAATGATTGTTTTTGGCCCATTTTATGTTTAGTCAATTCTGTAGAAAATATTAAAAATAAAGTATTTCTGGTAGGTCTCCATTATGGTAGTGGAAAACCGAAAGCAAATGACTTACTAGAGGATTTTGTTAGTGAGTGTATCAATCTAACTAATACAGGTATTTGCCTAAAATATACCACATATAATTTTAAAGTGTCGATGCTTATTTGTGATGTTCCTGCAAAATCATATGTCTTATCAACTAAAAGCCATACAGCGTACTTTTCATGTACAAAATGCGTACAAGAAGGTGATATTATTAATAATGTTGTTTGCTTTATTGAAACCAATTTTGGAAATAGAACTGGCCATTCATTTCGTAATACCTTACAGCCTGAACACCATACTGGCAAGACAATTTTAGAAAACATACCAAATTTTAACATGGTAGACAATGTTCCAATTGACTACATGCATAATATATTGTTAGGTGCCACTAAGAGATTTCTTTGTAATAAGCGTTACGGTTGGGTGCATGGAAGACCACCTTACAAATTATGAGCTCGTGAAGTTTGTCAGATTTCAGAAAATCTTATAAAATTAAGAAAAAAACATTCCTTGTGAGTTCGCTAGAAAGCCTAGGCCCATAAGTGAGTGTAAAAGGTACAAAGCAACCGAGTTTCGACTGTTTTAATTATATACTGGTCCAGTTGTGTTAAAAGGTATTTTGAAACCTCAAATATACAACAATTTCATGTGTCTTAGCCTGTTTACTTCAATTTTAGTAAGTATCTATTATTCAAAAGAAACATGTCATTTAGAATACGCAGATAACCTTATAAAACATTTTATCACTAATTCAGTCAAGTTATATGGAGCTGACTTTATTTCATTCAATATGCATAATTTGTTACATTTAGTTGATTGCGTCAATTTATTTGGTCCTCTTGATGAATTCAGCGCTTTTCCTTTTGAAAATTATATGCAATATTTAAAGAAGCGTATTCGAAAAAATTCCCAGCAATTAGAACAAATTGTGAAAAGAACGATGGAACAACGTAATATTTTGGAGCCAGTTCAGAATTTAAAGAATGAACTTTAACCATCATTTTTAAAAGAACATTCTGATGGTCCTTTAATAAATGGCTGCACTCCTCCTGAATTTAAAAAAGTTTATTTTAAAGGATTTTGTTTAAATGTGTCTAAAGTAGCAGACAGATATGTGGAATTAGAGAATAATATCATTGTGGAAATTAAGAATTTTACATATTTTAATCAATCATCGGGATTCTTGGGCTACAGATACAAAAAACAACATTATTTTTATAATAAGCCATGCGAGTCTTCGTTATTTGACATTCAGTACATTAAAAAGTGCAATAGTGAACTTGAATTTTGGAATATTAATAGCATTAAAAGAAAGATAATTGTTATGAAATATAAGGGTCAATTTGTTTCTTTTCCATTGTTACATTTGCAACTTGAATAAATTTTGTATTCTGTCAATACAAATTTACTTCTATCGCATCATCAGAATGGTTTAATTGTAATAGTGAATATGGATACTTATAAAGATATTTTTAATTTTTTTGCGATTTTTATATTGCGCGTTTCATACATGCGGCATATATTACATAAACTATGAATCCGTCTTAAGTATGAATGAGAAAGAAGCACATGTATCCTATTTTAGCCTCATACACCTTGTACCTCTCGATTAAGCAGTTACTTAATTGATTTCAAACTCTTCTGTACATTAAACTCTATAAGATTATACTGCCTTCTTTTTTTTTTTTAGAATAGGAATGCAAACGATGTGGTCGGTGGTAACTATTTTAAGGGAGGATACAGTCGAAGTGGTCCCTTCCAAATGGTTCCTGGAAGAAACCAATGAGTGTTTTTTTCCACCATCCTCTTTCACCACGAAACAGATTAGGGAATCAATAAAATTACGATATCATCCAGATACCAATTGGAAAGCCTACCCCGCTAAAATTTTAGGGAGTTATGGTGAGTTTTTTTAAAATTTGTTTCAATTATTAATAAATCGTTATATTAATCCATTTCCACGAAAGTTGTAATTCTCTATAATTAAACTCTTTCTAAAAACAAAAGAACCACTTCTTAGAATTTTTCTACTGCTAATATACGTTCTTACATTTTTTATGTCTAAGTCGGCCATCTAATTAGATATCTTGAATAGCAATTTTCAGGAAAATTTGTAACAACCTATGCATCAATCTACTAGCCATAGATTTTCTGATATATATATTTATTTCTTAGATAATTTTGAAATTGCCGAAAGAAAGGCTAATAAAGCACAGACTACGAATATACTCTCATCCAACACCGAAGATAGGGGCCGTAGCCTACGAACCAAAAAACAAAATAGAAAATATAAGGGTTCTTCCAGTTCAAGTGTAAATAGCGATTCATCAGATGATAATGTATACCCCACTTCAGCTTCCTTGACCAAATGTAAGTAGAATTTGATTTTACTTTTAGGAAAGAAAACTGTAGTTACTGAAATAAATATAAATAATAATAGTTTTGTATATAAGACCAAGGTGTATACGTTTTAAAACTAAATATATGATTTAATTGTTTTAATCATAAAATTTCTTTTCAGTTGTAAACCATTCCAAGACAAATTTGCTGCAAGTTAATGGTAAGCATTATTTTATAGTTGGTAAATCTTTTCCTGGAGAAAGACAAGGAGGTTTAAGTTAGGTTTGGAATGAAATTAATCAAAATTCATATGGTGTTTTGTTTTGTTTATTTTGGATACTTTGATATTTAGTGAGATAGAACAATAAACAACAGATAAAAGAGAGGTTGTAAAATTGAAAAAACAAATTTAAGAAAAAAAAGAACAAGTGAAAATTAGGTAGTGAAGAAGAAAATAATAAACGAAAATTAATAATTTTGAAATTGAATTGAAAGTCAGAAATTGTGCAGATCAGCGAAGAAGAGTAAAAAGAGACTGTAAATAAGAAGGAAGAGGTGCTATTGTGAATAGAAGTTGCAGAGGAGATAAGGACGAGATAAGGTGAAGAATTAATGAAAGGAGAATTGTTGGATTTGGAAAGAGAAGAGTGTAGCTACGAAGAAGGAAAGTTTTTGTGTGTTTAATTTTGGTATATTAAAATTTAAATAGTCTACTTATTAGACTTTCGAACCTGTTATAAAGCTAAATTATCTAAATATCAAAGAAAATAAATTATCTATATCAGATTAAAATTTTACTTTAATAAAATTTCATTTTAAATAGGAACTGAATTTGAACCTGCTCCTGAAGGGAAAGATAAGCTAGCCGGCCCATTAAATATTTTGACATACTTTCGGATCAAAAGGTAAGAGATTTTAATTTGATCTTTTGGTTTTTAAAGTTTTTTTTTATCTGTTGGAAATAAACAAGTTAAAGTTTGATTAGTACTGCAAATTATTAAGTTCAATAAATTATAGAACAGCACAATATATATATATATATATATATATACAATATGTTACACTTATCAAATGTTTTTATTTACTTTTTGATACCCCTTCAGTTAAAGTCAACTATTATTGACATCAAGACAAATTTATTTATCGATTGTTGAAGAACGCCCTGTTACTAGTAAATAGAGCTATGGCAATATGTCCAACTGTGGGTATCATCCTGAGTGATAATTTACAGATGTTTTTGCTTAATAAATTACTTTCAGTTTTGTGGTAATATACTGTTCTTATTTTAGAAATCCTGCTATTGAAAATCTATGAAGAGAGGTTGTTGCGATGTCCGTCCGAAATGTTTATTTTAATTTAGTTTAAAGAAAAACTTCAGTTATTTAATAGGTGCCTACAAAATATTTTTGTTTTCTTTTAGAAATAATTTTTTACCATTTTTATTTTTTTGTATTCTAAGTATTGTTCTGCTTTGTGTTCTTAATGTATTGTTTCTATTTTAGAAATCCAGACTGAAATATTTATTTTATTTATTTTCAAAAGAGAATTATAATTTAGTTATTTATTGTATAGCATTTATAGTAGGTGCCTATTTTCTTTATTTATTGTATTCAGTTAAAAATATATAATTTAAATGGTAGGTTATGTTTACTGGTTGCTAGACCTAACACGTCGGTAAGTGATTTACTTACCGACGTCTGAACGGTAAATTAGCTGATTTTATCACAAAATAAAAATATCCCGAAATATAAACGTCACTTTTGACTTTCTATTTACTTCTTAGAAATTAAATCATTTTAATTGAAGTGTAATGCAATACGATCTTGCAAAAAATAGTATGAGCATCACGAACGTTAAGAGTTGTACCGGTCTCCAGCAAAATTGGAGGCTTCGCTAGCGATCAGCCTCCAAACATTACCGTCGACCGGTAAACGTCCCTTACTGTTCTTGATATTCAATATACCATTGTTGTTAGTAAATTGTGCCTTAGAGGGTAGTAGTGATTATAAAATAATTATCAAATTATGATGTATTTATAAAAAATAAAAGAGCACATGCCAGTATATAATAAAATTAATACATATTTCTTTAAATCCTTTCTTTTGTAATCAGAAGAGTGTAGCTACGAAGAAGGAAAGTTTTTGTGTGTTTAATTTTGGTATATTAAAATTTAAATAGTCTACTTATTAGACTTTCGAACCTGTTATAAAGCTAAATTATCTAAATATCAAAGAAAATAAATTATCTATATCAGATTAAAATTTTACTTTAATAAAATTTCATTTTAAATAGGAACTGAATTTGAACCTGCTCCTGAAGGGAAAGATAAGCTAGCCGGCCCATTAAATATTTTGACATACTTTCGGATCAAAAGGTAAGAGATTTTAATTTGATCTTTTGGTTTTTAAAGTTTTTTTTTATCTGTTGGAAATAAACAAGTTAAAGTTTGATTAGTACTGCAAATTATTAAGTTCAATAAATTATAGAACAGCACAATATATATATATATATATATATATATATATATATATATATATACAATATGTTACACTTATCAAATGTTTTTATTTACTTTTTGATACCCCTTGAGTTAAAGTCAACTATTATTGACATCAAGACAAATTTATTTATCGATTGTTGAAGAACGCCCTGTTACTAGTAAATAGAGCTGTGGCAATATGTCCAACTGTGGGTATCATCCTGAGTGATAATTTACAGATGTTTTTGCTTAATAAATTACTTTCAGTTTTGTGGTAATATACTGTTCTTATTTTAGAAATCCTGCTATTGAAAATCTATGAAGAGAGGTTGTTGCGATGTCCGTCCGAAATGTTTATTTTAATTTAGTTTAAAGAAAAACTTCAGTTATTTAATAGGTGCCTACAAAATATTTTTGTTTTCTTTTAGAAATTATTTTTTACCATTTTTATTTTTTTGTATTCTAAGTATTGTTCTGCTTTGTGTTCTTAATGTATTGTTTCTATTTTAGAAATCCAGACTGAAATATTTATTTTATTTATTTTCAAAAGAGAATTATAATTTAGTTATTTATTGTATAGCATTTATAGTAGGTGCCTATTTTCTTTATTTATTGTATTCAGTTAAAAATATATAATTTTTGAATGTTATTGTTTGTTTTATCCCTCCAGTGTACAGGCATCGTAGATTTGTAATCCACGGGTACATACCAGGTACCCTACAGGTTCCTTCCTGTGAAGGTAATATGCACATTCTGTGAATATACAGTATATGTTATGAATGTAAAACGAACTTTCCTCATATATACGTTATGTGTCCTATTGGTACATCAATATACGTTTTTGATACATAGTAAGTACAATTTTAGTTCATGTGTACATTCTGGGGATCTTATTCGTATATCGAGAGGCGGTCATCTGAATGATTTTATGACATTCAGATTATATACATAACATGCAAATGGATCATTCATTCCTGCTTCTTTAATACATAAAGTAGGTTCTGTGAACATGTCCTGAATATGGTAATGCTATCTGGGTAGGGAATAATGGACCGTGTTTTTATCTGTTACGGGTCATTGCAAGTTCTCCGCCGGGAGTGATAACCGTTGCTTAAGAATGCGCATCGCAGGCTTATACTTTTAGTGATAGGCAACAGCTTATATATACAGTCTGTTCTCACATTATTGCTCATTATCAGTCTAGATGTTGATGTTGAAGCAGGGAGGAGGAGGAGTAAATTGCCGGATTAACAATCTGCCTTTCGAGTTACATTTGCCTGGAGGGTTCCAATATTGTGGACCTGGCACAAAATTACAAAAAAGATTGGCTCGTGAAGACCCCAGTATTAACTCTCTAGATAGAAGTTGTCGTTAACACGATATTTCATACAGTAAAAGTTCCAATTTAGAAGATAGACATAAAGCTGATTACGAACTTGAACAGCGCGCTTGGGAACGTGTTAAATCAAAAGACGCTAGTTTGGGAGAGAAAGCTGCCATCTGGGCTATTACTAACACATTGAAAGCTAAACGAAAGTTAAGTATGGGTCATCGAAAAGTTGGTTTTCATAAAACTATCAGTAAGGTTAAGAAGTTATTGAAGAATCCTAATAATAACAATTTAAGAAAAAATGCTAGTACGGCTGTAAAAGCGGCGAGGCTAATTGTGAAAGATGCTGACGGTCGAAAAACGGTCAAATCACCACGTATACTGCCGTTACCGAAAAGCGGTGAAATTTTGCCAGGAAGTCGCCAAAGCTATGTTAGATTCCAAGGCTGCAAAGAATAAATTGTAAGAGCCGAAAGACACAATAAGGCTATGGAGGCTAAATTTGGGAAAACGCGGATCGGGAGTGTATTAAAAACCTTATAGAACGGGGCTGGGACTCTACCTGAAAAAAAATTCCCAGTGAAGCTGCCCAATAGAGCCCTCTTTGACGTAGATTTGATAAAGTATGCTAAAAAATTGAAGATCCCACACCTCAGGGGTGTCTTTATGCGCGACTCTTTACCTCGCACCCCTCCTAGAAGATACGAAAGTGCCATTATTAATCTCGATACGCAAGAAGGGCCTGGCACTCATTGGGTAGCATATAAGAAGTGTGACGATAATGTTCTTTATTTTGACAATTTCGGCGCGCTTAAACCTCCAGTAGAATTAATCCGTTACTTTGGTTATAAATGTAAATACGATTTAATTACGATAGTTTTAAAAATTTCGATTAATTGCGGGCATTTATGCTTAGAGTTCCTCTATAAAAACGATGATATGCCCTAAGTGTCACTCATTATGTCTCAGATGTTCACGATAAGAGGTCGAGGTAGGTGCTACACTTTCCACCGACTTTTATAATCCCATTGAATTCGATCCTCAGTACGATTACGCATTAGCTCTTATCGGTTTTCATACCTACAATAGTGTGCCTAATATCGAAGAAGGTTTAAACAATAAGAGTCAGATATCAACAACATCATCGAAAGGTGCCGCTGACGATTACTTCTCATTGAAACCAAACAATAATACATTCAAGTGTGAAATTAGGAGCTAGCACGAGATCAATTTTGTACCTACCGATAGCTTAGCTAGTTTACTGGGCTATTCAGCTCGCAAGTTAAAACCCGATATCTTACACCAATCCGATTGGCCTGTACATATAGTGAAGGTTATAACAATCCACATAAACTGTAATATCAACATAGGAGTGTTCTAAAATAATAAACCATCACATACGATTTTCGAATTCGCTCCATCTGTAAATCTAAATCTAATATTCCTTCCGGTAAATAACAAGCGGGAGATAAATAATATCACCTAAAAGATACTGGATTAAAACTCTGAATCAGTTAATTTTAGAGGTGAAGAAATTATTATAAGGCTGGAATTGGAAAAATATGGGTTAATAAATAAGCTATCAAAGTATTTAAACATTAACTCATCAAATAAGTCTCATTCAATGCCAACCAAGTGTGCGAATAGGAGGGCTGCGGCAGTAGCGTCGTCTTTAACATTGTACTTAAAATCTCTGGGTCACTATGTCAGAAGAACTACACTTATTCATCAACAAGATGCCTTATTGTTAATGCACGAGTCTGCTTTATTCCAACCAGGAGATGCGTGAAGTACTTGGGGGTAGGACTCGACCAAAGACTGATGTTCAATACCCATATAAATGAGACAGTACGGACAGTCTACTCCTTGTTCGGAAGTCTGTATCCGCTCATGCTCAGGGGTAGCCGACAAAATAAAAAATTGGTATGGTGCAGCATACCTGCCACGACAATGAAAAAACTTCAAGTGTTTGAACACAAATTATGCGCCTCATTTCAAATTCCGGAAGGTACACCTCCCTCAGAGATCTCTAAAACTTCTGGTCATTCAAGCTGGGCGATAGTCCGCTAACAAGACACATAACGCAAGTTAAACAGCATAATGCCCCATTTCGAATTAAATACCCCTTACCATACCAGACGTTACCGATTTCCCGGCAACCTCTGTAGCCAAGCTTCACCAACTATAACTTCCACTTACCCTATCCACCTTTACTAATATTTCATACCTTTTGACTATCTTTAAATCTTTCCTGTTCTCCTCTTCCTTTCTATTTGTGCCCTTCTTGTTTGTCGTTTTTTCTTGTTTTCTGTTTGTACATTTTTGTTTTTCTAAATTCTCATCACGAATATCAAATAAATAATACATTCTGAAAATCAAAATTCTTAAAACCAAAAGTTTAGGTCAGCCATGTGCAGCCCGGCGAGTGAAAGGTTCTCACTGCCTGTGTAGCTAACACAAAGGAATTGGAATTTAAAAGAGATAAATATATCTCCAAATATATGGACACCAAACGATTACCTAAAGCCGAACGTTCAACTGCTCCCAGCAGCAGCAGCAGCACCACCATATTACCCCCACCTATAATCTCCAATACTACTGATAGAAGTTTGTTAAATTTGCAGTGGCAATAATAACTCACACGAACAGAAAGTAAATTAAATATTTGTAAATATAATTCAGTATCCAATAGCGACATAATGTCAGAGTTAAAAGTGAGGTTAGAAACACATTGCAAACAATTGAAAAAGTTAAAAGAGCTTATACAATATCATAATATAAGTTTAAACAGCTTATGTTATGTATGTCCAGTTTTCAAAATTTAGATATAACTGTATCGAAAGATGATGATATATGGGATCGGAAGGTATTTAATAATTTAACACGTTTCGATGCATTAAAAGAGAGGCGTTGTCCTCGTCGTCGTCGCATTTCCCCAATACCCCTCTCATAGAGATATAAATATGTATTTATTGGAAAAATGTTAATTTACTGTTGAACATGGTGCTGCTAAGTTCATATTTCATAATTCTGTACGCCATCCTGCAAAATATCTTGTACATTCATCAACTCTATAATTCTAAAGATGTACTTGTATGTTTCGATAAAAATGGGCGGAAAAATGATAGCTGGCATTCGAATTGGGTGCGGATGACTCCATATGCCGTTATTAATGTGCCTACTCTTATATCAGCAATGCCAAACGACACAATTCAATACAGATTAAGAAAAAGATTTCAAGATAATACTATATGCGACATAGATTGGAAAAGTTGAAGTATGTATGTGCTGCCGATACCATCATCCCCTCTCCTTCACCCGCCATCAATAATCTGATGAAGGAGCATAACATTAATCACGATAATGGAATGGGAGCAGTACCAAGTTTGCTATATTACATGACAGTTTGCTCTTCCCTCCTGGTTGTAAAGTGTATAGTTCAAATTATTCGAAAAAATGTTAAACGAAGCCTAGATAAATAATGTTTCCGTAGTACTTCTGGATTTGGTGGAGATTTCTCGAACAGTTGGATGGATTGAGGTTTGAGCTCTGAATGGTATTTTAGTTATCAATTACTAGAAACGCAATAAAGTGTTTACAGCAGATACCGGTGAATGTAACCATTACTGAAACAGGGGAGTTCCGCTGCATCGGCAGTGTCCAAAGTCATCTGCAGACTGGTTTTTGTTGCAATTGAAGCATTAGCGTTTTGTTGGTAATATGCGATTATTACACTTAACGCGCCAGGCTTGTAACTTGTAATTCAGCGCTCGGCGGGGCACATAGCCTGGAGAGTAGCTGTTGGTTGCAGTCTGGTTACATTCCTTATAGTAAAATAAGGATTTTGTAGAGGAGCTTGCGACTGAAATATTATGTTTTAATATATATATATATATATATATATATAGATATATATATATAAAATGCTATGTATTTGCATATTGGACAATTGCGAAGATTGCATGTTTGTGTTATTTGCTGAATCAGGGTTTGGATTTGTTTGTTTCCTTTAGATGACTTTCAACATTTATTTAAATTAGCTAAAGATCCGAAAGGTATGTGTTTTAGAATGTTAATATTTGTTTAGAGTTATTTTAATAGTTTTAAAGTTTTTATTTGATGTCAACAGTTAGTTTGATACTGACATCTATGTTAGTAGTTATTAAGTTGTTGTTGAAATAATTTCTGACATTTAAGTCATTATGACATTTCTTTTAAGTAGGAAATTTTATTTTTATAGTTGGTAAATGTTTTCCTGGACAAGGAGGTTTAAGTTAGGTTATGTTTGGAATGAAATTAATCAAAATTCATATGGTGTTTTGTTTATTTTGGATACTTAGTTATATAGAACAACAAACAACAGATAAAAGAGAGGTTGTAAAGTTGAAAAAACAAAATTAAGAAAAAAAGAATAAGTGAAAATTAGGGAGTGAAGAAGAAAATAATACACAAGGATTAATAATTTTGAAATTGAATGGAAAGTCAGAAATTGTGGAGATCAGCGAAGAAGAGAAAAATAGACTGTAAATAAGAAGGTAGAGGTGTTATTGTGGATTGGCAGAGGAGATAAGGACGTGATAAGGTGAAGAATTAATGAAAGGAGAATTGTTGGATTTGGAAAAAGAAGAGTGTAGCTACGAAGAAGGAAGGTTTTTGTGTATTTAATTTTTGGACAAGGTTGTATATTAAAATTTAAATAGTGTATTAGACTTTCGAACCTGTTATAAAGCTAAATTATCTAAATGTTAAAGAAAATAAATTATTTATATCAGATTAAAAATTTTAATTTAATAAAAATTTCATTTTAAATAGGAACTGAATTTGAACCTGCTCCTGAAGGGAAAGATAAGCTAGACGGCCCATTAAATATTTTGACATACTTTCGAATCAAAAGGTAAGAGATTTTAATTTGATCTTTTGGTTTTAAAGTTTTTTTTTATCTATTGGAAATAAACAAGTTAAAGTTTGATTAGTACTGCAAATTATTAAGTTCAATAAAAGTACAACAGCACATTTGGCGCCCAACGCGTGGCGATTGTAAAATTGTTGATTTGATAAAGTGTGCAGTCTTGGTGAAAGTTTGTGAACTGTTGATTGTGGTACATAGTTTTAAAATTCAATAACAATTTCATTTATTAAGGGTATATAAAGTAGTAATTCTTAATTGTGTGGTATTTGTATGAAATTAAGATCAGGAAAACAAACAAAAATGGAGAATAAAAATCAAACACCAGAAACTTCTCGACAAGGTGATACATCCCAACAAACACAAAATGATGATAAATTTATACAATTAATGAACATGATAGCGAACAGATTTGATGAAAACAAACAAGACATGAATAGTAAATTTGAAGAAAACAAACAAGACATGAATAATAAATTTGAAGAAATCAACAACAAAATGGACAATAAATTTGAAGAAAGCATACAAGATATGAACAAAAAAATGGATGAGAACAATAGGAAATTGGAGACGAGTATAGTAGAGTTACACAATAAAGTGGACCAGAAAATTAAGAAAGTAGAAGAAAAGGTAGAAAAGGTTTATGAAGAGATAAATGAATTTAAAAAAGAAGTAAGAGTAGAAGTAGAACATGTTATAGTAGATGGTATGAATGAAATAGATATACGCATGAAAAAACAAGAAGATATAATCAAAATACAATTAAAAGAACAGGATGGTAAGATCGAACAGAATACGAAGATATTGAAGGACACATACACACCTATATTTAACACATATGCTACACAACATCATACACTGGTAATTCATTTCTATGGTGATTCCAGAATCCACCCAAAAGCATTTTTAGAACGTTTAAGGCAATATCTAAAATCTATAAATTTAAATTTTAATTTAAAACATGAAATTCAAAATTCATTAAAAGGTGAAGCCGAAATTTGGTATCAAATTGTAGAAACTGAATTTGAAACTTTAGAAGAATTTGAAACGTTATTATTAAAAAAGTATTGGTCTGAACATTGCCAGGAAAAAATTCGTTTCAATTTATTAATGGAAAATATTCAGAAAATAGTGGTATGTCTAGGGAAAATTATACCATGCGTAAAATGTATAATATTAAATTCTTAGAGCCAAACTTGACAGAAAATGAAATGATTAAATATCTAGCAAGACATTTTTCTGATGACATCCACCAAGTAATCATTACACAACGCATTACGACATTAGATGGTTTGAATGAGTACTTGAGAGTGATCGATGATCTACATATGGGATGGAATAAAAATTATAAATCATTTAATAGAAAAACATACAACCAAACAGATGGTAATGATCAAAATTTCAACAGACAAAATTATTATGCAAATAGACAACAAAATGGGTATAATAATAACTATCAAAAAAATTATGACAGTAGAAATTTTATTCAAAATAAAGGTAGAGATTATGATGAAAATAGGAGGTACAACGGTAATTATAATTATAATAAAGAACAGAATAGGTATGATAATAAACGTGATTCGGTAAGATATGCACAGGTAAACAATACAAATGTCCGATCTGATCAACAGAATGACAGAATGACATGAATAAAATTAAGACGATAGCAGAGGTAAATTCACATTTTCCAAGGGAAAATTTTTAAATAGGGAAGTTTTAATTGGGATGACGACATACGGACATATACGAGAATTTATAGGTATTGAGAATGAATCAAATTTAGATAATAATAGAATTAGTAATTTACCAATCATCAACATTAAAGTTAATGAAATAAATTTAAAAGCATTGATTGATACGGAATCAGAAATCAGTTTAATAAATGGAAAGATAATAGATAGTAAAAAAGAGTTATATCAAAAAAATTGTACTAAGATTTCAAAAATTAAATTAGTAAATGCAAATGGTAAGAAATTCACAGAATGCAATAAAATCATAAATTTAGATTTTGAAGTAAAAGAGATATGTTTTAGAGGCGAGTTTGTAATAGTTGACAATTTGAGTTTTGATGTCATAATTGGTGAAGATATTTTATCACGACTTAAGGCAAAAATAGATTTTGGGGAAAAGTCCCTAGTTTTAAAAGGTACTGCGGTGAAAATATTTAATAAAAATGAGTTAAACATAGTGGGTTATATAGGTAATTGTAATAATAATTTAAATGATTTAAATGATGAAAAATATAAGCCTACATGTGAAATGAATAATTATAAAATGCCTAAAAGATTGGAGATAAATTGTCCTACTAAGTATGAAAATCTAGTAAGAACATTGTTACAAAATTATATGTCGTTAATAAATTACAAACCGAGAATAGCTAAAAGTTATGTACACAAGTTGATAGTAGATGAAAGTAAACTCAAAATATTTGGAAAAAGAAAACACAAAAACTTCAAGACGAGGAAGAAATTTTGCACTGGAAATAATTGGAACAGGAGCAATAAGAAAAATACGGAAAGGGACATGAATAAGGAATTTTATACGGAATTATATACTATATACAAACACGGATCTATTAACAAAGATAATTTGGATTTGTGGGATATAATGGAAAATATACTAGTGATAAATAAGCGTGGATATAAACTTGAAATAATATGTAATGACGTAGTAAAGGGTAATGTAAATAAAGATCGTTGTAATTTGATATTTGAGAGCAATGGCAATGGAGACGAGTTGGTCATTATGCCTACCCTCAGCATTTGATGTTATATTGTGCAGAGATATTTTGTCTGGACCAAGGGAGATGTAGTTTTAAGTGCGGAATAAATAAATAATGAATTATATAAAACGGTCAAGAGTTAACGGAACATACATGAAAATAAATATGATTATAAATGAAAATGTAATACGTGCGGAGATGCGTCAGTTCTCCAAAGATATATGAATGGTGAAATTACCACATATGGTCAATTTTAATTTTAAAATATTTAAGGTCCAAACAAAATGTTTATTCTTATTATGATACTCGTGTGCGGGAGTTGACATGAGTTCATATTCGAACGGACTTCCCGAGTTTAATGATATAAATTTTAACAATATTATAATTAAAGTTATTAATTCAAATTATTATTAAAAAACGCATTACAAAAAACTCATAAAGGTATATCCCACAAAAAGACGTAATACAAATATGGTTTGTAGAATACTTTCTAAATATTTTAAAACTGTAGGTACTCCTAGAAAAATTTTAGCTGACAATGCGACATATTTTGACAACGACAGATTAAAGAAATATTTGACAAATTAAAACACACAAAGAAAATACAACACAACTGATGATAAATACAGTATTTTGCAAATACGGCATAATTGAATAAAATTAAACAGTTTTACATAAGTAAAAGCTTATAATTTGGGGAGGGAAAATGCTGTATTTGCATATTGGACAATTACGAAGATTGCATGTTTGTGTTATTTGCTGAATCAGGGTTTGAATTTGTTTGTTTCCTTTAGATGGTTTTCAAAATTTATTTAAATTAGCTAAAGATCCGAAAGGTATGTGTTTTAGAATGTTAATATTTGTTTAGAGTTCTTTTAATAGTTTTAAAGTTTTTATTTGATGTCAACAGTTAGTTTGATACTGACATCTATGTTAGTAGTTATTAAGTTGTTGTTGAAATAATTTCTGACATTTAAGTCATTATGACATTTCTTTTAAGTAGGAAATTTTATTTTTATAGTTGGTAAATGTTTTCCTGGACAAGGAGGTTTAAGTTAGGTTATGTTTGGAATGAAATTAATCAAAATTCATATGGTGTTTTGTTTATTTTGGATACTTAGTTATATAGAACAACAAATAACAAATAAAAGAGAGGTTGTAAAGTTGGAAAAACAAATTTAAGAAAAAAAAGAACAAGTGAAAATTAGGGAGTGAAGAAGAAAATAATAAACAAGGATTAATAATTTTGAAATTGAATGGAAAGTCAGAAATTGTGGAGATCAGCGAAGAAGAGAAAAATAGACTGTAAATAAGAAGGTAGAGGTGTTATTGTGGATTGGCAGAGGAGATAAGGACGAGATAAGGTGAAGAATTAATGAAAGGAGAATTGTTGGGATTTGGAAAGAGAAGAGTGTAGTTACGAAGAGGGAAGGTTTTTGTGTATTTAATTTTTGGACAAGGTTGTATATTAAAATTTAAATAGTGTATTAGACTTTCGAACCTGTTATAAAGCTAAATTATCTAAATATCAAAGAAAATAAATTATTTATATCAGATTAACAATTTTACTTTAATAAAAATTTCATTTTAAATAGGAACTGAATTTGAACCTGCTCCTGAAGGGAAAGATAAGCTAGCCGGCCCATTAAATATTTTGACATACTTTCGGATCAAAAGGTAAGAGATAATTTGATCTTTTAGTTTTAAAGTTTTTTTTATCTGTTGGAAATAAACAAGTTAGAGTTTGATTAGTACTGCAAATTATTAAGTTCAATAAAAGTAGAACAGCACAATATATATATATATATATATATATATCGCCGACCCGAATCTATCTATATATATTTATATATATATATATATATATATATATATATATATATATATATAGATTCGGGTCGGTCGATCACAGTGCACGTATGTTTCGAGTGTTTGAAATAATATTTAAATACAATAGTTAAAAATGGGTCCAACAACACGAAATACTAAAACAACTATTGAACCCAAAAACTGTACTGCGACAGGAGATGGAAAAAATATAGTTTCAAAGTGTTTAAATACTGAAATACAAGATCTTATAAGTGAACCCATAAAGAATCAAACTGAAGTGTTACTTCAAGAAATTAAAAGTCTACGGGAAGAAGTTTGTATACTAAGGGAAAGTAATATTGAGTTAGTTCACTTATTAACTAATAGTAAAAATATGACAGATGCTAATAACAAAGTATTACTAAATAATTATGCCGACATCGACTTAAATAACTCAACAATTTCTTGTTCATCGACTGACACGGTTATCACAAATGTACAAAAACCATCACTACAAAAAGGCGATAACGATTTTAAAGTAGTGCAAAGGAAGCGACAAAGAAAGCAGCACCAAGCCTCACACATTCGGGTTAAGAGCGACAACCGATTAGTAATCAGGGGAAATAATACAGATGACCCAGAGAACTTTAGCGGAGCAGAACCTCGGCTGTGGCTATATGTTGGCCGGTGTAAACCACATGTCACGGAGGAAAAGTTACGACATATCTTAAGAAGCGCTCACCTGGACATGAATTTGATGTCACTAAACTGGATTCGATAGGTACTAACGTATCGTTTAGAATAGGTGCAGGTATTGAATTAAAAGAAAAACTCTACAATCCCTCGTCTTGGCCTGAAAAAGTGTTAGTAAAGAGATTTGATTTTAAAAACCGAAATAATTTTCGTTCCTCCAATTCAAACTCGAATGAATCATTCAATTAAGTTTAAGCAAGATAGCAATCTTTAAGTAATAAATTAAATCAAATTGAACTAATACTTTATACAGAAAAACCGCATATTCTTGTGGTAAGTGAACATTGGTGTACCACAGCTAATA
Source organism: Leptura quadrifasciata (assembly GCA_963675555.1). Taxonomy (NCBI): domain Eukaryota; kingdom Metazoa; phylum Arthropoda; class Insecta; order Coleoptera; family Cerambycidae; genus Leptura; species Leptura quadrifasciata. The sequence goes on from OY776676.1 coordinate 85,006,543, forward strand.
TAAATTTTGTGACGATGAAAGGCTACACAATTGCCTCTTGTTTTATAAGACACAAGCATAGTCATGGTGGTGTGCTACTATATATAGTTGATGGTTTCAAATGTACTAACTTAAACAATATAATTGACCTCTCTGAGGAACTGCAGTTTGAATGTTGTGCCATTACTTTTTTGCTTGATGATGTTAAGCATTGTTTAATCTCAGTGTATAGGCCTCCTACTGGATCTATTGAAATATTTATACATAGACTATCACATGTTTTAAACTATTGCTGTAAAAAGTTTTGTAACATTATGTTGTGTGGTGATTTAAATATTAATTTTTTAGATTATTCTCTAAAAAAACAAACAAAATTGCTAACTGACTTACTAGATAGTTATAATCTATGCTTTTATAATTACAAGCCAACAAGAATTTTAACAAATAAAAATGGACACACATCCATCTCTAAAACTGATTATTTTATTACTAATATGTCGCAAGACACTTATTCTGAGAGAATAGAAGATCTGAATGTGGGAGACCATTTTTCACTGATTATTGAATTTACCGGAAAAAAATCACAAAAGCAAAAACCTGAGATTGTAACAAATGTTTTTCGGAAAACTGATGAATATAGTCTGAATTACTTAGATTATATTATTTCAGAGGAGACATTTGAGTCTATGTATGCATGTTTATCAAATATCAATGATATTTATAAAGAATTTTTAAACTATCTTTTATTTTATGTTGACATAGCTTGTCCGGTAATCACTCAGAATAAAAAACAGCACAATAATAAAGCCTGGATTACAAAGGAGATAGTTGACATGGGTAATGAGTTAAAGGGTCTATTTTGGCTTTATAAACAAGCACGTGCAGACAGTGTTCTCGCAAATAAATACATTTCTCTGAAAAAAAAATTATAAACAAAAAATAGATTTGGCAAAAAAATCTTATAACCAAAAAATGCTTAGCACCGATGATATGGCACTAAAGCAAAAACGAGTATGTAATATAGTACGGGAGAAAACTGGAAAAATTAAGTCTAAGGTCAGCCCAGAAATTATAATTCAAAATAACCTCACTTCTGATAAACATATCGTAAGTAACTACTTTGGCGAATTCTTTTCAATAGTAGCTGATAACGCAGTTCAATATCATTTTAGTGCTAATATATCCACTGAGTGTACTACTATGGTCACAAATTCCAACTCTTTCTTCTTTATATCGGCAACTAAGGAAGATATTATCACTGCAATTGACAATTTAAAAAATACCGATTCTTTCGGCATTGACTGTATCCCTACAAAAATAATAAAAACTATGAAATATTCTACAGCAGGACCTTTAGCTTATATAGTTAATCGCTCTATCGAACTTGGAGAATTTCCAAGTGACTTAAAGATTGGTATAGTTGTACCGATATATCAGAAACACGATTCCACCTCTGTAGAAAATTATCGTCCATTACCATTCTAACTATAATATGTAAAGTTATCGAAAGAGTAATTTATAATTAAATGATGTCATTCTTAAATAAATATAATATAATAACTAAATGTCAAAATGGATTTTATCCTGGTAGATCTACAGAAACAGCAGTCTATGATTTCTCTGAATATATACATAAATGCATTGAAAATAAGAAATCGGTGGGTGCACTTTTTTTTGACATGTCAAGAGCTTTTGACTGTCTTGAATTTGCATTTATTGAAAAAAAACTATATGCTATAGGTTTTAGAGGAAAATTCCTATCATGGATAATCTCATATTTAAAGTATCGGAAAATATCGGTTAAAATCGGAAACATTTTTTCTGACAAATTTGAAACTCAACTTGGTGTTCCGCAAGGGCCCGTGCTGGGACCTCTCATATTTTTATTATTTATCAATGATCTACCAATACATGTTTCTGCAAATTGAATTGTAATGTATACAGATGATATCACGCTAGGATTTGATGCAAACAGTCCAGCCGAGCTCCAAGATAAGTTTAATTTCATTTCCAGTCAATTTACCAACTACAGTTGGAAAAATGGTTTAATTGCCAATGCAGATAAAACAGTTGCTATGAATTTTTACAATAGAAAAATAACAAATCACCATTTTGATATAAAAGTCAATAATGTGTCAATAGAAACTTCGCCTTCAAACAAATTTCTAGGGACTTATTTTGATGCTGATTTGAGCTATAATAGCCACATTGGACATGTGTGTAAAAAAATTAATAGTAGTTATTACGCTATATTACACTTAAAAATTGTTGTCGACACAAAAAGCTTAATTAATATTTACCATGCACTTGTTAATTCGGTGTTTTCATATAATGTCATCCTGTGGGGAAATATGACTACTTTCAATTGCAACAGAATATTTATTTCGCAAAAAAGAATTATAAGACTCATGTTTTCATTAAGACCTACAGTTTCGTGCCAACCATTATTTCGGAAGCACAAGATATTAACTTTTCCATGCCTTTATATTTATAGCTGTATTTTATTCATAAAAAAGAACATTGGAAAATTTGAAACTAATGCTGCCAACCATAATTATTGTACAAGACTTGGTTCTCTTATAAAATTATCTAGACATCACTCTTGTTTATATGAAAAGACCCCATCGTATGCTGGAAGCAAATTGTATAATCATTTGCCTGAAAATATAAAGTCAACAATCCGTTTGCACCAGTTCAGAGAAAAAGTAAAATTATTTTTGATTAATAAATCTTATTATTCAGTGAGTGATTACTTGAATGATGAGGGAATAAATTAATTCTGTGATAATTATATATATAGATGTGATAAATTATTTTCTCTTTTTTTTACTCATAATGTTTTATTATGTATATAAATGTATTTTTTTTTGACCTGTCTGATATCATGTATAATGATCTAAAGGATTAATAAATTATTATTATTATTATTATATATATAAATTTTATTTAATGAATGTATGAAATTTACGTTTTTATTTTTATTTGGGCTAGCTCAGCTTTAAAAACATCTCAGGTCAGTGAATCCTTCGAGGCGATTTCCACAAGTTTGAATCACATCACTGATATTGCTGGGTATTCTGAGATATGTAACTTTTTCCCACTAATGTAATATTGGTTGCATAATTGAATGTTTCAAGGAGTAAAATATCGTTTCAAAATTGAACTAATTGTATACTTTTTATTTTGATAAATGAATGGTTAATTTCAATCACTATGTGGTCAAATCTTGTCCTTAATTTCTTAAAAATTACCTATTCCTAATCTATCTAACTTAAATGTTCTTATTTATAAATGTTGCCTTGATATCTCTCTTATTTGAATGTTAAATTTGAATTTAGTATCTGTTACTTGATTAAGTTGGTATCTTGCAAATAGATGTCAAGGTTACATTTATTCATCTAGAAATGTGCACAGTGAAAACATGTGATTATACTAATATTAAAAACACTTGTTTAAAAACCTTAGTTTGTTATTGTGGGTGAATTTCTTTGTTCCCTCGACGTCCTGTTCCACAATGCAGTTCAGAAAGTTAAGCCTTGGATTAAAGTTGACTCGTACACACAACACAAATTTTTAATTGTCCCGTTTTTACTTTTCCGACACGATTTTATGGATTACTGCAGGTAGGTTTATTTCAATTATTGCTTTATATTATGTTTTCTTACTTGTAATTCGCTTTATTAGCAATTTTGGCTCTTCGCCACCGTAATTAATGTACTGTGACTAATTTTTATCACAACACCTTTATTGAGGTTAGATTTTTTTCAAACAAAAACGTCACTATGGCTTTTTGTAAACAAATTTGATCGATATATCATTGAGGTTAGATTTCAAAACAAAGCGTTACTATGGTTTTGTGTAAACAAATTTTGATCGATCTGGACATCAAATCTGACATCTCTTTTATACTTTTTTTGTCATTGTCATGGTTACAAGATTTTGACTTCTTTGTCAACACTGGTCAAATTTCATTTTCATATTTTGTAACACCCCTTGGCTTAAAACCAGGAAGTGTTTCAATTATGCGAACGGCAGCTCTGGGTTATGGGAAAGCGAGGTCGTGGTTCGATATTTACTCATTTGTTAACTTGCAAAAAAAATATATAAAATAGTGAATATATATATAAACAAAAAAATAGATGTTCAGGGCGCCACCTTGACTTACTATATGAACCATGAGTATTTTGAAAGCTAAGGAAAACAATACTGAGTACCTAAGTTATGTAATAAGCTCACCAATAATATATATCCAGCTAAATGAGTAGAAGAAAGGAAACACACATGTTAATAATAAGTTGACTTTAATATTTGACAATGGGACAGTTGAATAATTTATTTAGCAATAGCAAAAAAATTTAGTTAAGTTGAAATTTGAATGATTGATAAAAAAATATTAAATTATGACAAGGTTTAACAAGTATTATTTAAGAAAATTTTATGTTAAAATATTTATGTGAAAATGTATGAATATTTGAAAAATGTTAAAATTTAATTAAAATGGTACCATTTCTTACAAGTAAAAAAAATATATGAAAAGTAGAAATTTAAATCAAACAAAATGTTATAAATAATACCACCCAACAGAAGGCCCTGGTGTAACTTTGTTCCAGAATCAGGTATGACTGCAGGGACCCCTCTACAACACGCTGCCGCCACTCTCAAATTGTCTCCACTGCCTACGTGGTCCAAAAAAAAATCGACGACTCGGATTCTTTCGCTTATTCACCTCTTGCTTCTTAAAATAATACCATATGTGTGTGGCCGTTACATCGGAAAGATGATATACCAATAATGATATCACACCAAAGAAAATTGCCTCATATGAGGGATACTGGCAACCCTAAGATATAAAAAAAATACACCTTACAAAATGAAATTCAAACGAATTCGCAAGACTTACCCCAAGTGACCTGTGGGAGCTCAGTATCGATTATAAGCCTAAGCTTATGGCGTGAATAAAAATTATGGCTTGACCAAATTTACTAGTTAGGCTACTGCCCCAAGCCTAAGCACTACCGGCTCCTTCAATGGATCACGCTTAAAAGGGCTGCTAAGATGGCTTAGCTTTCTAACGCGGTCTTGCGAATTTAAAAAAACTAACGATCCCTACACGCAGGTCTTAATTACCAACTCAAATCACAGACATGTGCTCTTGGCAAAATCGAACGATAAGAAGAAGAGGAATTTAAGATATCTAAAATATAACCTTAAAATAGAGAGTGTGCTACTATGTGCTTCTGAAGAAATAAATAAAACCAGTTCATAAGAAGCAGGCTGTTAAACCAGCCAGGAAGAGAAGACGTCGTGTGTTTACTATATTTCGGTGTTAACTCAAAATGAGGTGTCAAGTGCTTTTCAACCTGAACAAGTTATAATTGCCGTGTTAATTGTCTGAAACGGTGCCGCATTATTTTCATTATTATTTACTTATATATTTAACTGCATGTGAAGCATGTTTTTGCAGGAAAGAAAGAATAAAAAAAATATTTATATTTGTCTAATAAATTCCTTTTCAGGAGATTTTTCACTGCAACCAGTAATACATTTATCCACATACTGGGTGGCCTAACTCACTATGCACCAGTTTACTTTTTAAATTGATTACTATGAAAAATGTAGCATATGCAATGCTACAATTTATACTATTCTTCTCTGTCCTTTCTCACTTGAATCTTTTTCCCTGCTTCTCCCTCTTTCTTTTGATGTGCATTTTATGTCTCTATGTGCTTTATTAAAAAAGTTATCTGTCACTTGTACCCTTGTCGATGCCTTCGCGCACTACACTAAATTAGCCCCCTTTTCTCGTCTTTTTTCAAGTTCGGGTGAAAGTTGAGTGTACCCACACACTTTCTATATTTTTGTCTCTTCCTAAAACTAGATTTTTACATCTGAATTTGACCTGTCTTATCAAAGTTGCCAATTTGTTCAATTTAGGGCCCCATTTTTGTCTGTAGACAGTCCCTTTTATATTTGATTATTGAAATTTTGTATTTAAAAGTTCCTCTATGCTATATTGTATGATTTTATTTATGTTTTGATTGTTTATTTTCCTCCTTGTTTAGTGAATTTGGATATGTTTGTCAGCAAGTTTTTAAAATCGTGGAAAATTTGTTAAATTTCTTGAATACAAATGTTTCAATTGATACTTCTTAATGTTTTATGCAGCATTTATGTTTAATACTTTTTTGAATTTGCTATTGTCTAAATTTATTTATTCTCAAGTGACGTTTTGATCTTTTGTGATTCTGAAGTTCATAAATTTTGTGATTTTAAAATGTGCATCTTTCTAATATTTTATTTTTCATATCATTTTACCCTCAATTGTTGTGATAAATGAACTATTAAATTGTTTGTTAAGCAGAACAATTTTCTGATTGATATGAAAATGATTTTTTTATTGTTTGACATATGGATAAATTAAATTTATGTGAAACTTTCCTCTGATTATCTGTAGACTTTCATCATATAATTCATAAGTATTATGGCCGAAAATTTTGGTTATTTTATAGGGTCCTTCATATGGTAGTTGTAGCTTGCTACATAAGTGTTTCTTTACATTTGGTGCACGTAAACTTTTAATGATGACTAAATCATTCTTTCTCTTATTTTATTATGTATGCTTGTTATATTAATTTCACTATTTATTTTCCAGGGACGTTCCGGTATTTGATTTTTCATGGATAATATAGGTGAAATATGTGTTATGGTATTTGGAACATTGTTCATGTAAAATTCGACTTGTTTTAGATGATCAACCCACATATTATGTCTTTCGTAAGTATATATACGTAATATTTTTATTATTCCCTGATTATAGCGCTCGACTGGATTCGCATTTGGGTGCCTGATTGAAGTGTAAATTAAATTTATTTGATTCGTGTTGCAAAATTTCTTAAATCTTTCATTTGTAAAGTATGTTGCATTATCTGTCAACAATTTTTTTGATTTCCTATTTCTTTGTAGTATTCATTCAGCATTATTATTGTTGTATTGGCATTGCACCTTTTACATGGATAAAGATTTACGTACTTTGTGAAAATGTCATATATTACTAAAATATGTCTATATTGGTCTGCACTGGGAATTAAATTTGAAATATAATCTATGGCAACTATTTCTAATGGACTTTTTACTATTATATTCTCAATTGTGTTTTTATTTATGTGATTTTTGTACTTTCCCATACAACATAATTTTCGATTGATGACTATCTTTTTGACTATTGTTAAATCATTTTTTGAATAATAATTTTCCCGAAATATTTCCCAAGTTTTTTTAATTTCAATGTGTCCAAAGTTTCTACGTAAATCATCTCTATTATTTCTCTAGTTAGGTCTTCATCTACTACATACAGTTCTTGGTCATCAAACTTTTTTATTAAAAATCCCTCTTTAATTTCATAGCCTCTTAGTTTATTTTCATTTACCTTTTGCCACAAATCTCCCAATTTTACTTGACTTTTCCTCAATTCAATTTCCGAATATTTCCCTCTTATGTCTCTAAATTTATTCATTGCAATTATAAAGGTATTTGGCTTGACTACGTCCCCTTCATTCATTCGACTTAAGGAATCTGCCGTAATGTTTTGCTTTCCTGGTATATGTCTTATTTTAAAATTAAATTCTTGCAATAATAATGACCAACTATACACCCTATTATTTTTAAATCGATTTTTCATTAAATACTGCAATGCTGCATGATCTGTTCAATATCTCGAGAAAACCCCTTAATGTGCGTAAATTTCTAGGTCGTGGATAGTTTTTTATCCCAACCTATCCTCATTTATTCTAATCCCGCTTGGAATTATTTCATAACCAAAATATTAGATCTGTTTTGAAAAGAATTGACATTTCTCTATATTTAATTTTAGTCCTGCTTCATTTAATGCTCTCAAAATTATCTCAATATGCTTATAATGTTTTTCTTCATTTTCAGAGTAGATTAATATGTCGTCAATGTAGTGAATACAAAAATCGTCGAATTGGTTTAAGATTACCTGTAAAGCTCTTATCAATGCACCTGATGAAGATTGCAGTCCAAATGGTACTACACAAAATTGGTAAATGTTACCCTCTACACTAAAACATGTATATTTTCTTGAATTTTTATTTAACGGAATTATCCAAAAAGAGTTTTTTAAATCTAATTTAGAATAAATATAGTTAGTATTTAACCTCCCAATAATTACCGGTTTATCAGAAATTGGACTAGTTATTTCATTAACCTTTCTCGCGTCAAGACAAAGTCTGATGGACTCATATATTTTCTTTACTACCACTATTGGGTTTACAAAATTTGTTGTTGAACGCTCAATGATACCCTGTTTTAATATTTTTTCTATCTCATTTTCAACTTGCTTACGATATATATATGGAATTGGATATGTTCTCGAATTGTAAGGCATAGTTTCGTTTACTTCTAGTGAATGTTCGTATACGTCTGTAATACGTGTTTTATCATTATATAACTCATCATATTTCTCTAAAATTTCAGTGACTTTCTTCAGATATTTGTTAGGACATATTATTTTCTTTATTTCATTTGAATCAATAATTTTTTTATTTGTCATGACCTCATCTTTATATGGGCTGACTTTTAATTTATAATAATTATATATAATTCTTTTATATTCCACTTCACTATACAACTTTTCTTTAATCAATTTTAGGCTACAACCGCATATTCTTACCTCTTTTCTTTCTAGGTCTACGATTGCCCTATTTTCATCAAGAAAATCATTTCCTAACAATATATTTTATTCATCCCTGGCATTATTACAAAACTATGATTTATTGTTTCATTTTCAAATTTTACACTGAGATTCACGATTTTGTTTAACTCTGCTATTTTTCTTCCATTAGATGTTTGCAAACAAATTTTGTTGGTTTTTAAAACATATTTCTTTAATTCATTGGCACGTTCCTCAATTATTTCATTACTTATTAGGCTAATTTCCGCTCCGGTATCAACTAGTGCAATCATTTTAATATTATGACAAATAATGTGTATAAAGGGTAATTTATTATTTAATATAGTTTCCGCATTTTGTTCGAATGTTATGAATTCTCTTGGGTGCACATAATTAGAATTCATACAATAATTTTGGCTGCAACTTCTTAAAAATTCTGCTTTTGTGGATGTGCTTCCACAATTGCTTTAGTTATTTCATTTACTTGTTTCCATTCTGTCTTTCCATTTCCCTGATTATCTTGTTGAGTTGGTTTCCTGGTGTAATCTTTTTTCTGTTTTTCTTCATTCGATTTTTGTTCCTGTTGTTTATTCCTGTTTTCGTTGTCATTGTAGGTTCTCCTATTTTCATTTTCATTATAACTTCTTCTGTTTTCATTATAATTTCTATTGTAGCTTCCATTTTGTCCATATTTGTTTCGATAATAGTTTTCATCATTGTAGTTTCTCCTATTCTCGTTGTAATTCTTGTAATAGTTTCCCTTTTGTTCATATTCACTTTCATTTCTCCTGTAGTCATTTCTTCTATAATTGTTTCATTGTTCTCTGTTATATTCTCGATTCGTGTAGTTCTTGTTGTCGCTTTGGCTATTTTCGCCCCCTTGTTTGCCTTCTGTGAACTGTCCGTTCCTGTTATTCTTATAACTATAATCATAATTCTGATTTTGACTCTTCCATTCCTGTTCTTTTTATCCATGAGAACCCTGGTATTTTCTGGATGTCCCCACGTCGTCTAGTCTTCTCAAATATTGCAGAAGCCGCTCTATTGTGTCGATACTTTGAATGAGTATCACATCCCTAATTTCCTCCGCAAAGTGTCGTGATAAATTATTCACTATTTCAGCCTCCGGCATTTTCGGTTCTAAATGTCTTATACTATTATATTTTCTCAAAGTGTACCTTTCTCTGGTGTCTGACATATTTTCCCGGTATTTGCCGTTAAATAAATTTTCTCTAACTTTGCTCTGTTGAACTTCCCCCCAGAAATTTGACAAAAAAGAATTCTGTAAACTCATCTAGCATCTCATACTTTTCTTCGATAATCGCGTACCATATTTCGGCATCCCCTTTTAAATGATTCCTAATTATAGATTTTAAAGATCTCCCTGGTATCATATTACTTGTTACTTTGAATTTGAATTTAGTATCTGTTACTTTATTAAGTTGGTATCTTGCAAATAGATGTCAAGGTTACATTTATTCATCTAGAAATGTGCACAGTGAAAACATGTGATTATACTAATATTAAAAACACTTGTTTAAAAACCTTAGTTTGTTATTGTGGGTGAATTTCTTTGTTCCCTCGACGTCCTGTTCCACAATGCAGTTCAGAAAGTTAAGCCTTGGATTAAAGTTGACTCGTACACACAACACAAATTTTTAATTGTCCCGTTTTTGCTTTTCCGACACGATTTTATGGATTACAGCAGGTAGGTTTATTTTAATTATTGCTTTATATTATGTTTTCTTACTTGTAATTCTCTTTATTAGCAATTTTGGCTCTTCACCGCCGTAATTGATGTACTGTGACTAATTTTTATCACAACACCTTTATTGAGGTTAGATTTTTTTCAAACAAAAGCGTCACTATGGATATATCATTAGGGTTAGATTTCAAAACAAAATGTTACTATGGTTTTGTGTAACAAATTTTGATCGATCTGGACATCAAATCTGACATCTCTTTTATACTTTTTTGTCATTGTCATGGTTACAAGATTTTGACTTGTTTGTCAACACTGGTCAAATTTCATTTTCATATTTATACTATTCTTCTCTGTCCTTTCTCACTTGAATCTTTTTCCCTGCTTCTCCCTCTTTCTTTTGATGTGCCTTTTATGGCTCTACGTGCTTTATTAAAAAAGTTACCTGTCACTTGTACCCTTGTCGATGCCTTCGCGCACTACACTAAATTAGCCCCCTTTTCTCATCTTTTTTCAAGTTCGGGTGAAAGTTGAGTGTACCCACACACTTTTTTTTGGTCTCTTCTTAAAACTAGATTTTTACATCTGAATTTGACCTGTCTTATCAAAGTTGCCAATTTGTTCAATTTAGGGCCCCATTTTTGTCTGTAGACAGTCCCTTTAATATTTTATTATTGAAATTTTGTTTTTAAAAGTTCCTCTATACTATATTGTATGATTTTATTTATGTTTTGATTGTTTATTTTCCTCCTTGTTTAGTGAATTTGGATATGTTTGTCAGCAAATTTTTAAAATCGTGGAAAATTTGTTAAATTTCTTGAATACAAATGTTTCAATTGATACTTCTTAATGTTTTATGCAGCATTTATGTTTATTACTTTTTTGAATTTACTATTGTCTAAATTTATTTATTCTCAAGTGACGTTTTGATCTTTTGTGATTCTGAAGTTCATAAATTTTGTGTGATTTTAAAATGTGCATCTTTCTAATATTTTATTTTTCATATCAATATATATATATATATATATATATATATAGCTATGATATTCACTTATACTTAATTAAAAACATGAGGAATATGTTTTCTAGTGTGTGGAATTAGATGAATACTCTGTATTATACACAACTTATTGTTATTTTGAGTATTCTTTGTAGGAATTCGAGTCTGTAGATCGCAATACACTGAAAAGTGTTCTCAGTTTATACTTTCAATGGGGGTTTTTAGTTTTAAAAACTTATCTTTATCAGTATTTTAATTTAAAGTATTTATACTTATTGCATGTTATCTATTATATTTAACTTACCTTTGATGGGATGTTGTACTGGGTTTTATTGTGGTAGATAGCAAGAAGGACTAGTACAGATAAAGAGAAAGGGACAAATTCATATTTTATAAGCAAAGGAATGAATTCGAATAAATTCTATAGTGTATTGTGTTTGTGATGCAAACCATTTTAATTAGGGAATCTGTATGGATAGTTATTGGGCTTTATTGCTATATTAAAGCAAATTTTAATATTTGGTTTTGACATAAGTCAAATAATTTCTTATTTTCCATACAATTTCTTAATTTAGCCAATATAAGCAATTAGAGATTATATAAACTGTTTAAGAAGGGTTGAATTATGATACGAATAGTTTTAATACATCTGGGTATCTGTATCGGATAGTCATAAAACTGAGACTACTCAAAATCATCGATAGTGATCATAATTCTACTTCTAAACCATCTCTAATTGTTTATTGCATTTTAATTGTTCTATTACTTTTAAATTTGTAAATTAATTTATGCGTGAGTGCGAATTTTGACACAAAAAGGATCTAAGCTGTACCAGGAAATAAATACAGAATAAGATAAAAATTAGCACAAAAGATGTGTAAGACTCTCGGTCACACATTTTAATAAGGAATGTCAACCCCAATTTAAAAGGGGTAGACAGAAAACGTATTGTTAGAACTGTAACATTTGCGCTGCTATGGCAATATTAAACGTCAAACCGACCCTATATAAAGAGCTGCAATAGCTGAAAAAAAGGTTTTTTCAATTAGACCACGAATCTGAAAACATGTAACAACGTAATCTGAAAATTGGAGATTGGACAAGAGTTGTCAAAAATATAATTTTGAAAAAAAGTCTAAACATTTTGAAATTGGTATCATAGAAATTTAATATTGGAGTGGAAACGAAATAGAGCTGGAGTTTTTTTTTAATTAATAATTTTGGAATGCCAGGAGAGAGTACATAGACGTTTGGAATTTATTTTGAAATCTAATATCCTTTTAAAACATTCGTGAGTTTTATTAATTTTAATACTGAACTTTTATCCATTTGTTATCATTTTTATATTTTATATTTTAAATTAGATCAGGCAGATTAAGTTAATATTGTTGTTTTTATATTTTACATTTTTATAAAAATACAATATATTGTTAGATTTGAATTCGAATTTGTTTCTTTGTGTGTATGTCGAGTGTCAAATTTGAAGATCAGAATTCATGCTCTGAGCATTATGAGTATTTTTATTAATAATAATTTAGAGTGGGAATTTAATTCCAGCACATTAATAAAGGGGTTTGTTTTTTTTTGAAAGGGTTGCACAGGTGTAATTCACATTTCAGGTTGAACCGGGGTGTATACGCCAATATATATATATATATATATATATATATGTTATTTAATAATTCCACTACATTGAGTGTGATAAAATAACACATATGTTGTTAATTTTTAATCAGATACTTGCCTCTTTATATGCGTAGCTCAGTCGACTCTCTCTCTTTCAGGGTTCACTGTGAGTTGTTATGGTTCAAATTATAAAGATTTAGATTTATTTTTCCTTTTATAAGTAAGAAAATTTTTGATTTTTGACCATTTGAAAATTTTAAGTATTTGAGCACAGTTTTCTTTTATATGTAGTGTATGATTTGTAAATATATTATGCCTGTATTTTGGTAAATAATTAATTTTTTTGGCTATTCAAAATTTTAAGTATTTGGATATGGGTCCTTTTTTTTATGTTAAATGTAACTAAGTAATGTCGGGAAATTCAATTCAAACCTTTTATCATTTGGGGAGGTATATTATATAAGTTATGATATATAAGTATATATAAATAAGTTCATATGCACGACTTTTATTATCTCGTGTGAACCTAATGTGAACCCTTCGTGATATCACGCACGGTAAGATTAAATTATATAACCAAGGACCGGTTCAAATATATTTATTTTTTGTGAATATATATATCTACTCCAGGTGAATACCCTTTTACTGAATAAATTTGATATCCAAATTCTAACTTTACATACTGGTTTTCTTTTAAATTCATACCACGAATAAACATAGTATGGCGTTTGGGTACCGTTGAAAATTTTGGGAGCCTTCTACCTAGGTTGCAGTCACTTTATTAGCTAGTGGCGCCCTTTATGCATATACATGTGTAACTAATGTGTATATGGTTTATTATTTTTTTTTGTGTATGAACCTTAACCTACCCCCTTACCGACTAGAGCTACTTTTTGATTAGTGACTAAATAGGCTCGTCGTAAATTTTTGGCACCCAACGTGTCATAGTATTACAGTTACCGCCGAAATGCTGAGTAATGTTTTAAATGCAGTGCCTCGCCGTGCTCGATTGTGCATAAGAAATCGCGGTCGACACTTTGAACACTTGATATGATATCTTAAAAATTATTTTGAGGATTAGATAAATATTAATGTTCTGTGTACTAGATTCTTTTTATTATTAATTTGTTTTTGTTACCTGAATTTACTTTATTCTTCTTAATTGTGTTAATGTTTTATTATAGCAAAGATTTGAACAACTTATTGAATTATTTGATCGTTTTATTTAATCATACTACGGCAAGTATAATGCTTGTTAAAAAAGTTTGTTTATAGCCAACATTTTAAAATAATTGAAATAATAGTGAAACCATGAAATACAAACAAATGGCACGGCAAATATAATGCTTTTTTTAAAATAATTTATTGGTTTAAAAAAATGTTTTTATAATTACTAACGTAGTACCAATGAATAAATATGGCATGTGATATATCGTTGAAAATGGAGGAAAATACTCTATTCAGTGGCACCATTTCCAGCCCGTTTCAAAATAATTTTTTTAACAGCCCGAAGAGTAAATCTCAAATCTCTCTTTGAAAAAAATTAGATAAAACCTCGTTGAAACACTGTTTTGCAAAAAATTTTCGCCTTAAAATTGTTCTCGTATCTCTTCAAATAACGGAGATATTTGACCTAGACGTTTTCCGCATTTTCGATATTTTCCGCCATAACTCTTAAAGTAGGCCATGGATTTCAAATGTCTTTAAACCATTTTGTAGGTTATATAAATTGGCACAATTTTCGATAAATAATATTTTTTTGTACGACCGATATTAAGTGAGATATTCTCGAGGGACCTGATAAAATGAACAGCCTGTATATATATATATATATATATATATATATATATATATATATATATATATACAGAGACGAATATTAGACGACTGTCTAAGTTAAAAACAAAAATTTTTAATTTCCACCAGGGATACAGTCACGGGTTCAAAAAAGACAACTCTTTTTTAAATTCAAGCTTTCGAAACTTTATTGTTTCTTCCTCAGGAATTCTACAAAAATTTTAACTTATTATAATCAAAATTATTTAATACAAGTGAAGGGTACTTACTAAATTGAGGTTAAAATTCTCTAAAACTCTCTCTCTGCTTCAGATTTGTTTTTGACAGTTTTTTAATTTCACATTCCGATGTTTTTCGGAGGAATAAGAAATAACGTAGTTGACTGTTTCTTGTTCAGTTTTCGAGGTGGCTGAAACTATTTTGGATTAAAGATTTTTGGTGTTAACTTAAATTAAATATAAATGTAGTTCACAAGTGTGATTTATTTTGTAATAGTTGTGTTTGTTCTGTCTTGATGACTTGTCAATTTCAATTTTAACCTCAATTTAGTAAGTACCCTTCACTTGTATTAAACAATTTTGATTATAATAAATTAAAATTTTTGTAGAATTCCTGAGGAAGAAACAATAAAGTTTCGAAAGCTTGAATTTAAAAAAGAGTTGTCTTTTTTGAACCCGTGACTGTATCCCAGGTGGAAATTACATATATATATCTATATATATATATTAAGGTAAAATTAGCTCGACTGGCTATTTAAGGTTAAAATTTTAATCACAAGATGGATCCCTTCAGGATACCATGCTTTTTTAAATTTAATGTTTTTAACAATTTTATTTTATCAATTGACATCCAACTATGTTTTAAATAATTTTTAACTTGTAAGTTTGTTAACTACTATTAGTGTTAAGTGTTGGTCCATATTTTTGAATAATTGTTTCACATGTGCAACTTCTATATAACCTCAAAATATCCGTTCCTGATGAAGAGACAATAAAGCCTCGAAAGCTTGAACAGAAATAAAGAGTTTTCTTTAATTTTTTGTGCCACACGACTGCATACCCAAGTTTAAATTTTTAAAATTTTAACTATATATATATATAGTTTTCAGTTGTTTACAAAGAGTTATGAAGAGAAGTTTGTAATTGTTTATTTGAGAAAAGTAAAGGATAGAACTTGATTTTATTTTGAGTTTGTCATTTAGAATACTTTTCAAAATTAAAGTGTAGATCAAGAGTATGGGATAGATCGGGGACAAAGATGTCAGATGACAATAGATTAAAGTTCATTTTGACAAATAAATATCTCTTACAAAATGTATGTTAGTGATTATAAGTTGATGGAAACAGTTGGATGAAGGAACAGTTGGAAGAGGAAGAAGATATTTGAAGATTAGAAATAGAAAGAGGAAGAATACATTTGAAGGTTAGGAATAATTTAAGAAAGATTTGGACTTTAGAAAAGTTTATGTTCACAGGAGTTTTTAAAAAAGAAAGATGGCGAAGAATTTAGGGTTTTATAACAAAATTTGATTAGACCCCTGTGCAATCTGATATACAAATTACACCTGTACAACCCTTTAAAAAAAACAAACCCCTTTATTAATGTGCTGGAATTAAATTCCCACCCTAAATTATTATTAACAAAAATACTCCTAATGCTCAGAGCATGAATTCTGATCTTCAAATTTGACACTCGACATACACACAAAGAAACAAATTCGAATTCAAATCTAACAATATATTGTTTTTTTATAAAAATGTAAATTATAAAAACAACAATATTAACTTAATCTGCCTGATCTAACTTAAAATATAAAATATAAAAATGACAACAAATGGATAAAAGTTCAGTATTAAAATTAATTAAACTCACGAATGTTTTAAAAGAATATTAGATTTCAAAATAAATTTCAAACGTCTATGTACTCTCTCCTGGCTTTCCAAAATTATTAATTAAAAAAAAACTCCAACTCTATTTCGTTTCCACTCCAATATTAAATTTCTATGATACCAATTTCAAAATGTTTAGACTTTTCTTCAAAATTATATTTTTGACAACTCTTGTCAAATCTCTAATTTTCAGGTTACGTTGTTACATGTTTTCAGATTCGTGGTCTAATTGAAACTAAAAAAACAATCTTTTTCAGCTATTGCAGCTCTTTATATAGGGTAGGTTTGACGTTTAATATTGCCATAGCAACGCAAATGTTACAGTTCTAACAATACGTTTTCTGTCTACCCCTTTTAAATTGGGGTTGACATTCCTTAATAAAATGCGTGACCGAGAGTCTTACACATCTTTTGTGCTAATTTTAATTTTATTCTGTGAGTATTTATTCCCTGGTACAGCTTAGATCCTTTTCGTGTCAAAATTCGCACTCACGCACAAATTAATTTACAAATTTAAAAGTAATAGAACAATAAAAATGCAATAAACAATTAGAGATGGTTTAGAAGTAGAATTATGATCACTAACGATGATTTTGACTAATCTCAGTTTTATGACTGTCCGATACAGATACCCAGATGTATAAAAACTATTCATATCATAATTCAACTCTTCTTAAACCGTTTATATATTCTCTAATTGCTTATATTGGCTAAATTAAGAAATTGTATGGAAAATAAGAAATTATTTGACTTATGTCAAAACCAAATATTAAAATTTGCTTTAAAATAGCAATAAAACTCAATAACTATCCATACAGATTCCCTAATTAAAATGGATTGCATCACAAACACAATATACTATAGAATTTATTTGAATTCATTCCATTGCTTATAAAATATGAATTTGTCCCTTTCTCTTTATCTATACCAGTCCTTCTTGCTATCTACCATAATAAAACCCAGTATAATATCCCATCAAAGGTAAATTAAATATAATAGGTAACATGCAATAAGTATAAATACTTTAAAATAAAATACTGATAAAGAAACTAAAAACTTAAAACTAAAAACCCCCATTGAAATTATAAACTGAAAACACTTTTCAGTGTATTGCGATCTACAGACTCGAATTCCTACAAAGAATACCAAGAGTACTCGAAGATAATAATTTGTGTATAATACAGAGTATTCATCTAATTCCACACACTAGAAAACATATTTCTCATGTTTGTAATTAAGTATAAGTGAATATCATAGCAATTACCCCCCTCCAGTTTTGAAATACAACGAAATTTCGTTTTATTTTAAAACTAAAATTATAAGCAATGTTGTGAACGCAGTACTTAAATAACTAACCTTAAGCTACAATTTCTCTGATTCAGGTGTATATGGAAAGATCATTTGGATATGAAATTTCCCTCTGGTCTCAGCACTATCTGTGTATGTTTTTAAGTATTGTTCGAGGTAATTCTGGTTACCACATACGGACCTTCATACGGGAATTGCAATTTAGCGCAAATACCCTGGATTTTGTTCGTCACCCGCAAACTTTTTACAATCACGTTTTGTGACTTTGTCATTCTGACGTTTCATATAACGCTGCGCGTTTTTGTACAATATTATCATAAAATGTAATAACAATATAACGCGAATATAGACTTTTCAATGTTGTGAAATTAATATTAATAGATATTTATCAATATTGTCTGGGTTTATCTGGATTGGAATGTGTTAAAACAATATACTACCAACATAGGCACACCGATATTTTAATACCAGTGTATATTAATATTAGTTCAATATTTCTGTTACAATTTCAATGTATCTATATTGATCCAATATTGAACCACGGTCCAGCAAATATTATGTTCTACCTGGGTATGAATCGTTTTCTGGACCTTAAAATGATTTATGATTAAACTTCTTTCTCCTACTTGTCAAAATCTTGACAAACTCGATTTTCTATTTCTTTCTTCCAAATTCTTTAGTTACTCGTCTTCCTTCTTTTTACTTTTCTTCAATTCAATCAACAACAGTCTATATTCTCTATTTTACTCCAATATTTTACTTTCTCCAAAATTTTTCACGCCTTCAATTTTTACAATTTTCTTGTTATTTTTTCATATCCCCTAGCAACCTCCAATTTTTAATTTTTCCACAATCCCTTTTATATTTTCCTAAAATAATAAAATCGCAGATACCAACTTAAATGTTTCATGACATCAACTTAACAAAACTAATTGGTTTTCATCATGTGATATTGAGCCTATTTTTAGTTTTATCACTTTCCCGCACAAATTAAATTAAAATCTTATATCAACTTGAACATATTAAATGCGCTAACAGTTCGAGATGTTATTAAACGTTTTAATAATTAGTGTAACAATAATTGATATTTAATCAACCAGAACAAATAAAAGAAAACAGAAAACATGCATGCAACTCTTTACTCAGAATAGAATAAAATGCATTTTTTTCATAATACACAACTCAAATTGACCATTTAATTTGTTCTTTAGCTTAAGTGCAAGTAAAATCATATCAATATATATATATAATAATAATAATAAAATATTGGAGTAAAATAGAGAATATAGACTGTTGTTGGTTAAATTGAAGAAAAGTAAAAAGAAAGAAGACGAGTAACTAAAGAATTTGGAAGAAAGAAATGGAAAATCGAGTTTGTCAATATTTTGACAAGGAGGGGAAAGAAGTGTAATCATAAATCATTTGTCCAGAAAACGATCCATAGTGGACCCGATATACCATTTGAATTGTGAAGGAACGTATTGATTTTATTTAACTAGATAAGAAATTTTATATTTTAATTGTATTGAATATTGTTCTCGCAATACATTGTTCAATTTGATTTGAATTAGTCTTATTGCTTTGTGTTTCTATATCTGTGTTTTTCTTTAATCCCAAATTTTTGACTTTAAGAATTAGAAATTATTCATTGTGATATTTAACGCCGTCACGCAGATCTCATAGCATATATATATATATATATATATATGTGTGTTGTTTTTTAGGTTTTCGCGGGTGTTAAATAAAGTGTTATTGTACTTCCGGGAGCTCTCCCGCGTCGATAGTCGACTCCTCCAACCTACTGCTGCTCCTCGTTGCGCGAACTGAACTGACGTTCTCCACGTTGTGCCACTCCTTATATATGCTGTGGTCTAGGGCGCGCCTGCGTGCCTGGTTACATGTCACTGGTCACTGGTCCCTTACTCCTTGTGGGAGGCGTAGCGGGCGCCTGATCCAACCCGACAAGTGGCCTCGCTGAAACGTCATGCTCCACGTGACTTTTCGTTCGTGGTTGGGCATCCTCGTCTCCAATCGTTGCTGTAGAGTGCCGAGATCTCTTTGATTGGTCAGCGCTCGGCTCTGACTCTTCGTGACAGGTCCATTTTGGGCAAGTTGCTGTGTTTCTTCATTATTTACTAATACTTGACCGTACCTCCTCGTGATTGGTTCATCCACGGTAGATCGTAGTGTGTTTTCTGTTACGTATCTTCCTATAAGGGCTGGCTTCCAGGAACTGGGCAATCTCTGCGTATTATCGCGTTTATTAAGATTTTGTGGTCTTTTTTCGATCTCTATGGCCTCTCTGGTAATCCTTGACCTATAATGCTTGATATTAGCTACTGTTCTGGTGTTGTCGAAGTCTATTTTGTGTCCTGTGGATTTTACATGCTGTGCAAGGGACGATGTTTCCTCCTCTTTTCGTACTGCATTCATATGTTCTTTCTTTCTTACACTAATACTATCTGTCTGTCCTATATATGATTTATTGCGATCTTGGTGAGAGATTTTGTATACTCCTTGGTTATCTAGGATGATTTTTGATTTTGGATTATGGAGGACTGCGTTGATTTTTCAGTCTGTTTTAAATAATTTTAAAATAATTTTATCTGTCGTTCCTTCCACGTAAGGTAGATATGCTTTTGCCACTGCTTTCTCGGATTCCTCTTGGTTTTTTGTCTGTATGGCCCCTGCGACTTCTGTATTGTGTACCTCGAAAATCCATTTTTCATTAGTGCTTTCTGAAGTGGTGACATCTCTTCGTTGATATGGGCGACGTTTGCCAACCTCTGAGAACGTGTCACTAGAGTCTTTACTACTGAATTTAATTGTGCTGGATGGTGATGAGATGCCGCATTTAGATATCTGTTCGTGTGTGTAGGTTTTCTGTATACTGTGTAACCTAGTGTCTTGTCTTGTTTCTTTTTCACTAATACGTCTAAAAATGGAAGCTTGCCTTGTGTTTATACCTCCATGGTAAATTTGACCTTATCGTGAATGCTATTTAGGTGATCTAAGAAACTATTTAGTTGTTCTCTTCCATGAGTCCAGATTACGAATGTCCCGTCCACATATCTCAACCAAAGTTTTGGTTTGAGTGGTGCCGTTTGTATCGCACGAACTTCTAGGTCCTCCATGAAGAAATCAGCGATGACTGGAGATAACGGTGAACCCATCGGTGCTCCTTCCATTTGCTTGTAGCGCTGATCATTGTATATAAAGTATGTGTTGTTTAAACAGTGTTTAGTTAGGCTAAGAATATGCTCCTCTGGATGATACTTTCCTTTGGTCAACTCGAGTGACTCCTCTAATGATACGTTAGTGAATAATGACGCTACATCGAAGCTCACTAGAATAACTTCAGGTTGGACAGTCTCGTTGTTTAGTAACTCGATAAAATGTTGTGCGTTTTTCACATAAGACGTTGCTTTTTCTGCTAGTGGCTGCATCTGTCTAGCCAGATATCTCACTCACTCCTGTAACGGTGAAATCGGCTGAAACTTTTACTATTTTGTAGTTCTAGTGATAGTGATTAAAATTCATAATTGCCCCAATTCGATCATCCTTTTTTTTTAGAACAGCTTGTCACTTTAGCCATTTAAGAATTTGTTACTCTTAAACTATATATATATATATATATATATATATATATATATATATATATATATATGTTGTTTTTTAGGTTTTCGCGGGTGTTATATGAAGTGTTGTTGTACATCCGGGTGCTCTCCCGCGTCGATGATCGACTCCTTCAGGAGTCACGGTTGTCTAAACGTTTCGGTACAATCTCATCTGCCATCTTCTCACTGAAAGCTGCCTACTGCTGCTTCTCGTTGCTCGAACTGAACTCTATATATTGCGATGTATTTGCATATTGGACGATTACGAAGATTGCATGTTTGTGTTATTTGCTGAATCAAGGTTTGAATTTGTTTATTTCCTTTAGATGGTTTTCAAAATTTATTTAAATTAGCTAAAGATCCGAAAGATATGTGTTTTAGAATGTTAATACTTGTTTAGAGTTGTTTTAATAGTTTTAAAGTTTTTATCTGATGTCAACAGTAAGTTTGATACTGACATCTATGTTAGCAGTTATTAAGTTATTGTTGAAATAATTTCTGACATTTAAGTCATTATGACATTTCTTTTAAGTAGTAAATTTTATTTTTATAGTTGGTAAATGTTTTCCTGAGTTATTAAGTTGTTGTTGAAATAATTTCTGACATTTAAGTCATTATGACATTTCTTTTAAGTAGGAAATTTTATTTTATAGTTGGTAAATCTTTTCCTGGAGAAAGACAAGGAGGTTTAAGTTAAGTTATGTTTGGCATGAAATTAATCAAAATTCATATGGTGTTTTGTTTTGTTTATTTTGGATACTTTGATATTTAGTGAGATAGAACAATAAACAACAGATAAAAGAGAGGTTGTAAAATTGGAAAAACAAATTTAAGAAAAAAAAAGAACAAGTGAAAATTAGGGAGTGAAGAAGAAAAATAATAAACAAAGATTAAGAATTTTGAAATTGAATTGAAAGTCAGAAATTGCGGAGATCAGCGAAGAAGAGAAAAATAGACTGTAAATAAGAAGGTAGAGGTGTTATTGTGGTTTGGAGTTGCAGAGGAGATAAGGACGAGATAAGGCGAAGAATTAATGAAAGGAGAATTGTTGGATTTGGAAAGAGAAGTGTGTAGCTACGAAGAAGGAAGGTTTTTGTGTGTTTAATTTTGGACAAGGTCGTATATTAAAATTTAAATAGTGTACTTATTAGACTTTCGAACCTGTTATAAAGCTAAATTATCTAAATATCAAAGAAAATAAATTATTTATATCAGATTAAAAATTTTACTTTAATAAAAGTTTCATTTTAAATAGGAACTGAATTTGAACCTGCTCCTGAAGGGAAAGATAAGCTAGCCGGCCCATTAAATATTTTGACATACTTTCGGATCAAAAAGTAAGAGATTTTAATTTGATCTTTTGGTTTTAAAGCTTTTTTTTTATCTATTGGAAATAAGCAAGTTAAGGTTTGATTAGTACTGCAAATTATTAAGTACAATAAAAAGTAGAACAACACATTTGGCGCCCAACGCGTGGCGATTGTAAAATTGTTGATTTGATAAAGTGTGCAGTCTTGGTGAAAGTTTGTGAACTGTTGATTGTGGTACATAGTTTTAAAATTCAATAACAATTTCATTTATTAAGGGTATATAAAGTATTAATTCTTAATTGTGTGGTATTTGTATGAAATTAAGATCAGGAAAACAAACAAAATGTTTATTCTCATTATGATAGACGTATGCGGGAGTTGACATGGGTTCATATTTGAACGGATTTCTCGAGTTTAATGATATAAAATTTAACAATATTATAATTAAAGTTATTAATTGCATTCCAGTTAAGTCAAATTATTATTAAAAAACGCATTACAAAAAACTCACAAAGGTATATCCCACAAAAAGATGTAATACAAATACGGTTTGTAGAATACTTTCTAAATATTTTAAAACTGTAGGCACTCCTAGAAGAATTTTAGCTGACAATGCGACATATTTTGACAACGACAGATCAAAGAAATATTTGACAAATTAAAACACACAAAGAAAACACAACAAAACTGATGATAAATACAATATTTTGCAAAAACGGCATAATTGAATAAAATTAAACAGTTTTACATAAGTAAAAGCTTATAATTTGGGGAGGGAAATGCGATGTATTTGCATATTGGACGATTACGAAGATTGCATGTTTGTGTTATTTGCTGAATCAAGGTTTGAATTTGTTTATTTCCTTTAGATGGTTTTCAAAATTTATTTAAATTAGCTATAGATCCGAAAGATATGTGTTTTAGAATGTTAATACTTGTTTAGAGTTGTTTTAATAGTTTTAATAGTTTTAAAGTTTTTATTTGATGTCAACAGTAAGTTTGATACTGACATCTATGTTAGTAGTTATTAAGTTATTGTTGAAATAATTTCTGACATTTAAGTCATTATGACATTTCTTTTAATAGTAAATTTTATTTTTATAGTTGGTAAATGTTTTCCTGAGTTATTAAGTTGTTGTTGAAATAATTTCTGACATTTAAGTCATTATGACATTTGTTTTAAGTAGGAAATTTTATTTTATAGTTGGTAAATCTTTTCCTGGAGAAAGACAAGGAGGTTTAAGTTAAGTTATGTTTAGCATGAAATTAATCAAAATTCATATGGTGTTTTGTTTTGTTTATTTTGGATACTTTGATATTTAGTGAGATAGAACAATAAACAACAGATAAAAGAGAGGTTGTAAAATTGGAAAAACAAATTTAAGAAAAAAAAAGAACAAGTGAAAATTAGGGAGTGAAGAAGAAAAATAATAAACAAGGATTAAGAATTTTGAAATTGAATTGAAAGTCAGAAATTGCGGAGATCAGCGAAGAAGAGAAAAATAGACTGTAAATAAGAAGGTAGAGGTGTTATTGTGGTTTGGAGTTGCAGAGGAGATAAGGACGAGATAAGGTGAAGAATTAATGAAAGGAGAATTGTTGGATTTGGAAAGAGAAGTGTGTAGCTACGAAGAAGGAAGGTTTTTGTGTGTTTAATTTTGGACAAGGCCGTATATTAAAATTTAAATAGTGTACTTATTAGACTTTCGAACCTGTTATAAAGCTAAATTATCTAAATATCAAAGAAAATAAATTATTTATATCAGATTAAAAATTTTACTTTAATAAAAATTTCATTTTAAATAGGAACTGAATTTGAACCTGCTCCTGAAGGGAAAGATAAGCTAGCCGGCCCATTAAATATTTTGACATACTTTCGGATCAAAAGGTAAGAGATTTTAATTTGATCTTTTGGTTTTAAAGTTTTTTTTTTATCTATTGGAAATAAGCAAGTTAAGGTTTGATTAGTACTGCAAATTATTAAGTACAATAAAAAGTAGAACAGCACAATATATATATATATATATATATATATATTATGTTGTTTTTTAGGTTTTCGCGGGTGTTAAATGAAGTGTTGTTGTACTTTTGGGTGCTCTCCCGCGTCGATGATCGACTCCTCCAGGCGTCGATCATTGACGCGGGAGAGCACCCGGAAGTACATCAACACTTCATATATATATATATATGTTAGATAGTGGATTGTAGATTTAACTTTTTAAAAACATTTATTTAGTTTAACACTGGAGTCAACGTTGACTCGTTAAGAAAATACAATAATAATTTAGATGAAGTTTATTCGAAAGTGAGTATAAGACTGATTACAAAAAGGTTGTTAGTAATATTTATAATGTTTCGAGAACAAAGGAAACAGTGTTGCTGATTCAGCACAATCAGAATTACTGAGAATTGAAATACAATGCTCATGCAGCGTGAGCGGTTATTGAGAAGAGCTGTTACGCAGTATGTAATACGATATGTTTGAGAAGGTTAAGCCTGTCTCGATAATATTATATATCATAGTATATTTCTAATATAACAGCTTCCCCCTTATAAAAAAAGTTGGTGTTTTATGCAGCAACTTTTGAAATGAATATAAAATGTATATAAAAGGTAATGGTACAATTTGGAAAAATATAAAAGATACAAAAATGTTAAATAGTAAGGTTTAAAATACAGAATATAACCTTAGCGTCTAAAATATGAAATGCAAGCACAATAAGCTTGATTCATAAAATAAAATAACATAAAAATGTTAGAGTTAAAATATAGCTTTAGCAGGAAAGCGTAAAATACAAACATACTAAGTTTGAATTGTAAAATGGGATAAAATATTTCCAATGTTAAAAGAATAGCTTTACTATAAAAGCATAAAATATAAGTATGATAAGTTTAAATGAAAATGACGTAAAAATGTTAATAAAATTGAAATTAACAAAGGATAGAAAAATAATGAAATATAATGATTAAACAAATGAAATAAAATTCACTGAAGAGTCTAGCACTTAAAGTCAGTAAAAAGGCACAAAACAGTTTGTCTTTAGGTAAGTTCTATGTCTTCGGCTTCGTTGTCTTCTCTTCTTAAGGTAGGTCGTCTTCGTGAAGGGAATAGGTTAGCAAATGTCCTGTAGGGTTTGCTAGGCCTCGGTGGAGATGGGGGTGATGCAGAAACATCGATGGCTAGTCTTCGTCTTTTTGTTCTGCACTTACAAAATAGGTACAGAAATAACAGTCCAAATATTAGCACAATGATAAAATAGGTGAACCAGGATATGTGTTTTGTTATAAAGGGTTCGTTGATCAAATCATCTAAATCTCTGGAATATTGGTCCAACTTGTGTTTGGCAACTTCGAGGTCTTCCGTGTTGAGATTGTTTAATTTTAGTGGTTTAAGATTTGGAGCTCGGAATTTGTCTGGAATATGTTTACAACATTCAAATGGAATTTGGATTGGATGAGTGTCGTCTTTTACGTCGGTTACTTCATTGGTACTGGCTTGAATTTTTGTGATGCCTATGAAGGCGTAACAATTTGGTTGTAATTTTACTATTGAATTTTTGTAGATGACTTCAGTTTTTGAATTTCTTTCTGGACAGTTGATGGTTGTTTGTAGAGGTTCTGCGTTAATAACTAACCATGTGTTTTTCGTCTATTTTTTGGACGTTGTAGCCTTGGCTGATGATAAATGACGTCTGGCAGAGTTTTGAGGTTTTTGAAGAGACGGGCTTCGCATATGGCATTGTTGTCAATAGGGTATGCAAATAAATTTGGACATAATTTGGTGTTGAAATAAAGTGGTTTGCATTCTTCAAGGTTCGAGGTAGGTATGTACATTAATGAATCATCATCTCTCGCGATATATTTTTGAGAAGTTGATAATACATGATATAAACCAGTTCTATTATCCAAAATAGGAATAGGGTATAATTGAAATACTGAATATGTTTGAGGGTCTATTAAAGGTATGTCTAACACAAATATTAGATCCGAATTTGTTTGAAAAGCTTTTAGTTCTATAATGTCTAAGTACTGTGCAACCTTTGATAGTCTGATTGGAAGCGGTAAATTGTTCCTTTGTAGGTTTTGCGAAATTTCCTGTAGAGAATTTACTAAGTCCTTTGGATTTATAATTGACGTGTGAATTATTTTAAGCCTCGCTAAAGTGATAGAATTTAGGATGTCATTTAGGTTATCCTCGATAAATAAGTAACTTGCCATAAGTTGTTCGCAGATTTCAATAAATTTCAGTTTTGCATGGATGTTTTCTGTGTCTTTAGTCATGTCTAAAATTGAAGTTTCGATTTATTTAATATCTTTATTGAAAGTTTCTTCATCAACTTGCAATTTTTGAATAGTTGCGTTGAAATTTTTTTTTTGATTACTGAAGTTGTAATAGATATTTGGTTTTTAATTAGGTTTTCGAGTTGATTGAAATGATTAATTTTGAAAAGAACATTACTTTTTGAGAGTACCGTTGTCATTAAATTGTTTTGCAATTTATTTTGTCATCTGAGATTATTTTTAGAAATAGGAGTTATTGTCAGTTTGGTATTTGGTCAATTTTTGAAACGTGGTTATCGAAACGATTTTTAACATTTCTTTTGTTTTGGTCTCGGACGCTAATTAATACACGCTATTTGGTAAAATAGTGTACGAATCATGTATTTAGTTCCTGTATGATCGTCATGTAGTCGGGTATATAACTTATTGGGATAATAATCATATTTTTAATGTATTATCGCAATATTTTAATATCTCGTTTCGAATGTATGTCACAATAGTTGCTATTCATATGTGGAATAGTTTTAACAGGGTTATACACTTGGAAAATAACCATGAGGGGTTGCTGTTGTGAAACACAGCGTAGAATGGTATTGCTAGAACAATGTGTGGGTTGAGAAAAATGAATTATTATCGATTTTATTACTGTCATTTATTGTTAATATCATATTTAATTAAGTATTCATTTCTCTTGATTACATAGGGCTTTAAGATTGAGTTTCATAGGGTGGACTGAACTATCTGAATATTAGAAAACTTTGGGATATTTTTTCTTGCATGACAAATTTTTCTGAGTGGGAAAATTAAACTTACAGAATTTCAATTTCTGGAGTAGCGTTGAAGATGGGTAGTTACTGCGTGTTCATTTGATATGGAGTTGTCAATATAAGAATAAGATAATTCACTTATTAGTTTATAATGCGTACATAAATAATTGTCATAAGTCTATGCGCATTATATTTCCGAGATAATGAAGAGATTGACTGATGGAATTATTCGGAAAATTATAAATGAGATTCTTGAAGGAATAATTGTTCGAAATTAAATTCGTGAAATGGTTACTACTTGACAGAATTAGGGTGATGTACGTTTCGGATAATAATTCTATGTAAACGTTATGAGAAAATAATTTCGTTCTATTTAAGAAGTTGGTCAGGGAATGAAAAAAATGTAAATGTTTCTCTTACATGATTATCGTATCACGAATATAGTGTTGGAATTATAACATAAAAATGTTTACGATTGATTTTGCAATCTTGTGTAGGGCAGTGTAAGCTGTCAGTTTTTTTGTACGTGTCAGTGTATGTTTTGTGTGAGAATTGAAATGGGTCGATATTGATTTGTCGAACGGTGCTTTTTGGGGTCTTGGTGATTACCAAAGGATTGTTAGGATCCTTGCGATTTAGTTTTCGACAAATTTTGCATTTTTTTTTTAAACTTGGCATGGTTTGTTAGTTCTTGCCAATTATATTTGTTTTTTGATGTAACCTATTTTTATAAACGGAACCTTATTTATCAGGGGTTCTTGTTAGGTTCTGATTAGTAGTTGAAGTATGATAAATTTTGTATATTGGTCTAACATAAGTATTGGAAATTTTGAGGTATTGTTTTCAACATGTTTTTCTTTTGAAATCCCTAAATTGTTTTGATTTTTAAAATAATGTTGAGAATAAATGTCTTAACATTGATCCTAAAGAGAAATAATTCTGTCCGTCTGTTTTTTTTTTTGAGTTAATGTTGGTTTTGTTGTTACTAAACTACAGAATAATTTCGTAGTTTTCTTTTTATAGGGAGATGTTTTAGTGAAATTATTGTGTGGAAGTAAGTTCACAATTTTTCGATATAGTAGTTGTGTGAAATTTGTAGTTTTACGTTTTGTTTTCGTAATCTACTAGAAGTTTTGTCTCGTGTAAGTATAAAAGTTGTCAAATGGTGTAAGGTGTAGGGTTTGTTTGTAATTTGTATTTTAGAGTAATCTATTAAAGATATCGTTTTGTAAAGCCAAGAAGATGTGTAAAATTCTTGGGCAATTTGTTCGTTTGTACTTAGGGTCATACAAATTTAATTCTGAACATTTTTGAAGAAAAATTGATTTTTCAGTTCCTGAAATTTCTTTTGTATATTTGTGAATTTTCAGGATTTTCGAGTGATTCAATTTTTATAATTTGAAAAGGTATGTTCTGAATTTAGGTTCTAATTTAAAGTCTGAAAATTTCTAAATGTATATTATTTAAATTTCTGCCCTTGCTATTAATTAACAGCTGTTGTTACTTGTGCTTGTAAAGCGTTTATGTTGGTGTAATGAAATATCATAATGAGTACAATGCAATATTGAGGTGTTGGATATCAGGCATTTCTTTTTAAAATGTTTAAGTTCATAAATATACACGACGTGCTTCTGTGCAAAAGTTCAAGGCACTGTTATCAAAGTAGTACTACTATTATGAATTTCTTCGAATTAAATGTAAATAGTTTATGTGCATTTATTTAAATGAACAAAAGTATTTCCTTATGATTAAGGTTTTGTAGAATTTATTACAAGAGAAGAAATGTCGAAATGTCCTAGTAATAGAGGAAAGGAATAAAATTATTTACATAAGAAATGTTTTTGATCAGTAATTGATCTATGCAGTTAGTTGATATATCGTACAATTATTTTTTAAAAATTTTCTAGTAATATTAATTTAGAAAAATTTGAGAAAAGCGGAGAATATCTTTAATATGAACTGTTAATTTTAGGTAATAATATTCTAAAAGATTTCGATTAGGTGACTAAAAATTTGTGAGATAATTTTGAAAATTATTTTGGGTTGCAAGTTTTTGTGTAAGTGTTTTATTTCGCAGGGTCGGCATATGATTGAAACGAGAATCGGTATTATAGTTATCAATTAAGTTTAAATATAGATTTGAATTTTTGCACTGGTTCAAATTTTAAGTTCGAAAATTCTACTATTTTTGGAATTGTTTTTTCAGGAGACACAAATGGATTTTGTCGGTACATTTTCCTGATTGTGTGGGGTGTATAGATTTTTCTATTGTTTTGATTACGCGGGATTGTATGCGTGTTTTTTGGATTATTCTTTACCTTGTTTGTCTTTCGAATTTTCGATTCCTTGAGTATTTTACTACTAATTTTAAATAATGTTTGCGAAATAGACATTTTTCTGTTTAATGCTTTTGGTATTACTTATTTCGAATTATTTTTTGAATTGTTTAAATTTAACCTTACCAATTTAGATTTATCTATACGCATGATTTTGTTTTTGAAAGGTTTATTTTTTGTGGGTTAACGTTAGGGGTTACATTTGAAGTTTTTTCTGTTTCTTGTACTTTGCTTTTAAATATTTTTTTGATACGTGATTCGGTAAAAGTAGAATTTTGATTTTTGTTTTCACAGGACATGTCTAAAAGTTTAGGAATTTTGTCTGTTTGATAGGAGTCTGATTTTTGATAATTTACATTAGATGTTGTCTCGAAAAAATCACATTGTACGTTTGTTTTTGCAGAGGTGTTAGGTAGGCGTATTTTTTCTTGTTCCTGAGCTAGCGGTATAGCGTCAGTGTCACAATAAAATTCAAATACTTCTTCAGTATCTGGTTCGAAAAAAATAAGATTTTGATTAATGATGTTGCCTGAAATGTGATTATTAATATTTTTGTTTGAATTTGTAACTGGTTGTAAAGGTAAATAATCGTTAACTTTGAATAATGGTATATTTTTAAAATTGGTGATTAGTTGATTATTTTTGAAATCTATAATGCATTCGTAATGCTCTAGAAAGTCGATACCTACAAAGCCATCAAACTCTGTATCTAAATCATGTACATAAACTTTGCATGGATTGTTAAAATTGAACGGTATAAGAACGGATTCAGTGATATTCATTTTTTGACTTATTGCTTGTATATTTAAATTTTCGGGGTGTCTTAGATTATAATTTTCTGTTGCTTTAGGTTTGAAAACGGAAATATCTGCACCCATGTCGATTAAAATATTAAATTTGTTTGTTGGATCTTTCATAAAATACAGGTTTGCTGAACTTACTGTAAATGGAGGGTTAGATGGTAATTTTACGTGAAACATTGTTCTTGAGGATTCGAATGTGGGTTGGAATTGTCCTTGAGGTTTATGGCTTGGGCTTGGTGGGAAATTTGGTCTAGTTCGTCCGTTTGTTGTGTTGGAGTATTCGTAGAATACTCCGGGCCTATGCAAAAATCCGGAGGATTAGCAGTATAATCCTCGTGCTGTTGAGGTTGAGAATTAGCAGTACAATTCTCGTACTGTTGGGGTTGAGAATTAGCAGTATAATTCTCACATTGTTGGGTTCCAAAATCGTAATCATAATCATTTTCGTTAGAATAATTGGGAGAATAATTGGTAGAATAATTTACAGGATAATTTTCATATTGGTTTGGGCTATCAGTGTAGTTATCATAAGATTCTTGATTTAGGTGATGTGTTTTGTTGATTGAATCGATTAAAATTCGGGTTCGGTTGTATGGCAGAAGGTCTCTGCTGGTGGAAGTTGGGATTTGGCCTGATAGCTGAGGGCCTGTTCTGTTGAGAATAATTGTGTTGCTGATTAGAGAAAGAAATTTTGAAAGTTTTGTGGTCTATGGTTAGATGCACTCTGGAAATGTGGCCTTGGAGGCTGTGCTTGAATAGAATAAGCATTTGGTGTGAAATTGGGAGATGGGGACTGATAGATTTGCCTTGTGCGGAATTCGTTAAAATGGTGTCCGTTTCTTTTGCAGAAGGTGCAAAATTGTGGGGAGTTTGGACATCTTTGTGGGTTTTGAATGGGATTTTTATTTGGAACTCTATTAGAAAATTTTTGTGATTCAAAATAGGATAACTGCAATTCACATTTAATGCGGTTTATTGCGTCTAACATGTCGCCAGGGTTACCAGCCCTAATGATTTGACCTAATTTGGGTTCTAATCCGGTTAATAAAGTAGTCAATGTCATATTTTCAATGAGGTTACATTGAGCAGTTTTTTCCTCTAGAGTTAGAGTCTGCTTTTGCACTGCTGCGTGCATTTTCGCGTTGTGCGTTTGTAGTCTTGATACAAATATTAGTGCGGTTTCGTTGGGTAACTGACGAATCCTCTGCAGATCCTGAATCAAAGCTGTCAGGTCGCGAGAGTCACCAAAATGTGCTTCAAGTAAACTTTTGATTTCTGCCCATGTAGCAGGGTTTCGGGAATTTATTAATTCTGCGGCTTTTCCGCGTAATTTATTTTTTATGTGAAGCGTTAATAAGATGCGCTGATCATCAACAGCGATCCCCTGAGCGGTTATACAGGCTGAAATAAATGTTTGCAAGAATATGGGGTTGCCGTCAAATTCGGGCACTATGGAAAATATTTCGCTTAACCTATAAGGTTCAATATTTATGGTTTCGTTTGCAGCGATTGAATTGCTGGCATTTGTAGTGATTGAGTTGTTTACATTGGAATTTGTAGCGGTAGCCATTTTATTTATAATATTTAGATAATTAAATAACTTAAAACGCCTTTTTCCAATTTAAGTTAGTACGCTACTGGTGTTTAATAAGAAATTTTTATATGAAATGTGCAAGAATTTATTCTGTAATATTTAAAATTTATATTATAGAATAGCTAGATTAATTCGAAAAACGTGTTTGGTTTAAAAAGCGTTTTGAGTTTGGAAATAGTATATCTCTGATAATTTTATATTTTACTGTAAAGGATATGCACTTTAAATATTGTATTGTAGAACATAAGCTTTGTCTTACGGCCTTAACTTTAACCTTTTATGTGGTATGCAATATTATATTACGATAAAAATGCTAAGATAACAATGGTACGTGATTACAGTTAATTAGATAAATTCGCACTTAAAGAGTATATGATATTATCATAAAATAATGTTACGATAGGAACAGTGTATGATTACGGTTATTTATATAGGTCACATAAATTATAATCAAGATATTTTGTTTCAAGTTTAAATAAAATTACTACCTTAGATATTAGAACTGTATGTAGCAATGCAATGTATTTCGATAAAATATAATGTAAAATTATGTCGTTGAAAATCAATAATTGCGAGACGATTCAAAAATGACTTACCCTAAATTTTTCATTCCTCGTGGTCCAGTTGAATGCGACTTCGTGAGCTTAGCTTCACCAAAGGTCTCTCTCTGCCAGGGGCGTCACTGGGTGTTCCTTCCACAGGGTTGCCTTTGATGCCGAAGACACCAACGATGGGACGGGATGAAATTCTTACTTGCTAATTGTTGAATCGTGTTGATTTGAAATGTTGCTTTGTTGCTTGTATATCTTGATAATTATTATTGTTTCGCTTCTGTGCGTTTGAGAATAATGTAGGTTCTTCTGAACAAAGGATTGGGATCCACCACCACAGCTAAGAAGTTCTCCTTGTTCCAGAAGCTCTTTTCGTCCGGTTAGGCACCTTTTTCAGATGGACTCCTTGTTCCCTCGGATATGTTTGCTACTGGTTAGGCTCCCGAACTGTGCGTGTTTTTCAGATCCGCCACGACTGCGCCAATGTTAGATAGTGGATTGTAGATTTAACTTTTTAAAAACATTTATTTAGTTTAACACTGGAGCCAACGTTGACTCGTTAAGAAAATACAATAATAATTTAGATGAAGTTTATTCGAAAGTGAGTATAAGACTGATTACAAAAAGGTTGTTAGTAATATTTATAATGTTTCGAGAACAAAGGAAACAGTGTTGCTGATTCAGCACAATCAGAATTACTGAGAATTGAAATACAATGCTCATGCAGCGTGAGCGGTTATTGAGAAGAGCTGTTACGCAGTATGTAATACGATATGTTTGAGAAGGTTAAGCCTGTCTCGATAATATTATATATCATAGTATATTTCTAATATAACATATATATATATATATATATATATATTTGAAAAGAATAAAATATCAAATTGTGAATATAAAATGTTTGAAAGAATAAATAATTTGAATGAAGTCGATTGATTTTTATTTGCACTGTAAAAGAATTACGTTTGTAAAAGTTATAAACTGATATGAAATTGAATTTTGTTAACGTTTTATATCTCTATAGCGTAGG
This sequence comes from Leptura quadrifasciata, assembly GCA_963675555.1. NCBI lineage: Eukaryota > Metazoa > Arthropoda > Insecta > Coleoptera > Cerambycidae > Leptura > Leptura quadrifasciata. The sequence continues at coordinate 85,040,822 of OY776676.1, forward strand.
TGCGTCTTTACTATGTACATACTTCGGTATGCTATGTAAAGCAACGTCAGGCGCAGTTAGTACTTGGATGGGTGACCAATCCAACGGAAACCGCGTTCTCGCCTCACACATCTTCCAGCGGCTTGTATATCAGTGTATGCGCGTAAGCTATGCAACCTTAGGCGAGGGTTGTGTAGATGATATACCATCCTTCGGAGGGGATGTAAAGCCGTCGGTCCCTTGTCTATTAAATGTTAGGCAAGTAAAAGATCCCTACTCTTCTTAAGGGAAGAGATTCGGCAAAATTACTGGTTGGGGGTAGCTCGTCTACAGGCGTCGGTGATAGGCCTCAGTAGCGGAATTAGACCGACGTTAAATAAATGTTAAAAAAAAACTGTAACAAACATGTGCGCAAGGGCCTAGCGTTCTAGCACCAGTGTTACATGTGCAATAATAACTCAATATAGGGTCATAATTTTCATCGTTGTTTTCATTGTTTTCGTTCAGCTGTACTGGTGTATAAGCACACCACAGTTGATGTTTTTTTTGCGTTAACAAAATGAGAGAATACTCTTGCTCTTAGTAGACCTGGTTCATCGATGCGCTCATCAAATTCAAAAATGTCATTTCCTTGTCTTGCAGTTTATCTTGTATGTAAGACTGAGCAAGTCGTACCTGATAAACATCAGCTGTTAAATTTCGAAGATACTCTAATGTAAGGTGCGGCAATATATGTAAATCATGGTGAGCCAAAGAGTTCCACCTGCCATTTCTACGTCCACTCGGCGTTAACTTATCAAGCCAGTAACACACGAGCCAAGTGTGCGTTAGCTCCCTCCATAAGAATGGGCTCCTTGACTCTGTTAATAATTGCTCCAGAGATACGATAAAAACCACCAAGGTTTGAAGCAGGTGTTATTGATATAACAACATTTAAAAACTTGAAAACCATCCTCAAATGCCCATTCCTAGCTTCTATAATCCATCTAGCTTTTGTTATGATGCGACCAGCATTAATCTCTTCCGTAATAAGCTGTCTCAGATTTCTTTCAAGGAACGGAGGAATTTTGCCATCAGTCCCTAGCTGATCTAATAATGGAATAGCATCTCTATAGCCGCGATCCACAATCACAATGTCCTCTTCTTGAAAACATGCCCTCATATATTCAAGATCCTTCTGAAATTAATTTTGAAGCATGGATGCGTCATTGTTCCCACTGTCTGAGAAGTACAGTCCTTGAATTGCCAAAATGTATTTATTAGGTGCTACTGCTAAAGCAGGTTTGAGTAAGTGATATGTACATTGTAAGACTGTCTAAGCACTCTAAAACAACTAGCTTTTTCAATCTTACAATAGGTCCCATCAATATATGCAATTGCTTTTGAAACTTCCGGTTCAGCGTTGTATCATTAGTAAATTGTGTGACGTGTCTCTCTATGAATTGTTCTCTCGTGATAGAATTGAATCCAATATTTTCCGGGACAAATCGTTGTATCAGTGATTGTCGTACAGTCGCAATTACTAAGCTCGTGGTGCGCCTGCAACCGTAACTGAATATGAAAGTTAAAAATTCGTCTGAAAGTCCTTGGCGCATTTTACAAAGAAAAGTAAGTAAATGTTTTTTATTTACATATCTGTTATAGTTCCCTTCATTAACTGGGTCACAGAAAATGAAAAGTTCTCTAAATGGAAGTCTCAAATTCTTCATCATTGGTGTACCAACATGTAATTGCTTTTTTAGCCGTATTTCGGAATTCTCTCAGGAATATTTGGAGTTGTTGTCATTTGAAAATGTATGGTCTATTCACGTAAGGTGAACCTGGTAGCAGATTAGGAAAAAGAAAACTCTGGTCATCTAAATGATGCAAACACGACTTAGTATCTTCAGGAACATAAATATGCGTTTAGATATATATATATATTTACTCGGCACTTTATTGTTAGTTTCGTTATGTTAAAGACTTTCTACTTCTTCGAGTCAAAACATTGAATCTTAAAACACCAGGATCTTCTTCAATAGCTTGCATTTCCTTAATAATGGATCGGTTATAGTTGTTGCAAATTCTTGTTCGATCAGTGATTTGCATCGGCTCCCTGCGTGCAGAATCCCCACTAAACACACACTGCCACAACCACCTCGTTGCCACTCACATTATAGTGGATTCTGTGAATGGCATAGTAATATGTAACTGAGACGTAATTGTTAAAATCCTTTTATGATACTCACGTCACAGCCACTTACTTTTCAGTGGAAAATTGAAACGTCCACAAATAACACATAATTTTAATGTGACCGTTTAAAATGTGGAAATGATCAACATAAATACCACTCATATTAGAGTCGTGGTTACATTCTAAATAGTGAGTCCTAATATTCTATTGTAAAATGAATTGTTTTAAAGTTATCATCGACTACTAAGCAGTGAGTCTTCCCTCGCGACTGTAAAACCATTCACTTTTTAATCTCGATCTCCTCCTACGTAGCGAGTTTCATCATACGACCATAAAATGACTCACTTTCAAGCATCATTATGTGACTTTCTAATGGTTTTCTTCGGCTTGTTCGATGATAAATAGTGGACATATTTCGTCAAAATTATAGGTATCTAGAAAGAAACGCTGTTAAGAATTTAGCCTTCATTTCCCTAAATACAAATGAAAATCAACTGATTTTAGTTTAGTTTAGTTATACCTCAAGAAGCTACAACTCAGCCTACTATAGTGACCAGTTCAATATCAGCCATTCAATATACGCAAAGAGACATTATTCAAATAAAGAGTAATGACGATGAGGCTTTAAACCTATCTTCTACCGTACCTCGGCCATTAAACTACTACTCTGTTTCACCAAATAGTTCTCAAACTTATGTACAAAATCTCAATGAATTGGCAACTAGTCGTTATACGAAAAATAGTGACAATTTTTGATATCCAAGGTTATTCCAAGTAAGTCTAATGTGAACAGTAATATTCTGAAGAATAAACCTATAAAATAAAAACAAAGGCAACTACAAATTTTACAATTAAATGTGCAATCAATTGCAAATAAAATAGGAAAAATTGAAGTTTTTCTAGAAGACATGTGCCCCGATATAATTAGTGTGTCCGAACATTGGTGTAATGTAGAGACAATATAGATTTGATGATATTAAATGGTTGCAAACTGGCTGCAAATTACTGTAGAAAAAACACATCCATGGTGGAACATATGTCAAATCTGAACACATCCCCAAAATAAAAGAGGTACAATTGGAACAATATTCCTGTGAACGTCACTTTGAATGTTGTGCAATAAAACTAGAATATGACCTAAGTGCTGTGTAATAAGTGTCTATAGGTCACCAGACGGGGATTACGGAATATTTTTTTTTTTAATTTAGCAGATGCACTAAATTATTGTAGTAAGACTTAAAATATTTTATTTGTTTGTGGAGACATTAATATTAATTATTTAGTAGAGAATATTTATAAACAAATGCTGGCAGATTTATTTCAAAATTATAACTTGAAATGTATATCTATTAATCCTGCGAGAATGTACTCAAATAACTTAGGAAATACCTCTGAATCGGTGATAGACTATATATTCACCAATCTGGACAAAAATCAATATAACTCAATTGTAGTACAGCCCAACATAGCAGACCGCCTTGCTCTAATTATTGTACATTGTAATTTGGCAATTTCAAACGATTACGAAGACAATGGAAAAAAATACGAGTATTTTACGAAAATTTACACATAGTAACTGGCAAGATTTAAAATGCCTCCTAAATAATGTCAATTTCTCAGAAATATATAATAGCATAGATGCTGATGTAACTTTCAACAAATTCCTGGAAATACTAACTTGATCAATTAATAGTACATGTACACTGCAATGCATAACAAAGAATGCAAATAAAAAGAACAAAAAATCGTGGGTAACAAACGAAATAATCGAAAAAGGTACAAACTTCTCTCTCTGGCTACAAAAAAATTCTAATAATATAAATATTATTGAATATAACAAAAATCAAAAAAGGAGTATAACATATTAATTCAAAAAACCAAAAAAGAATACTATGATAATCTCATTGAAACATTTACAAATAAATCTAAAAGTCAATGACCAACCAGGCAGAAATAACAAAATAATTATGCCTTAAAAACGAAAATTAATACATAACAGACCCTGAAAAGTAGCTGACACATTTGCTTCTAAAAACTGCACGCTTTCACCTGCTAATGCAAGATCATTCTTTTTTGCACCTTTCTAAATTCTAAATATCATTGCTCAATTGAAAAATAAAAATAGTGTTGGCGTGAACGGTATTGCAACCAAATTAGCTTAAACTATTGCCGAAAGCATTGTAAATCCACTAGTTTACATTATAAATTAAAATTTATCTTTTGAACAGGAACAATTTCCCTCATTGTTGAAAATTGCATCAGTAATTCCAGTTTATAAAAACAAAGGCGAGCCTAATAGTGTAGACAACTACAGACCTATTGCAATTTTAAATGTGCTCTCAAAGATCTTTGAACGATTTATTTATTAACAGACTAACAGCTTTTTTAAAGAATCGAAACATCTTAATGGACTGTCAACATGGTTTCTTGATTAACAGATCAACGGAAACTGCAGCTTACCAACTCATGGAATATGTTTAGAAACGTTTAGATCAAGGAATGTTGGTAGGTGGAATATTCTTTGATCTGTCAAAGGCATTTGATTGCAAAGACCACTTTTTTCTTAACAAAAACTTTATATCTTAGGTGTAAGAGGATGCATTTTATCATGGATAATGTCCTATCTTGAAGAAAAAATATGTGTTAAAGTACAAGATAATACTTCAAATTGCTATAGTATACATAGAGGTGTACCTCAGGGGTCAGTGCTTGGCTCATCATTATTTATTTTGTACGTTAACGAGTTGCCAAATTTTCTTACATCTACATGTGTTACAATATTTGCAGATGACACCACAGTGGCGGTATGAGCACTTACTGCTGAGGATTTAAATAAATCTATAATTAGAGTTATATATGATTTTCAGAGTTGGTGTAAGAAAAATAATCTCATTTTAAATGTAGATAAAACTATATGCCTGAATTTTTATAACAAAAAGAAACACCCCATCGATAAAATTGTTGTCAACAATATTAGATTAAATGAGAGTTCAATAACAAAATTTTTAGGGGTCTTAAATGATAACCTGGTCAGCCCATATAAGCCACGTCAGCAAAACGATTAGCAGATCATTTTATGCCATTCTAAAGATGAAAGATGTGCTTTCTACACATTATCTGTTAAATGTGTATTATTCCCTGGTCTACAGCCATTTTTCACATAATATTGTGCTTTGGGGAAATGCCCCCGAAAGTATAAGAATCTTTATAATGCAAAAAAATATATTAAGATTAATATTCAACATGAGGAATACAGAATCATGTAAATCCGTTTTACTGACAATAAAATTATGACGCTCCCTTGCATATATATTTTTAAACTATTACTGTTTATAAAGAAAAATATTAGTTTGTATGAAACAAGTATGAATATTCGCCATCATATGCAGGAGTAAAATTATTTAATAAGCTTCAGGAAGACTGTAAAAGGGAAAATTATAATTCATTTAAAAACATACTGAAAAATCTTCTTGTTAACAAATGTTTTTACAACATTACTGAATATATGAATAATACTCTAGACTGACAAATATTTATATCTTGTCTTATATATTATTTATATATGTATATATATATATATATTATATATATATATATATATATATATATATATATATATATATATATATATTGCTGTATTATTCCCTACATAAGAAATTTTTAGTTGAGAAAATTTAAAAGAGTATGAGACTGGCAGTGATATTTTGTAGAATGAAAAATTTTCGTTAAATAATATTTTAGAATAAGTAAAATTTGTAAAGGTAGTTATAATAATAATTAGCAAATCACGTTAGTTAGTGAATTTGATGGTTTCCAAGGTGATTTAAAAAAAAAGAGGGAGAAAAATATAAAACTGACAAGAACGAAAGAACGTCAAAACACATAAAAAAAAACAAGATTATCAAATGAAGAAGGGTATGTGGATACCAATTTAAGGAATAATCTGATGTAAAATTTGTGAGTAACTTGAAACGTTCATTTGAAAACAGAAAAGGTGTGTCAAACTGAAAGGTGTAATGATTCGTGTGTGAGGAAGCAAAGGCTAACAAATTTGCAACCACACAACGACCTATCAACAATAGCCGTTTGGGATTGGTACCAGCACCAGATTTGGACAGAACGCAACGAAAGCCGATAGTTATGAATCCGAACGAGGTGAGAAAATAGGGAGTGATTAAAGTGAATCAACAGTCGAGAGATCTCTCAGGTACATTTTGCAAAGTTGATAATAAAATAAAAGATACAATTTTAATTTGAATTCAAATTTCGCCTAGCTAGTTTAGTTTGTTTTTTTAGTTACCTAGTAGTTTAGTTAGTAAGTTATTGGTCCATGTCAATTGAAGAAACCATTTACCATTATATATTAAATTGTTATGTTGACGAAGGTTTTTCATTAACAAGTATCACTGAGTGAATCATATATGAACCGGCTCTTGAGGTAAAGATTTGAACTGTACGCAAGTTATGTGCAGTATTTCATGCTCTTTTTAAATTTTACATAAATATTAACCACAAAAATTGATGTCTACAATGAATTATGTTGAGGCATCTGGCGCCCAAATAAATTAATAAAAAAAAAATAATAGCACAATAAATATATCATAGCAAATTTGTCGAGCCAACGTCGGGCCAGCGCAGTAGTGAACAACTGTAAAGGTACGCACATTATTTGTTCTTGCTGTTTGAAAATTGTATGAAACTTAGGTCAGGTAAAATAACAACAAAAATGGATGAGACAGAAGATACACAAGCTACAATCGCACAATGAGACTCAAATTTATTAACACAAATAATGGACACGATGTGTGAAATGAATAAGAAAATGATTGACAGTGCAAATGAATTGCACAAGAAAATGGATGAAAATGCGAATGGAATGAACAAGAAAATGGATGAAAATGCGAATGAAATGAACAAGAAAATGGATGAGAATACAAAGAGAATTGAAGAGAGAATGGAAAATTTTGAAAATAAACTAGACAGATTACAAAGTGAAGTGGCAGAGGAAATAAATGCTAGAATACGCACAGTACAAGATGAGATCAGAACAGAGTTACAACAGGAAGTAGAATCGTTAGTAGTAGAAGGTTTTTCAGCATTAAAAGAAAAAATACAAGACCAAAACAAAACAGTTAATGAATGCTTGAAAGAACATGACAAGAAAATCGAACAAAATACCCTACTAATTAAAGAAACAACTAAAGCACAAACACAAACTACATGCACTCAAGTTCACACACATCAATGCACAAAACCTGAATTTTATTTTTATGGGGATGCAAGAATACATCCAAAAATCTTCATAACTAGACTAAGACAATACATGTCAACTGTACATAGCGGGGCAAATTTAAAACAGGTTATACAAAACATGATACAAGGGGATGCTGAACTCTGGTATCAAATGATAGCAGATAAATTTGAAACATTAGATGAATTTGAAACGCTTATGATAAAACAGTACTGGGGAGATTACAACCAGCAAAAGGTGAGGCAAAATCTATTTAATGGCAAATATTATGAGAATTCGGGAATTTCAAGGGAAAAATATGTTTTAAGAAAGTTATATAACGTAAGATATCTAGAACCAAAGTTTTCCGAGGCCGAAATAATACGATATTTAGCAAGACATTTTTCAGATGATGTACAAAATGTCATAATTACGCAGAGAATACACACTTTTGATGAACTAATTGACTACCTAAGGGGAATAGACGATTACCGAATTGGTTGGAGAAAAACAGTAATTCGCGACGACAGACAGGATGATAGACAAGAAGGACAGAGAAACGACAGACAAAATCAAAATTATAGAAATTATGACAATCAAAACAGAAATTATAACGCACACAGAAATTATAATAACCAAAACTCAGGAAACAACACACAGAACAGCAAGGACAATAGCAACAATCAAAACGGAGAATTCAGAAATGGTCAGAGAAATGAAGGAAGACCAACTCAATGGGAAGACGGACGTACAGCAAACAGACAAACAGAACAAAGAGGCAATCTAACATATGCTCAAATTGCAAACACAAATGTAAAAAGGGACAACATAGAAAACACGAACACTAAAAGTAATATGAACCAAATTCAAACTTCTGCACAAATAAACACACGACCACAGGGTCAGGATTTTTAGATATGAAATTTTTAAACACTTCATACCAGCACATGAGGGAATTTATAGACACTGGCGATGATTACGGACAACCAGAGGAAACAAAAATCAGTACTTTACCTATGATCGAAATAAATATTAAAAATTTACACTTAAAGGCATTATTAGACACAGGAGCCGAGTTAAGTTTAATAAATGAAAATATAATAAACAAAAACAGTACAAATTTCAAAAATAACACAATAAAAATATCAAAGGTTAAACTACTTGATGCTAAAGGAAAAAAATTCGCCGATTGTAATAAGGTTTTGAATGCAAAATTTGTTGTAGAAAATGAAACTTTTCAAGGTCAGTTTATAGTCGTGCCTGGAATGAGATTTGATATTATTTTTGGTGAGGACATTTTAACAAAAATTAGAGCTAAAATTGATCTGGAGAAAAGAATTTTCAAAATTGAAGGTAAAATGATACCTTTTGTTAATTTAAGTTTAGGGGAAAATGAATTAAATGACAAACGCGTCGAACATACAATGGGACAAACCATGTATGAAATAAATTGTTACAATTCGTTTGAAAAATTAAAATTAAACTGTCCTATCAAATATAATGATCTGATTCGGCATGCAATACATAAATATAACTCATTAGTAAATTATGAACCAAGAATTGCAAAAGGCTATATTCATCATTTGAACGTTGATGAAAACAAGGAATTCAAGTGTAAGGCATATCCTATACCATACAATCATAGAAATCAAGTAAATCTTGAAATACAAAACATGTTACAGGCAAACATTATCGAGACATCAAAAACAAATTATATAAATCCACTTGTAATAGTAAAAAAAAAAGATAATACCATTAGATTATGTTTAGACGCGCGTAAACTAAATGAAATAACAAAATCGCAATACGACGCCCCTCAAACGATAGATACTATGTTAGCAAGAATAGGCAAAAATAAAATTTTCACAAAACTAGATCTTAAAAATTCATTTTGGTTAATACCACTTGCAGCAGAATCTCGAAAATATACTGGATTTATGGTAGATGGTGCTATGCAACAAATCTTAGATAAATACGAGAAATTTTGCTTACATTATATTGACGATATCCTTATATTCTCGGAACATGAAGAAAATCACATTAAACAATTAGACATAATTATGAACGCGTTAGATTACGCAGGTTTAAAATTAAACATTGAAAAATGCCAATTTTATCACGAAAATGTACAATATTTAGGGTACAAAATAGGGCAAAACGGAATTAGTATTGAAAAAGATAGACTGAGTGAAATAAAAGATTATCCACAACCAAAAAATTTAAAAATGTTGAGAGGATTTTTAGGTATTCTAAATTACTACAAAAAATTTATTCCTCGCCTGTCAGAACTAGAGGTACCACTTATAGAACTCCTAAGAAAAGAAGTTAAATGGGTTTGGGATGAACGCAGGGAAAGTGCATTTCAAAAGTTAAAGGAAAAATTTCATGAAAATCTATTATTATACAGTCCGGATTTTTCTTTGCCGTTCATTTTACGCACAGACGCGTCAGATCACTCAATAGCCGCGGAACTAGTTCAAATTCAGTCAGGAACAGAAACACCTATTTGTTTTATTTCACGTATATTGAAATCATATGAGGTACGATATGCTGTTTGTGAAAAAGAGATGGTGTCTATAATATACGCGATTACTAAGCTAAAATTTTATCTAACAGCCTCTCGATTCGTACTAGAAACCGATCATGCAGCATTAACTTTTCTAATGAATAATCGTTTTGCCAACAGTAGGATATACAGATGGTCGCTTCTCATTCAGGAATATTCTTTTGACATAAAGCACAGACCAGGTAAAGAAAACATAACTGCCGATGCACTAACACGAAACAAATCATCATTGACAATAAAGTCACACCAATTTACAATTGCACTAAACGAACTTTCTACGACAGACGATTTATACAAAGAATATAACATAAAACACAGTCAGAACAAACTTACGCAAATAAAACAGATTCTACAAACAAAAAAATACCCATCGGGGTTACATACAAAAAAATGATTTTATAATAAAATTAAACAAAGGGGCTGAATTATATGTTATAGACTCAAACCTAACAGAAAAAATAGCAGCAGATTTACATAACAGATTTGGGCATATAGGAGTAAGAAAGACATGGTTATTATTTAGAGAGAAATTTTATGCACATAAAGATTTACAAACAATTAAGAAAATTATTATGAATTGTCATACATGCTGTCTAGGAAAAACCAAAAATTATACTAACAAAAATGTAGTAGGAACCATAGTAACAAGTCAACCATTAGAACTAATAGCAATAGATTACATAAGCAACTTAATAATAACTCATGATGGATACAAACATATTTTTGTAATCGCCGATTGTTTTTCTAAATATATTAGCACTTACTCTACAAAGAAATGCAACACAAAAACGACAATAGCTTTATTAGAAAATTATTGCAAAACGGTGGGTAAACCAAAGAAGATTTTAGCAGATAACGCTACCTATTTTAATAATGAAAAATTTATAAAACACTGGACACGACAAGAAGTAGATGTAATATTCACAAGCATAAGACACCCACAAGCTAATCCACCTGAAAGGTCCATACAAGAAATTCTAAAATTTTTGAGAATCAGTACACAAGACAGACATACAGAATGGAAGGAACATTTACGAAATGTAGAAGATTTTATAAATAATACACCGAATACAATCACACAAAATTCACCTATCACGGTAATATTAGGAAAACAACCACAGAGACCATGGAGCACTAATATTCAACAAGACTTACAAAGCTTATTAGAAAAGGTACGAAGACTAATAAGCATTAATGCCGAAAAATATATAAAACGGGAAAACAACAAAATTAAAAAGGGAGTAAAATTCAACGCGGGAGACCTAGTAGTGATAAAAAGATTAAGATTTTCAAACACCAAAAATAAAATTTGTGCGAAACTACTTTATCCATATGAAGGACCGTATGAAATAAACAAAGTTTTAAATGCTAACACTTATGAACTAAAACACAGAGAAAATGATATGATACGAGGTAAATTTCACATTGAAATGATGTATCCGTATACCCCAGACATTCATGATGACAATCGAAATATTACAGTGTAAGTGAATAATATCACATTAAATATTGATAAATAGATTTTTCCAATATTTTCAAAATATTATTTATCAGCGGGGCAAAATGCTATATTATTCCCTACATAAGAAATTTTTAGTTGAGAAAATTTAAAAGAGTATGAGACTGGCAGTGATATTTTGTAGAATGAAAAATTTTCGTTAAATAATATTTTAGAATAAGTAAAATTTGTAAAGGTAGTTATAATAATAATTAGCAAATCACGTTAGTTAGTGAATTTGATGGTTTCCAAGGTGATTTAAAAAAAAGAGGGAGAAAAATATAAAACTGACAAGAACGAAAGAACGTCAAAACACATAAAAAAAAACAAGATTATCAAATGAAGAAGGGTATGTGGATACCAATTTAAGGAATAATCTGATGTAAAATTTGTGAGTAACTTGAAACGTTCATTTGAAAACAGAAAAGGTGTGTCAAACTGAAAGGTGTAGTGTTTCGTGTGTGAGGAAGCAAAGGCAAACAAATTTGCAACCACACAACGACCTATCAACAATAGCCGTTTGGGATTGGTACCAGCACCAGATTTGGACAGAACGCAACGAAAGCCGATAGTTATGAATCCGAACGAGGTGAGAAAATAGGGAGTGATTAAAGTGAATCAACAGTCGAGAGATCTCTCAGGTACATTTTGCAAAGTTGATAATAAAATAAAAGATACAATTTTAATTTGAATTCAAATTTCGCCTAGCTAGTTTAGTTTGTTTTTTTAGTTACCTAGTAGTTTAGTTAGTAAGTTATTGGTCCATGTCAATTGAGGAAACCATTTACCATTATATATTAAATTGTTATGTTGACGAAGGTTTTTCATTAACAAGTATCACTGAGTGAATCATATATGAACCGGCTCTTGAGGTAAAGATTTGAACTGTACGCAAGTTATGTGCAGTATTTCATGCTCTTTTTAAATTTTACATAAATATTAACCACAAAAATTGATGTCTACAATGAATTATGTTGAGGCATCTGGCGCCCAAATAAATTAATTAAAAAAAAATAATAGCACAATAAATATATCATAGCAATATATATATATATATATATATATATATATATATATATATATTTATGTGTAAATGTTTGTTTTGTATTTACATAGTGTACTATTTTGTTATAATTATATACGTTATTTTATTATTACGACGTTTAGCCCGGCTAAACCAAACACATTTTCTCTCATGTTATTTAATACCTTTTTATTGACATGTACATCCATTGTAAAAATGGCCTAAGTATGAATAAATTATTATTATTATTATTTACAAAAAACCAGTCACTCTACTTTGTGGCTCCGACCGTCACAGAGGGGAGCTGTTAGTAAATACCAATAGCCACTCATCACGCCCGTGGGGTGAGTGACTACCGGGTCCGCGAATCGTATGCGCTGAGTAGACGCAATGAACCGAGGATGACAGCCTTCTGCATTCTGCCGGCTATGATCTCTGCCGAATCTCGGCATCCGAAAGCAGCGTCTATCTTATTCCACCGAGAGCTCCCATAATCAGTACCACTATTTTAACAGAATGGCCTGGAAAAAGCCTGCGGAGTTCGAAGAGCAAATCTCGATATTTTGTCAGTTCTTCCTCCTCTTTCAAGACAATGTTACTCTCAGCGGGAGATGAGAATTCCACGACATACATTGTCTTGAGTTGACGGTCGAGGAGTACTATGTCAGGATTGTTGGCTTGCATTTGCCTGACGGTGGGAAACGAGTAGTTCCAATAAATTAGACACTTCTCATTCCCTACAACGGACTCAATATCTCCCAGAGCATAAGACAGCACTGGTATTTCGTCTATCCCATACGAATGCCTTAGATGATAGTAAAGCACTCGTAATGCTGCGTCGTATCTGTGAATATAGGCCGAGACTGCGTATGTCGGGCAAGCCGACAGTAAGTGCATTACAGTCTCCAGTGCCCTACGGCAGGCCCTGCAGCTGACATCAGGGTCGATGGTGTTAAATACACCATACTGGCAAGCCATTATGAATCCCTCGGTCTCGGACTTCAGCCCGGCTGACCTTAAAAAGGCGAAGGCAGCCTTTCCGATTTTTATAGAAGACTCCGTGCAATGGCTTATCCTTATGGAGCTGCAGAGGGATGCTGTGTTCTGCAGCTCTAATGTGAGCTTTCAGTCGAACGGGTTCCAACTAAGTGACAGAGTCGGGGTCTACCCGCTCGACGTCGAAGATGAGACCAAAAGTTCATCGGCTGCTCTCCGTACTGCCTTAAAGAGAAAAGCTCCTACCTCTGCATTTTCATGGTCTCGGACCATGCAGAGGAGGGAATCCGAACTCCTAGTGACCTTACATGCTCCGTCCAGAAACATCCTGCTATGGAAACTCTCCAAGCTCAAGAGATATAGATGTGGAACGGACGATTTAGGATCCTATTGAGATGCATCTTCTTGCGGGTTACTACATCGAGTTGACGCAGCTCTTCTCTAGTCCATTTCACTACTCCGAAAGAGTAGAGAAGGATCGGAACGGCAAGCATATTTGTAGCGGACACATTGTTCTTCCCCGACAGTTCTAAAGACAAGATCTGTCGGAGTAGCTGCTGATACTTGCCGCGGAGAGTGTTTTTCACTACACTCACTTCTTTGGTGGAGAGTTGCTCGACACCCGAGTAAGTGTACGATTCTCCAGCATTTAGATGGTGTAAGATACTTCCATCCACGAGCTGCGCGTCCTCTCCGTAGTCACCGCATCGTCCTCTCTTGAGATGAATCAGTGCGTATTTGTCCAACCCGAACTGCATACCGACAACCTGGGTGTACTCCTGTACTATCCTAAGGGACTGTTGGAGATCCCTCTCTCCAGAGGTATAAAGTTTAAGGTCATCCATATAAAACAGATAGGTGACATTATGCCTCCTGTCGCTGGGGGTACCGCAGTTGTAGCCACGGGTTTTCCGGAGAGAGACGGATAATGGCAGTACTGAGATGCAAAACAGAAGGGGGCTGAGGTAATCTCCCTGAAATACTCCTCTTCTGAATGTTACCGATTCTGTTTGGACTCTTGAGCAAGGATTGTGTAGGGGATATATCATCCTTCGGGGGGGATGTAAAGTCGTCGGTCCCTTGTCTACTAAATGTTAAGCAAGTAAGAGATCCTTACTCTTCGAAAGAGAAAAGATTCGGAAAAATTCCTGGTTGAGGACAGTTCGTCTACAGGCGTCGAAGTTAAGCGTCATTAGTGGAAATAGGCCGTAAACACGAACACGTTTCCTAGTTTGGTAAAATAAAAAGATATCGGCAGAGGTTGGAGCCTTAGAGCTTGAGAAAGACCCTTGGAGCCTTTCGTGCACTTAGTTTTCAAATTTGAGAAGAATGGGTGGGCCACACGTAAATCGTTGGATAAGGCCAAATGCTACATGTAGTAACCCACTCCAGGGCTGAGTAGAGTTACTTCTCGTGAAATAGTATTTTAATTATTTTAATTAATTTTATTGTCTTTAGCAGGGTCCACCCTGTATATGCTTTTCGCAGTAAAACACTCGGTTTAAACGAACATTATAATTGAACAAAGTTTAAAACAATTTAAATTAAAATATTTATTCTACACTAATATAAAATAGTTATTTTTGACACTGAAATTCCGTTATTTTAAAATAAAAATATGTTAATACGGTGGTTTTATAATAATTGACAAATTCACTTTTAATTTGTTGAGCGAGGGTACATTGATTTGAATGAAACGCTTTTTTACTTGAGGTATAAGGAAGGAGCTATAGTGGCTCGTATCGCGGAGCACTTGGCGAACATGACTTGTCCGAGCTAATTGCCTTCGGCTCTTTTAAACGCTTAAACGAGTAGGAGTCTGGAAAGGTCTGGATTTGTCCACGCCCATTCAGTGCGGGCTTCGATTGCGTAATATTGCATTAGAAATCCTAAAAATGGAAAATTCGAAAACGAAAAGTATATCACCGTATCGGCCTTACAAAGGGGAAATTTTTTGGTATATGAAACGAAGGTTGGATCAATTCGGGTTTAGGAGTTATTAACGAAAATATTTACGAAAATTCCCGAAGGTCTGTGCGTGGAGAGTTGAAACAATATGAAAGTGTGCCGATACACGCTCGGTGAATGGAATGACGTGGATTCAATTTGATTTGATGCATAGCTTATGTTTGGGAAGTAAGTTTTGATATTGATGGGGACGAGAGTAACGGCATCTTATTTGAATAATTTGAATGGGAATTAAGTGTATGTTGATAACTTGAATACGAAAATGAATGAACGGGGAAATTCAAAGGAAGAGTATTTTATAAGAAGTTTGGTTAATTGAAGTAGTATGAAAAGTTGTATTGGAATTTCTGAGCCAGCTAGCGGAACAAATGAAATGGGGATAATTTTGTCGTCGACGGGAACACGTGAAATAGAAAGGAACTTGGATGAATGACTAGCTGGCGTTTCAGTGAAGTGGACGAAGGGTGTTTTGAAGTGTGAGTGAAAACTTGAATGGAATGCTGAACTTGGGAGAAAAATGTCTTATTAAATTTGATAGAATTGAATATAACCTTGCGGTTAGGGGTGTCTAAAGTCAAGGTGATATGAATCGGGTTAGTGAGGGGGCTGTATTTTTGATGGCTGTTGTTTCTAACTTTTTGGCTGCAAAATGAATGATATGAATGTTTGAGCTGTGTTTTTGACAAATTTAGATTATTTATGAATTATCGAGACTGTGAATTTTTACAGATATTTTCTTAGAAAATTGTGGTTCTTTGTTAATTTAAGTGTCTTAAGGACTTTTTCATTATGGTTTGTGAAGTTTAGGGGAAATAATTGATTTCTTGACAAATTTTGCGATATTTGCCATCTTTTTTGGCTCTTGTTTGGGAATCTACTATAACAGTCGACGTCACATAATTGTTAAAAAAATGCAATGTAACTACAATCTGAAACAAAAACCACAACACAATGATATTAAGTTATTATATGTCCTGTCTTATCGTACCTTAATTATTTCAAAATAAAAAATTATCTATCCTAACTGTGGGAGCCGGCGTGGGGAAAAAACAGCATAGTTCTAAATTTAGTAAAGAAATAATATTTTCATTAGAGAAAGCTACTACAAAATTACAGCTTAAGTCGAATACATGCGTATGTCGATATATATGTATTTGTTGTTTTTTTCCTTTGCTTGTGCAAAACTAAACTAATTCTTGGGAGTAGGCCAGCCAACAACAACCTTCCATACTTTTATTTGTAATTAGTGACTTACCTGTTGCGCTCTAATGCCAGCATAGATAAGGTCAAGGCCTTTTTGTACTTCTGGGCTTACAGGGGGAGGTGTAGGAAGATGATCTCCAGAGGGGTGGAAACCTTTTTCGTCAGCTATATAATTTACAGTAATAACTTGCCCATCAGGTGATGTGTATGAGTATGACCCTTGTTGCACCTGTGCATTCAGTGTTTCTCCTTCTGCATCTGGATCCGGCCCCAAGTTCTTGATGTAACCTTCCTCTTCAGCAATGATGTTGTTTCCAGTTTCATAACTATAAACAATGAGTGCGTACTTTTACAACTATAATAACATATAATAATAATATTTATTCACGAGAAAATACAGAAAGTACATATAAGTAGAAGTGTCCAACATAATACGTAAATAAATATAGCGGGGAGAGCCAATTTAGGTCCTAAGTTGGACCTGTATCGTTCCTATCCTGCACTGCAATTCATCTATAAGGCAAAGCCCTCTAAGTGCGCCGTTGCAGCAAAGGAATAAAACAGTTATTAGGAGGATTATATATATATATATATATATATATATATATATTAAAACATGCTGAATGAACGCGCTGAATTACAAGTTACAAGCCTGGCGCGTTAAGTGTAATAATCGCATAAAATCCTTAAAGTGTAATCAGTTAAGTGTTGCAATCGAAGCATTATCGTTTTGTTGGTAATATGCGATTATTACACTTAACGCGCCAGGCTTGTAAATTGTAATTCAGCGCTCGGCGGGGCACATAGCCCGGAGACTAGCTGTTGGTTGCAGTCTCGTTACATTCCTTATAGTAAAATAAGGATTTTATAGAGGAGCTTGCGACTGAAATATTATGTTTTAATATTTCTGCCCTCTAGAAGCACACTTGATCTATGCTAAGCCCAGTCAGGCTATTTATTTTTCGATTGCAACAGGCACTGTACCGCTAGATGACGCCTGCTTACTATTTTACATCTCGCTATCATAAAAATACCGAGATGTACCAAATAGTCAGGGGATCCTCGTGTCGTTCGTCACATGCCTACCTTGCACTGACGAGAGCCAACAGCTCGAAACTGCAGTCTGCAAGTGGTATGGGACGACTGGCACGAGAACTCCTTTAAGTAGGATCAGTCTTTCGGCTGGTTTTTGTTGCAATCGAAGCATTAGCGTTTCGTTGGTAATATGCGATTATTACACTTAACGCGCCAGGCCTGTAACTTGTTAGCTGTTGGTTGCAGGCTGGTTACATTCCTTATAGTAAAATATGAATTTTATAGAGGAGCTTGCGATTGAAATGTTATGTTTTAATATTTCTGCCCTCTAGAAGCACACTTGAACTATGCTAAGCCCAGTCAGGCTATTTATTTTTCGATTGCAACAGACACTGGACCGCTAGATGGTGCCTGCTTACTATTTTACATATCGCTATCGTAAAGATACCGAGATGTACCAAGTAGTCATGGGATTCTCGTGTCGTTCGTCACATGCCTACCTTGTATTGACGAGAGCCAACAGCTCGAAACTGCAGTCTGCAAGTGGTATGGGACGACTGGCACGAGAGCTCCTTTAAGTAGGTTTAGTCGTTCGGCTGATGTTTGCTGCAATCGAAGCATTAGCGTTTTGTTGGCAATATGCGATTATTACACTTAACGCGCCAGGCTTGTAACTTGTAATTCAGCGCTCGGCGGGGCACATAGCTCGGAGAGTAGCTGTTGGTTGCAGTCTGGTTACATTCCATATAGTAGAATAAAGATTTTGTAGAGGTGCTTGCGAATATATATATACATTATACAAAACTCAATAGTTTTTGAGATATTTCAATTTTTTTGTTTTTCTCAAAAAAGTAGATCTTAATGTCTTAAAAGTTAATTTCCGAAAAATCTACTTGACATTTTAAAATTTTTTTTACTGGATTACTTGTCCAATATTATAGATATCCGTTTGAAATGAAAAATATCCGGAAACATTTCGATCATGTGAACATTTAAAATAAAAACTTGTAAAAAATTTTTTTTTAAATCAGTTATGAAATTTACCTATTAGGTTTTTTCAAAAAAATATCAATGTAGCACGCGTACAAATTATTATAAAACCTTCCTTATTTCAATAGCTATCTAACTAGATAGAAATGTTTAATGTATCCTTGATAGTTTTAATAAAAAATTAGTAAAGATAATGCTGGTGGCGGTTTGTTGGTCTTGTTAAATTAGTTTCGAAGATTTTGATTTTGCTCGTAGTTGTTGTTATTAGTTGTTGTTATTGTATTTTCTGTGTCATGGCCGCGTATGCCAACGCAGAATACGCTGATATCTTGTTTGTCTATGGATACTGTGGCGGCAACGCTGCTGAAGCTCGCCGAGAATATGGTCTTTGGTACCCTAACCGCCGCTTACCAAATGCACGTGTATTCAGTACGGCATATCGAATATATCGCTGAAACTGGCTCAGTGAAATGTAGAAGAAGTGACGCTGGTGCTCCTCCCGTTTATGAACGGGACCCAACTATTTCAACTAATAAAGTCGCAAGACTAACCGGAGCGTCACAATGGAAAGTTTGGTCTACGATACGTAGAGTTGGATGTCATCCTTACCACTCTACCCCTGTCCAAGGCTTGGAGGAAGATGATCCTGGAAGGAGAGTGGAATTCTGCCGCTTTATGTTAAATTCAGATGCAGAAAGTGCAAATTTTTTAACAAGTATTTTATGGACGGATGAGTCGAAATTTAATCGCGATGGTATAACAAATTTCCACAACCTTCACTATTGGGCAGAGGAAAATCCCAAGTTATCAAGTGAAACTAGTTTCCAAATGAAGTTTTCTATTAATGTGTGGATGGGAGTCATTGGCCACTATTTAATAGGGCCACACTTTCTTCCTCAAAATTTAAACGGGGAAATCTATGAAAATTTTTTAAGAAATGATCTGGCGGTGATTTTAGAAGATGTTCCTCTCACCGTCAGACAGCGAATAATGTTTCAGAACGACGGCTGTCCAGCACATTATCGGCTGACAATACGACAGTTACTTGATCAACGTTTCCCTAACCGTTGGATTGGAAGAGCGGGCCCAATACCTTGGCCAGCGCGAAGCCCTGACTTAACACCCCTTGATTATTACGTATGGGGTCATATGAAGGAGATGGTCTATGCCACACCAGTCAATACTATAGAAAGCCTTAGACAAAGGATAGTCGATGCTGCCCAACACATAAAGCATAATCTGACAACCAGAGTAACAAGGACGGATATAAGAAGACGCTGCCGTATCTGTATACGAAATAGGGGCTCCCATTTTGAGCAAGACATATAAAAAATAAAGTACAACTTTGAAATTAATGAAGAATTATACTCTACTTTTAAAATTTTTTTACTGTTTATCTAAAAATAAAATTCGTACTACTTGCGTTATTTTTACTAGTATTTTCTTAGAACTATTAAGGGTACATTGGCGATTTTAACGCTAGAGTAGGGAGAGATGCAGACACCTGGCCAGGCATCATAGGCAAGAACGGTTTAGGCAACATGAACGCTAACGGTCAACTACTCCTAACTAAATGCGCCGAACATGATCTAGTTATAACAAACACCATTTTCCGACAAAAGGATAAATTTAAAGGCACCTGGCGTCACCCCAGATCAGGTCACTGGCATCTACTAGACTATGTTATCGTACGTAGGAAGCATCTCAAGGACGTCCAAATTACAAAGGCGCGCATTGATAGCGAATGTTGGACCGATCATCGTCCTGTTGTCTCTAAAATGAAAATTGTTATGAGACCCAAACACCGAAGAACTCAAGTAAAACGTAGACTCCGTCTCTGTATTAGTAAATTGCGTGACCAACAAACCGTCGAACAGCTAAAGCAAAAAGTTCAAGAGAATTTGAGTGCACTTGAAGAAACCAATTCTGTAGATGTCGCTGCTACCTGGACGAAAATTAAAGACAGTTTAAAAAGTGCGAGTGAGGAAATTCTTGGCACTGCAGCAAGTAAAAAAACAGGAGGACTGGTTCAATGATAATGAAGCTTTTATACAAGAACTTCTTGACCGCAAACATATTGCCTTCCAAAACGCGATCAACCACCCCAACGACTCATCAAAAGCAGAAGCTTTTACCCAATCTAAGTATGAAACGCAACGCGAAATCAGAAGAATAAAGAACGAGTGGTGGGCAAGCAAGGCCAGAGAAATTCAAAGGTACGCCGATTCACACGACTACAGGAATTTCTTTCAAGGAGTAAAAGCAGTGTACGGCCCCAGTCGAAAAAATATGTGCCCTATTAAAGATTTAAATGGAAATCTCCTCAAAGAAGACCAGAAAATAAGAGCCCGATGGAAAGAACACTACTCTAACATTCTTAACCAGCAGTCAAGCCGATCACGATATTATAAATCTTATCCCTCAATATGACACCTTCGAACACTTAGATAAACCACTAACAACGGAAGAGATCTTAACCGCCATTGGGCAGCTAAAAAATAACAAATCTCCCAGCTCCGGCTCACTCCCAGCTGAGATCTTTAAAGCTGTGTCGTCAGAGCTCATACCCTACCTCAAAAAATTGTTTGATGTCGTGTGGGAAAGTGGTCAAGCTCCGCAGGAGTTTCATGATACACTTTTAATCAACCTCTTCAAAAACAAAGGGAGCGCTGCGGACTGTGGAAATTACAGGGGTATAGCTCTCCTGGCTGTTAGAGGGAAGATACTCACTAAAGCGATGGCAAATAGGCTAACACCCGTTATGGAAAAGTTACTTCCAGAAACACAGAGTAGCTTTAGACCAAACCGAGGCACATCGGACCTAATCTTCACACTTAAACAGCTTCAAGAAAAAGCACTCGAATATCAAGGGGAAATTCACATGGCCTTCATTGATTTAACCAAGGCGTTTGACTCGGTGGACAGGGAAGTGCTCTGGAAAATTATGCTCCGCTTAGGTATCCCTAGAAAATTTGTGGAAGTATGTCGCAGTCTACATACAAACAACAACGCCCAGGTTATGTATAATAATGAGGCAACCGAATCTTTCCAAACCCTCACTGGAGTTAGGCAGGGATGTGTCCTGGCACCCCTACTCTTTAATTTGTTTACCACTGCTCTAACAATTATTGTTGACAACAAACTGACAGTCAGAGGAATATCTCTCAGATACCGTTTTGATGGCGGTCTCTTTAACATAGGGCGCTTTAGAGCTTTCACGAAGACACGCACACGATTCATTTGTGATCTCCAGTATGCGGATGACTGTGCACTTTTAGCCTCTACGCCGGAAGAGCTTCAAGAACTTTTAGATGTGTATGCCCAGAGCTATGATTCCTTGGGACTTAAAATCAACATTGAAAAGACTAAGGTTATGCCAACTCCTCATCAAGTGAACCAAATAGACATTACACTTAACGGAAATTCTCTTGAAGTGGTGGATCAGTTCAATTACTTAGGCAACGTTGTTAATGACAAAGCAAACATGGACAGCGAGATTCGCAATAGAATTAACGCTGCATCTAGAGCGCTCTGGGGACTTAGAGAGAGAGTATTTGACAACCACGACCTTGCTTTGTCAACGAAAATGGCTGTCTACAGAGCAGTTGTCATTCCAACACTGCTATATGGATGTGGAAGCTGGGTCACTTACCGTCGTCATGTGAAAGAATTAGAACGTTTTCAGCAAAGACACCTCAGAAGTATGTTGAAAATCCGTTGGTTCCATCACATATCAAACGTGGAAGTACTCAGGAGAGCAAACAGCCTTCCAATTGAGGTGCTTATTTCAAGAGCACGCCTAAGATGGGCAGGTCACGATCATCGTATGCATGATAACCGCCTCCCTAAATGTACACTTTATGGTGAATTGCTAAGCGGTAGAAGAAGGCGTGGCGGTCAACGAAAGAGGTTCAAAGACGCTCTCCATGAAAATCTAAAATCCTGCGGTATTGCAGACGAGCAATGGGAACAACTTGCAGCGGACAGAACCGAATGGCGAGGGGTTGTGGCCAGCTATCAAGGAAATGTTGCTGCAAGGAGGCCGAATCCAAGACCTAACCAGGTCTATGTTTGTCCTGACTGCGGTCGACATGTGCTCTCCCGAATTGGCCTCTATAGCCATAGTCGTGTGCACCGTAGATGAATGGGAATTACAATAGACTACACCTTTTACTTGTTTTTTATTGTACACAATTTATCGACTGTAACATTTTTATACTCGGACTCGAGTAACGGCTAATAATAATAAGGGTACATTGAACATTTGTACCTTGTTAGATAGCTATTGAAATAAGGCAGTTTTTATAATAATTTATACGCGTGTTACGTTAATATTTTTTTGAAAAAACCTAATAGGTAAATTTCATAGCTGATTTAAAAAAAAATTTTAAAGTTTTTATTTCAGATGTTCACATGATCGAAATGTTTCCAGATATTTTTCATTCCAAACGGATATCTATAATATTGGACAAGTAATCCAGTAAAAAAAAATGTCAAATAGATTTTTCGAAAATTAACTTTTAGGACATTAAGATCTACTTTTTGACAAAAACAAAAAAAATTAAATATCTCAAAAACTATTGAGTTTTGCATAATATATGTTAGGGCTAAATTTACTTCTTAGATCATGCCCTATCACATCTCCAAAGGAATGTATCGAATTACCAGTAACCCTGTATATATATATATATATATATATATATAAACGGAAATTATAAAGCCCAAA
This sequence comes from Leptura quadrifasciata, assembly GCA_963675555.1. Taxonomy (NCBI): domain Eukaryota; kingdom Metazoa; phylum Arthropoda; class Insecta; order Coleoptera; family Cerambycidae; genus Leptura; species Leptura quadrifasciata. Next base: position 85,064,210 of record OY776676.1, read on the forward strand.
CTAGATATCAGTGGTATATAGTTTAGCCTTCCAGACGTTGTGTAGCCCATTCTTGGGCTAAACAGCGTTTTGCGTGTATCCTATTACTATTTGCCACATATTGTTATAAGGAACTCCTGCACAAAATTTCAGAAGGGCTTAATAATGACCGGTTCAATGCTAAAAAGATATGGAATTGTTCAGTAGAATTCCCATGAGGTAGTACTCAGATACAGATACACGCCATTTAGAACGCGTTCGTTGATTAGCCCATATCGACATTATACATAATACTGTATTGTGTTTATTTAGAGGCAATAAATAAGACTACTCAATGATATGCAGAATGGCAATTTCACCTTACAACTTGAAGGGTGTTTCACTACCTGAAGACATATTTGTGTTGGACTGGGAATTCGAATGGTCATTATTTTCATTTTCTTCGATCACACGTTCGCTATAATTTTCGTTGTCCATATCCTGTCTTATCCGTTCATTATTAACTTTCTGCAGTTTTTTATTTTCTATTTGTTTTTTTTATTTCCGTATATTTTGCTGTTTCGGAGTTTCTCTCAGCACCAGTTCCTGTTTGTCTTTTATGTTAGATTTATTTGGGTGTAAAAAATTATTTTGTGCTAACAAAGCGATTGATTGCACTTCTTGCCTTGTACCCTTGGTAGAGTCATACTTTGGTAGATCTAGTAAGTTTTTACTTTTACTTGTTACCAATTCCAGCATTTTTCGTGTTCTTGAATTCATGGCGTTAATCTAAAGAATCAATTTAATCAACACTTTAATTTTCCTTAACTTTATATGACATTCATTTTATTATTATTATTAATCAATTTTTATTTACCACTGTTTAATATAATTATTAAATACTATCATTATAACTGTATAATTAACAAAGCGAAAATATTTTTATGTAGCGAAAAATGTGCATGTATTCTAACAAAGAAGAATCATATTAACTTGTTCAATGGTTAAATACCCGAGGGGTAAACCGGTGCCAAAATTTTATACACTAATTCCATTTTGGCATTGTAGTACTACTATAATATCTTAGTAATTTCACTATTCCAGAGTAATACCATGAAAATTTCTGTAATACCAACTAACACAAAAATACGTATTTCCGTATTCTTTGCTAAGAATAACTTTTTATTCGTTATTTAAAAAGATAACGCAAATTTTCCAAAATTTTTTCAGAAAAGAGGGAGGGGAAATCAAAATTTTATTTAAAAAAATCTGAAAAAATTTAAGTAAATATTTTTACAATACAAAACTTTTTTTCTATACTGATTTTTCTAGAAAAAGCATACTTGTGAGGTTTTCCGGAACAACCTACCTATAGAAATAGCAAAAACCGTCTCAGAAACTGAGAAAAAAATCACTGATAAAATATTTTCTTAAAAATCAGAAAAAATTCATAACAGTAGAACATTAATTTGATTGCAAACAATTTCCATATGTAATTTTTTTTAAATGCATATTTTTCGAGATATGAGCATTTTTTGGTGGAAAAAGTTACAAAATTATTTTACTCACAAATGCTAGTATCTCGAAAAATATGCATTTTGAAAAAATTATTAGAGACGAAAATTGTTTAAAGTTAAGGGAAAACTATGTAGGTATTGCCTTTTATGGGAAAACCGATGATGAAAAGAGGCTTTGTATTTTAAAAATATGCTTACATGAATTTTTTCGGATTTTGTATATAATATGGGTTCCGTTCTCCCCCTTTTTAAAAATTTTATTGTATCTCGGAAACTGCACGTTTTCCCAAAAAAAATAATGTGTAAAAAGTCGTTAATTTTTAGCAAAAAACACGAAAATTGTTTTATTGTTTTATTTTGCTCGTCTTTTGCAAATTAACAAATTAAGAACAAGGTTATTGTTTCTAACAATTTCTGAACAAGAGTGGCAAAATCGAAGTTAGGGGCTTTTTTCTAGATGATAATACAAACACAATACAGAGGGGGCGAGCGTGGGTGCGTCTTTACTATGTACATACTTCGATATGCGATGTAAAGCAACGCCAGGCGCAGTTAGTATTTGGAGACCGTTCCAACTGTTGTAGAATATTCCCCATACTACCAAAATGGCCGACCAAAAAATAGTCAAAATTTGCCAAATAAATCGTTTGTCTAGGTCAAACTGGCAAACACCATAAAAAAAGTCCTTAAGACACCTAACATACCGTAAAACTACAATTTATAACTGAAAAATCCTCGATAATTCACCGACATTCAAATTCTATCATTAAATCAACCAAAACACCCCATTTCGTCAAATTAACGACAAAATTTTACAAAAGATACCCTTTAAAAATACAGCCCCCTCAGCATCTCAAATCATTCTCAATTTACTCCCCAAACTTCAATGTATCAAAATTTACTTCACTTCCCAAATCATTCTACAAGCCCTCGCATATTAATTTTCGCGTCAATTTCAATTTCCCTAAAATATCTTTAAACATCTTTTAATTCTCTCCCCAAGCCGCCCATAAAACAACTTTCTTGAAATCAAGACCGGTTTACGTGTTCCCCATGAGTTGCGGCCACGCGTCCCTATCTTCATTTAGTTATCCCACATTCAGCTTCATTTCTTAATTAAAAAACCGAAGTCCAATTTACTATTTCCCTTTTCCATGCTGGCAACGCGTCGCCAACTTCACTCCATTACCCTATATCAATTTATTATGACCACACCTAACATCACGCGTAACGCTTAAATGTAACATCAATATGGGTTAAAGTCGAACCCTCAACGCTACCTTACGGGGCCATTTCCAGACTTCGGTCATATCCACAGTTATCGTAAATATTTCCAAAAGTAAATTAGATTCCGCTGACATTTTTAGATCAAAACATTACATTTTTCATAGTCGATTTAACAATATAATTTTCATTTAGAAATTCCAAAATTTAAGTAACTATTGCACAACATTACGCAACATTTCGCAATAATAGCCCAAATGAATGTCCGGTTCCCTTTTTAATTCTCATCCAGCTCTCATCCCGCTCTCGGCTACGTCGTGCCGCGTCAATTGTATAAAAGGAGAAGCGTGCCGAGTCCTCGACAAGTTGTGTTCCCGGTGTATCTACGAATCAGTTCTTACTATCCGCGTTGCCCTTTGGTCGCCATAGAGCGTAAATCCAAAGTAAAGTTTTCCGGCTTAGTTAACGAAACCGAAAGTGTACCCGTGCCCTCTTCCTAGGACTCCCCTAGTAAAAAATCGGTGTTTATATTTTTGTTCAGGCCAAGTGCTAATTTTTGTTTATCGCCCACGCGGCCCTAGTTTTTTTAGTAAAATAAATCCGTCTTCGTGACTTTAGTTTGTAAGTGAATTATCGCAGATCTGATTAAATTATAACGAACCCCGCAACGTCTAAGGTAAAATTCTAAGTGTCGATACGTTACCTGAAAAGAAAATTTGTTAATTTTAAATAATATAAATATTTCGACTTTGTGTTTTTACCTAAATAAAAGATTATACTTTCGTGTTTAAATAAAGTGTTGTTATTGAACAAGAACTATATACAGGGTGCTCAAGTAGGCCCTGCCCAAAATTCGAAAAAGGGAAATTAGCTACAATAGCTTATACAGGGTGAAGCTTTAAGCCCTTACAAAGAAATAAAAAGCAGTTTTACGCTCTGCACTTATACAGAGTGTACCTATTGGCCGAATTCTTCCGTTTAAGGACATACCACCCCGACCTAATTGTCAAAGAAATTAAGTGCACAAACGACCTCTGGGAGTCTCAAACGAAGCTAGCCAGCCCAAACTTTTTTATTTTCCCAACCAAAGGAGACAACCCCGTGTTCACGGCGCCCAACGTGGCGCTTTAATTTTAAACCAGAGGACGAGTTCGTGTTCACAACGAAGACCGCGTCCTCGCCTCAAACATCTTCCAGCGGCTTCTATATCAGTGTATGCGCGGAAGCTATACAACCTTAGGCGAGGGTTGTATAGGGGATATACCATCCTTTGGAGGGGATGTAAAGCCGTCGGTCCCTTGTCTATTAAATGTTAGGCAAGTAAAAGATCCCTACTCTTCTTAAGGGAAGAGGTTCGGCAAAATTCCTGGTTGGGGGTAGCTCGTCTACAGGCGTCGGTGTTAGGCCTCAGTAGCGGAAATAGGCCGACGTTAAATAAATGTATAAAAAAAAACACAATACAGAAGATTTCATGAAAATCCAACCACTTATTCAATGTTCCAAGTGAAATGCTAATTCGAGCGCGTCATCTAATTAATGCAGTCAAAATAGAATTTGAAGTGGAACTTTTTCCATATGCAATTTTATGGTTGAATTCTGTTGATGAGGTGTTAAGGAGTATCAAAAAAAAACTTTACTTCAAAGACCCTGTGCTTCAATTGTTATTTACAATTTAATTTTTTTAACCGCGTTTTTGAGCCTAATAATGTGAATAACTCGAGATATATAGGTCCTATTGGGACAAAAAGAAACCAATATTTTTGTAATTAAATATTCTACAAATCTATGTTTACTGTAGGTCTTAGAAGCGCAACCATGACCTACAAAAGTGGCAAAAATCGTATTTTTTTCATTTTGCTGCCCAGAGCCGCCAAGTCAACCGATTAGATTCAAACTTTCAGAAAATCTGCCTTTTACTCTAACAGAAACACCCTGAAAATTTGGTGCAAAAACATTGAACCCAGTGTACGCAATTGAATTTGTTATATAAAATTTTAGTTGGCCGCCATTTTATGCCATTAAGTCCAAAACGGATCTTTTTTTTCAAAAGTTAGGTCTCGACGCCAGCTTCTTGACGCCCTAAAAAAATGTTTTTAAAATCTATTTTGACCATTTTTTTTTCATTTGTTTAACCCAATTAACAAAAAATTAATTTTATCGGCCATTTTTTAAAAAAATTTGACCAATATAAACTCTTTTTTTGCCGATTAACAGCAAAGTACGCTACGCTCGGCTAGGAATTATCAGCCGCGGCAGTCAATTTACAATTTTGCTGCCTAGTTAAACAAATAACTATTCTCTCCTAAAATAAAGGTATTAAATTTTTTTATGATCTGATAAAAAAAATTCAAAATTTTTCAAAATGGCCGAAAAAATTAATTTTTTTGTTTATTGGGTTTTGAACAAATGCAAAAAATGGCCAAAACAGGTTTTAAATTTTTTTTTATGGCATCAAGAAGCTGGCATCGAGACCTACCTTTCGAAAAAAGATCCGTTTTGAACTTAATGGCATAAAATGGCGGTCAATTATAATTTTAAATAACAAATTCAATTGCGCATACTGGGTTTAATATTATTACACCAAATTTTCAGGGTGTTTTTGTTAGAGTAATATATAAATTTTCTGAAAATTTGAAGCTGGTCGGTTCACCCAGCGGCTCTGAGCAGCATAATTTAAAAAAAACGATGTTTGTCCAATTTTTTCACTTTTGTAGGTTATGGTTGCACTCGTAGGACCTCAGTAAACATAGATTTGTAGAATATTTAATTACAAAGATTTTGTCTTTCTTGTTTCGATGGGACTTATATATCTCGAGTTATTCACATTTTTAGGTTGAAAAACGCGGTTAAAAAAATTAAATTGTTAATAATAATTGAAGCACAGGGTCCTTGAAGTACAAACATTTTTTGGGTACTCTGAGCATCTCCCTAACAGGATCCAACCATAAAATTGCTTATGGAAAAAGTTCTTTTATATTGACTTGCTATTTTGACTGCGCTAAATGCTATAAATTGAAAATAATCTAAAAAATTTCGTTTCTTTTTTAAATAGCTCCATTTTTTTCGTATCGTCACATTAATCGCACAATTCTTAGTAAAAAAGTAATAACGTAGGTGCTATGCGCCTAAAATTAATATTTTGTGAGAAAGTGACTGGTTTTTAATTTTTTTTATTTTACACGTTTATATTTCAATAGTACAGGAATACAAGCTAAACAATAACAAAAATATTGTTGCCTATTTTCTTCCAAATCTTTTAAAAGTTTCAACAATTTAATAATGGGCTTTTTGAAAAATGTAATTCCGGTGTAAACCGGAAGTAATATTTATAATTTTACGTGCATGTTTTTACATCCCTTTTATAGTCAATTAAAATCAGCATCAGATTCCACAGAAAATATTAAGTCAGGCTGGATATCCAACCTAAAATTTATTTAAAAAATTACAGAAAATATCAAGTGTAACAAATAAACTGGGACACACTGTATATTTGTTTACTGCTTGACAAAATATAATGTTGCACTTTTATTCTTGAATTTTTTAATCTTATCTCTTCAGTTTACTAGATAAGTGTTATAAAAGCTTTAGCTTACCAAGCAAGTTATTAACCCTCCTCTTCTAAGGGGGCGAGCGTAGGCGCGTCTTTACTATGTACATACTTCGGTATGCGATGTAAAGCAACGACAGGCGCGGTTAGTACTTGGATTGGTGACCATTCCAACGGAAACCGCGTTCTCGCCTCACACATCTTCCAGCGGCTTGTATATCAGTGTATGCGCGGAAGCTATACAACCTTAGGCGAGGGTTGTATAGGAGATATACCATCCTTCGGAGGGGATGTAAAGCCGTCGGTCCCTTGTCTATTAAATGTTAGGCAAGTAAAAGATCCCTACTCTTCTTAAGGGAAGAGGTTCGGCAAAATTCCTGGTTGGGGGTAGCTCGTCTACAGGCGTCGGTGTTAGGCCTCAGTAGCGGAAATAGGCCGACGTTAAATAAATGTATAAAAAAAAAAAAAACCTCCTTTCTTTGCAAAAAATCAAAAAGCTCTATTTACAACTTATTTTTCATTAATCTGCCCCCATTTATGAAAACGGCAGATCTATTATCTATATTATCAATTAAAAATTACTAAAAATTATCAATACTTACCAAATGTACTTACACTTTTGAGAAATACTCTTAATAACACACACACTGGATTCGCGTCTGTCTCGACGTTTCTTCAGAAACAAAAAAAAATGGGGGTTTGTTTGCATGTATTGTTAGATTTTATATTGGTTTTCTGCAACAATGGCAAAAATAAAAATATCGTGTATTATTGCCTGCCTAGCTAGGAATCTCTTAAGATGAAATGAAGAAGTCATAAAAATGACAATTTTTTTAAGCACGTTTGCTGAAAGCATCCATGTCTTACATCTGGAATTTGAAATGTTCTTGTGTACCAATACATCAGACAAATACTAAATAAAAAAACTCTCACTGTGCACTTATAAATTCATATAATTTCACTTATACCAAACTCAACTTATTTCTATTACTTACTGAATTTCAGCGACGGTACTTTAATAATATGTGAAACCTTAAAATAAAATATACATGTTACTTTTGAGCACAGAGAGTGAAGTGCTACGAAAACATTAAACATTTACAATATTTATACCTACATTAAATTTGGTCTTCTTTGTTGCTTGTAGCAAACTGCACTTATATTTGTGCATTTAAATTTATTAGATGCTATTCTACTATTTGAGACATTGAATGAATTTGTATCATTTTATTTAATTTCTGTTCTACTAACGAGCAAAATCGCGGTGTGGTTTGCGAAAGATATTGATTTCCCGGTAAACTTTAAGGAGTGTAATTCACTTTAGAGTAGTACAAGAATACGTCTCCCTTTAACAACATAATAGCTAACAATAAATAGTTTATTACCTCAGATGTTAGAGAATGAATAGGCAAAAACTGACCAAGAAAAGATAATCCATTTTTCTTGTTTTATTAATTGCTCTATTAACTTATAATGTAGATATTCAGAATCTAATTCATCTAAAATCAAATATAAAGTTATATAAAACTTACTAATTGATTAAAGTTATATTTGTTACATTAGGCGTTAATAAGATAAATAATAAAAGAAACTATTTAAAAACTCGATTTTATAAATTTAGTAAATAAAACGATGATAAAAAATATTTTTACGAATTAACTTTCTCAGATGTTATTCTATTATTTAAGAATTCTAGCAAATTTGTATCTGCATTAATTACTGTTTCTTGCTAATATTGTAGTAGTGCTGCAACCTTTTATATTTTCCTTATTGTTGTTTTTATCCAATTTAATTATGTTATAAATATTATGAGGGAGGGGATAAATTCAGTTCCTTTTTTAAATTTAGATTAACGTTAGCAGTGTTTTCTGGAAACGGTTCAAGGTAGCAAATTCATTTTGGTGGTGGAGAATAGCAACATAAAAAGTAACAAAAGTTGAATTTTTAAAAGCACTCCTAAATTAAACAAATTCTGACACCGCAATTTTAATGTAACGTTAATGGCAACCGAAATATCGCGGTATTTAGTTTTTTCGAAAGCGGTTAAGATACAGAATTAATTTTGGAGGTACATATAACAACAGTAGTAACAACAAAAGAAAAGAAAAAGATGTTCAACAGTACGACCATTAATAATAGATTGTCATGTCACATGCCGCATGCGCCGATGTCTAAGTCCCAGAATAAGTTATGTACAGCCAATAGGGAAACTTGTGTAAAATTATTTTCCGCAGTTAGTAATGTAAATAAACGTTAGATTAACGTAAGCAGTTTTTAGTTTTTTCCAAAATGGTTCGAGCTACAAAATTAATTTTGGTGCTACAAAATAGCAACGAGAAAGTACCAACATGTCCAATGATTTTTTTTTGTATTTTTCTGAATGTGGTTTTATTATTACCCCTTCAAGCTTCTTTAAATATTAGCTGGAAAATTATTGGCTAAGATCTGGACTAATCAAAAATACATCATTGGCATCTGAAAGTACTTTGAAAGTGACAAATTCTAACACCAGAATTTTTATTTTAGTGTTAATAGCTACTGAAATATCGCGGTCACTGTTAACATTTGATTAACGTTAGCAGCTTTTAGTTTACTCGAAAATGGTTCAAGGTACGAAATTAATTTTAGCGATACAAAATAGCAACATAAAATTAACAAAATATCCATAGCTTTTTTTGCAGTTTGCTAAAAGCGGCTTGCTAACGAAAATAAAAAAACGCTTGAACGTCGTGGACTGTACAGCACAGCACATGTGTAGATTCCTTCGAACTAGCTTGTAACATGAACTTTTCTAATACCAACTCAGATCAACTTCAAAATGACGTTACGGATAGACTTTACGAAATTCAAAATCAATTACGATTAGACCATCTTAACGACGAGGAAAGAGAATCAATTACCAATTTATGTCTTAAATTTTCTGATATCTTCTACCTAGAAGGCGATTTGCTAACTTTTACAAACGAAATAAAACACGCGATAGACACTAATAACGCCAAGCCCGTCTTTACTAAATCGTACAGATACCCTCAAGTCCATAAGGAAGAAGTAAAACACCAAATTACCGAAATGCTTAATCAAGGTATAATCCAACCATCTATCTCACCCTGGTCCTCCCCAGTGTGGGTTGTGCCGAAGAAGCTCGACGCTTCGGGCAAGCAAAAATGGAGAGTCATCATCGTCTATCGGAAACTGAATGAGTTAACCGTTGACGACAAGTACCCTCTGCCTAACATCTCAGACCTCCGCGACCAGCTAGGAAAGTGTGAGTACTTCACCACTTTAGATCTCGCGTCTGGTTTTCACCAGATCGAAATTGATAAATAAGACATCCAAAAGACAGCATTTTCTGTAGAAAATGGCCATTACGAATTCGTTCGTATGCCATTTGGTCTAAAAAACGCACCCTCCACCTTCCAGCGCGTTATGGACAACATTCTTTTAGGTATTCAAAACGAGCGCTGTCTCGTTTATATGGATGACATAATTATATATTCACCCACCATTCATGAGCATGTTTCCAGACTCACAGAAGTCTTTAAAAGATTAAGGAAAGCTAATCTCAAAATCCAGCCGGATAAATGTGAATTCCTCAGGAAGGAAGTAGCTTATCTAGGCCACCTAATCACCCAAGATGGAGTCAAACCAAACCTTACAAAAATTGACTGTATCCAAAACTTTCCGGAACCAAAAACCCAAAAAGACATCAAATCCTTCTTAGGACTCGCCGGATACTACAGGCGTTTCATCCCTAACTTTGCTAAAATCTCTAAACCCCTTACTAAATTATTGCAAAAAGACATCCCATTTAATTTCGATTCAACTTGTAAAAATTCTTTTGACGAACTCAAACACGCATTGACTTCTACCCCCATTTTAATATAACCAAATTTCGACGAAACCTTTCTCCTAACAACAGATGCTAGCGCGTACGTTCTTGGCGCTGTACTTTCCCAAGGGCCCGTAGGCAAAGACCTCCCTATTGCTTATGCATCGCGAACACTTTGTAGTGCAGAAACGAAGTACTCCACGATTGAAAGAGAGCTTCTAGCGATCGTGTGGGCGGTAAAACACTACAGACCATACCTTTTCGGAAGAAAATTTATACTCATCACTGACCATCAACCATTAACGTGGCTATTCTCGATTAATTATCCCGGTAGCAGACTCGCACGTTGGCGCCTCAAGCTAGAGGAATATGATTATGAGATCATATATAAGCCAGGAAAAATTAACAAGAACGCAGACGCTTTATCCCGTATTAAAGTAAATCATGTACAAAAATGTATAGAGTTCCATAACAATATCCAAAATTTAGATGACTCATCTGACACAGATGATAACCCTGAAGAAACTTCACCAGAACAAATAACCCAAGAATACGACGCTTTCGAAAAATTGTATCAGACAACCTCTCTCATTGACTATACAAAAATTACATTTTCAAACAACCAATTACTTGACAAAGACCACAAAAACATAATAACGTTCTTTCAACAAGACAATCTACAAGATTTCCACTATAGAATTATAGAGGACATTTTTGAAGAAAACCCTGACTTTACCAACAATAAAATTAACATTCTTTCCACTAAAACCATAAAGAAACGATCATACTATATCGTACCTTTACCTTTCGATCCCGGTTCAGCTATATTACAACTCTTCGTTACAATATATAAAAACAAAAACGACATTGACCCATGTAAGACATATTACGTCGAAAATAACCTAAATTTACCCATTCTTGAAATTTTATCATTTATTTTCAGTGACAAAGACATAAAATTAGTTATATGTCAAGACATTGTAAGAACCCCTGACGAAGACCAAATTCCCATAATACTCAACCAATTTCACGCCGGTAAAAACAATCTTCACCGTGGCATAAACGAAACTATTCGTACAATAAAAAATAAGTACAACTGGAACGGATAAGACGTAAAAAAATTTGTAAAAGCTTGCGAAATTTGTCAGAAAACAAGAATTTTAAGGAAAAATCTCGATAATCCTTTGGTTATCACCGAAACACCAAAAACCCCTTTCGAACGAATCAACATCGATATCATCCAAGTTCCCACTAAATATTACGCCCTAAGTATTAGAGACGAACTCACCAAGTTCACACAGGCTTATGCCATACCAGACAAAACCGCAAAATCTATTGTCAACACACTCTTACTCTATTTCCAACATTTCGGAACACCCCTTCGCATACATTGCGATTGTGGCAACGAATTTGATAACATGCTTCTTAAAGATCTTTGCACCCTTTATAACATCAAATTAACCTTCTCTAGTGTGCATCACCCCCAATCGAACGGTTCAAACGAAAGTTTTCACGCGACCCTTATGGAAATGATTAGAGCTAACAAACTAGAAAACTCCAGCGAACACCCACTGATAGTCTTACCCTATGCAATCATTTGCTATAACAATCCTGTTAATAAGACACATGGCTTTACCCCGTATGAATTGATATTCGGGCATACTTCTAGCCGTCCCCCTGAAACACTTTACAATCAGCAAGAACTAATATCTAAGTATATACGAGATTTAAATAACAGAATCTCACACTACTACAAAATAGCTCGTACAAAAACGGAATTACAAAAACAAAAGTCCAAAATACGATTTGACAAACACGTAACTGATAACTACGAATTCAATGTAGGCGACAAGGTCTACGTAAAAGAGTCAAATTAAAAATAAATTAGGAAATAAATTTAATGGACCATTTATTATTAGGGAAATTTTAAGAAATTCCGCTATTCTTTATAACCCTGAAACTGAACAAAGTACAAAAATCAACTTTGACAGAATGAAGCCATACTTTGAAAATTAATTTATTTTCAGGTTTCTTCTGCTGCTCAAAGCAGTATCACCCCAATACTCGATAGAGACTATCAACAATACCCTAGGAATTTACTATCACGAAGAAGACCGTATCGAAATATCAAACGACAAATGGACGTTTTAGTTTAAGATATATATATATAAAACACAAAAATCATGACTCTTGTAAATGAGGGACCCTACTCAAAACTAAACAAAGATCCAACAAAGTCAATAGAGAGCAAAATCTACAGAACTTTGTTTAAATACAAACATGAATTTAATGATTTTGAACGAAGGAAACTTACACCACATCATAGTAAGCCTCCTCATTTTTATGGCTTACCAAAGACACATAAACAAAATATTCCTTTAAGACCAATTGTTAGTTCTATTAATTCACCATGTCATAATTTGGCAAAATTTTTACTTAAAATTATTGATCCATTATCTGGAAATACCGATTTATATATTAAAAATAGTAAACATTTTATAGAAAAAATTTATGAAAACGATATTCATGAATCACACCTGATGGTTAGTTTTGATGTAGTTAGTCTTTTTACCAATGTTCCGGTAGATGAAACCTTAAAAATAGTTAAAGACAGGCTACTAAATGATAATAATTTGGAAACTAGAACTAAATTAAGTGTAAATAGCATAATGGAACTCTTAACACTGTGTATAAAGACAACCTATTTTCAATTGGACAATGAGTTCTATCAGCAGGAATTTGGTATGGCTATGGGGTCTGCATTATCACCAATTTTAAGCAACATATTTATGGAGAACTTTGAGAACACACATGTTCAAAATTGTATAAACAAACCGGTTGTCTGGTGACGATATGTTGACGACATCTTTGCAATTTGGCCTCATGGTGTCGATTTACTAGATAGTTTTTTGGAAAATATAAATAGTAAGGAACCATCTATTAAATTCACATTAGAAGTAGAAAGTAGGAATGAACTACCGTTTTTAGATGTTTTAATTAGAAGGGTAAATAATACAATTGAAACAAGCGTTTATAGAAAACCAACACATACTAATAGATATCTAAATTTCAACTCATATCAGTCGATAAATGTTAAAAGGGGTGTAGTAAAATGTTTATACGATAGGGCCAAAATAATTTCATCTAATAATGAAATATTAAATAACAAGAAAAAATTTATCAAAGAGGTTCTAGCACAAAATCAATATCCTGAAGCCTTTGTTGATAGAGTTTTCATAAATGTTGAAAATAGGGACAATCAGGTACGACAAAAACCTGAACGTCATTATACAGCAATAATTCCTTATGTATACGGACTATCGGAAAAGCTACGCCGTATAGATGACAAATTTGATGTTAGGACGGTATTTCAAACGGGGAACACTTTAAGATCTATTTTAACAAAAACAAAACCGATAAACAGGGAGCAGAATTCAAAAAACTGTATTTACAATATCCCGTGTGAATGTGATAAATGTTATGTGGGTGAGTCATATAGACCTTTCAGTGTGAGGTTGGATGAGCACAAGAATTACATTAGAAGGAATGAAATTCAGAAATCAAAGATTTGTGAACATGCTTGGGAAAACGGACATAGAATAAACTGGGACTCGGCAAAAGAAACAGATACCAAAAAAAGAAAAATTAAGGAATCAGCAATAATCTTATTAAATGAAGATAAGTGCGTATCGAATTGTTCTGTAGATATTTGTACAACCTGGCTACCAATGTTAAAAGAAGAACTTAACAAACTCAACATTATATAAAAGAAAATATCATCAGTTCTATGTTCTGTGTAAGTAGTAAGTATCTATGGAAATAACATAAATAGAATCTTAAAGCTGTGTATTTGACATACACAGCAAAATAAGAGTTCTTAAAAAAAAAGCTTTGAAAACGGAAAGAGATTACTTTCCGAAACGTCAGCTAAATACATTATTTCTGTGTTTATTTATATTATTTGCAAAACATAACCTCTGACTTTTTCTTTGGCGTAAACGTCACGGGCGCAGAGGTTTTTTCCCAATAATTCTATTATTTTGTAGAGTCGGTAATTTATTTTGAAGAGGATAATAATACATGTGGTAGAAAACCCAAATAATAGGAAAGAATATTCGAAGAATGCCACAAATAACTTTCAGACAATATTTAGAATTAAAGGTTGAAGAAATATTCGCGGACACAAAACGCTATAAACGCGCCATTTTAAATGGAATAGGGACAGTATGGAAAGCTATCACAGGTAACTTAGACGCCTCTGATGGTGAATACTACACAAATTGTATTAACAAACTAATGAGTGACGAACACCAATTAGAAAATTTACTAAAAAACCAAATTTCGGTAACAACTTCAGTAATAAAAAGTTTTAATTCAACCGTCCAGAAATTAAAAATAGGCGAGGAAACCTTTAATAAGGACATAAAGGAAATCGAAAATTCAATCTACGATATATCAAACAATTTAGCGTACATTGAATCGAAATTACGAGTACTCGAGTTATGTGAATCCTTGATGGAAAGTTGCATGTTTTTAGAAAATAATTTAGATAACATTTTAAATTCAATTAGGTTTGCAAGATTAAAAATCTTACATAGTTCAATAATCACTCCGAAAGATCTGGTCTCTTCTCTTCAAGAAATATCTCAGTCTTTACACAAGAACAACTTGCCAATAACTCCACAAATTTCAAAAATACCTCAATATTTTGACATAATAGAACTCCAAGCTTTTCAAGCTGGAACTAGAGTAATATTTGTTTTAAAAATTCCGTTAACAGAACCAGAAAGATATACCCTCTACCACCTTTATCCCGTTCCTATATTAGATAATCGAACAGGACTTCATCATATCCTGTCAACTACGCATAAATATATAGCCAAAGACGATGATCCTTTGTTATTTGTACCTCTCCCAGATGTCGACAACTGCAAAACGCTAAACCCAAGTACAAGACTTTGTTCGAATGTGCTTCCATACCCCATAGACAGTGATGCGATATGTGAAGCCCAAATCCTAAGACAATTAAGTGTAGTGCCCCGGACTTGCCAGCCAAACTTGCTGTTTGCTAAAGACTATAACATACAAAAACTCAAAAACAATAAGTGGTTAATATCAATCTCAGACAATTTACCGGTTACAGTGAAGTGCAACAATAGAGACGTTACGACGAAAATAATAAATATGAACTCTATCTTAACCCTACAACCAGAATGCAGTGCTTTCATAGGCAGCACCAGAGTACATGCATCCTCATATCAACAGGACAACGTCAGTTACAGCGACCACGCCTTGCGGATACCATACGATTGTTGTAACCATTTACCGGAGAAACACAAACTTCCAACGTTAAAACCACTAAAATTGAGTAACCTTAATACGGACGATTTAAATATTGTTAAACATAAGTTAGATCAATACTCTGACGATTTAGATAAGCTAATCAATGAACCATTTGTAACCAAAAATATTTCCTGGTTCACTTATTTAACCATGGCCTTAGTTATTACGCTTATTATTTTGTATATAACCTGCAAATGTAAGAGAAGAAGAAGGGACGTAAAAATTGGCATCACCTCATCAAACGATCAACCGCCGCAACCTCCACCACCAAAATCTAGGCTACTACGTGGATACGGACATCTACTACCCAAAAGAAGACCCAGTGTAAATATCAGAGAACCTACCGAAGATATCGAATTAAATTCTAGCTTCAGTAAAGATTACGCTTAAAAGTTGATCCATAGCATCAACTTTTTTATAAAGAAGGGAGCTGTTATATTATATTTTTACCATGTACATATCTTATTATTGTTAAGTCTCTAATCAGTAAAGCCTCACAGGTAATACGACAGCGTCAGTGATAAAATTATAAATTGTATCATATTCTCTTTTATTATCGTTTTAATATGATTTTAACTCTCCAAAGTCACGTACGAGTCTTGGATTACTGTGAGAACTGCAGATGGAATCAAAATTCAGTTTTATCAACACTAATGTCAAATCAGCATCCCAGGATATTATAAATAGGACTGAATAGCATACGCTCTTCAGTCTGCATATTATTGTATAACTCAGTGTTTCTCTCATACGAGCTTCACAAATATTTTAGTTAACTTCTATTGTTT
The DNA here is from genome assembly GCA_963675555.1 of Leptura quadrifasciata. Taxonomy (NCBI): domain Eukaryota; kingdom Metazoa; phylum Arthropoda; class Insecta; order Coleoptera; family Cerambycidae; genus Leptura; species Leptura quadrifasciata. Next base: position 85,080,413 of record OY776676.1, read on the forward strand.
TCAACCTCATAAGCTATACGCTTCCAATTTCAACAAGTAATTCTAAGTGATTATTGTATAAATATAAACAATATAACAATTGTGATTTTAATCAATAAAATAGTATTTTAAAAACACAAACAGTGATTATCAGATCTAACATATATGTATATATATATATTCCGAGAAGCTTCCGCGGTCGTTGGTATGAATAATACTAGGGTTCTCGGGTTGAACCGCGTCTGAGATTGTTAATGTCTCGACGTTTCGGCTCCCGTTTTGGAGCCATTTTCAAGAGAAAAAGTGGGTCAAGTAAAAATTGTCAAAGAAAATAATGCTAGGAGTTCGTGGAACTGGTTCGATTCCAAGGTCTCAAACTGCCTACTCCCCAGATCTCACCACGATCCGTCTCTAAGGCCTCAACCTGCCTACTCCTTAGAGCGAACTCGCTGGCAGTATCGGACGAAGTGTTACTTATACGAAAGCTGTCTGTGGGTGGGAGAGTGGTGGGGGGTTGAGGGTCTGTTGATGGAGGCATCAGAGCAGAACGGCTGCTATCAGGATTATGAGGTGTGGATGAATATTGTGGGGCTAGCCTGGAGATCAATGATTTCCAAGCGACTGGAAGACGATGACCGTCATCCCTTTTGTTTAGACAATTGAAGACTATTGAAATCGAAAACAACTGTTCTCTGCCTTTCCTAGACGTCCTCATTACAAAACAAAACAACAATCAACTCTCCTACTCTGTGTATAGAAAACCAACCCACACCAACCGCTACCTTAACTCAAAATCACACCACCATCCATCACAAATAAATTCCGTTGTCAACACTCTTGTAACCAGATCCCTCAGACTAACAGACAATCACAACAGACAATCCGAACTACAAACATTACAAGAAGCACTTCTACAAAACGGTTACGACAAAGGTCATATAACGCGATCCATACACAAAGCACAAAATCCTTCCCAAACTCAACAGACAGAAACTCTTCCTCACCAAAAAGCTTTCCTACCCTACATCAAAGGTGTCACAAACAAAATTTCAAAAGTGCTGAAATCCAATAACATAAAAACCATATTCACAACACACCAAACAATTTCCAATTTAATCAGAACCCCAAAAGACCAAATACCTAATGATTCCCACGGTGTATACGAAATACCTTGCTCAAACTGTCCCCAAACTTACATTGGACAAACCAACAGACGGATTAACAATAGAATATATGAACATCGTCTTGCAGTTAGAAAATCCGATCCCACATCATCACTTGCCCAACACCGCCTTCTAACAGGCCATAATATATACTTCGATAATACCAAAACCATAGCACCATCATTTTTTCAGAAACCGCGAATCATCCGCGAAGCAATTGAGATTGAAAAACGTCCCAATTGTCTAAACAAAAGGGATGACGGTCATCGTCTTCCAGTCGCTTGGAAATCATTGATCTCCAGGCTAGCCCCACAATATTCATCCACACCTCATAATCCTGATAGCAGCCGTTCTGCTCTGATGCCTCCATCAACAGACCCTCAACCCCCCACCACTCTCCCACCCACAGACAGCTTTCGTATAAGTAACACTTCGTCCGATACTGCCAGCGAGTTCGCTCTAAGGAGTAGGCAGGTTGAGGCCTTAGAGACGGATCGTGGTGAGATCTGGGGAGTAGGCAGATTGAGACCCCGGAATCGAACCAATTCCACGAACTCTTCTTTGACAATTTTTACTTGACCCACTTTTTCTCTTGAAAATGGCTCCAAAACGGGAGCCGCAACGTCGAGACATTAACAATCTCAGACGCGGTTCAACCCGAGAACCTAGTATTTTCATATATATATATATATATATATATATATATGTATTATTAGCCGTTGCTCGAGTCCGAGTATAAAAATGTTACAGTCGATAAATTGTGTACAATAAAAAACAAGTAAAAGGTGTAGTCTATTGTAATTCCCATTCATCTACGGTGCACACGACTATGGCTATAGAGGCCAATTCAGGAGAGCACATGTCGACCGCAGTCAGGACAAACATAGACCTGGTTAGGTCTTGGATTCGGCCTTCCTGCAGCAACATTTCCTTGATAGCTGGCCACAACCCCTCGCCATTCGGTTCCGTCCACTGCAAGTTGTTCCCATTGCTCGTCTGCAATACCGCATATATAAATATACCGCGGGGGCGAGCGTAGGTGCGTCTTTACTATGTACATACTTCGGTATGCGATGTAAAGCAACGACAGGCGCGGTTAGTACTTGGATTGGTGACCATTCCAACGGAAACCGCGTTCTCGCCTCACACATCTTCCGGCGGCTTGTATATCAGTGTATGCGCGGAAGCTATACAACCTTAGGCGAGGGTTGTATAGGAGATATACCATCCTTCGGAGGGGATGTAAAGCCGTCGGTCCTTTGTCTATTAAATGTTAGGCAAGTAAAAGATCCCTACTCTTCTTAAGGGAAGAGGTTCGGCAAAATTCCTGGTTGGGGGTAGCTCGTCTACAGGCGTCGGTGTTAGGCCTCAGTAGCGGAAATAGGCCGACGTTAAATAAATGTATAAAAAAAAAATATACCGCATGCATATATATATATACATATATATATATATATATATATATATATATATATATATATATATATATATATATATCTATGAAATTCTTGGATGTACTACTAACATGTACAATATAATAACAGTGATAGAATCAATATTGTCGACTTTGTATGTATTATTATTATAAAAAAATTAAATAATGGTAGATTTAAGAAAAAGCCACAACAAGGCAAACTGTAAATAGAATAATGTATAATAGTATCTAAGCAAGGGTTATGCATGGTATTTGGGGCTCAAAAGTCTTAATTTTAAGTAAAATATGTAAAAATTTCAAAATTTGTCAAATTTCTTAATATCCACCCTAGAGAGAAAACAAGGGTATAAAAAGATTCACAGCAAAACCTAGATCACGAATAGAATAAAACATGTCAGGAGATATAATTAAAGAGCCATGAAAAGTCCATGTTTAATTTGACAATTAATAAAAATTTTAATCTAGATATCCAAGGGTGGCAAATTTGTACCGTGACCATGACTACGATGTCAAAGGAGAGCAATTTTCGAAGTTGTAGAGTACGCACGTTAAAATTTAGCTCCGCAGTTAACTTCACTTTTTAATCACAGTCAACATTACAACCAAATAGTGCTTCATGCGGTAAAATAAAGTGAATTTTCGTCGAAATACATTCCCCAGGTTCACATATTAGCACCGGATCGACATTAGCTGTTCTTCTGGACGCATTGGAAAGGACAACCGTACTTCACGTCGAGGAAAAGGTTAGCTAACTTACTACCGTACATAATAAAAATCTCAGATACCAAAAAGGTATTTTTTTTTAATTCAAATCGATACAAAGTCGATAATACTGATTCTATCACTGTTATTATATTGTACATGTTAGTTTTAAGTTTGTTCACAGTTGTCAATTATTGTCATTAGCTGGAGTTTTCACCAAATACAATTAATAAAAAGGTTTCTGTCAAACGAATATTTTAATTTCAGTACATAAGCAATTGAACCAGCTCCTGCACTAAATTAGATTCTCATCTCTACTGACCGAGTCAGTGATTCCTGTGAATTTCCGCAGGTGGCGCCCAAAGCAACATTTCTAATAATAGTTTCAACAAAACACATCCAAGAATTTCATAGTATATTTATTGTCGCTTACCAACGTGGGGCGCTTCTAAAATCATATTTAAATATAGCAATAGAAATAACGTATATTTTGGTATAATTTGAATTTATATGAAATTAAGGTCAGGTAAGGATCTTGAAATGGCAGAAACTGAGCAAATTGCGCAAACCTCCACAGGACAATCTGGCGACGACATGACAACAACACCACCCACACCTAGTCCACAAACAGACACAATGCTTGCGCAGCTCATGGAAATGATGACAAAAATGAACAACAATATCGAACAAATGAACAACAAGATGGAAGAGAACAACAAAAAATTAAAAGAAAAAATGGAACAAACGAACAACAAGATAGAAGAGAACAACAAAGAATTAAAAGAAAAATTAGAAGAAAATAATAAAGAAATACAAAGCAAGCTCGATAATATCAGATCCGGAATAAGCGAAGAAATTAATGGCAAAATAACCAGTGCAGCGACACAGATAAGGAGTGACATCAGAATAGAGGTGGAACACTTCATGCTGGATAGTTTGGCAGGTATAGACACAAGAATCAAGAAGACGGAAGAATTGGTACAAAACACGATAAAATAACAGGAAAGAAAGATAGAGAAGAATGAAAAATTGATCAGCCAAGTCTCTAGCATACACACCACATGTACACATACACAAACAAACACAGACCTACAATTCCTAGGTGACGCTAGGATACACCCCAAAATATTCATTACACGCCTCAAAGAACACTTACAAACACTACCACCACACATACCCATAAAAACTGCCATACAGAAAACCCTGGAAGGTGACTGCGAATTTTGGTACCAGATGGTACAAGACAAGTATGAAACGTTTGACCAATTTGAATCGCTATTCATGAAACAATATTGGGGCGAATACAATCAACGTAAGGTCCGGTTGAACCTATTCAACGGTAGGTACAACGAGTTTTAAGGATTGTCACGTGAAAGATACGCAATGCGTAAAATTTTCAATGTAATGTATCTTGAGCCTAAATTTTCAGAGGCAGAAATGGTACGATATTTGGCAAAGCATTTCCCTGATAACATTCACGATGTGATTATAACACAAAGAATTGCAACTTTAGATACACTTATAGAGTATTTGCTGTATATAGACGACCATAAGGTCGGGTGGAGGAAAACATCGCCCCGAGACAATAGACCGACAGACTACAATAACCGACAGCAATATACTAGACAGGACAACACACAAAACAATGCACAAAATCGATCATATACCCCAAAATACAACGATCATAACAATCAAAATAACAGGGAAAATAATCAGTATGATAGGGATAGAAAACAAGTAAACTGGGAGGACAGACGTCAATCAAACAGTAATGGGAACCGCGACACTAGGACTTACCCACAAGTAACTAACACCAGAACACAACAAAATACAGGCAACACTGAATCTAAAAACTATAAAACACCACCAGACAATCAAATACAAACTCAGGCACAAATACACACTACACCACAACACCAGGATTTTTAGATAGCCACATTTTAACCTCGACAACACATGCGTGAATACATTGACATTGAACCGGACGACGTACAGACAAATGACGAAAAAATTTGCAAATTACCGAAAATAAAATTAAAAGTCAACCATATAAACATAGTAGCTTTAATCGGCACTGGGTCAGAATTAAGTCTGATCAGTGAAAATATTATAAACGAAAATAAAAAAGAATTTCAAGATAATTTCGTAAGAATTTCAAAGGTAAAACTGTTAGATGCTAAAGGCAGAAAATTTGCAGAAGCAAATAAAATGTTAAATACAAAGTTTGAATGTGAAGGTAAGGAATTTATAGGCGAATTAGTTGTAGTACCGAATATGTACTTTGATGTTATTTTAGGAGACGAAATTCTATCGCAATTCAGGGCAAAGATTGATTTGGGGGAACGTACCCTCGATTTAAAAGTTAGCACGATACCTATAATTAAAATAAAGAATTTAAAAAATGAATCAAACAGACAAGGCGCTGAATTAATAAATGAAATAAACAGCGAACGGGCTGATAATGAAATAAATAAAGTTGGCAACGACCGAGTTGTCCAGCATACGATGGAAACGCCCACGTATGCAACTAATACTAGTTTTAAGGTGCCCGAAAAATTGAAAATAGATTGTTCTCTGCCTAAGAATGACAAAATCGACAAAAATTAGTTACAAAACTGTATATCCGCATTCAATACTAAAGTAAACTTAGTTCCACCTTACATATATCAATTATCAAAAATTTACAAGCCTTTTGAAAGTTATGAAATTAATACAGATAACACTTATGTACAAAAGCTCAGAAAAAATAAAGTTAACATATGTAAACGTAAAATTTATTATAACAATTACCAGTATAGGAAAAGGGTAAAATTTAAAAACAAGTCGATTAACGCTAACATAAGTGACGAACAAAAATTAAAACCAAATGACAATACTGTCTTTACAAATTTCATTGATACAGAAATCCTTGATATGGGATACTCCCAATATAAAACAAAAAATTTAATTCATACAAAAACAAATCTGGAGAGAAGCTCCAAAAATATATTTAACAATAAATTTTATAATAACCTACTGATAGCGATTTGATCATGGGAAAGTTTCATATTGAACTTATATATCCATATAATCCAGGTATGCCACAAAATAGATGTTATTTGTGACATCAGCTTATTTATCAAAATTAACAAAATTTTCAAGATTTTCAAAAATTTCTTAATTGAGGGGGGGTCTTGCTATGTCACAAATTCACAATACAACTATTAATAAAATAATAATCAAGAATTTTGAAAGTATAGTTTCATTGTGTACGACATACACCAAAACATATTTTATTATAGCATCTCAATGCAATAAAGCTGAATTCAGGTTCACAGGGAACTGTTGTGATATCCACATTCCAACAAAATGTTAAGATTTATTATGTTCGAAAATGAAATTCCTGAGCGCTACCTGTGAAAATGATTAGGAACGGTGGCTCAGACATGCAAAATTTTATTCAAAAGCCAATACAAATATGACTAACATTAACCTTATGAAAACCCAATAAATTGTAAGAATTTTATATTAACAAACAAAAATTGTACATAAATACCTCTAATAATCTATCAAATTATACATCATGAGTGCACTAGAACATTTATAATGAAGAAAAGAGGCTAAGTTAGCTCACACGATGGTCAGGAATCCATACTGCACTCACATTTGGCTGCAGGAGGTCGTAAGTCCATTTTGTGCAATCGCAGTAGCGGGAGACCTAGAAAATTTCATAAAAAATATAATTTATCCGTCTGCAACACGCATTGCAGTACATATTATTATAAGACAATGATCTGTGATCTAAGTAAAGTGAATTTTGTTCATAATAAACCAATATAAAATCTTTTGTATAACAAAATATATTTGGGAAAAGTGACGGATCAATCGTCAAAATAAACTTTTACTCATAACTTTAATAATCAAATAAAAGACAAGATTATTTTTATACAAGTACTTGAATACTTACCAAATGCAACTTCTGCATACAACAGCTCTGGGATTTGAGTGCTATTGGAGGCTCCAGTGACATTTTTGGATTAGCTTCCACGAGGACAGGGTAAAATCTCAAATACTGTAAACCCAAGAGTTTGTTGAAATACATATGTGTTAAATGCCAATAGCCACAGTGCTGGGCAATGTTTAAAAACAATTTACAAACTTCATTTATGTGTTGGGTCACGCCAAAGTGCAAATTTAGTGTTAGATTTAAGAAAAAGCCACAACAAGGCAAATTGCAAATAGAATAACGTATAATAGTATCTAAGCAAGGGTTATACATGGTATTTGGGGCTCAAATTTTAAGTAAAATATGTAAAAATTTCAAAATTTGTCAAATTTCTTAATATCCACCCTAGAGAGCAAACAAGGGTATGAAAAGATTCACAGCAAAACCTAGATCACGAATAGACTAAAACATATCAGGAGATATAATTAAAGAGCCATGAAAAGTCCATGTTTAATTTGACAATTAATAAAAATTTTAATCTAGATATCCAAGGGTGGCAAATTTGTACCGTGACCATGACTACGGTGTCAAAGGAGAGCAATTTTCGAAGTTGTAGAGTACGCACGTTAAAATTTATCTCTGCAGTTAACCTCACTTTTTAAATTAAAAATTTCAATTTTCAATAATTTTAACGTCAAGTGACAAATTTAACAAAGTTTGAATAGAATATTCATCAAATGTGAAATAAATAACTAGAAAGTCGACATATTTTGAAATTTATATCCAAGAAATTGTTTTCATCACCTACGAGGTAATATTTCGTGCAGAAATAAGTCTGTACTTACCAGATATTTTAAATATCCGTATCGTAAATACATTTAAGCCGTATCACAGTCAATATTAAAACCAAATAGTGCTTCATGCGGTAAGATAAAGTGAATTTTCGTCGAAATACATTCCCCAGGTTCACATATCAGCACCGGATCGACATCAGCTGTTCTCTTTGACGCATTGGAAAGGACAATCGCACTTCACGTCGAGGAAAAGGTTAGCTAACTTACTACCGTACATAATAAAGAGCTCAGATACCAAAAAGTTTTTTTTTTTTAATTCAAATCGATACAAAGTCGACAATATTGATTCTATCACTGTTATTATATTGTACATGTTAGTAGTACATCCAAGAATCCCATAGTAATATATATATATATATATATATATATTACTATATATATATATATATATATATATATATATATATAGTAGTTATTATAAATGATTTGCAGGAAACAACTACTCAGCGGGCAAATACCCCGACCTGCATTGAATTATACCTACAAATCATTTGGTAGCCAATGTCATTTGTCAATTCCCCGACCAGACATAGACCGGTTTCGAACTTATTAGTTCTCATCAGTATGCCATAGGTCGTGGAACAGACAAATGACAGTGGCCAACCTGCTAGTCTTATACAGACTAATGTAAATGGTGTAGTGGTGAGAGGTAAGTGAATCCTCTCATGTGGTCTAATGCTACTGTCTATGATGTCTGGTGTATAGTAGCATTAGACCACATGAGAGGATTCACTTACCTCTCACCACTACACCATATAGTAGTTACTATATATATATATATATATATATATATATTAGGTACTATGGAATTCTTGGATGTACTACTAACATGTACAATATAATAACAGTGATAGAATCAATATTGTCGACTTTGTATCGATTTGAATTAAAAAAAAAAACTTTTTGGTATCTGAGCTCTTTATTATGTACGGTAGTAAGTTAGCTAACCTTTTCCTCGACGTGAAGTGCGATTGTCCTTTCCAATGCGTCAAAGAGAACAGCTGATGTCGATCCGGTGCTGATATGTGAACCTGGGGAATGTATTTCAACGAAAATTCACTTTATCTTACCGCATGAAGCACTATTTGGTTTTAATATTGACTGTGATACGGCTTAAATGTATTTACGATACGGATATTTAAAATATCACTGGTAAGTACAGACTTATTTCTGCACGAAATATTACCTCGTAGGTGATGAAAACAATTTCTTGGATATAAATTTCAAAATATGTCGACTTTCTAGTTATTTATTTCACATTTGATGAATATTCTATTCAAACTTTGTTAAATTTGTCACTTGACGTTAAAATTATTGAAAATTGAAATTTTAAATTTAAAAAATGAGGTTAACTGCAGAGCTAAATTTTAACGTGCGTACTCTACAACTTCGAAAATTGCTCTCCTTTGACACCATAGTCATGGTCACGGTACAAATTTGCCACCCTTGGATATCTAGATTAAAATTTTTATTAATTTTCAAATTAAACATGGACTTTTCATGGCTCTTTAATTATATCTCCTGACATGTTTTATTCTATTCGTGATCTAGGTTTTGCTGTGAATCTTTTCATACCCTTGTTTGCTCTCTAGGGTGGATATTAAGAAATTTGACAAATATTGAAATTTTTACATATTTTACTTAAAATTTGAGCCCCAAATACCATGTATAACCCTTGCTTAGATACTATTATACGTTATTCTATTTGCAATTTGCCTTGTTGTGGCTTTTTCTTAAATCTAACACTAAATTTGCACTTTGGCGTGACCCAACACATAAATGAAGTTTGTAAATTGTTTTTAAACATTGCCCAGCACTGTGGCTATTGGCATTTAACACATATGTATTTCAACAAACTCTTGGGTTTACAGTATTTGAGATTTTACCCTGTCCTCGTGGAAGCTAATCCAAAAATGTCACTGGAGCCTCCAATAGCACTCAAATCCCAGAGCTGTTGTATGCAGAAGTTGCATTTGGTAAGTATTCAAGTACTTGTATAAAAATAATCTTGTCTTTTATTTGATTATTAAAGTTATGAGTAAAAGTTTATTTTGACGATTGATCTGTCACTTTTCCCAAATATATTTTGTTATACAAAAGATTTTATATTGGTTTATTATGAACAAAATTCACTTTACTTAGATCACAGATCATTGTCTTATAATAATATGTACTGCAATGCGTGTTGCAGACGGATAAATTATATTTTTTATGAAATTTTCTAGGTCTCCCGCTACTGCGATTGCACAAAATGGACTTACGACCTCCTGCAGCCAAATGTGAGTGCAGTATGGATTCCTGACCATCGTGTGAGCTAACTTAGCCTCTTTTCTTCATTATAAATGTTCTAGTGCACTCATGATGTATAATTTGATAGATTATTAGAGGTATTTATGTACAATTTTTGTTTGTTAATATAAAATTCTTACAATTTATTGGGTTTTCATAAGGTTAATGTTAAAGTCATATTTGTGTTGGCTTTTGAATCAAATTTTGCATGTCTGAGCCACCGTTCCTAATCATTTTCACAGGTAGCGCTCAGGAATTTCATTTTCGAAAATAATAAATCTTAACATTTTGTTGGAATGTGGATATCACAACAGTTCCCTGTGAACCTGAATTCAGCTTTATTGCATTGATATGCTATAATAAAATATGTTTTGGTGTATGTCGTACACAATGAAACTATACTTTCAAAATTCTTGATTATTATTTTATTAATAGTTGTATTGTGAATTTGTGACATAGCAAGACCCCCCCCAATTAAGAAATTTTTGAAAATCTTGAAAATTTTGTTAATTTTGATTAATAAGCTGATGTCACAAATAACATCTATTTTGTGGCATACCTGGATTATATGGATATATAAGTCCCAGGGATTCCTTGGGACTTAAAATCAACATTGGAAAGACTAAGATTATGTCAACTCCTCATCAAGTGAACCAAATAGACATTACACTTAACGGAAATTCTCTTGAAGTGGTGGATGAGTTCAATTACTTAGGCAACGTTGTTAATGACAAAGCAAACATGGACAGCGAGATTCGCAATAGAATTAACGCTGCATCTAGAGCACTCTGGGGACTTAGAGAGAGAGTATTTGACAACCACGACCTTGCTTTGTCAACGAAAGTGGCTGTCTACAGAGCAGTTGTCATTCCAACACTGCTATATGGATGTGAAAGCTGGGTCACTTACCGTCGTCATGTGAAAGAATTAGAACGTTTTCAGCAAAGACACCTCAGAAGTATGATGAAAATCCGTTGGTTCCATCACATATCAAACGTGGAAGTACTCAGGCGAGCAAACAGCCTTCCAATTGAGGTGCTTATTTCAAGAGCACGCCTAAGATGGGCAGGTCACATTCATCGTATGCATGATAACCGCCTTCCTAAATGCACACTTTATGGTGAATTGCTAAGCGGTAGAAGAAGGCGTGGCGGTCAACGAAAGAGGTTCAAAGACGTTCTCCATGAAAATCTAAAATCCTGCGGTATTGCAGACGAGCAATGGGAACAACTTGCAGCGGACAGAACCGAATGGCGAGGGGTTGTGGCCAGCTATCAAGGAAATGTTGCTGCAAGAAGGCCGAATCCAAGACCTAACCAGGTCTATGTTTGTCCTGACTGCGGTCGACATGTGCTCTCCCGAATTGGCCTCTATAGCCATAGTCGTGTGCACCGTAGATGAATGGGAATTACAATAGACTACACCTTTTACTTGTTTTTATTGTACATAATTTATCGACTGTAACATTTTTATACTCGGACTCGAGTAACGGCTAATAAAATAATAATATAAGTTCAATATGAAACTTTCCCATGATCAAATCGCTATCAGTAGGTTATTATAAAATTTATTGTTAAATATATTTTTGGAGCTTCTCTCCAGATTTGTTTTTGTATGAATTAAATTTTTTGTTTTATATTGGGAGTATCCCATATCAAGGACTTCTGTATCAATGAAATTTGTAAAGACAGTATTGTCATTTGGTTTTAATTTTTGTTCGTCACTTATGTTAGCGTTAATCGACTTGTTTTTAAATTTTACCCTTTTCCTATACTGGTAATTGTTATAATAAATTTTACGTTTACATATGTTAACTTTATTTTTTCTGAGCTTTTGTACATAAGTGTTATCTGTATTAATTTCATAACTTTCAAAAGGCTTGTAAATTTTTGATAATTGATATATGTAAGGTGGAACTAAGTTTACTTTAGTATTGAATGCGGATATACAGTTTTGTAACTAATTTTTGTCGATTTTGCCATTCTTAGGCAGAGAACAATCTATTTTCAATTTTTCGGGCACCTTAAAACTAGTATTAGTTGCTTACGTGGGCGTTTCCATCGTATGCCGGACAACTCGGTCGTTGCCAACTTTATTTATTTCATTATCAGCCCGTTCGCTGTTTATTTCATTTATTAATTCAGCGCCTTGTCTGTTTGATTCATTTTTTAAATTCTTTATTTTAATTATAGGTATCGTGCTAACTTTTAAATCGAGGGTACGTTCCCCCAAATCAATTATTTGCCCTGAATTGCGATAGAATGTCGTCTCCTAAAATAACATCAAAGTACATATTCGGTACTACAACTAATTCGCCTATAAATTTCTTACCTTCACATTCAAACTTTGTATTTAACATTTTATTTGCTTCTGCAAATTTTCTGCCTTTAGCATCTAACAGTTTTACCTTTGAAATTCTTACGAAATTATCTTGAAATTCTTTTTTATTTTCGTTTATAATATTTTCACTGATCAGACTTAATTCTGACCCAGTGCCGATTAAAGCTACTATGTTTATATGGTTGACTTTTAATTTTATTTTCGGTAATTTGCAAATTTTTTCGTCATTTGTCTGTACGTCGTCCGGTTCAATGTCAATGTATTCACGCATGTGTTGTCGAGGTTAAAATGTGGCTATCTAAAAATCCTGGTGTTGTGGTGTAGTGTGTATTTGTGCCTGAGTTTGTATTTGATTGTCTGGTGGTGTTTTATAGTTTTTAGATTCAGTGTTGCCTGTATTTTGTTGTGTTCTGGTGTTAGTTACTTGTGGGTAAGTCCTAGTGTCGCGGTTCCCATTACTATTTGATTGACGTCTGTCCTCCCAGTTTACTTGTTTTCTATCCCTATCATACTGATTATTTTCCCTGTTATTTTGATTGTTATGATCGTTGTATTTTGGGGTATATGATCGATTTTGTGCATTGTTTTGTGTGTTGTCCTGTCTAGTATATTGCTGTCGGTTATTGTAGTCTGTCGGTCTATTGTCTCGGGGCGATGTTTTCCTCCACCCGACCTTATGGTCGTCTATATACAGCAAATACTCTATAAATGTATCTAAAGTTGCAATTCTTTGTGTTATAATCACATCGTGAATGTTATCAGGGAAATGCCTTGCCAAATATCGTACCATTTCTGCCTCTGAAAATTTAGGCTCAAGATACATTACATTGAAAATTTTACGCATTGCGTATCTTTCACGTGACAATCCGTAAAACTCGTTGTACCTACCGTTGAATAGGTTCAACCGGACCTTACGTTGATTGTATTCGCCCCAATATTGTTTCATGAATAGCGATTCAAACTGGTCAAACGTTTCATACTTGTCTTGTACCATCTGGTACCAAAATTCGCAGTCACCTTCCAGGATTTTCTGTATGGCAGTTTTTATGGGTATGTGAGGTGGTAGCGTTTGTAAGTGTTCTTTGAGGCGTGTAATGAATATTTTGGGGTGTATCCTAGCGTCACCTAGGAATTGTAGGTCTGTGTTTGTTTGTGTATGTGTACATGTGGTGTGTATGCTAGAGACTTGGCTGATCAATTTTTCATTCTTCTCTATCTTTCTTTCCTGTTCTTTTATCGTGTTTTGTACCAATTCTTCCGTCTTCTTGATTCTTGTGTCTATACCTGCCAAACTATCCACCATGAAGTGTTCCACCTCTATTCTGATGTCACTCCTTATCTGTGTCGCTGCACTGGTTATTTTGCCATTAATTTCTTCGCTTATTCCGGATCTGATATTGTCGAGCTTGCTTTGTATTTCTTTATTATTTTCTTCTAATTTTTCTTTTAATTCTTTGTTGTTCTCTTCTATCTTGTTGTTCGTTTGTTCCATTTTTTCTTTTAATTTTTTGTTGTTCTCTTCCATCTTGTTGTTCGTTTGTTCGATATTGTTGTTCATTTTTGTCATCATTTCCATGAGCTGCGCAAGCATTGTGTCTGTTTGTGGACTAGGTGTGGGTGGTGTTGTTGTCATGTCGTCGCCAGATTGTCCTGTGGAGGTTTGCGCAATTTGCTCAGTTTCTGCCATTTCAAGATCCTTACCTGACCTTAATTTCATATAAATTCAAATTATACCAAAATATACGTTATTTCTATTGCTATATTTAAATATGATTTTAGAAGTGCCCCACGTTGGTAGGCGACAATAAATATACTATGAAATTCTTGGATGTGTTTTGTTGAAGCTATTATTAGAAATGTTGCTTTGGGCGCCACCTGCGGAAATTCACAGGAATCACTGACTCGGTCAGTAGAGATGAGAATCTAATTTAATGCAGGAGCTGGTTCAATTACTTATGTACTGAAATTAAAATATTCGTTTGACAGAAACCTGTTTATTAATTGTATTTGGTGAAAACTCCAGCTAATGACAGTAATTGACAACTGTGAACAAACTTAAAACTAACATGTACAATATGATAACAGTGATAGAATCAGTATTATCGACTTTGTATCGATTTGTATAAAAAAAATACCTTTTTGGTATCTGAGATTTTTATTATGTACGGTAGTAAGTTAGCTAACCTTTTCCTCGACGTGAAGTACGGTTGTCCTTTCCAATGCGTCCAGAAGAACAGCTAATGTCGATCCGGTGCTAATATGTGAACCTGGGGAATGTATTTCGACGAAAATTCACTTTATTTTACCGCATGAAGCACTATTTGGTTTTAATGTTGACTGTGATTAAAAAGTGAAGTTAACTGCGGAGCTAAATTTTAACGTGCGTACTCTACAACTTCGAAAATTGCTCTCCTTTGACATCGTAGTCATGGTTACGGTACATCTCTATCATATCTAGATTAAAATTTTTATTAATTGTCAAATTAAACATGGACTTTTCATGGCTCTTTAATTATATCTCTTGACATGTTTTATTCTATTCGTGATCTAGGTTTTGCTGTGAATCTTTTTATACCCTTGTTTTTACTCTACGGTGGATATTAAGAAATTTGACAAATTTTGAAATTTTTACATATTTTACTTAAAATTAAGACTTTTGAGCCCCAAATACCATGCATAACCCTTGCTTAGATATACATTATTCTATTTACAGTCTGCCTTGTTGTGGCTTTTTCTTAAATCTAACACTATTTAATTTTTTTATAATAATAATAATAATAATTTATTCACCATATGTAATGATACAATAGTATATATTATGGTAAGTCAAGATATGAATACAATAAAAATAGCAAAAAGTAATGAATAAATAGATAAAAGAAGTAAATATAACAAACAGCTTAACAAGTCAAAGACAAACAACATTTACTATAAACAGATAAATAAATAAATAGATAAAAATTAAAAAAAAACAAATATATAAAAATGAGAGAAAGTAGTCTTTAAATAAATTAAAAAAGAAAAAAACAATGGTGTTGAAAATCAATTTGAAAACTTGGTCAACAAATTTATTAAAAGAACAAACAATATAAGAAGTATTTGAAACAATTACGTAACACTAGATACCAGTGTTAAAGGGTAACACTAAAATATTCTTCGACAGTGTAAATCGATCTTTAGGGTACGTCCTGTCGAAAATTTGCACTTTGACGTGATCCAACATATAAATGAAGTTTGTAAATTGTTTTAAACTCTTGGGTTTACACTATTTGAGATTTTACCCTGTCCTCGTGGAAGCTAATCCAAAAATGTCACTGGAGCCTCCTATAGCACTCAAATCCCAGAGCTGCAGAAGTTGCATTTGGTAAGTATTCAAGTACTTGTATAAAAATAATCTTGTCTTTTATTTGATTATTAAAGTTATGAATAAAAGTTTATTTTGACGATTGATCTGTCACTTTTCCCAAATATATTTTATTATACAAAAGTTTTTATATTGGTTTATTATGAACAAAATTTACTTTATTTAGATCATAGACTCGTGATGTATAATTTGATAGATTATTAGAGGTATTTATGTACAATTTTTGTTTGTTAATATAAAATTCTTACAATTTATTGGGTTTTCATAAGGTTAATGTTAAAGTCATATTTGTATTGGCTTTTGAATCAAATTTTGCATGTCTGAGCCACCGTTCCTAATCATTTTCACAGGTAGCGCTCAGGAATTTCATTTTAATTTGAATCGAACATGATAAATCTTAACATTTTGTTGGAATGTGGATATCACAACAGTTCCCTGTGAACCTGACTTCAGCTTTATTGCATTGAGATGCTATAATAAAATATGGTTTGGTGTATGTCGTACACAATGAATCTGATCTAAGTGCATGTAGGGAATATGAAATAATAATTATCAGTAACCATGTAGATATGCAAATTAAATAGAAATCATGTACGTATTTTAAAAGAAAAGGGTTGTAATGGAAACATAAAAAAAAGTGATGGGTGAATAACTTGGTTCTGACAAGTAAATAAACAATTGACAAGATTCAATCTAAAAAATACGTAATTGAGGGATAAAACAAAGCTGAGGAGTTGTAGTGGCAGTAAGCTTAATCGGAAGTAGTATAAAGAAGACAAGTCGCACTGTCATTTCGTCACAAAAAGGTAATTTTGTGTAATAGATGTAAACAGGCACAGACAATTTACGCAGGAAGGTCAATTAAGAGGATTTCTGTTAGAAGCAAACAGGTTTTTCGTGTAGTCGCAGACTTTTTCGTGGAGTCGCAGACAATTGTGTACTTCTAGGAATAGAAAGAGAGGACTGTTCTGACGGCTAGAGTATCGTGAGTGTTTTGTAAACAAATTATTTGATTTTGACTTACAAAAAAGTAATCAAACGATTACAATTTTATGATTTATTGCTTGGTGTTTGTTTGCCAATTAAGTAGTGTTGGACGTATTTTTGTTCCAAAAATAGTTTTGTCTCCATGTTTCTTAATATAAGGTAGAATCGGTTAGGTAGAGAATAGTATTTTGTAATAATTTTGGATATATGCATGTGATTTTTCTAATCTAATAATCTAAATGTTTATATATGAAATTCAACAAAAAATTTTGAGTTATTTGCATACATGTGCTTAGTAACGGATTATTACTATAACAATAGAATATTCAGTATTAATAGACAACAATCAAAAAAGAAAGCATTTGAAATAATCGCAGTGAGGAAATAGAACCGACATTCAGTTCCTGAGAAAGAGTGTGTACCTGCGTTAAAAATAATGTTGTTGCTGTTCGTAAACAAATGATATTGATAAAAATAATAATAATCATATGTTTCTTATGTAACCATATATATATATATATATATATATATATATATATATATATATATTGTATAGTGGTGAGAGGTAATTGAATCCTCTCATGTGGTTTAATGCTACTATACACCAGACATCATAGATGTCTCCGTGGTGCATAGCGACTTGCCATTTTGCAAGTACCGAAAGCGGCGACCTTCAGCCCTTGGTGGACTTAACCTATTATTATTATTATTATTAACCGTTACTCCGAGTATAAAAATGTTACAGTCGATAAATTGTGTACAATAAAGAACAAGTAAAAGGTGTAGTCTATTGTAATTCCCATTCATCTACGGTGCACACGACTATGGCTATAGAGGCCAATTCGGGAGAGCACATGTCGACCGCAGTCAGAACAAACATAGACCTGGTTAGGTCTTGGGTTCGGCCTTCTTGCAGCAACATTTCCTTGATAGCTGGCCACAACCCCTCGCCATTCGGTTCTGTCCGCTGCAAGTTGTTCCCATTGCTCGTCTGCAATACCGCAGGATTTTAGATTTTCATGGAGAGCGTCTTTGAACCTCTTTCGTTGACCGCCACGCCTTCTTCTACCGCTTAGCAATTCACCATAAAGTGTACATTTAGGAAGGCGGTTATCATGCATACGATGAACGTGACCTGCCCATCTTAGGCGTGCTCTTGAAATAAGCACCTCAATTGGAAGGCTTTTTGCTCTCCTGAGTACTTCCACGTTTAGTATGTGATGGAACCAACGGATTTTCATCATACTTCTGAGGTGTCTTTGCTGAAAAGGTTCTAATTCTTTCACATGACGACGGTAAGTGACCCAGCTTTCACATCCATATAGCAGTGTTGGAATGACAACTGCTCTGTAGACAGCCATTTTCGTTGACAAAGCAAGGTCGTGGTTGTCAAATACTCTCTCTCTAAGTCCCCAGAGTGCTCTAGATGCAGCGTTAATTCTATTGCGAATCTCGCTGTCCATGTTTGCTTTGTCATTAACAACGTTGCCTAAGTATTGAACTGATCCACCACTTCAAGAGAATTTCCGTTAAGTGTAATGTCTATTTGGTTCACTTGATGAGGAGTTGACATAATCTTAGTCTTTCCAATGTTGATTTTAAGTCCCAAGGAATCATAGCTCTGGGCATACACATCTAAAAGTTCTTGAAGCTCTTCCGGCGTAGAGGCTAAAAGTGCACAGTCATCCGCATACTGGAGATCGCAAATGAATCGTGTGCGTGTCTTCGTGAAAGCTCTAAAGCGCCCTATGTTAAAGAGACCGCCATCAAAACGGTATCTGAGACCTATGCCTCTGACTGTCAGTTTGTTGTCAACAATAATTGTTAGAGCAGTGGTAAACAGATTAAAGAGTAGGGGTGCCAGGACACATCCCTGCCTAACTCCAGTGAGGGTTTGGAAAGGTTCGGTTGCCTCATTATTATACATAACCTGGGCGTTGTTGCTTGTATGTAGACTGCGACATACATTCACAAATTTCCTAGGGATACCTAAGCGGAACATAATTTTCCAGAGCACTTCCCTGTCCACCGAGTCAAACGCCTTGGTTAAATCAATGAAGGCCATGTGAATTTCTCCTTGATGTTCGAGTGCTTTTTCTTGAAGCTGTTTAAGTGTGAAGATTAAATCCGATGTGCCTCGGTTTGGTCTAAAGCCACTCTGTGTTTCAGGAAGTAACTTTTCCATAACAGGTGTTAGCCTATTTGCCATCGCTTTAGTGAGTATCTTCCCTCCAACAGCCAGGAGAGCTATACCCCTGTAATTTCCACAGTCCGCAGCGCTCCTTTTGTTTTTGAAGAGGTTGATTACAAGTGTATCACGAAACTCCTGCGGAGCTTGACCACTTTCCCACACGACATCAAACAGTTTTTTGAGGTAGGGTATGAGCTCTGACGACACAGCTTTAAAGATCTCAGCTGGGAGTGAGTCGGCGCCGGGAGATTTGTTATTTTTTAGCTGCCCAATGGCGGTTAAGATCTCTTCCGTTGTTAGTGGTCTATCTAAGTGTTCGAATGTGTCATATTGAGGGATAAGATTTATGATATCGTGATCGGCTTGACTTTGCTGGTTAAGAATGTTAGAGTAGTGTTCTTTCCATCGGGCTCTTATTTCCTGGTCTTCTTTGAGGAGATTTCCATTTAAATCTTTAATAGGGCACATATTTTTCCGACCGGGGCCGTACACTGCTTTTACTCCTTGAAAGAAATTCCTGTAGTCGTGTGAATCGGCGTACCTTTGAATTTCTCTGGCCTTACTTGCCCACCACTCGTTCTTTATTCTTCTGATTTCGCGTTGCGTTTCATACTTAGATTGGGTAAAAGCTTCTGCTTTTGATGAGTCGTTGGGGTGGTTGATAGCGTTTTGGAAGGCAATATGTTTGCGGTCAAGAAGTTCTTGTATAAAAGCTTCATTATCATTGAACCAGTCCTCCTGTTTTTTACTTGCTGCAGTGCCAAGAATTTCCTCACTCGCACTTTTTAAACTGTCTTTAATTTTTGTCCAGATAGCAGCGACATCTGCAGAATTGGTTTCTTCTAGTGCACTCAAATTCTCTTGAACTTTTTGCTTTAGCTGTTAGAGACAACAGGACGATGATCGGTCCAACATTCGCTATCAATGCGCGCCTTTGTAATTTGGACGTCCTTGAGATGCTTCCTACGTACGATAACATAGTCCAGTAGATGCCAGTGACCTGATCTGGGGTGACGCCAGGTGCCTTTAAATTTATCCTTTTGTCGGAAAATGGTGTTTGTTATAACTAGATCATGTTCGGCGCATTTAGTTAGGAGTAGTTGACCGTTAGCGTTCATGTTGCCCAAACCGTTCCTGCCTATGATGCCTGGCCAGGTGTCTGCATCTCTCCCTACTCTAGCATTAAAATCGCCAAGAATAACGAGTCGTTCCGTTTTAGGTATTCTACAGAGGGTTTCTTCCAGCTGTTGATAGAAGCTTTCCTTGGTTTCGTGACTTGCATCCAGAGTGGGAACGTAGGCGCTTATTAGATTTACCGCGTTGCCATCTGATAGCTCATAGCATAGCAGCATTAGACGCTCGGAGAGGCCTTGTGGTACTTGTGTTAAGTTGGATATAAGTTGATTCCGAACGGCAAATCCTACTCCATGTTGTCTTCTTGAATTGGTGGGAAGACCTTTCCAATAGAAGGTGTAGTACTTTTCTGTGAGAGAGCCTTCCTCCAAAAATCGAGTTTCGATGAGAGCTGCAACGTCAACATTGAGTCGATGAAGTCCTCTATCTATTAGAGCAGTTCTTCTTTCAGGCCGATCGGTGCGAGTGCTGTCGTTCAAAGTACGAACATTCCAAGCGCCGTAGATGAAAGAATTAGTTTTGTTGGATTTAACTTGTCGGTGTTTTTTCGACATTCGATGAGGTGTCCCTGTGGACACTCTCCCCCGGAGATCCGATCGGGAGGGTATTTTACCTCCGGATGATTTTGTCCCACTTGAACGCTCCATCATTTTTTTAAAGCCTTAATCGACTGAAAACGAAGCTGCATTTGAAGTTTTAGCTGGAGCAGGTATGCAACTGATCAGCTCGGTTGCGGAAGGTGAGTGGTGTGGTCCCATGGCACAGAAGGAGACTGTGACGATGGGGTAACCAAACGATTCCAAAAGCAACCTTTGTGTGCGGTGAGTTATTTTTACCGCACTCTTCGTGAGAAGGTGGATGTGCTCACGGCAAAAGGTAAGGGTTATTCCGCCCTTACTCGGTTGTTAGAGCCTCGTTAGTGAAAACAGGGTGCAACAAGTTCAAATTGAACTCATCGCGAAGGTGAGGTTAACAATTGTGTAGGAGAGGGCGCTTCACTACCCCATTACACCCCTATACCCCTTAACCTATATACTGTTATTATACATGATTTGTAGGAAACTACAAATCATGAAAAGTTGGTAGCCATTTTTCATGATTTGTAAGGTGTAATTCAATGCAGGTCGGGGTATTTGCCCGCTGAGTAGTTGTTTCCTGCAAATCATGTATAATAACAGTATATAGGTTAAGTCCACCAAGGGCTGAAGGTCGCCGCTCTCGGTACTTGCAAAATGGCAAGTCGCTATGCACCACGGAGACATCTATGATGTCTGGTGTATAGTAGCATTAGACCACATGAGAGGATTCAATTACCTCTCACCACTATACCATTTACATTAGTCTGTATAAGACTAGCAAGTTGGCCACTGTCATTTGTCTGCTCCATAACCTATGGCATACTGAGGAGAACTAATAAGTTCGAAACCGGTCTATGTCTGGTCAGGGAGTTGACAAATGACATTGGCTACCAATTTTTCATGATTCGTAAGGTGTAATTCAATGCAGGTCGGGGTATTTGCCCGCTGAGTAGTTGTTTCCTGCAAATCATGTATAATAACAGTATATAGGTTAAGTCCACCAAGGGCTGAAGGTCGCCGCTCTCGGTACTTGCAAAATGGCAAGTCGCTATGCACCACGGAGACATCTATGATGTCTGGTGTATAGTAGCATTAGACCACATGAGAGGATTCAATTACCTCTCACCACTATACCATTTACATTAGTCTGTATAAGACTAGCAGGTTGGCCACTGTCATTTGTCTGCTCCATGACCTATGGCATACTGAGGAGAACTAATAAGTTCGAAACCGGTCTATGTCTGGTCAGGGAGTTGACAAATGACATTGGCTACCAATTTTTCATGATTTGTAAGGTGTAATTCAATGCAGGTCGGGGTATTTGCCCGCTGAGTAGTTGTTTCCTGCAAATCATGTATAATAACAGTATATAGGTTAAGTCCACCAAGGGCTGAAGGTCGCCGCTCTCGGTACTTGCAAAATGGCAAGTCGCTATGCACCACGGAGACATCTATGATGTCTGGTGTATAGTAGCATTAGACCACATGAGAGGATTCAATTACCTCTCACCACTATACCATTTACATTAGTCTGTATAAGACTAGCAGGTTGGCCACTGTCATTTGTCTGCTCCATGACCTATGGCATACTGAGGAGAACTAATAAGTTCGAAACCGGTCTATGTCTGGTCAGGGAGTTGACAAATGACATTGGCTACCAATTTTTCATGATTTGTAAGGTGTAATTCAATGCAGGTCGGGGTATTTGCCCGCTGAGTAGTTGTTTCCTGCAAATCATGTATAATAACAGTATATAGGTTAAGTCCACCAAGGGCTGAAGGTCGCCGCTCTCGGTACTTGCAAAATGGCAAGTCGCTATGCACCACGGAGACATCTATGATGTCTGGTGTATAGTAGCATTAGACCACATGAGAGGATTCAATTACCTCTCACCACTATACCATTTACATTAGTCTGTATAAGACTAGCAGGTTGGCCACTGTCATTTGTCTGCTCCATGACCTATGGCATACTGAGGAGAACTAATAAGTTCGAAACCGGTCTATAGGTCTGGTCAGGGAGTTGACAAATGACATTGGCTACCAATTTTTCATGATTTGTAAGGTGTAATTCAATGCAGGTCGGGATATTTGCCCGCTGAGTAGTTGTTTCCTGCAAATCATGTATAATAAACAGTATATAGGTTAAGTCCACCAAGGGCTGAAGGTCGCCGCTCTCGGTACTTGCAAAATGGCAAGTCGCTATGCACCACGGAGACATCTATGATGTCTGGTGTATAGTAGTATTAGACCACATGAGAGGATTCAATTACCTCTCACCACTATACCATTTACATATATATATATATATATATATATATATAATTATTGAACACAATGGACCAAGAGTTATGCAAGTTTTCAAATGTATTCTGAAAACCTCGTTCAACTATGGTTAGTGGTCTTGTTTAAGAGGGCAACTCTACGCTAAGGTTGAGTCTCAAGGGTGGATTCATTTTCATATGATGATGACTATTTTACGTAAATAATATCCTTAATGTTTTAGAAGTACTTTCTCAAAAGGCTAAAACACTTAAATACTATACTCGAATATACTATTTAACTCACTTTTGTGTGTAAATAACGAATAAGTTCTCCATGACAAATCAGTGAATTTTACCACTTTGGATAATATGGGATATATAATTGATGGTTGAAGCCTTTACTATGTGGTACCTAATTCATTATAACTGAAATGAGGAACACACTACTATGTTTTTGCCACTATGTTACTAAATATAGTGATATTTACATAGTGTTGTGACTGCAGTTTCGACCTTACATCATTATCAAACAATGATTCAAAATAGAAAGAAATACAGGAAATTTTAGTTTAGTTAAATAGGTTACTGAGCAGGAAATCCTAATTGTTAACGTAAACTACCTAGAAGGATTACATCCTTTTTGCTGCGGCAAACAGAGGGGAATATGAGATATCCAATTGATCATTTAACAGGTTAAAATCGTTATTATTGTTGTGTTTATCAATTTCTAGAGCTTCCAGTAAATTATGCTTAACTCCTTTATCTGCAAGATGTAGGACTTCTATACTGCTGATATTTGGAAAATTGTGGCCGGAATCTAGCAAATGATTTGCGAATGTGGAATATGTTTTTTGTAACCTAAAGGATCTTTCATCTTGTTCTAAAATTACGCCCACTTTGTCCTATATATATGCTATTGCACTCTGCTCATTTTATATTTATAAACTCCAGATTTTTCATATATAAAAATATAAAAAGTCTGGAGTTTATATTATAAAAATATATAAAAAATATGCTGCATTACATAACAAAGTCTGTTTGTCAGTAAAATGAATTTTGCTTATGATTTGCTTTAGAGTGTTTACAAGGATACAAGGTATTTATATATTTTCTTAGAATTATTGGCATTGAACTATAAAGAGGGACTCTGTTTTTCGGCGGAAAATATTTAACACTTTGGACTTTGTATAAAAGGAAAGTATATCCTCATGTGACAAATAAAGGAATAAAAATTTCCCCGTCAGTGCGTAAAAAATAACTACTTAATATGAAAAAAATATTATTTACAATAATAGTTGTAACTCATATTATTTCTATCTGAATATAATACTATAATATCATTTCATTTTTGCAAATCATCTAACAGATGCTGAGTGGGTATATATGATATTAATCTGTTTACCTATCGCTTCTTCTTTAATTCAGTTCAAATCTTTACCGATTATTATTACTATCATTATTATTATGATAATTTTATCCAATCGGAAAAGGTTCTTATATGTCCGTTAGCTTTTGCTAGGGATATATTATTATGTAAACCCAACTACTAGTTTTTGGTGTTGTTTTGATTCACTTTATTTAATTTCACCAGCTTACAGTTTTCCCACATTTACTAGTAACTGCTCGCCAGCCTCTGCCTGCTGCCCTCTATCCTAATCTACCTTAAGTATATCATACATGTTGTGTTGCATCCATCCAAGGTATATTTACTTATTAATATTTGAGAGCTAATAGCACACTTTTAAATGTATGTATATCTAAACGGGCAATTGCATGGTTTACTTGTTATTTATTTTTAAGTGCCGTCTACTGGTTTCTGTTTTGTGTTTAACGTTTTAATCTATTTGTGTATTTTAACCTCCCTTTCTGTAGATAATATAACCATCATTTACTTGTTATATGTAGCACCCGAACATAAAAATAATATTCACATTTATATTGATATGAACATATTAAAGGCAAACTAAATTTATTCATAATTTTGTCTGAGCTACTATTTAAAAGCTGGTAAGTACGCAACAACTACTCGATGTGCATTTAGATAACAATGAATAAAACTGAAAACCAGTTTTAATCATCTCCCGATGATGGTAACATGGCAGGCGCAACGTACGTCAAATTAATAGGTGCCAATTTTATACAAAATTAGCGTTTGTTGGTGTGTTTATATTCAAGCCGTATTATATTGTCAAAAAAATATTTTTCTTCAAACGTAAACGTTTGTGAACTTAAACTGTCATTTCTCTGACATTTCATCTAAGAAGGCTTACTTAGTCTATTACTGCAGTTTGCGAGCTCGGAACAGTAAATCTTTTACTGCTGTTCACGAGCGGCACTAAAAGTATTTTAATAAAATACAATAGCATTTATTTACTTCACATTCGACGTTTGAAGAAAAAAATAGCATGTTTTCAGCATTAACTTCTTATATATATATTATTTATATAATTTGAAATCAAAATAAAATACTTACGAGGCTTTATAGCTACCATCCTCTCCTTGTTCTTTATCAAATCTGATGATTGGTATAAAGGTTGTGCTTTCTGCTGATTTATGCCGTTCTTGAAATTGTGGTTGGTGCTGTGATGCTTCATCATATTGTCGTTCGGACTGAGCAAAGCAAATAGAAAATACCAAAGCCGAAACTATCTAGAAAGATAAAAGAGTCTTAAAAGACTTGTGAATTGTGCGCCAAATCTGAGAATGGGTATTAGCTATAACGCGAAAAATCTGAGTAGTTTTCTCAGCCGAAGTCTATATACCAATTTATTTTTCACTACTAGCGCTTTAATTCTTTTTATTTACGGATTTATATGTAAATAATGTAACCAGTTTATCAGTTAGAACTGACTTCACATTACTTCAGTTCATTAACATCCACGAAAATTAGGCAGCTTAAATTTCAAATTAAAGCACACTTTTGTTTTATGATACTGCTGTTATAGACCTAGGTGATCTTTATTCTCTACCAGAATGCCTTATACATTTTATTTACATTTATTTACAGTTAATCAGTCAAAAAATGCATTCATTTCCACAACTTTAAAGGTAGAATTCTCGGCACGCTTTTTTTAACTTCCCTAGGAGGCCTAATCCATGCCGGATCTTAAATTAGTCAATATTTCTGACTCCTGTATTTGAAACATTATCGCTCAATGATAAATCGTTGTTATTACCTTAATTCTGATAAGATTCTACGTCATCCATTTCGTCATTCACAACAATTATAGGTGGGGTATTCAAGCAGGAGTGACCGCGGCAATGTCCACAAGCTGTTGAACAACTCAGTCCTACTTTCCTACAACTACATTTTCCTGCACAACCTTTCGTACAGTTGCAAGAAATTTAATTTAACAATATGCCTGGTGGTAACTGCGTTGGTACTGGCTACAAAATATCATTCTACCCATCAGCAGCTAATCCTGCTGAAGATGTTGGAGAAAGTGATGATAATTTTGCAGCTGTTGAAAGTTTTGTAAATTTTACAAATGTTAAATATCGGTAATTGTCTATGGAAGTTTCCGTTTTGGGAGCACCATATATTGCAAGAATAATCTTCATTCCATTACAAATTAGATTGTGTGACCCTGTGCCGTAGGGTGTAAATCCGGCCGGTTCTCAAACATTTTGGACACGAGTTTTCCCTTTGTGAAACAAGGCGGAGGTGGTATTGCGTCTTGTCAGAACATGCAAAAACAATAGTTATTTGTTTAACTAGGCAGCAAAATGGTAGATTGACTGTCGCGGCTGATAATTCCTGGCCACGCTACGCTCGGCTAGGAACTCAGCCAAGGCAGTCAATCTATTTACTGCTGAGTTGAATATTTAATTTTTTCGTCGATTGTTGAAATATATTCTAAAATAATGAAATTATTACAATTCTCAATCTCTCTATTTTTGTTGTAATAAATTCAATAAAAACTCATTAAAAATCGCGGTTGTTACTAGTTGGTTACCATGGAAACTAAGTGCCACTTTCCTTGCCTAGGCCAAAATTTTTTAAACTCCCTTGGTTCTCGTATACACACTAAATCCTAATTAAATTTTTTACTCCCTTTAATAATGGGGCGGGTGTGGCAATGGGGGTGGTAGAGGGGGTAGCTAACGCCAAGAATTTCCTGTATTATATTCCCTTGTTCATCTTTGAAAGATGTGGGAGAGGATTCAATTAGATTTGAATTTACTTAATTTCTTATTATCTGCCATGCGCATTTGGTTTTATTTTTTGCATTAGAATACAAATTATTATTGTACGCTTCCTTACTGTCTGTGTTCCTTTAGTAGCAGTTTGTACATTATTATTATTATTATTTATCATTGTTATTAATTTTAACTATTGTGGATAACTGTCTGAGAGCGTTACCACGCCTAATAATCTCGTCATTAATTCAGGATTTATCAATGATCTTCTTATTCCTATCAACCCTTAGAGGAGCCAAAGGAAAAGATTTTTCCAATATTTCAAGAAATCTAATCATAAATTTATCAAACATATCGGACGCATCCTTCCCTAAGAAAATGCTCTCCCAGGATTCAGCGTCTAAGGAATTTCTAAAATTAATAATAATTGCTAGGTCTTTGAAGTTCCTGGTGTATTTAAATACAGGGCTCACATGTGATGACACACCGCAGGGGATTGAGACCATTTGCATCCTTCGGTAGTCAGAGCGATGGTTTCCCAAATTTGAAACTGTTAAAAAATTCGAATCAAGATTACAAAAGATATTGTCGGTAAGTGATCGAGAGCTACCTGATATTCTAGAATAATCTTTAATACATGAATATAGACCTACCTAAGATATTGGTGATAGACATAGCGTGAGAGTCAGTAATATCCGGGTCAAAATTGGTATTAAAATCGCCACATATAATTTGAAGCTTGTTGTTGTTGCTACTAATTTTATCAACATAAATGTCCAAGTTATGTAAAAATACAGAAATATCAGCGCTTGGGGCTCTATAAAAATATGAAACAATGAAAGATTTATAATTTAACCGAGAATATTATTTTATTACTGCACTAGCGCATTCGAAGGCTGATATAATACCTCTGACACTTGATACTTTTAACGGTCTAAATTCAATATCTTTTCAAGCAAATATTGCAGAACTTTCACCTCGAGTATCCGCACGACAAAAGCAATCTGCTAAGCGGTAGTTATTCATGCACACTAATTTGATTTCGTCTTCAGTACACCACGTTTTTGTTAAGACTACAACTGTAGGGTAGTCCAGCGATTTTAAGAGAATTGAAAACTCAGTAGACTTACTTATTAAAATTGCATACCCTTAACGGTTTCTTAACACAAGTTGAGTTTAAATTTAGAGGAGAGGATCCACAGTTCCTTGTAGCATCTTTTTCTTGACTAAAAACTTAGACACCAAGGCACCTCTGGGCCAAATGTTACGTTGTCAAGCTTTTTTGAAATTCTTCGGATTAATAATAACTTGCACTGAAGCATAATTGTTCTAAAACTTAGAACCTCACATACAACCTCGGGAAAATGGCCCTGAAGGGCAGCCTTTAGGTCTTCTGGCATAGTGTTATCTAGCAATCACGTGATATGCAAAGACACCAGCTTTGGCACTGTCTTAAACACCACATTTTCATCATTGCCGCCTACTACGAATCGGCGATTTCGCTTACGCCTGGGCTGCTCCAATTCTTTGTGGGTGAGATTAGTAATTTCACGCATCTTCACTGCGGTCTGAGCTTCTAAAACCGCTGCTATAACTCGGTTATTTCGTCAAAGTGTTTCGCGTCGTTTGTATCGCTCCGTGTAAACGCATACTTGTCTCGAACTTCAAAATGAACCAGGAGAGGAGTGCATTCCCCTTATTGAACTGTATCAGAGCTATCTATTTTTGTGGGATGCCATCATAACAAGACCGCGTGGAAGGAAATGAGCATAAAAAAATGGGGCAAACTGTCGGTACTCTTAAAGCAAAAATGAAAACTCTAATGGAGTATTACAGGAGTGAGAAATCAAGGGAAAAGAAGATTTATTTTTTAAAACAACCTGCATAGCTGATCCAGTGACTCTGTTACTGCTTCTCTCATATTAGTATCCATTCTTCTTATTATGGGATCAACCTGTGACAAGAGGTATTCAAAGTCTCGTGAAGCCATCCGGATAAAGTTATAGTATCATTGATGGGTTCTACTGCTGTATCTCTCAGAAGCTGGTTTCCATATTGCAATCGCCGAAGAAATAATTCTTTGGTCCACCACCGGTGTTTTCTTCGTTTTTTTTTATTTTTAACAACAAGAATCGCCATGATAGCAAACGCTGCTGCTCCAGTCGTTGTATATACGAACGGCGTGCTTGTCTCGCACAAACTGGTGGTTCATTTTGTTTCGCCTCTATGTTGCGAAACGTTTCTCATCGTGGAAATGATTAGCACGAGACAGCCGCTTCGCGAATGATTTTCGAGAAATAGTTCTGCGAGTCAGTTTCGCGCAATGGAACTCCAGCTTTATATGAATATATAAATGGAAAAAGAAATTCGAAAAAATCCAAGTAAGCCTTACCTCATTTTTTTCAGGTTATCCAACAATTAACAATATATTGCCAAATGGTATAATAAGCATATTATAAAAATGGTATGGACATTATAAAAACATTTAGATATTTATTAGACTCCTCCAAGGAGCTGTGAGACCTTGTCATTGGTACTATAACCCTGAGGGTAATGTCGGCGGGAGTCTTGCAAATGGCTCCCGGTAGGGTCATCCAAGCCAGTAAGGTCGATAGAGAGCAATGAAAATTAAGGATAGCTCAACCTCAGGATCCGCACTGCAAATTGGGGCTACGGACACTGGCGCACCCGAAGGTAATCCGAGCTACGAGTGAGCTGTGCCACTTACTTGCTAAATATCGTAACTACAGCTCACAATTCAACGACCTTTGTGGAAGTGAAAAAAATTGCACCACAGGGGAATGTCGTGTGGCAACTATGACCGGGGAGCTTGCTTAATCGGCCAGATCACGAGAAGAAAACATCTATAACAAACCGACAGCGAAGTCGTTAAAACCTGTGGATACATGGCGACCTTCACAGTATGTAACCTTGTCCTCGGAACGGGCGTCATCCTAGGGCCGACCGAGAATACGTCACGACTCGTTGGAATGGTTATGAATAATACATTGAAACGAAATACATTAGGGCAGGCTAGTGTGAACAATACGTTAAGGAGTGCCTTGAGGTTGGCGACCACTGGTGAAACAAGAAGGAGTAACTCTGTGTCGGAAGACTTCCCTCAGGAAGAGGAAGCAGTTTGACACTTCGATAGAGTTTACAGACGATAGTGAAAACCCGTTACAACAAAAGAAGAATTCGGTAGTGTTTGATTTGCTGGAGGTACTGGATTGCAAAATGAGGAACCAAAATATCTTGGAGAAGCTAGTGGACAACAATCCTAACATCAACAGGAAGATTAAAGAGGCTGTAAACATGTAGAAATAATTAATAGAATAACCGTTAGAGAATGATTAGCAGAAAATAAATGGGACAAGATAGAAAAAGAGACGTACGACATTGAGTGTCAAATGTACGAGGTAAACGCTGACATACAGGGCACCAGGGTCGATGTGGCAACACAAGTAGATAGGTAACAGAACTCTGTCTTACTCCGCGCCCCCGCGTAATTCCCTCGATCAAAGAGATCAGGGATGCTACTGACGAAATTAAGGACTATAGCGAGTACAAGAATCTGGTTGGTCAAGAATGGCCCCTACAGGTATAAGAGAGTGTGTCAGATAAGGTAGAAAATCCGGTTTGGGAAACAGAGGAAAAGGACTTGGTATTACGCGCCGAGGGAAGTGATCTCCTGGACAAGATTTCCTGAGCTGTCAACATCGAGTAAGACGGAGGAAATGAGGAAGGCTTCACGTGTATTAAGTACGAGACTAGCTCTGAAATGGTAGGGAAGACGAGCGAAATAGTTAAGCACTTTGTTTATCTGATAACGATGGAAGATACAGAAGAAGGTTCCTAAAGCATAAAAATAAATGGAAAGAATAGCTGGTAGCGAATAACCGAAGCAGAGTGGCGCTCCCTAGAACTGAAAAGAACTGGGAACGGATGAAGAAAATGGTAGAAGTTAATGGAAATAAAGGTACTAATAGTACTCGTCTCAAAGTAATGGAGGAAGTAATAAGGAGGAAATGTCGCATAAAATGAGAAGGGTACAAGATACACCCATTGCAATGGCCTGAATGATCAGAGAAAATATAGCAAGAAAAGATAGAGATGTTCTATTTCTCAGGGAAGAAGTGGTGTCATATAAAGACCTCCTACTGAAAATCAAAGGAATAGACTTAAAAGGTGGACGTCACAGCCCTGAGGAAGATAAAGAATGGCGAGATGTTAATTGAAGTAAAGGGTGGTAGTGGTCCGCAATCCCGCTAAAGGATGCAGTTGGAAAAGTAGGCGCGGTGATCGTAAGAATGATAAAATCAGGAAGGGTTGTAACCTTAAGTGACCTGGACGCGTCCACTAGCTGAGAGGGAGTTGGGAAGGTGATAGCTGAGGAAACGAAACCAAAGGTGGAGGAAATAGTCGTGGAAAGACTGAGACTAGCTAGCATTTGAAGAAAATCAGACCGCGGATGTGAGATTTCAGGAGAAAGCCGCGATAAGGCTGCTTCATATAGAATGTGTGAGAGTTGGATGGCTTAGGTGTAGAGTATGTGAGAGGGTAGATATACAGATGTGCTGCAAGTGTTGGGGATACGGATACACTAAAGCGAACTTCAAAGGCCCAGACAGGACGAGGGCTTGCCTTAGATATGGGAAGGAGGGATATCAAGTCCGAGAATGTAAAGGCACGACATATTGCCCTAACTGCGATAAAAGTGGGCATCATGCTGATTCGGTGGAGTGTCCGCTATATAGAAAAGCGCTAAACGGGGCAGAGTGTGTGAAAGGAGGGCAGCCTGCCACCTTCAAAGTTAGGCAGGTTAACTTAATTAGGTGTCGGGCTGCGCAAGATCTTCTTTGCGCGGCCGCAAAGCAGAAGGAAGTGGGGGTCCTTATAGTCAGCGAAAATGGAAATACTTGGCAAAAACAGTCCCGGATGGTACGTAGATGTTAACAGGGATGCTGCCATAGCGATCCTAAACAGAGAAATTTGTGTACACAGGAGCGGATACGAATTCGTTCGGGTGGAGCTGGATGAAGTGATTATGTTCAGCTGCTACCTCTCACCCAACGCCGATGTAGCGGAACTGGGTAACCTATTGGAGGAGCTCGGAAGGGCCATGAGAGCGAACAGGAAAGGGAGCAGAGAGGTGATATTAGCTGGTGATATAACTGTTGGTCTCTAGAATGGAGCATGGACCGGACTAACGTGAGGGAAACGGTAGTCAGCAAGTGGATAGCCAGCGACGACCTGTATATGCTAAACGAGAGAATAGTCTACACCGTCATAAGAGATTCATACCAGACCTGACCGTATTCTCGGAAGGACCCGCCAGGACAATTACAATTACCGGATGGAGAGTTTTAACAGCGGAAGATACATTAAGTGATCATATTACTTACAATATTTGGCAGAATCGAGTAACACAGGTGGTGAAAGATTGCAAACTGGGCAGGTTAAGCAAGGAAGCATTCAAAAGGAGTTTGGCTGAGTCCTTCCGAGAAACCGTGACTGAAACGGAAGAAGCCCTCACCGATGCAGTTACTAGAGCCTGTGATGCAGCAATACCCAGGAGGAAAGCAGGAAATTGAGGAAGGAGGTCTATTAGTGGACGGAGGAAGTCGCAGCTCTCAGAAGACGCGATCCGTCGGCAGGATACAAGGCAGAATAGGAGAGCAGAAACGCCTGGGGAGAACCCGTATCTTGGGGAGTATCGAAATGCCAGAAGAAACCTGAGAGAGGCAATTAAAAATAGAGGTGGAGAGAACTATGTGCGAGGAGTGTGAATACGGAGGTCTGGGGAGACAGTTATAAGATTGCTATCCGACAAATAAAAAATCCCCCTCTAGGTTTCCCGGTGGGGAAGCTGGCTAAAGTGGTGAACGCACTGTTCCCAGAAAGGGGCATAGTTAGGTGGAGGGTGGTAGAGGTGTCTGCGGTCCCCCCGTTTATGGAGAAAGAACTCGAGGCAGCACTCGTGCGAGGGTCAAAAATGAGAAGGCGGCAGGCTTAAATGAGATTCTGCCTGAAATAGTTAAGCTGGTTGCGGAAGAATATCCGGGGGCGATCTTAAGGGTAATGAACGGCGCTCTAGAGAGGCGGGATTTCCCGAGCAGATGGAGGAAGGCTAGGGCATTGTGGCCCAGGAAAGAGGTAAGCCGCCGGAGGAATCAAGCCAATTCGGTTTCCGGAAAGGATGATCGATGGTCGGCGCCATTAGACTAATAAATGAGATGGCGGAGGAAGCCCTAGCCGCGAAGAGCCTATGCGTCGTCGTGACAATGGATGTCAAAAATGCCTTCAATACGGTGGGATGACGATGATTGTCAGAAAGATGCAGAGTATAGAGATAGCTCCGTATCTCGTAAGGAATACAATGAGCTACTTCCAAGACAGAATGATCGGGTATGAGACGGAGGGAGAGTTGTCTGGAAAAACATCACGTATGGGGTTCCGCAAGGCTCGGTGCTTGGGCCGACCTTGATTGAGATGTTGTGAAGGTCATCGGTTATGCGGATGATCTGACCATGACCGTGACTGGAAAGTGGACAGTTCACATAACGGTGGCGGCTAATAATGTGACCGTCAGAAAGATCGATAGATGCAAGCAAGGATGCAGCTCGAGCTAGCTGCTGAAAAAACGGAGTTCCTTGTTATTACCAGGAAGAGAAACCTTTCACCCATGAAAGTCAGAGTGGGACGAATGTAGATACGCCCAAGTGACCATATGAAGTACCTAGGAGTTTTGATGGACTCCAAGTTGAACTTTGGTGTTCACGCCACAAAAATGGCCGAAAAAGGAGGAAAGGCGGCCACAGCCATCGGAAGATTTATGGCTAATTCACACGGGCCGAGGGCTAACACGAGGATATTGATGTATAGCGTTGTGCACCCTACCCTCTTGTATGAAGCTCCGGTCTAGGAAGCATGAAGAAAGTGGACAAGACGAGGGGCAGGATGAGTAGGATCCAGCGTTGCGCTGCGATAAGAATGTACAGCGCATGTAGAACTAACTCGTACGAGGCGGCGCTGGTGATGGCGGGGATTCCCTCTCTGAATCTGATGGCCAAGGAGCAGCTGGAAGTCTATGAGGGAGTCACGAAGGCAGAAGCCAGAGACAGACTGTTTGAAAGGGGGCAGAGGCGATGGGAGGTCGCAGACAAGGGAAGGTGTATCAGACGCCTCGTCACAAATATAAAGACGTGGATGGAACGGAGGTATGGGGAACCCACTTCAATACCATAAGCATTAGACTTTAATTTATTTATAATTCTATTAATTTCATTAATTGTAGTTATTATTATCAAATAGATTATTGTCATAAAATTCGATTTTATTATCACAAATGTTGGACGTTGACTGTAAAAATGTTGCAAAATAAGTGTTTATTTCATCTGGATTGGAAAATTGATCAGGGATTGTAAAGTTTTTATCAGATCGAATGTAAGTATTCGAGATCGGTTTTATTAAGGCTGACCATGTGTTACGAGAGTTATTTTCCTTACATACTGTACTAAGATTGGCCTTCTATTCAGATCGAACCATGACAGCTGTATAATTTCTTAATTCTTTATATCTCACCCAATCATTTTCAGCCTTAGTTGATTTATATGTTTGCAAAAAAAAGTCTCCTTCCCTCATTATTAGCTTTAAGTTATGAGTAAGCCACGGGGCTTTAGGTTTTGTTACCCTGACTTGTTTAAGAGGAGCATATTTATTAAAAAGAAAAGTTAGCATATCATTGACTACAGAAATTTTATTATCAATATCATTTTCCCTAATTATAGAATACCATGGTAGGTTCTCCAAGTTACGATTAAACCAAATGTATGTCAAAATTTTTAAAACAATGAATAGTGAGAACTTTAGGTTTCATTTTTTTTACGTTTAACTGAAATTTTACAATATACCATCATGTGATCAGAAATATAGTTATATCATTTTATATTTTATGGTGCAATGTGCATCACTTCCGAGTTTAAAAATTATATTAATATCAGCACAGAAAGGCACAGCAAAGAAAATCATGCTTTTCGCCACTGCCAGTTGTCGTGATCCCCATCCAGTTTCTCTTTTAGCATCTGTCAATTGTCATCTATGCATCCGGTGAATGACGGTAATCTCTAAGAGGCGTACAAGCCTACACAAAATTGTTTTGTCCGGAGTTTTGTTAGTGTCAACTGCCAAATAGATATTTTGTGGTTTTGACCCGGGGTCTGACATTAATTTTAAGTGTAGTTAATTTACATAAGTAGTGAATTCTATAGAAAAGGTGTAAGCAAAAGTGTTAAGTATTATTCTACTATTTTGTGAGGTTATACTTACATCAGAAAATGTCAAACCGAATTAGTTTGAATAAAAAAGTACGTGTTTGCATTTGTACCTACTTCATAAATGCCAATAAATGATACAATTTATGAAAAAAGTAATTTGGATAAGGAATTGTTGGAACCGAACCGAAATTGACATAGTTTCCCGAATAAAAAGCTGATTTGTCAAGCAAAATTTCGAGAAAATACGAAAATCAAGAGAAGTGAGCAGAAGTAAGATACTAGTACAATTTTGTTTAATTCTATTCAAATTCCAATTTTTTAGGGCCTTAATGTCTACAGTTGACGCGAATCAAACCTAAACCTGCGATGTCAGAGGCCTGTAAGACACCGGTTTAATTTAAGATTAATACTGAATTATTATTTTTTTATATACTGTTTTCACTGATAATATATTTCTTTAAACATTAAATTAAAAATTTTGATAACGTTGTGACAATATTTTTTCCGGTACAATATTTTAATAGATACATATTGTTAAAATATTTCTAAAACAATTTATTTTCGATTAAATGTTATAAAAATATTTCTAAAATATATTTTTGCTGAAAAAATATTTGAAAAATATTTTTAAAATATTTTCCTTACATAAAATTAAATATTTTGATAACGTGATAATATTTTTTTCCGGTTGCCCGACAATATTTACTAATATTTTAAAAATATTTCTCAATATTTATAAAATATATTTTTACTGTTAGGGCGTTAACACTAAACAGTAACAAACTAAGAATAAGGAGACCACTACACACGCAGATATTATTCATAACTGAAAGCCAACGATCCATTATACTGAAAACGAACAGTAAGAAAGAGAAATATGAAGTAATCGCAATGATCTCTGCGGGAATCAGAAGTGGAGGAAATAGAAGGTCTACAATGCGGCAAAGCATTTCACAAACACCTACGCTTTCCATTCAATATTCCTGTACCATGCTCTCACTGCTGGCAACAAGCATAACTCCAGTCTAACCCAGAGAAGATGTAGCCAGTCCGGCGGTGTGGTTTTGGGAGTGACAGCAATGCCTACCGTATGCTAATTTCGCTAATTCGCTAGTTTTAAGAAAAGATTCTATAAGATTCTTTTCAACAGCAATTTTACATTTTCGCTAAATACCTAAATTAGAATAAAAGGTAGTAAAACATATCTTCTTACGCGCAGACTCAGTATATTGTCTCCAGATCTGCGACTGTCATCAGTTCAGTTACGTGGTGATACGTCATGTATCAAGTGATTTCATTGGGAAGAGAGACGGCGCGCATTATTTTGTGGAATATACTATCATGACTAAATTACCAAGAGAACCATAACTTTTAAATTTTCGTCTTTTAAAATTCGTAACTTTGCTATTTTTATAAAATTTTATAAAATTTCAAAAAATTAAGATGAATGTCGTATATTTTAAAACACGTGTTCTGGACAGGTCTTGGAAAATGTGATTTTAGACTGCTTAAAAAGACTGTTACAAACGGAAAAGTGGTTGAATTGGGTAGGTCATTTAATGCACCATATCTTGACAAGGAAAACGGCATTTAAGTCTTTAAATTCGGTGTAGTACATTGTATAGAATACGCCTCAAGAAACTGTACAACAAAAAATATAAGCATAAAAAAACCGAACAAGGAACAATAAGCAAGGTACCTATTCGATGTAACAATATTATAATATAAAAGTAAGCTATGATATAAAGAAACTGCACATCAGAATTTAAACATCATTATTATTAAGGTAACCTAATAGATATATAGATAGATAAGAGGTAAAATGTAGCCAGGAAACTAAAAGTAATATTCACAATTCTTTATTCAGACACGTTAAAATTGGGTAATTCTTAAAATGTCCAGTAAATTCAAGATGATAAAATGTAATGTCTATAGTATTGATTATCACCAAAGGTAAAGGATTAATCTGGAACTATGTTCTTCATCACTACAGGTAACCAGGGGAGTAAAATCCGGCATGAGCTTGGGGTTCACGCACCGCTACTGACGCCCTGGGATATCTGTTTACAGTTGTAGATAGGTATGATATCTGCCTACATCTGTGGATGGATATCACAGCTCGCAAACAAGCTCCGTTATAGAGCTGCAGTGAAGTAGAATGGCAGGTAGCATGCCCAACGTCCTGAAGCTATACCAGGATCAACAGTGTGGAGACAGGGACTCAGTCGTTCGGGTCCCGAATAGTCTGATTGAGATCGGATGGTTCCGATGCGCGAGGGGTGGTTGTTGAGGTTTGCTTGCTCGACGGGGGGGTCTGCCTTAACCAGTCGATCAAGTAGATGGAAGCCACAATAAAAGTGTCCTCAAGTCAAAGGTGTAACAGCATAGGCCTATGACTACGTAGCTTAGGGAAAGCTTAGTCGCTATTATGCGGACTTCAGGGCACCTGGCTACCCTGGTTTAAATAAATGTCTGCCTGGTGTATGCGAGGCACTACCTCAGGTAAACTGTATTTCTTCCGCTATTCATGGGACATTAAGTGATCAATTTTATTAAAACAGGGGCTGGTACACCCTCAAGCGGATCATCAGAGGCTGGAGAGCCTGTTGGAAATGACGATTTCCATGTTCCTTAATATTGACATGATATACTGATTTTTTATTATGCTGTGTCAGTCAGTAATTTGAATTTAATAGAAAACGTCAGTTTTGAAAATTGTACAATTATAACAGAGCAATAAAGATAAATTAAAAAGGGCCAGAACGGTTTATAGAGCAGCGTTTACTAAGCTAAATAATACAATACTAGATTTGTGTAAAGTGGAGAAACCCGATTTGACTGAGATTCAAGCAAACTTTGGTCTATTAGAACAGAAGGTGAGTTTGCATATTATTGTAAATAAAAAAAAATTCGATGCCTTGTTAGAGACAGACCAACATGAAACTAGT
Source organism: Leptura quadrifasciata (assembly GCA_963675555.1). Taxonomy (NCBI): domain Eukaryota; kingdom Metazoa; phylum Arthropoda; class Insecta; order Coleoptera; family Cerambycidae; genus Leptura; species Leptura quadrifasciata. The sequence continues at coordinate 85,118,980 of OY776676.1, forward strand.
TTGGAGGGAGAAATGACGGCGGCTGATGAATATACAAGAAATTTCTATAAAACACAAGTAATGGTTAAGAATCTTAATAGTGACGCTGGTAGTGTGAAGACTTCACCTATTCCAGGTTGTGGTTCAGATCAAGTAGACGTTTTCAAACGAAAGTTTAAATTGCCGAAAATCGAGTTTAAGAAGTTCGATGACGATGTGAATGAGTGGCTTCCTTTTTGGTCGCAATTTAAAAACATAGACTCGGACAAAGATATTGTGGAGGAAGAAAAATTTCAGTAATTACTACAAGCCACAGTCAAAGGCGCGTGTTTTGGTTGAGAGTTTTCCAGCTACTAATGAAAATTACTCTAAGGCCATTGAGAGTTTGAAAACTCGATTCTGTAGAGATGACTTATTAGTGGAAGTTTATGTGAGGGAACTTTTAAAGTTGATCTTACAGAATCTAAATAGTAAGGTTATAAGATATCTGTACTATATGATAAATTGGAAACGCAGTTAAGAGCCTTAGGCTCGTTAAATGTAACATCAGGGAAGTATGCTGCAATGCTGTTCCCTCTCGTGGAATCCTCTTTACCAGAGGACGTTTTAAGTGTATGGCAGAGAAGTTCAGTGTGTGAAAGAGAAGCTATTCTCACAGATCAATTAGCTAACCTCATATCATTCTTATGTAAAGAGGTCGAGAACGAAGATAGAATAACATTAGCCGTTGCTTGGTTCGATATGAAAAGTATAAGTCCAGGGGCCAAGCCGAAGTCTAAAGGGGTACCTCAAGAAAAGTATAATATATCTTCAACCTCAAGTCTTGTTAACCATAGCCAGAGTTCCAGATGTATCTTTTGCGTTAGCTTAGAACATAAAATGAAGGAGTGTTCAAAAATAAGGAAACTTTCAGTTAAAGCTAAACTGAATACTAGCCAAACATAAACTCTGCTTTATTTGTCTTCAACAGGATCATATTTTCAAAAAATGTAAATCTTCTATTAAATGTTTAATCTGTGAGAGAAGGCATGCACTTATTATGTGTCTACAACTAGAAAATAGCTAGAGTAAGAAGTTATTGTCACCTCTGTAGAAAACGCATTGACAAACAATACCTATGCAGATATTATGTTACAATCTTTGCGAGTTTTTGTACGTGGTGAGAGCAATGTTGAACGGTATGCACGTCTCCTCATTGATACAGGTTCACAGCCTTCGTACATAACACAGAAATTGGCCGTTGATATGGGTTACCCGACTTTAGGAGAGGAAAGACTAGTGCATGCACTGTTTTAAGAAAGCCAGTCAAATCCTGTGAACCACAATCGCTATAAAATAAGACTTAATAAATTCTATAATGATTATGCATGTAATTTTGATGTATTGGATCAGAGAGTTATTTGTGGGGCTATCGCACCTGTCAAGAGAGGACCCTGGATAAATGAGCTTATACAATGTGGCATACAACTAAGTGACAATCAAGTCGGAACGATAGAAATATTAGTTGGTGCAGATGTAGCAGGTAAACTATTAACCGGTCATCGTTACGTTTAAAATGCGGATTGGTAGCAGTAGAAACTACATTAAGCTGGATATTAATGAGTAAATCTCCCGTGGAATCAACCTCTAGTTATTTTAATTAGACAGTAACTTCACTATTATGTAAAGATGCACAAACTACTGATTTGTGGAGACTGGATGTACTTGGTATAGAAGATCCACTCGAGAGGAAAAATAGAAAGGAGTTAGAAGATACTGTGTTGGATCATTTTAGAAAAACTGTTAAGGTCAATGAGGACGAAAGGTACGAGGTGCAAATGACATGATTAGAGGAGCATCCCCAGCTACCATTTAATTATAATTTAGCGAAAAGGAGGTTAGATGTAACTATAAAGAAGTTGAAGAAGGACGGCTATTATAATGCTTATGAAAAGGTGTTCCAAGAGTGGCAGTAAGAGAACATAATCGAAGAGGTTCGAATTCGTAATAAAGATGTAGGCCATTTTTTACCTCAAAGCTGTTATAAAAACTCAAAGTACGACTCCTGTAAGACCAGTTTTTGATACTCTAGCGAGAGAAAAATTATCTCCGTCTCTTAATAGTTGTTTGGAAAAGTGTGTCAACTTAATTGAACTAATTCCAGCGATTTTACTTCGATTTAGACTAGATAAAACAGAAATTGGAATAGAAACTTGAGGACAGAATTTCGGCCAAAGTGGAAAATATTGAGGTAAAGATAAATCATCTACAAACGTCTTTAAATAACATGAGTCAACTAGCAATGAATAATAAAAAAACAATAAAGAAAATTGGGGACAAACTGGAAAAATCTGAGCAAAATTCTAAGCGTAACTGGTTAAGATTTGTAGGTGTCGATGCGAAGGATGGAGAAAACTTGGTAGAGAAAATCATAGATATAGTAAATTCTCAATTAAATATAAAATGCCAAGAGGAAGATATTGACTGTGTGTTTCGCATTGGCAGAGACATCAACAAGGCGTCAAACACAGTATTAGTTCAATTCGTAAGAAACCTCAAACGCAATGAAATGTTAAATGCTCGCAAATCTCTAGAAAATACCAGTATGTCAATATTTGAAGATCTGACACAACAGCGATTTAATCTTCTTCAAGCTACAAAAAAGAAATATGGAACGAATATGATATAGTCACTAGGTGGAAAAGTGTTTGTGTGGATGGAAAGCGATCGAAAAAAGAAAATTATTCATACCTAATGAAAATGATCTTTAGCTCAGTTGGTTAAAGCGTCTGGCTAGCAAACTGAGTTGCCTAGCGAAGTGGGTTCGATACCCACAAGGCGAAACAATTTTTCATTAAAAAAATTGCTCCAAGAGTGGTTCGGAGTCCATATTAAACTGTAGGTCCTCGTCTCTCTTTACCTAGCACAAGATCCTTGAGATCTTCCAGGGGGTTACTTCGGTAACTTGAGAGGCGGTTAAGAAAACATTTTAAGAAAACATTTAAGAAAACAAACACACTTATATATGGTAGGGGGCGAGCGTAGGTGCGTCTTTACTATGTACATACTTCGGTATGCGATGTAAAGCAACGACAGGCGCGGTTAGTACTTGGATTGGTGACCATTCCAACGGAAACCGCGTTCTCGCCTCACACATCTTCCGGCGGCTTGTATATCAATGTATGCGCAGAAGCTATACAACCTTAGGCGAGGGTTGTATAGGAGATATACCATCCTTCGGAGGGGATGTAAAGCCGTCGGTCCCTTGTCTATTAAATGTTAGGCAAGTAAAAGATCCCTACTCTTCTTAAGGGAAGAGGTTCGGCAAAAATTCCTGGTTGGGGTAGCTCGTCTACAGGCGTCGGTGTTAGGCCTCAGTTGCGGAAATAGGCCGACGTTAAATAAATGTATAAAAAATATATATATATATGGTAGAACTAATAATGATACATCGGGTATATCAGTTTACTTTCTTTCTCTTTCTTATTGTCAATATTTATCAGCAAAATGTTTTTATACAATTAAGGTCCTTTCGAAATTATTGTTTCCTTATTCATACTTAAGTTTGCAGTACAAACAAAAATACTTTGTTAGATAACGTATGTGGAACATGTTAATTCAATTTCTAGTTTAGTTGGAATATAAGTTTTTTTTCTGTGAATATTTATCTCTGTACATTGATTTGTTTTCAGAATTCATGCTAAGCGAATCGTTTGATGTATTTGGTTTATCTAAGACATGGTTTGATTCCTCCTCAATACCTGATTATGGCTTAAACATTTTAAATTACAAATTAATATTTATTTATTTATCATTTATTTCCACATTAAATGTATAGTGTTTACAAAGGAAACAATACACAAGAAATACAGTAAAAGTCACAAACAAGAGAAAAAGAAAATTACATAAATTATACAACAAAGGCAGTTAAACGATAAAAGAACAGGAACATATTATAAAAATTACACAAAAAGTTCATCTACAGTGTAGCAATTTTTAGTTATCAGATGGTTTTTCAATTTCTTTTTAAAAATATGCATATTCGGTGCTGAAGGTATGTCGTTACTTAGATGGTTATAAAACTTACAGCCGTTATAAAAAATTTTTTTTGGTACATAGTTGTTCGATGTGTATTAGGTTGCAACATGTCTTTGTGTCTTGTATCATATTCATGAGTTAATTTATTTACAGAAAATATAGACTTGTTTTTATAAATGAAGGCACATACCTCAAATATATACGTACTAGCAACTGTAAGGATGTATAATTGCTTGAAGGAAATTCCGCATGAGTCACGATAATTCAATTTTGTAATAATTCGAACTGCGTATTTTTGTAACATGAATATACGATGAATGTGAACACTATTACCCCAATTAATTATACCGTACCTCAACTGAGAATGGAAGTTTGCATAGTACAATGTTACCAGAATATCACGACTACAGTGGTTAGCTAAAAGTCGTAAAGCATAACAGCAACTTGTCAACTTATTAGTTAGCGCATCTATGTGACAGTTCCATTGCAAATTTGTGTCGAAGTAAAAACCAAGAATTTTTGTTGAACTGGATAAGATAATATCTTTATTAACAGAGAATTCGCTGATAAAGTCTGCCGTTATTTATTGTATAGAAAAAGGCAAATATGTAGTTTTATCTTTGTTTAAATAGAGATTATTTTTTTCTGCCCAGGTAAATATCCTCGCATAAGTGATCTGAGTGAGGAGTTGCAAACGTTTTAATGATTTATAGTAAAGATAGATCAAGCAGAGGCGGTGGTGTAGCATTTTATGTTAAAGATTAATTTAAAATAATAGTATTGAAAATTCCTAGCAGTGCTGTTTTAGAACATTTGTGGATCTCGACAAAAATTACGGGTAAGAGTAGTAGAGTGCTTCGGAACGGTATACAGATCACCTTCTAGTAATTTAAATTTGTGCGTAAAAGAGCTTGAAAACATCGTGAGTAATTTGTTGGTGGAATTTGATCACATTTTTATAGGAGGTGGTTTCTATGTGGACATGAAAAATAACGGTGTTCCTAGGTTCATGAATAGATTTTTAAGTAACTACAATTTAAAGCAAATCATATCTGAACCAACTCGTAACACGGACATTTCTTCTACACTTACTGATCTGATTATCATTGATGATGTTAGTTTAAATCACAGAAAGTCAGGTCATTAAGATATGTGGTATATCAGATCAGTCATTAGTGACTAGCAAAATTAAATTAAAAAAAGTGAAACGAGTACCTCTCATATCTATTTATAGAGATTTTTCTAACTTCGCTTACGATGCATTTCTGATTGACTTGTCAGCAATTAGATGGGATAGTATATGCACCATGGACGTGGTTATCGAAATGATAACTCTTTTTACAACTGTTGTTGCCTTCTTGACAAACACGTGCCATATAAAACAGCTAGATTTCCTAAACCCGCAGCTCCCTGGTTAACAAGTAATATTAAGAAAATGATGAAATTACGTGATAGGGCTTTCACTCGCTACAAACAAAATAAGACTGAACAAACATGGGAAGAATACATGCGTAATCTAGTCAACAGATGTGTAAAATCAGAAAAAAGGCTTATTTAGAACATAAATTCAAAACTGACCCGAAAAGTTTTTGGGAGCACTTAAACACTTAAACCTTCGTCCACAGAATTCATCCTTTCAGATTGAAGATTCTAATGCCATTATTATGGACTAGATCCAATAACTCAACAAATTTTAGATAAATATGATCAATTACATAGCCGTGTTAATGAAACATTTGAGTTTACCGCAGTAAATGTGGACAAAGTTAACTTAATATTAAGGTCATTAATTGATACAAAAAAATTGTGTGGAAGCGCGTTAGGACCGTTGTTATTTTCTCTATATACAGCGGATTTTTCTTCATTTCTGCCAAGTTGCCAAATTTATCAATATGCGGACGACACACAGATCTTTTATTCATTCCCAAACAATGGTAATATTGGTACTGCTGTCGATAAAATTAATTTTGATTCACAATATCTGTCAGAAATATAGAGCGCTCATGAACTTATACTAAATGAAGTAAAAACTGAAGTACTGGTCTTTGGTAAGCAAAGACAAGCAATAACTGCTCATCCCAACTTCCATATAATAGTAAATAATAAAATAATTGAACCTACAATGGTGTATAAAAATCTCGGGGTTTATATGGATGTTGACATGAAATTTCAGACTCATGTTAACCACTTGGTGCAAAAATCTTATGGCAAATTAAAATTACTCTGTATTCACAAAGGAACACTTAGTATGGCAGTCAAAATAAGATTGTGCGACTCTCTGATTCTTTCTGTTTTAAACTATTCTGACACAGTTTTTTGGCCATGCTTGCTTCAGACAGATAAATATACTTTGCAAAAAATACAGAACAATTGTGTCTGATATTGCTTTGGTTTAAGGAAGTTGACAGAATAACCGAGAAACAATTAGAGTCCAAATGATTTAATTTAAATGAGCCATATCAACTACACCCGTCTTATTTGGTTTATAAAATTGACACATTTAAAACCCTTGCATATTTATGTAGCAAATGGTTAAATGTGTTGAAGTCCATGGCCGCCCTACTCGTCATCGTAACCTGTAATCAGTTCCGAGACACAGCTCTGCTCAATTTCAGAAAGCTTTCTCTTACAATGCCGTCAAAATTTTTAATAAAATACCTCGCAACATAAAGAACGCATCAAGTATTTTTTATTTAAAAGACAGGTAAATAAATTCATCACGTCATCTCGAAACGCCCCGACTTAATTATAACTCGCGCATGATGAGTGTATAGTGAAATGTGCAAAATGTACTAATAGGTTAAGTAATCCTAATTACTCATTCAGTTATCTAATATATTGATGGTTGATTTAAAAGACTATATATTGCTATGTATTTGCATATTGGACGATTACGAAGATTGCATGTTTGTGTTATTTGCTGAATCGGGGTTTGAATTTGTTTATTTCCTTTAGATGGTTTTCAAAATTTATTTAAATTAGCTAAAGATCCGAAAGGTATGTGTTGTAGAATGTTAATATTTGTTTAGAGTTGTTTTAATAGTTTTAAAGTTTTTATTTGATGTCAACAATAAGTTTGATACTGACATCTATGTTAGTAGTTATTAAGTTATTGTTGAAATAATTTCTTACATTTAAGTCATTATGACATTTCTTTTAAGTAGAAAATTTTATTTTTATAGTTAGTAAATGTTTTCCTGGAGAAAGACAAGGAGGTTTAAGTTAGGTTATATTTGGAATGAAATTAATCAAAATTCATATGGTGTTTTGTTTTGTTTATTTTGGATACTTTGATATTTAGTGAGATAGAACAATAAACAACAGATTAAAGAGAGGTTGTAAAATTGGAAAAACAAATTTAAGAAAAAAAAGAACAAGTGAAAATTAGGGAGTGAAGAAGAAAAATAATAAACAAGGATTAATAATTTTGAAATTGAATTGAAAGTCAGAAATTGTGCAGATCAGCGAAGAAGAGTAAAAAGAGACTGTAAATAAGAAGGAAGAGGTGCTATTGTGAATAGAAGTTGCAGAGGAGATAAGGACGAGATAAGGTGAAGAATTAATGAAAGGAGAATTGTTGGATTTGGAAAGAGAAGAGTGTAGCTACGAAGAAGGAAGGTTTTTGTGTGTTTAATTTTGGACAAGGTGGTATATTAAAATTTAAATAGTGTACTTATTAGACTTTCGAACCTGTTATAAAGCTAAATTATCTGAATATCAAAGAAAATAAATTATTTATATCAGATTAAAATTTTACTTTAATAAAATTTCATTTTAAATAGGAACTGAATTTGAACCTGCTCCTGAAGGGAAAGATAAGCTAGCCGGCCCATTAAATATTTTGACATACTTTCGGATCAAAAGGTAAGAGATTTTAATTTGATCTTTTGGTTTTTAAAGTTTTTTTTTTATCTATTGGAAATAAACAAGTTAAAGTTTGATTAGTACTACAAATTATTAAGTTCAATAAACGTAAAACAAAACAACATCTTACTTTCTCTGTTTTTTTTTCAATAATTTCTACTGCTTATATTGGTGTGGTGGTTGCGTGGAAGAGCGAGCGATCGAACTCCGCCACCGTTTTACTATTCTCCTTTGTAAATTTATTGTTATGACTTTTTTTTTACAAAAAACCAGTCACCCTGCTCTGTGGCTCCGACCCTCACAGAGGGGAGCTGGTAATAAATACCAATATCCACTCCCCACGCCCGTGGGGTGAGTGACTAGCGGGTCCGTGAATGGTGTGCCCTGAGTAGACGCAATGAACCGAGGATGACAGTCTTCTGCATTCTGCTGGCTAAGATCTCTGCCGAATCTCGGCATGCCGGTATGATCTTTAATTTCGAAAGCAGCGTCTGTCTCAAAGACTATTATTATTATTATTCTTATTTTATTTTACATAAAACCAGTCACCCTACCCTGTGGCTCCTGCTCTCACAGAGGGGAGCTGGTAGTACCAGTAGCCACTCCCCACGCCCGTGGGGTGAGTGACTATTGGGTCCGAGTGTCGTGTGCCCTGAGTAGACGTAACGATGCAAGTATTACGGTCTTCTGCATTTTTCCAGCTAAGATCTCTGCCGAGTCTCGGCATGCCGGTATGATCTTAAGTTCGGAAAGCAGTGTGTGTCGCGTTCCACCAAAGGCCCCAATAATCAGTACCATGATCTTAACAGTATGGCACTCTTAATGCTGCGTCGTGTCTGTGAATATAGGCCGAGACTGCGTATGTCGGGCAAGCCGACAGTAAGTGCATTACAGTCTGCGGCGCTCTGCAGCAGGCCCTGCAGATGACATCAGGGACCTCCATACCCATGACACGACGTCGACAGACGTGGGTGTTAAATACACCATCCTGGCAAGCCATTATGAATCCCTCGGTCTCGGACTTCAGCCCAGCTGACCTTAAGAAGGCGAAGGTTAGCCTTTCGGATAAGCCGAGGTCTTTTATACTTTTATAGAAGACCCCGTGTAATGGCTTATCCTTATGGAGCTGCAGAAGGATGTTGTGTTATGCAGCTCTAATGTGGGCTTTTAGTCGAACGGGTTCCAACTCGGTGACGAAGTCGGGGTATACCCGCTCGACGTCGAAGATGAGACCAAGTTCATCGGCTACTCTCCTTGCTGCCTTAAAGAGAAAAGCTCTTACCTCTGCATTTTCATGGTCTCGGACCATGCAGAGGAGGGGATCCGAACTCCTGATGACCTTACATGCTCCATCCAGAACCATCCTGCTATGGAGATTCTCCAAGCTCAAGAGTCCACGGCCTCCCCGATATCGTGGGAGATATAACCGTGGAATGGACGATTTAGGATGCAAGCTCCTATTGAGATGCATCTTCTTGCGGGTTACTACATCGACCTGACGCAGCTCTTCTCTAATCCACTTTACTACTCCGAAAGAGTAGAGTAGGATCAGGCATCAGTTCTTCAATACATCTCACTACGGGACCGGGTACCACAAGATATCGGAACAAGTGAACAATGAGCTCATGCGATGTCATGTCAAATGCCTTGCGGTAGTCGATCCAGGCCATAGAGAGGTTCCGCTTATACTGCATGGAGTCCTGCGTGACACATCTGTCTATCATCAGGTTCTCCTTGCAGTCAGCGACACCTCTCTTCGACCCTCGTTGCTCATATTCCCTTCGTAAACCGGTTCAACTGCATGAAGCACCCGCATGTACAAAATGCGTGTAAACACTTTGTAACATGCGTTTAGACAGGTTATCTGTCTATAGTTCTTTGGGTTGGACAAATCTCCGTTCTTGGGGATCAGTACTGTCTGCCCCTCAACAACCCAAGAAGGAATTTGCTGCTCCCCATTCAACCAGGAATTACAAATTCTGGCCAAATGGTGGTGGGTGCTCGATAACTTTTTCTACCAAAAGTTATTTATTCCATCGGGACCTGGAGCATCAAAATTCTTAGAGCCCTCAAGAGCCGTACGAACCTCTTCTGGGGTTATTGGTTCGCACACTTTCTGTGGTTGCTGAAGCCTTTGACAAAAAGCCCTCTCGCCCGCCTCACTAGTGACTTTTTGCAAGTGACTAGTATCCGTATCCTGTCGAGACAGTGCTGTTTGGTGGTTCGCAGCACTGCCTCATTGAGTGTGTGATGGGCGCGTCTTAAGTTGGCGGCTAAACGACGCCTGTTGGCCACCATATAGTCCATCACACATTGGATACGGAATGCGTGTTGCTTCGCCGACCGGATCTTGGCTTCCATCTTGTGTATGCGCCGCTCCGCCCTCTCCTGTGGGGAAGCAGTATTTCGCTCCTCCAACCGAGAAAAGCTTTGAGCAGCAGCATACACGGCACAATTTATGTGCCAGAGCTCAGTCTGTTCTGGTAGCACTGCACGAAGTTCTTCATCCACTATGACCAGGTCTTGTGGCCCGGTGATTTTTATGTGGTGTAACCCCCGTCTGGTACTGTGGCCATCTGGTATTGGCGGAACGAGGAGATCCACGTCCTCAACCGGTGAATGTGGCGGCTCTTCGGCCACATCATTCACCGGTCCAAGAGCAGCCCTCACGTAGCCCCTAACGCAGATTTTATGGCGTGAAGGCGCTATGCTCTGGTAGCCTCTCACACCACAGAGCATGCATCCGCGCCATGTACCCCCTCCGCGCGGGCTCACTACTTTCATAGCACAGCAGAAGGTGGTCCTTTAGATCATCGGTCCACTCAAAGCGTCATTGGGCAATCAATCCGGTTGGGCCCCACTACCTTGCCCGTGACCCCTATCCGAATGGGGTCGATTGTGGGGGCCCTGCTTGCGGTTTACAGGAACCGGAGTATAGAACTTGTATGTGGTTAGCTCAGCAGGCCCACGACAGATACCAGAGGGGAAGACGCTTTCCCCTTCCGGGTGCAATAATGCTGCCGGTTCGATTTTGCACCCCCAGTTGGAGTAAGTGGTGGCGCCACTCACCAAAGGCCTGGTGATGTAGGTCGGCCCCTCCTGCTTTATTATTATTATTACTAAGCTAGTAACCTTCATGCAAATGATAGTAATTTCCTAAATTTTTTATGGTGTAATGAAAATAACAAGCTAAAAGTATATCGCCATTCTAGAATTCTGTTTGGAGTGTCTTGTAGTCCTTTCTTGCTGTGAGCCGTATTGGTCATCACTTAGGTAAAATGATGGAGAGAGTTGAGGCCGAAGATGCCATTTATGCTAAAGAAACTGTAGTGAAACTATAGAAAAGTTTTTATGTAGACAATTGCCTTACTAGTGTATCTAATATGAATTAGCTTTTATTAATGAAGCAACGGACATATTCTCTGAAGGGAAATTTGATTTAAGATGCTGGGAATATACTGATCCGCTGTTTCCAGAGGACACTATGCGATCCTCTGTACTTGGCCTGAGTTGATGTCGGAGGACAGATACGTTAAGCCTCAGTCCAATATGTTTTGAAAACTTGTATCCAGAAGTCGTAATAAAACGGTATATTTTGGCAATAGTGCATCGTTTGTTTGATCCATTAGGAGTATCCTGCCCGACTGCATTAGTACCTAAGATTTTATTGGAAGAAACGTGGGTTTCAAAGATAAGGATGGGATGTGGAAGTAAATGACGACATCAAGAAGAAATTTTTGGAATGGTTAGATGAACTTCATTATTTGAGTGAGGTTAGGATCCCCAGGTGATTGTTTGGTTAATCCAATGTGGGAAGTTGGAGCCTGCATATTTTTTGCGATGGATGTAAAATTGCCTATACTCATAAGCATAGGCAATAACAGATTATTTTCCTGCGGGTTGAAACTATATTGGAATTCAAGTTCAGTTGGTTCAAGCAAAATCTAGAGTAGCCCCTACCAACAAGGGTATAACTATTCCACGATTAGAACTGTTAGGAACATTAATTGGATCTAGATTAGCACAATATGTAATAGATACTTTAGTATTAAAGGAAGTTACGTGTATTTTTTGGAGTGACTTAACTACTGTTATCACATGGATACAAAGAATGGACCAGTGTCAGAAACAGAGTAAAAGAAATTCGAAAGCTAAGCTCACCAAGTTCTTGGAAACATACCAGGTCGTTGAAATCCAGCGGATCTGCCTTGCAGGGGTTGTTCAGCGAAAAGCTTTTTAGTCCAGATGGTGGGAAAGACTTGAATGGCTGCGATAACCCGTTAGCGACTGGAATAATTACTATGATTTTACTTGTGACGCGCAGGAGATTAACGAGGAGAAATCGAAAGGTGTTAACTCATCGTTGTTCAATAAAGTCAAAAGAAAGTCCAAGAATGCAGATTGGTACTACAAATATTTTTCGAAATTTCAGAAGATATGTAGGATGGTAGCATGGTCGATGAGATTTGTTTATAATTGTAGACACGGACGTAGAAATAGAGAATTGTCCTTTGAAGAAGTCGACGATGCACTAGTAAAATTAGTTATAAAATTGGTGCAGAGGGAAGCATTTCAAGGAGTAGATAAATAAATGCATTATATCGCTTATGCCTTTTGAAGATGAAGAAGGCCTCTTAATAGTAAAAACCAGATTAATTGAACGAAATGGTTCTAAGGAGTTTGTGTTTCCTTTGCTTTTATCTGGAGATCTCCCTATTGTCAAGAGGCTCATTTATGAGAAACATGAATTTTCCTTTCATGCAGGTATACAAATCCTAATGAGTATCTTGCGTGGCCAATATTGGATTATAAAGAGCAGAAAAGCCGTAAGAGCTGTTGTGCGGAAATGTGTCATCTATCATACAATTCCAGCAGCGCTACCAGAAGATAGGGTTAAAGACGCTCCAGTATTTGAAACAACTGGCGTTGACTTGGCGGATCCTGTCTATCTTCGAGGAGGGACGAAGGCATGGATTTGTTTCTTTACATGCAGCATCTATCGAGCAATTCACCTAGAATTGATAACATCGATGAGTACCAATGATTTCCTGCAGGCATTAAGACGTTTTGTAGCTAGACGAAGTAGGCCGTCTATAATTTACAGTGATAATGGAGCTAATTTTATAGGGGCAGAAAACGCTTTTACAAAGTTAGATTGGAAGATCATCCTAGAAAATTGTGGTTCATGGAGGATAAATGGAAGTTTAACCCACCTGCATCACAATTATGGGGTGGTTGGTGGGAAAGATTAGTTGGGATGGTGAAACAACTACTTCGTAAGGTACTGGGTAGAGCATCTCTATCTTATGAGCAGTTACAATCTGTATTGTGTGACTGTGAAGCTGTCATAAACTCTCGTCCGTTGACGTACATATCTGAGGAAATTGAAGATATGATATCTCTGACACCGGCATATTTTTTGTAAGGTATTAAAGAGGTAGGGACATCCGATTGCGATGCAGTTGATTGTATTGCTCTGGATAAACAGATTAGACATCGACAGAAAGTTAATAATGACTTGAGAAGGCGTTTTAGAAACGAATATTTGTGACAACTTGTGCAAGCTTCAAAGAAGCGAATCAATACTGAGTCAATAAAAAAGGGAGACATAGTAATGATAGTAAACGACAACACTAAACGGCTTGATTGACCACTTGCTATTATTCAAGAATTGATAACCGGTAAAGATTGTCGGGTCAGACTTGTACAGTTTTTTTTTTATACATTTTTTTAACGTCGTCCTATTTCCGCTACTGAGGCCTAACACCGACGCCTGTAGACGAGCTACCCCCAACCAGGAATTTTGACGAACCTCTTCCCTTAAGAAGAGTAGGGATCTTTTACTTGCCTAATATTTAATAGACAAGGGACCGACGGCTTTACATCCCCTCCGAAAGATGGTATATCTCCTATACAACCCTCGCCTAAGGTTGTATAGCTTTCGCGCATACACTGATGTACAAGCCGCTAGAAGATGTGTGAGGCGAGAACGCGGTTTCCGTTGGAATGGCCACCCATCCAAGTACTAACTGCGCCTGTCGTTGCTTTACATCGCATACCGAAGTATGTACATAGTAAAGACGCACCTACGCTCACCCCGACTTGTACAGATTGGAACTATTTTACGGCCTATTCAAAAAGTATGTTTATTGGAAACGACGCCCTGGCATGCGCAGAACTTTCTTCAAGACCGTTGTGTCTCAAATAAGGATAGCGTAGGAAGTGGAACTGAAAATATTAGTGATCGTGATAGTGCGATTAAATAACTAGTGCGCAGATTTTTAGTCGAGGTAGAGAAATTAATAATGTAATATATATATCATGTGTTTATTATTTAATTATGTTAGCATAATATTGCGAGTGTTGAGTCACATTTTGTTAACTACTTAGTGACTCAAGAGGGGAGTATGTTGGAAATGGCAATTTCCATGTTCTTTAAAATTAGGCAATACAATATTGACATGATATATTGATTTTTTATTATGCTGTGTCAGTCAGTAATTTGAATTTAATAGAAAACATCAGTTTTGAAAATTGTACTATTATAACAGAGCAGTAAAGATTTGTTGAGTTACAAGATAATTTTAATTTATTCCATTAAGTGTTTTCTAACAGAGCCTATGGAACAGGGCAATAATCCGCGAAAGCGGAAGAAAGAAAGGACCACACCAGCGCCGCCAACAACATCGGTCGAAAGGCCTTCCTACAGCCAGGTCGCTGATGGTATTAGGTTGGGGGTTATCTCGTCAAATTACCCAACAGACCTGCTGAGTATGGAGCAGATGAAAAATATCCAGGATTCATTACTGTACAAAATCCTAGTGCTGAATAAAGAGGCTGGTATAAAGCCCAAATTCCATAGCTCCCAATTTAGACCGGGTTGGCTAACTCTGACTTGTGCTATCAATGCCACAATGCAGTGGCTGAAAGGCATAATAAAAAAGTTAAGGTCTTGGGTAGATGCGTCACTAAGAGTCGCTGAAGAGAATAAAATGCCTCACTCGGAGATTCTGGTGTCGAGTTTACCACCCGGTAATCAGGACTTCTCAAACGAGAAAATCCTGAAATTTTTTGACGCACAAAGTGAAGGCCTTAACTCAACTGAATGAAGAATTCTAAGGAATGGAAAATAAAGGCAACTCTGTCGAACTAACCCTCTCGGCAGACTTACAGTCTGACGGGATGCTTAAATCAATGAGTTATAGGATTAGCTATAAGTTCGGTCAGATACAACTGAGGACTGGAAGCAAAAAGCCTAAAAAAATTCAAAAGGACACCTCACTGTTAAAAACGCATGGTAAACAGGACGATCCCAGGATGGAATCCAGTAGATCCATTGATTTAATAAATAACTGGCCTGACTGGGTTCTGAGGCCGAACATGACACATTTGTCTTACCTTTCGGTTGTCAGACCTATGGCGGCCTACGCATCATGTGTATGGTAGCCAAAAACAGAAGAAAAAATAACACCAGGAAAGTTGCAGACATTGCAGCGCCTTGCCTGTTTAGGGATTACAGGAGCAATGTACTCGTATCCCACAGCAGCTATGGAGGCAATGCTTGACTTACTTCTTTCGCACTTGTGTGTGAGGAAGGAGGAGCATTTAGTGTCCTACAACTTCATAAGGCACATACATTTAAACCAGGCGATCTGGTTGGTCACTTAAGGATTCTGGAGTTAGTCCATTTGGAGTCCATGACCAAACCCAGTGACTCAATGTCAGTCAAACAGGACTTTGACTGTCCGATTGACATCGTGAGACGAGCAAGGTAGAGACATAGCGATGGGAGCAAGGTCATCCTCGGGTATACAGATGGATCTAAGATGGCTGAAGGGGTAGGAGTGGGTGTAGCAGGGCCTAAATGCAGGCTATCCAGAGCCCTCGGTAACACCCCAAACATCTTCCATCTAGAAATTCATGCTATGTGCCCAGCAATGCCTAAATAAAGACATTCGCAGTGCAAAGATCTATATACTATTAGATAGCTAGGCAGCATTGAAAGCTCTAGGGTCCTATCCCTCCGAGTCTAACATTGCCCAGGAATGTCTTGCCTGGGAAATGTCTGAAGAATCCCTGAAGCAACTAACCAACAACAACAACGTTACCTTGATGTGGGTGCCAGGGCACGAGGAATTACAAGGTAATGAACTTGCTGACAACCTTGAGAAAAAAGGTGCCTGGCCGTTTTGTGGCCGTCCAATTGACACAACGGAGGAGATCCAAAAATGGGAAAAGAACCAGAAAAAGTCCTACTGGAGGAATACTTTAGGCCAAAGACACGCGAAAAAGTTTATAACGTATATATAACCTACACATATCAATATCTGTTAAACCAAGGAAAATATTTGAAATCTGTAGAAAGGGTTATATAGTGACTCTTATATGCAATTACTTATGATTTAATAATGGCGTCATCTGTTGCTGTTTGGGCGTCGTGGCGCCAAGAAATAATTATTCGAAGGTAGAAACATTGAATTTGTAATATCTGTATAGAGCATTCTTAATTTTGAACATTTTAAAAATAATTTATTTTTCCATTTGGATCGCACACTTTTTGAGTTGTTTCACGCCACACTTTAAAGTACACCTTGCTAGTTGAACTAATCTAGTTGGTTTGTATTAGCAAGCTATAACATTGAATTAATAACAAACTCAGCTAGTGACTTAATATGTCAAACTCGTTTCTGTCAGCGTAATTAAATTAAATACTAATTTTTCTCTACAAAGTGCAATGGTTCAGTTTACAAATGCAGAAAAATTTGATATATGTATTCATGGTGAAACTGGGAGAAATTCACGCCTAGCAGAAATATTATATACTTCCGTCGGTTATCCAGTTAGGCGTTCATTTAAAATCTTTTAAAATTTATGTAACAATTTAATTATGTTTGGTAGCTTTGTAAAATTAAAGAGTAGTCGTACAAAATCGATACGAAACGATCAAAATACTGCAGAAGTTTTGTAAATAGTCAATGGTAATCCAACCATATCTATACGAGGAATTCAAATAAGGAAAGTTGGAGTTTCCTTCTTGTCAAAGAATTCCTAAAGACAACAAGTATTATCTCTTCAAAATTCACCTTGTTTATCAATCGTAATTGATACACGTCTTGGTGATTATGAACGAAGGATAGATTTTATGGCAAGGTTTTTGGTAGCATGCAAAGAAAATGAGTCACTGTTTAAATAGTATATTATAATACAAGCGTATAAGTATGCTTTTCCTTTAAAGCACGCACGGGTTTAGAACACGACGAGCGTAGTGAGGAGGGTCCTAAAGGAGTAAATGCTTTAAAGGCTACATATACACGTATATTATACACTATTTCTTAGTATACCTGCACTGCAAAGTAAAATTTAGAAAAATTAATTAATGTAGATTCATTTTACAAGGTAAATCTGAATTTCATTTTTAATCGGTAACATAGAGATGGTTACAATTTTATTGTTTGGTTGTTATGTACATGTATTTATCATTGTTTAAAATTAGTTGTTATCTAAGCAACTTTAAAGCTCTAGTGGTAAAGGCCCTATTTTGCACGCTTTTTAGTTTCCAAAACATAGATTATAATTATAGATTCGGGTATAATAAAAAATGATGAAATTCGCTTTCATAACAATGGTCTTGTAAATAAGCATAATTGCCGATACCGGTCCGATGAAAACAAAACCCAAGCTGGGTGCGATCAACAACAAATGAATCAATTTTTGGTTAAATGTGTGATGTGGCTCATTAAACTGCGCTATAATAGGACCTACTTATATGAAAATATTTTGACTGACCGAAGATATCTAAATTTCCTCCGAAATGTTCTCTCCGATTTACTCAACAACGTTGCACTGATTTTTTTTTTACATTGGAACAAATGGATCAGTTAAATGGTCAGCGGGGCCATTAGATTTGACTCCACTAAATTTTTTCTTATGGGATTACCTGAAAAATGTAGAATATAAAGAACCTATAAACGAAATGGCGGAGTTGGTTAATAGGATTTACGCTGGTTGTGGTGCTATTACCCGCTACACTTTATCAGCTACGATGGATATTGAACTGAGGCGTCGATATAGTATGTGCGTGAACCAACATGGACAAAACTTTGAACAATTATTGTAGTTAGTGTTACATTTATAACAGTGATTCTTTTTGTTCTAAATACATAAATATAAATAATTATTTCTTAGCATCGTGATGCAAAAACTGTAACAGACGACGTCATTATTTATATCATAAATAATTGCATGTAAGTGTCATTTCATAACCCTTTTTGCGAATTTCAATATTTTTCCAAATTTCTTTCGGTTGGAAGATTATGATCTGTATAGTACTAGGTAAAACACCCTGTATATTATGATCTTTGTGATTCATTCAGCGGCTGGTTGTGTCCGTAATTATACGGACAAATTATTGTTGTTAACTAACTATGAATTGTACAAAAACTAAATGGTAATATTGCTTTGTGAAATAAAATAGGTGACGCAGCGCCCTCTGTCTGATATGCAGATCTCCCGAATTCTAGGTTCATTTACTCTAACTACTCTTACTTACTCTTTTAAATTAAGTCCCATTACGTTGGGTCACGTTAGAAATAATCAGGCGGATATTTCGTTCAAGTTCAAAATACTTTATTTTAATGAAACTTGAAATATGACCTCATGACGTGTATTGACAAAATGACAAAAGAGAATAGTTTTAATAAATAAAAATATTTGGCCACCTAATAAAGCCTAAATATCGAAACAATATTCACATGTATAAAATTACACTTCCCTTACAGTTCACTGGGTTGGATTTCAGTGAAATATGAAATTTGAACCTGATGATGCCGATTGAATAGGCGAAGTGAATCAGTCCATGAAATTTTACGTGGGTATTTATACTATAGACACTGAATGTGGTCGTCTACCATAATATATCAAAAGGGCTTTACCTTTAACTTTGTCAGATTTTAACAGAACACAGAGTAAAATTCATTAAAATATTAACTAAGCAAAGTCACAAGAGAGAATATTTTTGATAAATCAATAAATAAAAATATTTGAACGCCTAATGATGCCTAAATATCGAATATTTGATTTAATTCTTTTAAAACAAAACTTGATATACCTACTCTACACATTTAGTTTAAAACTGGTCTTAATTAAAATTTTTATTGGATAAAAATTAATTGGACTTTTAATGTTATTTTCAATTCATTGATGTGGTAATTAATTAAAAACTATAAATAAGTATATAATTTTTAATACATATTTGAACAGACATCCTTATAAAAAAAATGATTCTACTTAGCAGAAAAATGTTTATTATATACAAATGAAAGCTTTTAAATTATTTCCACCACGATCATTATAGAATGTAATAATTCCGAAATCATTTTTAATAATAGAAAGTAAAAATTCCCACTCATGAGATAGAGCATTTGTTCTGAAACACTTGCTTCTTATCTGGTTTGCATGTATTGTCGTTCTATAACAAGTGCCAGAATGAATATTCTATAATTATGCTCAACGAAATATATAGATTGCCGTGGATGGCAAAACTTTCAGTGTCAAATATAAATGCGGCGTTTTGAGACAAGTTTTAATTTAAATAAACAAAATGAGTGAAAAATATTACGGAAAATATTTCCAATGTACCATTTCATTTCTGTAGCTCAATCTGCTGAAGCGTCCTGGAACGATAAGATTGCTGCCTTGTCGCGCCAGGACAACTCCCTGTGGCGGATGACTAAATTACTCAGACGCCCATACATACAGATGCCCACCCTTGTTCGGGACGGAGTACCTTATTACTCCGAACTGGACAAGGCGGAGGTTTTCGCAGATTATTTACAAAACACTAATACAACTACACCTAACAATACAGCAGAACGTGACGTAATAACACAAGACGCAATTACAATACAGGACAGATACACAATCCCACTTAATAAACTCCACAAAATGATAACTAGTTCCTCTGAATTAAAAAAAATATATTAAAACCCTTCCCAACAACAAAGCTCCCGGAGTAGATACTATTCATAATTTGTTAATTAAAAACTTGCCGAACAAGGGTATTATCCAATTGGTATATATCATTAATGCTATAATAAAATTACAGTACTACCCGGGGGCTTGGAAGTTGACCATAATTATCCCCATACTAAAACCCCATAAACCTTCCCACCTTCCTTCCAGTTATCGTCCCATATCCCTCCTAAATACCCTTTCCAAATTAACCCATAAAATAATACTACAAATTATTAATAAATACATAAACAAAAATAAATTGCTACCAAACATACAATTTGGCTTCCGTGAGGGGCATAGTACGACATTAGCTATTGCCAGGGTGGTCCAGGACTTGATATTAGCTTTTAACAAGAAAAATTGTAATATAATGCTTTTAATTGACATACAAAAAGCCTACGATTCAGTTTGGTTGAACGGTTTATTATTTAAAATCAAAAATGTTTGTAAATTTCCGGATTATTTAGTAGCATTAATCAAAAGTTATCTTTTTGGTAGACATATAACGGTTAACATTAACAACGCATTCTCTGCTCAAAAAAGGATGTCGGCGGGCGTCCCACAGGGGGCGATTCTGTCGCCGACGTTATACAATTTATACTTAGTTGATACGCCGTTGAACCAATCAACGAACATATTGTTATATGCGGACGATACCACTATCTAGGCACGTTCATTTCATGCACAGACCGCTACCAAAAAGATAAAATATCATCTGGATGCATTGATGGAATATTATACTAAATGGAAAATCCAAATTAATTTAGACAAAACCGAATTAATAAATTTTAACAGGAAATTCACTAATAATATTATCATTGATAAATTGAAAATTAAAAACAAAGTTCTAGGGGAAAAGAGTGCGGTCAAATATCTGGGGGTAACCCTAGATAAAAGACTGCGCTTTGGACCCCACATAACGAAAATAATAAATAGTACATATGCTTCCTTAAGTCGACTGTATCCCTTAGTCAACAAAAGGAGCAAATTAACTAAGGATAACAAATTAACATTATATAAAGTCATACTTAAACCAATCCTCACTTATGCATGCGCGTCATGGAATACCATTTCAGACGCGCAATGTAACAGATTACAGAGGACACAGAACAAAATCCTTAGGTTACTGACAGAAACTACTAGATATACACCTATTATTGATTTTCATCGTCAATATAACATGCCGATGATGAGGAACTTCATTACTGAAACGGCCAATAAGTTTTTTAAATTTAAAATACAAAATTCTCCACATACAGAGAATATGACGAGGATGAGAAGATATAATGAAGTCCCTCATACTCACAAATTTATCTATGAAAAACTCCCAATATATGATGAGAGATAACCATGATATAAAAACGCAAAATTGTCAAACATGAGGGACAGTGATGATGAGCATTGAATCCTAGGATTATTAAATACAAATCTTTTTTTTTTATATTTGATTATGTTGTAAATATAACGTAGAAACTTTTAATACGGAAAAAATCTTTTGTTTTTAAATTGTATATATGTAAATATTAAAACAGGTTTTCATTTTTGTTTCCTTTATATTAAAAGAAAAAATGTAAACAAGTAAAATGTATAATAATTTCCCTATTTCAAACCGTAAGGTATAAAAACTCAAAAATTGTCAAACCATTCTTGAAGGGCAAGAACACTATATCAATAAAGAAAACTGTATCATCTCGTTCAAATGGCATAACACCAGCCGCCCTGGCTCGTTTCGTTTGTATTATAAATCAGTAACGCGTCGAGAATATGAATACATTAATGTAAATAAAATGAAATAAATGAGATATTTAGATATAAGTTGAAACATGTTGTAAATAATAATTTGAATAAAAATCTTTTAATGGTTAATGGCTAGCAAACTGAGTTGCCTAGCGAACTAGGTTCGATACCGACAAGGCGAAACAATTTTTCATTAAAAAAATATTGCGCCAAGAGTGGTTCGGAGTCCACAATAAACTGTACTGCCTCGTCTCTCTTTACCTAACACAAGATCCTTGAGACCTTCCAGGGGGTTACTTCGGTAACTTGAGAGGCGGTTAAGAAAACATTTAAAGAAAAAATATTATCTTAAGAAAAATAATTGTACAAACACTATAAATATAAATATTAACACAAGGTAATATAATTGTTTCAATAAATAAGTTATTTTGTTCAGATTTAATTGTTTTTTTTTACAAATGGTCGTGGAGAAAATACAGTCTGTTACTCGATTAGAATGAAAATTTGATCTACTCGTGGTTCCTCATGCTCGCCTTCGCTCGCGTTCGGAATCTTCCACACGTATCGAATTTTCATTCTAACCTTGCTAGAGAATATACTATAATCATATTTATTTTGTTAACTAAAATTTTTACCGGGTTTTGCTTTTGAGATTATCTTGAGATCTCCCAGAATCATATTGTGACTCAAATCAAATGAAATCAAAATAAATTTATTCAAATTGTAATAATGTATACTGCTCCAGAACCGCGTCTGGCTTGATTAAAAAACAAATTTTTAGCTTATTAAACCTAAACACCTTTTAACAACACAAATAAAAGTAAGTAATAACATTAATATATGTAAGCATAACACATTTTAAAAAACTTAAACTATACATATTTTAACCTCACCACAATAACATTTTAATAACAATTTTTGAATAACTTTCACTATAACAGTTTTTAAATTTTGCGGTTGACGCAGGTACCTCAATCTAAACGAGGTATCTTCTGCGAAACGCATGAACGCCTTTTCTCGAGTTAACATCATTTAATAACAGAATGCAAAGTATTCGTAAGATAGGAATTATTGCTAGCACTTCAATGATCTATACTTATGGTAATTAGTTTATTCTATAAACTTCTTGTTTGGATGAAAAATATAGTAATTTTTATGTTTTACGTCGTTTTCCATGGGATTTGAATGAATATTAGTTTTAATCACGAAGTAATATAATATATTACTTCGTGGTTTTAATACTAAAAACAGGAAATTCTCAAAGAATTTGGTTAACCGTTAGCGCAAGAATTAACGCAAGATTTTTTTATTTTATATTAAAATATAGAAAGCGTGAAAAATTTCAGTTGCTAGTACATATGAAGCAAATTTAAAAACAGTTGTTAAAAAAGTCAAAAGTCACATTTTAAAACAATTCCGGAAACACGATACTAGTAATGAGATTTTTCATGTTCTACGTTGTTTACTCATGCCATTTCAGACAATTCAATTCAGCTAATTTAGCTGTATAGTGTTATATGATTATTGATTCATAATAAATTAATATTAATCATACAAATAACCATACGAATACATTACATGAAAATTTAACTGAAATTTATTCACATTAAAAGTACGATGTAACGTGTGGGTTCTAAAGAAGAAGGTACCCTGTATGAGCATGTTCATAAATAAACCTTTCTTCAATAAGAATTATCACGAATACATATAATTTAACCAACCCATCCTTAAACCACCTACACTGAACGAAATCGGACGCACCTTGTATGAGCATTTTATTAGAAATCGATAAGTCAAAGTTCATAGAAGTGAAAGGTAAGTGGTACTTACCAAAAACCTCATGATGATTCTTGGACGGCGTGACAAGGACATATACAAATTGATAAGTGAAATCTCTATATATACTCTTTCTACTAGAGCATCCTCACTCTTTAAGTTGTGACTTAAATATCATAATATCCTTATTTTTCTTATGAAATATAATATTAATATTTGTTCATAAATTTTGAGAAATCTTCATAGAAGGAGTAGGTGCACATGTTAAAGTCATATAAGTATGTATTCCAATTGAGAAATTGCTTTATTTCAATGTAAATATATTTAAGCCAGTTATATGTACGTTATAAGTTGTAATGCATGGAATTAAATTGCATGCATCAGATTAGTAAAATGCTTTTATATTTACTAAAACATGTATTTTAATGAAACAAATTAAATTAGGTATTTATTATTGTAGGAATGATGCTCTCTGTGCCCCGAATAACACCCTATATATCACTTATTGGAAAATGTTAATAAACATTTGAAGATACAATGTATCAGTATGTAAAATAATGTAATAATATTTGTTCGCACATTTACGGTTATTGTGTAACAAATTTTCGAAACTCTATTGACCATATTTTGAATTCTGCAAATAAAGTACTCAGTTAGCTAACGTCATTATTCTGTTAATTTCACTTAAATAACCTACAAGAGATCTTATTATTTGTGTTTTTGCACATGGATGTATTTAAGATATTTTTAGCTTAAATTTCCATTCAAAATAATATATTATCCCAATAAACACTCGACGTTCAATGGACATCCATTTCATAACTATTACAGGTCCAGATGTCCACGGATGTATTTTGGATATCCATTGGACTTAAATACATGGATATCCACTGGACATCCATTTAATATCCATATGATTAAAGTTCTGGACATGGTATTCAACCAAAGGAGCGTGGACATATTCTGGACATACAATGGACTTCAATGAATAGATATCCAGTGGACGTCCATTTAATGTCCATAAAATTAGTTTTTTGATATACATAATAAACAGAAATTGACCCATGTTTCTACATATCAGGATCGGCTCGTGATGAGACACATTTTAAAACAACCCGCCGGAATTAAACCTGCTTCGCCGGTCAGCAAGATTCTTATAATTCTTTAGATATAAGCGTTATTTTTGAGGACAGCCGCCCGTTAATTAATTTAAACTTGGGGGGCGTATTTAGTATTATTCGTTACAAATCGGTTAGATACTAGCGCCACCGATGTGCGCCCATCTGCAGTACTATTATGATTACTATCTGTCGAATGTATTGGAATTAAGTCAAAGCCAAAAAGCTTCGATTTTGTTAATTAGTTAATTGTATGATATACATTTATTTATATTGTTCAGTGTACCCCCACATAGTACAAGTACATCCTTAGAATGTACTAAGGACATATTAGTGGAACATGTGGGATATCCTGGCAAATCCTATTATAACTGTAGGACATCCCAGGGATAGCCCGGGCTGCAATCCAGATATCCTGAGGTCAGCTGTACCAATGTCTTTAGGATATCCTAGGCAAAGAAGAATATGCTATATGGGATATCCCAGGTGTAACCTATAGTAATCATAGGACGTTCCTAGGTTTGTTAAGTGGGGTTACACTCCAGATGTCCCATGGGTAACTGTTGCAGTATTTGTAGGGCTTTCTGCAGATATATATATATACATTCCGCTAACATTGCTGCGTCTTTACGTCCAGCATACCTTATTGCGCTTCGAGAATTAACATAGATGGAACATATTTGACTGATATATATTGATTGTAAGATTATCTCTGTCATGGTTATATGTTTAAAATTTATTTAACTTTAAAAATGAAATATTCACTCCTTTTTAACATGCATACTCTACTAACTCCGTCTAGCCTAGGAATAATAGTGCATCCAGTGCATATTTTTCTTAAATTCCTGTAATTATGCTGCGTCCAAGAAGAATTATATACATACCATACTGCATCCTGCAATGTTGCCAATTTGTTTTCACTTTTATTTTTAATTTTGAAATGTAATAAATTAACTACTAACCCTGCTTGAACTGTGCTAATGACTTTTAAGAGACAGTAAATATTCTAACACGCAAAGGTGAGTTGTTTTTACTTTCTCAGCTATAGATAGAGAAAGTATTTTCTCGTGAAAAAATCCAAATTTCAGATATTATGATAATTATGTGCGTATTGATAGCAAATATATCCGAATAGGCATGCCGTCTGTATGTCTGTTTGTTAGTCAGTTTGTTTTTGATACGTTTTTCTCGAGAACGGCTCAACGTAGAAATCTAAAATTTTAGACATAATATCTGGGAGGAATGCGCTATTGAATATTGGTACAATCGGTGCATCAGGGGTACATTGTTTAAAATAAAAAATTGTATCGACCCGTCTAAGAGGGTGAGATAGGGGTTGAAATATTTTAAATATTTATTATTTTACTCAATTCCTGTCGAGTTTTAATTTTAATAGGGATTTACTAAGAACAATGAAATACATCAGAAAAATGTATTGAAATCATTTTCCAGCCCGTCTAAGAGGGTCAGATAGAGGTTGAAATATTTTAAATATTTATTATTTTACTCAATTCCTGTCGAGTTTTAATTTTAACGGGGATTCACTAAGAACAATGAAATACATCAGAAAAATGTATTGAAATCATTTTCCAGCCGGTCTAAGAGGGTAGATAGGGGTTGAAATATTTTAAATATTTATTATTTTACTCAATTCCTGTCGAGTTTTAATTTTAACGGGGATTCACTAAGAACAGTGAAATACATCAGAAAAATGTATTGAAATCATTTTCCAGCCCGTCTAAGAGGGTGAGATAGGGGTTGAAATATTTTAAATATTTATTATTTTACTCAATTCCTGTCGAGTTTTAATTTTAACGGGGTTTCACAAAGAACAATGAAATACACCAGAAAAATGTATTGAAATCATTTTCCAGCCGGTCTAAGAGGGTGAGATAGGGGTTGAAATATTTTAAATATTTATTATTTTTACTCAATTCCTGTCGAGTATTAATTTTAACGGGGATTCACTAAGAACAGTGAAATACATCAGAAAATTGTATTGAAATCATTTTCCAGCCCGTCTAAGAGGGTGAGATAGAGGTTGAAATATTTTAAATATTTATTATTTTACTCAATTCCTGTCGAGTTTTAATTTTAACGGGGTTTCACAAAGAACAATGAAATACATCAGAAAAATGTATTGAAATCATTTTCCAGCCGGTCTAAGAGGGTGATATAGGGGTTGAAATATTTTAAATATTTATTATTTTTACTCAATTCCTGTCGAGTATTAATTTTAACGGGGATTCACTAAGAACAATGAAATACATCAGAAAAATGTATTGAAATCATTTTCCAGCCCGTCTAAGAGGGTGAGATAGGGGTTGAAGTATTTTAAATATTTATTATTTTTCTCAATTCCTGTCGAGTTTTAATTTTAACGGGGATTCGCTAAGAACAATGAAATACATCAGAAAAAGGTATTGAAATCATTTTCCAGCCGTCTAAGAGGGTGAGATAGGGCTTGAAATATTTTAAAAATATATTATTTTAGCAACAATTATTGTCGAGTTTTAATTTTAACGGGGATTTATTAAAAACAATGAAATACATCAGGGAAATGTATTGAAATCATTTTCCAGTCCGTCTAAGAGGGTAAGATAGGGGTTGAAGTATTTTAAATATTTATTATTTTGCTCAATTCCTGTCGAGTTTTAATTTTAACGGGGATTCACTAAGAACAATGAAATACATCAGAAAAATGTACTGAAATCATTTTCCAGCCGGTCTAAGACGGTGAGATAGGGGTTGAAATATTTTAAATGTTTATTATTTTACTCAATTCCTGTCTAGTTTAATTTTAACGGGGATTCACTAAGAACAATGAAATACATCAGAAAAATGTATTGAAATCATTTTCCAATCCGTCTAAGAGGGTGAGATAGGGGTTGAAGTATTTTAAATATTTATTATTTTACTCAATTCCTGTCGAGTTTTACTTTTAACGGGGATTCACTAAGAACAATGCAATGAACAATCGCCTGCCCATAGGGAAGGTTGAGCAACCTACCAGGCGCGTCTCCGAGGTGGTGGATAGGAGAATGGCCAGACTCCGCAAGGAGTAGGGTTAACGTCGGTCATACTACTGGGAGGTAGGGTTAACAGCCCAGTCCATGCCCAGCTAAAGCCACGTCGCGGACCAGCTCGTGACACACACCGTAAACCGCCTGGGGCGAAAACGACCCTCCGATCTAGGTCGGGGGTATGCCAGTCCAGGGGGCACGGGGGTCTTGGCAGTGACAGTGACCGCTGTCAACACCAAAAACCTCCCAAAGCGTCCTAAGTTCCTCTTCTGGGTTCCCGAGCCAGTGGAGGAGAAAGTGATCAGGGATCGTCTCAAGAAGCAAAATGCAGGCTTGAACACGGAGAAATGGCTACTGATGAGCCGCAGAGTCGAGGAGAAGGGGCAAACGCTGGCCTACTCCTTAGACGAAAAGTCGGTCCAGGTGCTTGAAGGTTTGGACTTCAAGCCCTATCTTGGCCTGGGGAGGGTATCCTTCAGGAAACTTCAGGAGAAAGAAAGAGGCGAACTCAATCCAGATGCTGAAGGTGATGCAGATAAACCTGCATCATAGCAAGGCGGCCACGGCGGTCCTTGCTAAAGTTATGCAGGGGTGTGATATGGCGCTGATCCAGGAACCTTGGATTCACAAGGGACAGGTAAGTGGCCTGAAGGGAGTTGGCGGTGAACTTATTTGTTGTAGAACCGCTGCAATTCCCAGAGCGTGCATATTAGTTAAAAATAACTGTAAAATAATGTTACTAATTGATTTCTGTTCTAGGGATCTAGCGGCAGTCAAAATCAGGGCTTCGTGTGGGGGTGTGCCGAGAGAGTTTATACTGGCCTCTGCGTACCTTCCATATGATGACCCTGAGCCACCACCAATCAGAGCCGTGGAGGAACTGGTGAGGAGCTGTAGAGGAAGAGGATCTCAGGTCATCATCGAGTGCGATGCAAACGCGCATCACACGATCTGGGGAAGTACGAACACCAATATCAAAGGTGAGTCAATTTTTGAATTTATTATGGAATATAATTTAGACATAGCAAATGTAGGTAACACTCCGACCTTTGTAACTACACAAAGGCAAGAAGTGATAGATATAACAATAGGAACAACGTACGCGTGTAACCTAGTTAGCGACTGGCATGTGTCTGAGGAGGAGAGTTGTTCAGACCACAGACACATACGATTCAATATAACGGGTATGGACCGTGTGACTGAAACATATCGTAACCCACGTAGGACGGACTGGGAAGGTTACAAAGTAGACCTTGCCCAGGAACTTACCAGGGTTATGAACACTGTTAAAAATGAGGAGGATGTGGAGTTAGTTGCGGAACAAATACAGAACGCAATAATCTCCGCATATGAGAACAACTGCCCTCTAGTGGTAAGGAAATCCACTAGGAACGTGCCCTGGTGGAACAATGACCTTGCCACAAGGAGGAAGGAAGTGAGAAAGAAATTTAATATTGCAAAAAGATCAGCAAATTGGGATGATTACAGGTCCTCTTTGACTGAGTACAACCGAGCACTGAGGAAGGCCAAGAGAGACGCCTGGAGGAAACATTGCGAGAGCATCGAGTGTATCTCGGAATGTGCTAGACTCCAGAGAATTCTCTCAAAGGACAATCGGTGCGTAGTAAACTCTCTCTTAACTGAGAGAGGGAAATATACCGAAACAGGTAAGGAAACAATCAAGGAATTACTCCTCGTGCACTTTCCTGGTTCCACAATAATTGAAAAATCACCAGAGGAATGGCTAGGAACGGAACTGGAGACAACTGGTAACAGGATCACCAGGGTGGACTGGGCAGTGTCTAAAAAGGTGATTGATCAATCGAAAATCAGATGGGCAATAAACTCGTTTGAACCGTACAAATCTCCGGGATATGACGGAATTTGGCCAATAATGCTTCAGCAAGGTTTAGGCTTGCTAGCATCAAAGCTATGTATGCTCTATAGAGCCAGCCTTGCGCTGGGTTGTATACCAAAAATTTGGAAACCAGTCAAGGTGGTATTCATACCAAAGGCGGGGAGAAACTCCCACACTCACGCCAAGTCCTTAGAAGCCCACACTACATCAAGACCAATATGCATACAGAGCAGGCATGTCCACAGAAACGGCACTTCACCATCTAATTAGAAGGGTGGAAAAGACGTTGGAACATAAGGAGGTGGCACTGGGTGCCTTCCTCGACATAGAGGGGGCATTCGACAACACCTCCTTCAACTCCATCATCAGAACTGTAAGAGAGCGTGGCGTTGAGGACACCTGTTGCAGGTGGGTTGGCTGAATGCTCAAGGGCAGGATGGTATTTACTACCATGATGGGTGAAACTTTAGGTGCCTCAGTTGCAGG
Source organism: Leptura quadrifasciata (assembly GCA_963675555.1). Classification (NCBI taxonomy): domain Eukaryota; kingdom Metazoa; phylum Arthropoda; class Insecta; order Coleoptera; family Cerambycidae; genus Leptura; species Leptura quadrifasciata. The sequence continues at coordinate 85,148,850 of OY776676.1, forward strand.
GGGTTGCCCGCAGGGGGGTGTGTTATCTCCCTTGCTATGGAACCTGGTAGTTGACGACCTATTAATGAAACTTACCAATGAGGGGTTTGAAGCTCAGGGGTATGCTGACGATATAGTCATCATATCAAGAGGAAAGTTCAATAACATAGTTAGGGACCGTTTACAAAGGGCCCTGAATATGGTCAAGAAATGGACCGATGAAGAGGGGCTGAGAATAAGTCCGTCAAAGACCAATATCGTTCCATTTACTAGAAGGAGAAACCTGGAGGGATTGGGTCGTCTGGTTCTTCAAGGTACAATGCTGAGGATGTCGGGGGAGGTAAAGTATCTTGGAGTTATCATAGACTCTAAACTTTCCTGGAACCAACATCTAGACAGGGTAACAAATAAATCGGTGGCCATATTGGCACATGTAGACGATTATATGGCAAAACATGGGGGCTCAAGCCTGGTATGGTGCACTGGCTCTATACCAGTGTAATAAGACCCTCCATTACATACGCTGCCTTAGTTTGGTGGCCTAAAGCCACTCAAATACAGAGACTAACTTGCTTGGGAAGGGAATCACGGGTGCCATGAAAAGCACCCTCACAGCAGCCATGGAGACCCTATTGGACCTCCCCCCACTCAGCGTAGTGATTCAAATGGGGGCATACAGGGTGCAAAACTCACGTGACGTGGCTCTCCACACAGGGGAGTCAGGACATATGAGGATAATCAACATTGTAGTAGATCCTCTATTGAGTATGAGGTCAGACTACATGGTCCCAAAAATCACATTTAACAAGCCTTTCAGTATCTCTATTGGAGAGAGAGGGGATTGGTCAACAGGAGCTCCTGAGTTACTACGCAAAGGCCTGGCCTGGTACACTGACGGGTCCAGGATGGAATCAGGAGCTGGAGCAGGAATACATGGAGTGAGACCGAGGGCAAGTATAAGCCTTTCTCTTGGACTTCACGAAACTGTATTTTAAACTGAAATTCTGGCTATACTTGAGTGTATACGTGAGAATGTCAAACGACAATATGTGAACCAGCAGATCTGCATTGCATCTGACAGTCAGGCGGCACTAAAGGCATTAGCCTCTAATAAAGTGTCCTCCAGACTGGTATGGGACTGCCATAAAGAGCTCGAAGTTCTGGGTGAGCAGAACAGAGTTAAACTACTCTGGGTGCCGGGACACACCAGAATAGACGGCAACGAAAAAGCTGATGAACTTGCTAGACGAGGAGCAGCGAACAAATTCTATGGCCCAGAATCCGTGCTGGGCATTACCAAATGCTCAGCTAGAGGGGTAATTAAAGAACAGGGTCAGGAATAAACACAATTATTACTGGAGGAACATACCAGGCAATCGACATGGGAAAACACTCATTGAAGGACCATGCCCAAAACAAACTGCAGAACTGCTCCCAAAGAACAGGTTACAGTTGAGAATCGTAACAGGCCTCTTGACGGGACATTTTCCTGTTAAGAAGCACCTGCACAGAATTGGCAAGTTCGATGGCGACCTTGACTGCAGATTATGTGGCAAGGTACCAGAGACAGTAGACCATATCATATATGAATGTGAGGCATTGGCCCGCAGAAGATATAATATTTACGGGCAAACACAAACAGACCCGACCCGCAAAGCGTTAAAACTCGCCCATTCTCAGACCTGTATCACCTTATCAGTGGCACCGGAGTATTAAAATGGGCAGTGTAAATCGGAACAGGGAGTGCACAATAAGCCCAAGAGGCTGCAGTGCCCTCGGAGTGTTACAGACGACCCTTTGGGGAGGGGTTTTAGTCAGTAAGAGTCTGACACTGACCCGGCTCAGGCTGGGAGCCCATGAGGGTTTCCCCTCCTCGTCAAAAAAAAAAGAACAATGAAATACATCAGAAAAATGTATTGAAATCATTTTCCAGCCCGTCTAAGAGGGTGAGATAAGGGTTGAAATATTTTAAATATTTATTATTTTACTCAATTCCTGTCGAGTTTTAATTTTAACGGGGATTCACTAAGAGCAATGAAATACATCAGAAAAATGTATTGAAATCATTTTCCAGCCCGTCTAAGAGGGTGAGGTAGGGGTTGAAACATTTTAAATAGTTATTATCTTATTCAATTCCTGTCGAGTTTTAATTTTAACGGGGATTCACTAAGAACAATGAAATACATCAGAAAAATGTATTGAAATCATTCTCCAGCCCATCTAGGAGAGTGAGATAGGGATTGAAATATTTTAAAAATTCGTTATTTTCCCAACTATTACTACCGAGTTTTAATTTTAACGGGAATTTATTAAGAACAATTAAATACATCAGAAAAATATATTGAAATCATTTTCCAGCTCATCTAGGGTGGTAAGATAGGGGTTGAAATATTTTAAAAATGAATGATATAAGTTAATTCTGTCGAGTTTTTACTTCAACGGTGTTTCGAGGTAGGAATATCCAAGGGAGAGAGTGATCCGATAAGGAAATATTTATTATTTTTAGCTTACTTTTTTTTAAATACATATATTGGTAAAAAATAGTATAAGACTACCTAAGTAGTACTATGTCAGGTGTAGTGATATGAATTTTTGCTCAATAATTTCATTTGTTTGCAAAATAGTTGGATTTAATTTTAAAATTACGTCAATTTCCGTATTTCCCAAATTTAAATCTAACTATTTCGTATATGTTAAAATTATTGAGTGAAAATTTATAACACTACTCTTGTTATAGTTCTACTTAGGTAGTCTTATAGTTTGTTTGCAATACGTGTTTTAAAATAATAAGTTATGCTCAAAAGAGCCCTAAATGTTGTTGACAAATGGTGTTGTAAGGAAGGCCTCTCTATAAATCCCCACAAAATCACAGTTGTCAATTTTGCACGGAGAAGAGCACTGCAAGGCCTAAAGCCCCTAAGGCTCATGGAGTGGAAATTCCATTTGCCTGTGAGGCAAAATATTTAGGAGTCAATTTTGACAAAAAATTAACATGGAACTCTCACAGCCAAAAAGTCACACAGAAAGCCACAATCACCCTGGGAAAGTGTAGGCAAATGTGTGGAAAAGACCGGGGACTAAATCCCAAAATGAACCTGTGGTAATGCTCCAGAGTAGTGAGACCCATGATAACCTATGGATCAGTGGTATGGTGGACTAAGTCGGGAACAATACGGTTGTTAAGTGGCATACAAAGACTTGCTTGCCCGTGCGCCATGGGGGCTATAAAAATTGCTCCTACTGCTGCACTTGAAGTTCTCTTGGACCTGCCAACATTACATATATTCATACAAGGCGAAGCTCGGTCAGTGGTGCACAGGTTAATGCAAGGCTAAACGCCAATTAGCCAGCAACACGAGACGGAGTACCAGAAGTTATACTCGGAGATGAAGACAGATCTCATTCTAGGCATGCCCACGGACGTAATGGTCCGAGACAAAACACGGACGCCATCACAGCCAAGGCCCGACGTACGAGAGCCCTCATCTACCCAATGTCGGGAAATGGGAGCCGACTTAACTTGAAGAACAAGCTCACGCTTATCAAGACCCTGATCAGGCCGCAGCTGACGTACGCCTCGGTAGCGTGGGGCTACCAGGCGAAGTCCTACATGAAGAGAATCCAGGCAGTGGAGAACATCGCCCTCAGGACGGTAGTTGACGCCCCACGGTACGTGAGAACCGCAGACATCGTCAGAGTCCTGGAGTACACCACGGTCACTGAAGTCATCCAGGAACGAGCGAAGAAGCTGTACGCCCAAGCCGAGGAGCATGGGAACCCGCTGATCAGACAGGCCACTGATTACGACCCCGCCGACGCCCCGAGGCACAAGCGACCGAGGGTTCAGCTACTGGACAACGGGTAAGTATAACCTTTATTTCCCGCTAACAGATCTGTTTCAGATACGCCAGGACGGACCACCACTACCAGAGACATGACGTTTTCAACCCTAACCCAACCTCCTTGCGGGCGTCGGACAATATACCGTCCGACGCCCGTTGTCCTACCTGCTCCGTGGAGACCGAAAGTGCCAAAAGAAGCACTTAGGTCTCCACACTCCCGAGCTACACAGCTCATCCTTACCTTTCCGACGATCCGGGGTAGGATACCAAGTGATGTCCTACATACTGGCAGTCAGTCCCAGCCAAAACTTCCTAAACCCAACCCGACCGATGACTACCCCCGGGGGTGACAAGCTGGTGAAGAAAGAAAACATCAAGACAAGAAGAGCGCCAGAAGAGACCTCAGCCAGCGAGGTTCAACAGCCAGGACCAGGGAAGGTCCGCAGAAAATACCACGACACATCTCACATTTGTGAGCTGGGTCTGGTAGAAGTACGCGGGCCCATCTATCACGAAGGCCGGTCCAGGTCTACAGAGATAATCTAGGTGCAAAGAGTAATAGTCCTCCTACTCGGCCCTAGTTATCGAGACCGACATTCAGCCAATGGATATTCGCGTGCCCAAGGTATAACTTCAACAAGAACTTTAAGACTGTAATACCGGACAGGGAGGACTGGAAAAATAGTCCTTCCACAACGGCACAAACAGGTACACTGACGGCTCCAAGACAGAACAAGCTGTCGGAGCCGAGATTTACGGGACAAGGTCAAAAGTCAGTATCCCGATAAGCCTAGGGAAATACGCAACGGTGTATCAAGCTGAAGTGATCGCCATACACTATTGTGCAAGGGAGATAATGGGACAAAACACTGTTAACCAGTCGATTACCATTTTCTCTGATAACCAAGCGGCAATAAAAGCAATCAGTTCCATGCAAATCAACTAAAGATTGGTGTGGGACTGCTTGACGGCCCTTACAGAGCTGGGAAGTCATAACAGAGTGTCCCTAGCATGGGTACCAGGACACGAGGGACACAGAGGAAAGGAAAAAGCTGATCAACTTGCCAAGGAAGGCGCACTTGAAGCCCCAATAGGACCCGAGCCCTTTTGTGGCATGGCGAAAGCCATGCATACGAGCAGCCATTAAGGAATGGGTGCAAAATAAATCTCTGGAACGGTGGAGGAATCTCCCAAGACAGAGAAAGGCCAAAGAGTTCATTAAACAACGTTCGGCCAAATTTACGGAAGATCTACTAAGCCAGAATAGGAAGGCCATCAGAGTAATAGTAGGTCCTCTAACTGGGCACTGCCGGCTCAATATGCACATGAGTCTAATGGGTCTGGCAGAGAACGCACCATGCAGGTTCTGTCAAGAGGAAGAGGAAACCTCAGTTCACGTATTGTGAAATTGTGAAGGTCTTGCGAGACTGAGATTCCAAGTACTCGGAGAAGAAAAACCAAAGGCGGACAGCTATACAAAATTGCCTTTATCAAAGCTGTGGAGTCTGTTACAAAGGACAAAGTTGGATGAGGTACTATAAGGAATGTATTCTAGGAGCACCACAATAGACCTGAAAAGGTCGCGGTGGTAAGGGCTAAATAACCAGCTCCTTTGTTGATCTAATCTCATCTATGGTCAAAAACAGTAAATATTTCCCTGTCGGACCTCTCTCTCTTTAACATTCCCACCTAGGGGAAGATGAGGGTTGAAATACTCTAAGAATTACTTAATAAAATTACTAATGCTGTTTATTTTTCATTTCAACGTGGATTCATTAAGAACAACGAAGTACATCAGAAAAATGGAAAATGTATTGGAATGATTTTCTAGTCCGTCCCCTAGACGGGTTAGAAAATGATTTCAATACATTTTTATGATGTATTTCATTGTTCTTAATGAATCCCCGTTAAAATTAAAACTCGACAGGAATTGAGTAAAATAATAAATATTTAAAATATTTCAACCCCTATCTCACCCTCTTAGACGGGCTGGAAAATGATTTCAATACATTTTTCTGATGTACTTAATTGTTCTTAGTGAATCCCCGTTAAGATTAAAACTCGACAGGAATTGAGTAAAATAATAAATATTTGAAATAACTCTTATCTCACTCTCTTAGACGGGCTGGAAAATGATTTCAATACATTTTTCTGATGTATTTCATTGTCCTTAGTGAATCCCCGTTAAAATTAAAACTCGACAGGAATTGAGTAAAATAATAAATATTTAAAATATTTCAACCCCTATCTCACCCTCTTAGACGGGCTGGAAAATGATTTCAATACATTTTTCTGATGTATTTCATTGTTCTTAGTGAATCCCCGTTAAAATTAAAACTCGACAGGAATTGAGTAAAATAATAAATATTTGAAATAACTCTTATCTCACCCTCTTAAACGGGCCAGAAAATGATTTCAATACATTCTGCTGATGTATGAATCCCCGTTAAAATTAAAACTCGACAGTAATTGTTGCGAAAGTAATGAATTTTTAAAATATTTCAACCCCTATCTCACCCTCCTAGACGGGTTGGAAAATGATTTCAACACATTTTTATGATGTATTTCGTTGTTCTTCATAAAATCGCGTTAGATTTTAAACTCGACATGGATTACTAAAATGAATAATTTTTAAAAAATATTCTATCCTCCTCTTTGCCGCCCCCTAAAATCTGCCGCCCTAGGCTCCAGCCTACTCAGTCTGCTGGTAAATCCAACCGCCACTGCATTCATGCACATAAATGAACTAACCGAAACTTAGGATGACACTGAGATATTTCTTTCTTTCAGCGTTGCCAGATTGAAAGACGCAGTATTGTTATGAAACGGCCGTAACAGAAATCTGATGAACTGAAGTTATGCAACTTTTTTCATTGTGCAGATAATATTGCGTCCAAAATCAATTTACAATTCCTGTTCTAGATTTCGTGTTTTGTAAAATAACCTTGATTTTAGTTGTGATTTATGTTAGAGGACGTGCGTACTGCATGTGAATCTCAAAAAGAAAGTTACAGATGGCATCCGATATACGGACGTAATAAATCTAAGGACGCAATAATAAATGTAAATTGCATTCGACTCGACGGAACAATGTTAGCGGGATAAATGTATTGTTCTACTATTATTGAACTTAATAATTTGCAGTACTAATCAAACTTTAACTTGTTTATTTCCAATAATAAACCAAAAAATCAAATTAAAATCTCTTACCATTTGATCCGAAAGTATGTCAAATTTATTTAATGGGCCGGCTAGCTTGTCTTTTCCTTCAGGAGCAGGTTCAAATTCAGTTCCTGTTTTAAAATGAAATTTTATGAAAGTAAAATTTTTAATCTGATATAAGTAATTTATTTTCCTTGATATTTAGATAATTTAGCAGTTTTATAACAGGTTCGAAAGTCTAATACACTATTTAAATTTTAATATACAACCTTGTCCAAAATTAAATACACAAAAACCTTCCTTCTTCGTAGCTACACTATTCTCTTTCCAAATCCAACAATTCTCCTTTCATTAATTTTTCACCTTATCTCGTCCTTATCTCCTCTGCAATTCCTATCCACAATAACACCTCTTCCTTCTTATTTACAGTCTATTTTTACTCTTCTTCGCTGATCTCCACAATTTCTGACTTTTTAATTCAATCTCAAATTATTAATTTTCTGTTTCATATTTTTCTCCTTCACTCCCTAATGTTCTTTTTTTCCTTAGATTTGTTTTTCCAATTTTACAACTTCTACTTTATCTGTTGTTTGTTGTTCTATATCACTAAATATCAAAGTACCCAAAATAAACAAAACAAAACACCATATGAATTTTGATTAATTTCATTCCAAACATAACCTAACTTAAACCTCCTTGTCTTTCTCCAGAAAAACATTTACCAACTATAAAAATAAAATTTCCTAGTTAAAAGGAATGTCATAATGGCTTAAATGTCAGAAATTATTTCAACTACAATTTAATAACCACTAACATAGATGTCAGTATCAAATGTACTATTGACATCAAATAAATACTTAAAAACTATTAAAACTACTCTAAGCAAGTATTAACATTCTAAAACACTTACCTTTCGGATCTTTAGCTAATTTAAACAAATTTTGAAAACCATCTAAAGGAAACAAATAAATTCAAACCCTGATTCAGCAAATAACACAAACATGCACTCTTCGTAATCGTCCAATATGCGAAATACATAGCATTTGTATGGATAAATCATTTCTATGTGAAATTTACCTCTTATGTTTTCATTATTCATGTGTTTTAGTTCATACGCATTTTCATTTAAAACCCTGTTTATCATATATGGTCCTTCATATGGATATTGAAATTTAGCACATAGATTCCTGTCAATTTTTGATACCTTCAGACTTTTAATTATTACTTCATCACCTTGTTTATAAACTATCTGTCTTTTAATTCTCTTATTTTCTCTATCTTGATACTTCTTTGCATTTCTTTCTAATCTGGCCTTTACTTGATTTCTAACTTGTTCTAAATTTATTCTTGTCTCAAACTCCCATGGCCTGATAGGTGTAACACCAAACATTACCGTTATTGGTGATACTTGAGTGATCGTACTTGGTACACTATTTATGAAATATTCTACATATGAGAGAAATGATACTCAATCAGTATGATCATGTTGTACAGTTAATCTTAAAATTTTTATTACTTCTTGAATATAACGATCTGCTGGGGTTGCTTGTGGATGTCTAATTGTCGTAAAAATTATTTGTATTTGTCTGTCAAATATTTCTTTATCTGTCGTTGACAAAATATGTCGCATTCTCAGCTAAAATTTTTCTAGGAGTGCCTACAGTTTTAAAATATTTAGAAAGTATTCTACAAACCGTATTTGTATTACATCTTTTTGTGGGATACACCTTTGTAAATTTTGAAAAAACATCAACCACAACCAGTATGTGTTTATAACCAACTTTATCCTTTATTAGATTGCTTATAAAATCAATAGCTATACTTTCTAGAGGTTGTTTTGTCAAAATACTATTTACTTTATTTCTATTTTTATGGTTTTTAATTTTTCCCAAACAACAATTGTGACATGATGAAATTATTCTTTTCGTTAATGGTAAATCGTTCTTACAAAAAAAACGTTTCTCTAAAAATCATCCAAGTTTTTCTCACCCCAATATGCCCAAAATGAATATGCAAATCATTTAATATATCTAAAGCTAATTTATCATGTATCACGTATTTCTCTTCATCATAACTCTCTTAATTAGCATATTGTTTTTAATACTATATCCTCTATGTGAACATACACGCACTGTATTTTTAAGTTCATTCAAATATTCTTGACTTGATTTTCTCATTTGTATATAACGAATTTCCACCCAACAGAATATTTAAACCTACTATAAAATTATTTCCCTTATCAATATCAACTTGTTTATTTCGAGTAAGTGCATCTGCTGTTATATTTTCTTTACCCGGTCTATGTTTAATAGTAAACGAGTAATCTTGAATTAAGAGAGACCATCTATAAATTCAATTGTTTGCAAACCTATTTTTCATGAGCGAACATAAAGCTGAGTGATCTGTTTCAATTGTAAAATGGTTTGATGTTAAAATATAAGATAATTTAGATATAGCGTGTATTACTGACAACATCTCGAGTTCTGATGTGGAATACCTAGTTTCATACGGTTTTTAATTCCTAGATACAAAGCATATTGGCGTTTCAATTCCATTTATAATTTGAATAAGTTCTGCCGCGACTATTTGTTCTGAAGCGTCAGTACGTAAAATAAAAGGTAAATTAAAATCTGGACTATATAAAAGTAAATTATCATGAAAATTAATTTTTAATTTGTTAAATGCTTTTTCACGTCTATTCATCATATTCCATTCCCATTTTGTGTCTTTCCTAAGTAATTCTATTAGCGGTATTTCTAACTCTGAAAGTCGAGGTACGAACTTCTTATAATAATTTAATATACCTAAAAACCCTCTTAACATCTTTAAATTTTTTGGAGCTGGATATTCTTTGATTTCTTTAATACGTTCTTTACCTATCGATATTCCTTGTTGATTTTTAATATACCCTAAATATTTTACCGAAGTATTATAAAATTCACATTTTTCTATGTTTAATTTTAAACCTGCCTCATCTAATGCATTTAATATTATGTTTAAATGTTCCAAATGTTCTTCCTTTGTATCTGAAAATACAAGAATGTCATCTATGTAATGAAGACAAAAATTTTCGTATCTATCTAAATTTTATTGCATAGCTGTAAGTAAAGCAGATGACGCTGATTGTAAACCAAATGGAACTACCTCAAATTGATGGATATGTCCATCTACACTAAAACCAGTATATTTACGAGAATCTACATGTAAAGGAATAAGCCAAAATGAATTTTTTAAATCTAATTTAGAAAATATGGTATTCTTTCCAATTTTATAAAGCATAGTATCTATGGTTTGAGGTGCATCAAATTTGGTTTAAATTTCTAGCATCGAGACATATTCTTATGGAATTATCCTTTTTACTCACTATTACTAAAGGATTTATAAAGTTTGTCTTTGCTGGTTCTATAATATTAGATTTTATCGCATATTTCCGATTTCTTCATGTACTTTATTTCGAAGTTTGAAGGGTATAGGATAAGTTTTACATTTAAACGGTTTGCTTTCATCTACTATCAAGCTTTAGCTATTCTCGGTTTGTAATTTATTAACGACATATAATTTTGTAACAATTTTCTTACTAGATTTTCATATTTAGTAGGACAATTTATCTCCAACCTTCTAGGCATTTTATAATTATTCATTTCACATGTAGCCTTATATTTTTCATCATTTAAATTATTTTTATTACAATTTCCTATATAACCCACTATGTTTAACTCATTTTTATTAAATATTTTCACCGCAGTACCTTTTAAAACTAGGGACTTTTCTCCAAAATCTATTTTTGCCTTAAGTCGTGATAAAATATCTTCACCAATTATGACATCAAAACTCAAATTGTCAACTATTACAAACTCGCCTCTAAAACGTATCTCTTTTACTTCAAAATCTAAATTTATGATTTTATTGCATTCTGTGAATTTCTTACCATTTGCATTTACTAACTTAATTTTTGAAATCTTAGTACAATTTTTTTGATATAACTCTTTTTTACTATCTATTATCTTTCCATTTATTAAACTGATTTCTGATCCCGTATCAATCAATGCTTTTAAATTTATTTCATTAACTTTCATGTTAATGGTTGGTAAATTACTAATTCTATTATTATCTAAATTTGATTCATTCTCAATACCTATAAATTCTCGCATATGTCCGTATGTCGTCATCCCAAATAAAACTTCAATATCTAAAAATTCTCCCATGGAAAATGTGAATTTACCTCTGCTATCGTCTTAATTTTATTCATGTCATTCTGTTGATCAGATCTGACATTTGTATTGTTTACCTGTGCATATCTTACTCAATCACGTTTATTATCATACCTATTCTGTTCTTTATTATAATTATCATTACCGTTGTACCTCCCATTTTCGTCATAATCTCTACCTTTATTTTGATTATTAAAATTTCTACTGTCATAATTTTTTTGATAATTATTATTATACCCATTTTGTTGTCTATTTGCATAATAATTTTGTCTGTTGAAATTTTGGTCATTACCATCTGTTTGGTTGTATGTTTTTCTATTAAATGATTTATAATTTTTATTCCATCCCATATGTAGATCATCGATCACTCTCAAGTACTCATTCAAACCATCTAATGTCGTAATGATGAATGAATCATTTCATTTTCTGTCAAATTTGGCTCTAAGAATTTAATATTATACATTTTACGCATGACATAATTTTCCCTAGACATACCACTATTTTCTGAATATTTTCTATTAAATAAATTGAAACGAATTTTTTCCTGACAATGTTCAGACCAATACTTTTTTAATAATAACTTTTCAAATTCTTCTAAAGTTTCAAATTCAGATTCTACAATTTGATACCAAATTTCGGCTTCACCTTTTAATGAATTTTGAATTTCATGTTTTAAATTAAAATTTAGATTTATAGATTGTAGATATTGCCTTAAACGTTCTAAAAGTACTTTTGGGTGGATTCTGGAATCACCATAGAAATGATTTACCAGTGTATGATGTGGTGTAGCTATGTGTTAAGTATAGGTATGTATGTGTCCTTCAATATCTTCGTATTCTGTTCGATCTTTCCATCTGTTCTTTTAATTGTGGTTTGATTATATCTTCTTGTTTTTTCATGCGTATATCAATTTCATTCATACCATCTACTATAACATGTTCTACTTCTACTCTTACTTCTTTTTTAAATTTGCTTATCACTTCATAAACCTTTTCTACTTTTTCTTCTACCTTCTTAATTTTCTGGTCCACTTTAATGTGTAACTCTATTATACTCGTTACCAATTTCCTATTGTTCTCATCCATTTTTTTGTTCATATATCTGGTTTGCTTTCTTCAAATTTATTGTCCATTTTGTTGTGGCTTTCTTCAAATTTATTATTCATGTCTTGTTTGTTCTCATGAAATCTGTTCGCTATCATGTTCATTAATTGTATAAATTTATCATCATTTTGTGTTTGTTGGGATGTATCACCTTGTCGAAAAGTTTCTGTTGTTTGATTTTATTCTCCATTTTTGTTTATTTTCCTGATCTTAATTTCATACAAATACCACACAATTAAGAATTAATACTTTATATACCCGTAATAAATGAAATTGTTATTGAATTTTAAAACTGTGTACCACAATCAAAAGTTCACAAACTTTCACCAAGACTGCACACTTTATCAATTCAACAATGTATTGTTCTACTATTATTGAACTTAATAATTTGCAGTACTAATGAAACTTTAACTTGTTTATTTCCAATAGATAAACCAAAAAGATCAAATTAAAATCTCTTACCTTTTGATCCGAAAGTATGTCAAATTTATTTAATGGGCCCTGCTAGCTTATCTTTTCCTTCGGGAGCAGGTTCAAATTCAGTTCCTGTTTTAAAATAAAATTTTATTAAAGTAACATTTTTAATCTGATATAAGTAATTTATTTTCCTTGATATTTAGACAATTTAGCAGTTTTATAACAGGTTCGAAAGTCTAATACACTATTTAAATTTTAATATACAACCTTGTCCAAAATTAAACACACAAAAACCTTCCTTCTTCGTAGCTACACTCTTCTCTTTCCAAATCCAACAATTCTCCTTTCATTAATTCTTCACCTTATCTCGTCCTTTACTCCTCTGCAATTCCTAACCACAACTACACCTCTTCCTTCTTATTTACGTCTATTCTACTCTTCTTCGCTGATCTCCACAATTTCTGACTTTTTTTCAATTTCACATTATTAATCCTCTTGTTTTTTATTATTATTTTTTTCTTCACTCCCTAATTTTCACTTGTTCTTTTTTTTTTCTTAAATTTGTTTTTCCAATTTTACAACCTATCTTTTATCTGTTGTTTGTTGTTCTATATCACTAAATATCAAAGTACCCAAAATAAACAAAACAAAACACCATATGAATTTTGATTAATTTCATTGCAAACATAACCTAACTTAAACCTCCATATCTTTCTCCAGGAAAACATTTACCAACTATAAGAATAAAATTTCTTACTTAAAAGAAATGCCATAATGGCTTAAATGTCAGAAATTATTTCAGCTACAACTTAATAATCTCTAACATAGATGTCAGTATCAAACTTGCTGTTGACATCAAATAAAAACTTTAAAACTATTAAAACAACTCTAAACAAGTATTAACATTCTAAAACACATACCTTTCGGATCTTTAGCTAATTTAAATAAATTTTGAGAACCATCTAAAGGAAACAAACAAATTCAAACCCTGATTCAGCAAATAACACACGCACACACGCACACACGCGCGCACACACACACACACACACACACACATATATATATATATATATATATATATATATTATACGATATTATACAGGAAATACAGGATATTGAATAAAAACAAAGGCTATCTGTAATTGGGAGATATAATGGAAAATATACAAAGGATAAATGAATATAGAAATAATTTTGAAGGAATTTGTAATAAATTAGTTAGAAGTAAAGTAAATAAAATAAGTTGTAATTTCATGTTTGAGAACAATATCGACGGGAAAGGACTGGTTTTCAAAAGTTTTCAACATTTGATATTATATTGTTTTGGGATGTTTTATTTGGACCGAGGTAGTTGTAATTTAAATAATAAATAAATAATGATTAAATAATGAAGTTTATGAAAGCGGTCAGGAGTTACCGAAAATTAAATAAATGATTAAAATAAATAAATATGAAATGATATTAATGACGAATCGAGTCAATGCATATGAATGGTAAAGGTACCACATATGATTAATAAACAATTAAAAATAAAGTAGTCGTAATGGGAGTCCAAGGTTCAAACAGAATATTCATTTTCAGTATGGTTTTCGAGTGCGGGAGGTTGCCATAGGTCCATGTTTGGACTAGTTTCTAAAGTTTGTAAAATATGAAATTCAACAATTGTATAATTAAAAGTAAACTAAATAATGATAACAATTGTGAACTTAATCACATTACAGAGAATACAACAAGGGGGAAGTTTCATATTGGGTCACTTTATCCTTACACACCAGATACTGAATAATAGTACGAATGTTATATCCTTGCATTTATAAAGAAATTCTTTAGGAAAAAGAACTTATTTATCTTGGGGAGGGGGGGGATATATGGCAATATAACATTCGTTACCGAAATTACTACCTTCAACTTTAGATTGAACCCAGTATGGATATGTGTATACTGCAGGTAGTTAAATGGTCAACAAAAATTAGATAAAATAACGATAATTTATTGACATCATTAGTTTCAGAAATATTTGTTTTAGTTATTACAGTTTTTCTTTTGTGAGATACGATATTTTTAAAATATAAAACTACTGTTTATAATAATTAATTTTCCTCAACTGTATTGCTACCCGTTGCACTATTATTGGCAAGCGTAACATCTTCCGGTTTAGGATCAGATTCAAAACTTTTCGATTTTGAGGTATAATTTGAAACTAGTTCAGTCACATGAGTGAGTGCTCTACAACGTCTTGCAGTTAATGCTTCATCTTTACTCGATATGCGTTCCACTCTTTTTAAGACATGTGTTAATTTGCATTCAATTTTTTTAATTTGAGTAGGTGAACCAGAAAATGAATTAATATCTTCCTCAATATCAAGCAATTTTTTCTCACATTCACTCAACTCTTTCTCAGCATCTAACTTTACTGGACTACGTATGACCGTCCCAGCTTTTTCTAAAATCAAAGCACCACGCAAACATTTTCTTAACGTCTCGACATTACCTATTTCAGAAAGTCCTCTTATACGTAACTCATACTCTAATTCATCTTTCACTAGTCTATCTACGTCAAGCTTAAACCTACCTGCCATTTTTAAATTTTAAATATTTTTTTTTTAAACAAAATCAAATTTATACCAATATATGTCTATGTAAATGAATATTTTGCTTGTTAATACTATTTTCCTCTCTGCCAACTCAACCCTACGTCATGTATTCTTGAATTTCAAAACAAATAAATTGAAAAAAAAAAAAAAAAATGTAATATAACTAAACCACGTTGGTGCGCCAAAACTGCTACGTCAAATTTTAAAACTCAATCTGACGTAACTAGTTGGTCGTTGTCTGTTGACATAACGGTATTTGCCGGCCGACTAACAGTGGAGATGGTCGGGGTTCTAAATTACTATGATGTATCAGGGCGCCAAGTAAATTTTCCCTCTCCAAATACCAGCTCAAGTACAATGTAACCTTAAATTTACTAAATAAATTACTTAGCGAGACGATAATGAAAAATTCAAATTCAGTTTTATCTTTTAATAACAATAAACGAAGTAACTTTATAACATTCAAGAGTACAATAACGTAGGGGATGGTAGACAAATTCACACAAAAAAAAAATATATCTAACTGGGTATACGCGTCTTACGTAAGTGCTTAAA
Organism: Leptura quadrifasciata; assembly: GCA_963675555.1. NCBI lineage: Eukaryota > Metazoa > Arthropoda > Insecta > Coleoptera > Cerambycidae > Leptura > Leptura quadrifasciata. The sequence goes on from OY776676.1 coordinate 85,164,713, forward strand.
CCCCCAACAGATATCATAGATGTTATAATTAGTTGACAGAATATTTTCATAAAATGTTTAGCAAAATTTAAAAAAAAATATATATATAGGTACAGTGGTGAAATTTTTTTAGTAAAATTTATAATATATTTTTAAGAAAAATTCAATGTATATATGGCGCAAGAAGGATACAAACTGCAGGCAGCAGGGCTTCAGCTTCGGCTCAATTTTCAGGAATGGGCAACTTCCAGCCTATCAATTAACCCAAAAAAAATGGATGGCTCTCCACAAAAAAGAAATTCCAGTCCAGTAAGGAGAAGTAACATAAGTACGTGTAGACCAGTGGAAAAAAGTTATTCGTTCGTATCAGGAGACAAAAAAAAATCGTATGAAAAACTACGAAATCCTAGACGAAACCGTAGGTGAAAATAAAACCCTAAAAATAAATTTTTACCATTGAACAATTTACTACAAGTGATATTTTGCTAGTTTGAATATAAAAATAAAATAATTACCTCGTTTCGGAGGGTTTTCCTAGAGAAATGTTGTTGACCTTGGATGTCCTTGGCCTCGTGTAAATTTGGCAAAAATGGCTTTTACGTATAGATCCTTCCAATGAAGACAATCGATTTCCAATACCATAAAAATATGCACTCGTCCAAACATAAATGGAAAATCGAAAAGTAACGTTGCGAAAATATCCCAAAATGGTGAAATTACTTGTTTCAAAAATCGCAACGAGCACGTAAAATTACCACTTAATAAATTGCCAAGCGTTCGAGCCAATTACACGTGAAAAGTGACAGACTACCGGAAGACAAAACCTAAGCCAAAAACTATTGTGAAGAAATAAATCTGTGTTACCGATCGTCAGTCGGTTATAGGAATCTACCTATAAACTAATTAAAAGTTATTGGTTTCCTAGCTTAAGAATTACAGAAATAGAGAGCTTAAGTATATGCAACACGCTACACAACAAAATGTATAAAGCCATGCCTATACCTGCAACAATTCCTTACAATTGCGAATTCATATAGACAACTAAATAATAAATATTACGCGTGACGACGGATAACACGAATTCGTTAGACATTAAACGTAAGAGATAAAGTAATGATTTAGAAATTTTTTTAAATAATGTATAAATGTTAAATTGAACTGTAACAACCACCCCCCTTCACAAAGGAATTTACCCCGTAAATTTCTCCAAAAAGAAAAAAACAATGAAAGACGCACACAATAGGTTTATACGCACAACCATCTTAACACTATGAGGCTTAAAATGCTTGGGGTTACCTCACCTCACAGTTAACCCACTTGCAACTAAAACTTGCGGGAGTGTTCTCCTATCTGCCACAGCGGCCACCCTTCCACCAGCAACTAGATGACAGTCACGTCAGAGCACTGCACTGAGGGACTTGACATGGTGTTGACCGACCTCGACCAAGCCAACCAAAACAAAGACCCATGGCAAGCTGATCCCCAGCTCAATGACTGACCCCCTGGCATCCAGTTTGCCATTTAAGACAGCCAGTGAAATGTAACCGCTCCCAGCAAGATCGGAGTCCCTCTAAGCATTCAAAAACAAAACACTAAGTGGCCGTTCAGGGGGCTTTTACCCCACATAGGACAATCCCATGGTGGTAGAATTCTTTTTACAACCCCCTCACCACAGAGGTTAAAAAAAATGACACCTTACTTAGTGGGTTCCAGCCAGCTAAGTAAGTTATAGTAAATCCTAAAATCAAGAAAGAAAACCTAATCAAATACTATAGCTCGCGACACCCTACAGATAGACAGGCACATTAAAATCCAGTAACAGGTAAACAAAATGTTATAATAAATTTAATTACTAGATGAAATTACTGATTAGTAGATCAATGTCCAAAGGGACGTGAAATTAAATAACTTACGGCCATATACGACCTACGACACAAAAAATATTTCACTGTTAGTAGAGACTAAGCGAAAATCCCTTACTAACCCACTACTATGGCAATAACATTCATACTCAAGACAAACAAGAGATCAAGATCTGAAAAGCTTTTATTTTCCAAAAATGATCTATCTAATGGCGGTATATGAAACACCAACCAAGGTAACATATTATAACTATTATACTGGATCTAAGTGCTCGTCTGGTTCTATATAAGGTTTTAAATCCTTAACGTGCCAGCTACCATTACACTCTGTACCAGATAAATCTTCTAAAATATACACGCAATAGCCTATTTTCTTTTTGACTTTATAAGGTCCCTCGAATTTCCCTGCTAGTTTGGCAGTGAAATAATTTGCAGCATCAGACTGTGCATACTTTCGTTTCCAAACTAAGTCACCAATCTTAAATTCAACTTCTCTACGCCGTAAATTATATTTTTCTCGAGATTTATCGTAAGCTTTTTCTAATCGTTCCGCAACTGACGTACGCATTTTCACAAGAGCAGCAAATCTTTCCGACACAGAGGGTGAATTATCATTGTCGTTATCGATATTATTATGTTTATATTCTGAACCATGAATACACATTTCTTTGCCAAAATTTATGAAATATGGCATTTGACCCGTAACTTCATGACGTGCAGTGCGTAATGCGCAACCTAGTGCACTTAAATTTACGTCCCAGTCTCTTTGATGTTCTTTAATGTAAGCGGACATCATAGTCTTCATTACTCGATTATATCTTTCAGTGGTATTCGGAGCAGGATGATAATTTGGGTTAAAAAGAATTTTTATATCGTATTTTTCAGCAAGGTTAGCAAAGTCTTTGCTCGTGAATTGTACTCCGTTATCACAACGAATGATTTGTGGTACACCGAATATATGAAATACTTGTTCTTCTAGTAAAGGAATGAGTTTATTAGCTAAAGCTCGTTTTATCGGGAAAAATAAATTAAATTTACTGAAGTTGTCAGTTACTACGAAAATATGCATATTACCTTTCTTACTTTTGGGTAATGGGCCAAATAAATCCATACTAATAACTTGCCAACAACGGTCAGCTATTACCCTCTTACCCATCAATCCAGCAGGTCGTTTTTGTTCCGGTTTTATTCTCTGGCAAATCTCACACGATCTTACATAATTACTAACGTCAGCTTTCATTCGTGGCCAATAATATAACCGAGCAATACGACTAAAACTTTTGAATATCCCGAGATGTCCTGCTGTCTCTAAATCATGGTTATTATGCATAATTTCGCGCCGTTTTTCTTTAGGAACAACTAATTTCCAGAAATCATTGTTACTGCGTAGTTCAGGGAAGTCAAGTTCAGTATATTTATACAATTTATTGTCTAATATCCGCCATTTAGGAAATTTTAAAGGACTGTTTTTGACATTTTCTAACATTTTAAGATACCATTTATCCTGTATTACCTCGACCTTCATGTTACTCACCACAATATCGACATTATCTTTATCTACTATTAAACGTGACAAAGCGTCTGGCACTACATTGTCTTTGCCTTTACGATGAACTACTGTATAGTCAAACTGTTGCAATCTAAGTGCCCATCTACCTAATCTACCCTGTGGATTTTGCAGATTATCCAACCATTGTAAACTATAACAGTCTGTTACTACCGAAAACTTAGCTCCTTCTAAGAAGCAACGCAGCTTTTCTATACTCCACAGCACCGACAATAACTCTCTTTCGACAGCTGAGTACTTACGCTCTTGTTTGGTTAAAGTACGTGATAAATAACAAATAACATGCTCGCTATCTCCGATTTTTTGTGTGAGAACCGAGCCTAATGCAAATGAAGATGCGTCTGTTTGCAATATAAAAGGATACTCAAAATTTGGACACGTTAATATAGGAGCTGATACTAAAGCATTTTTAATATTTCTAAAAGAATTTTCACAATTTTTATCCCAAATAAATTTAGAGCCTTTCTTTAATAAATTAGTTAGCGGAGCTATCAAGTCAGAAAATGCTGGTATGAAACGTCGATACCATGAAACCATACCGATGATTCGACGAACTTCGGTAACTGAGGTAGGAGCAGGCATATTTGAAATGCAGCTAACTTTTTCGGGGTCAACATGTAGACCATCACGATTGACTACGTAACCTAAATATTTTAATTCTGGCCTACAGAAAAAGCATTTTTCACGATTAAGCGTTAATCCAGCTTCATATAGACGTTTAAAAACCTCTGACAAAATTTCAATATGCTTATCAAAATCTGGGGCTATAACGATAATGTCATCTAAGTAGCAAAAAACGAAAGGTTCGAGTTCAGGACCTAATACAGTGTCAATTAGTCTTTGGAATGTAGCAGGTGAATTATGCAATCCAAAAGGAAGGCGAGTAAATTGATACAACCCTCTACCAGGTACTGTAAATGCCGTATATTGTTTACTGTCTTCACTTAAAGAAATTTGCCAAAAAGCGCTTTCAATATCTAAACTGGTTAGATATTTTGCAGAGCTTAATTTTGATAAAATCGAATTTATATACGGTAATGGATAAGCGTCTCTTTCTGTTACTGCATTTAATTTCCTAAAATCAACGCAGAAACGTTGGCTACCATCTTTCTTTGGTACCAATAACACAGGAGAAGACCAACCTGACTTACTATGTTCAACAATACCTTGCTTTAACATTTTATATAGTTCTTCATCGATAATTTTCTGTTTGAAAGGTGAAACCGGGTAATATCTTTGTTTAATTGGTGGACTAGAAGTAATAATTTTGTGTTTTACCAGGGTGGTACAACCTTTTTTGTCGCCAATTTTAGAAAAATAATCATTCACGACTTTATCCAAGTCTGCTTGTTGTTTATCGCTTAAATTAAATTCAATGGAATTAACTACAGGTACTTCCAAATTTTCGGACGAAAAATACCATTCACCACGTCTCATATCAGGTACTATTCCCATATTAACCCAAAAATTTATACCCAAAACTAAACTGTGCCTCAGCGCTGGTACAACATATAAATCCATAACCTTTACGATATCACGTAATCTAATCGGAATGGTAACTACTCCTATACATTCACATAAATCATTATTAGCTATTGTGCACGAAATATTACAACTATTTAATTTAACACCTAAAGACTGTAAAATTTTCCATCCTGAATTACCTAAAAATGATTTGTTTGCTCCCGAATCCAATAAACCAAAGAAATCTTGACCTAAAATATTTACTTTTAAATATGGACATTCATTGTCACCAACATGTGCTAAAATGTAATCAAGTACAGGGGATAATTTATTTTCAATACAAATGGCCTGGGCATCCGTAGAAGGCAGAATTTGGCCTAGTTCTGTCTTCTTGATCCGTTTCCCGAATTACAGTCAGGGCAAGTGTTCTTAGTGAAGCCTGGTTTATTACATCTAAAACACTTAATGTCTAATCTCATTCTACAATTACGCGCTATATGATTTGGTTTACCACAACGAAAGCAATTTTTAGGTGTTACTTTTTGTACTTGTATTTCATGTACAACTGGTTTATTACTTTGTGGTTTACTAAGTACTGGTAGTTTATAATCTAAGTCAGGTTCACAAGTAAGACTACCTGGAATTGGAGGTATAAATTCATCAATATTCTCTTTAATTTTCTCTATTTTCCTGCACGATTTAACTAACTCATAAGAAGATTCTATATTATCAATGTTAGTGCTTAAACGTTCTTGATAAAAAGGTGCTATATTTTTGCGTAATATTTCCATACGTTTATGCTCTGGTACAGCGTAAGGCATTCTATCAAACAAATTAGACATCGTGGCAATATAAATACCAATAGGTTCATCCCCTTGGGTACGTTTTTCGATTTGACGCCAGAGTTTTTCTGAAGACGGTGTAAATTGCTCCCTCATAAACTGAACTAACTCATCCCAATTAGAAGCGTTTTTCCCAACAAAATGATAAAACTTTAAGGCATCACCTTCAAATAATTGAGAAGCATTATAATATAATTGTTGCTTATTTAAATTATAGGCTTTACTACTATCATCAACACGCTGTAAAAATGCATTAAAACTAAGAAGTCCTTGATCTCCGGAGAATTTTAGACCCCATTTGTGCACAGGTACAGTGTTAAAGTAATTTGGAATTTGTAAAACTCCCGAATTGATATCCAAATTAGGAGACGTTATATTTTCCTCAACTGTATTGCTACCCGTTGCACTATTATTGGCAAGCGTAACATCTTCCGGTTTAGGATCAGATTCAAAACTTTTCGATTTTGAGGTATAATTTGAAACTAGTTCAGTCACATGAGTGAGTGCTCTACAACGTCTTGCAGTTAATGCTTCATCTTTACTCGATATGCGTTCCACTCTTTTTAAGACATGTGTTAATTTGCATTCAATTTTTTTAATTTGAGTAGGTGAACCAGAAAATGAATTAATATCTTCCTCAATATCAAGCAATTTTTTCTCACATTCACTCAACTCTTTCTCAGCATCTAACTTTACTGGACTACGTATGACCGTCCCAGCTTTTTCTAAAATCAAAGCACCACGCAAACATTTTCTTAACGTCTCGACATTACCTATTTCAGAAAGTCCTCTTATACGTAACTCATACTCTAATTCATCTTTCACTAGTCTATCTACGTCAAGCTTAAACCTACCTGCCATTTTTAAATTTTAAATATTTTTTTTTTAAACAAAATCAAATTTATACCAATATATGTCTATGTAAATGAATATTTTGCTTGTTAATACTATTTTCCTCTCTGCCAACTCAACCCTACGTCATGTATTCTTGAATTTCAAAACAAATAAATTGAAAAAAAAAAAAAAAAATGTAATATAACTAAACCACGTTGGTGCGCCAAAACTGCTACGTCAAATTTTAAAACTCAATCTGACGTAACTAGTTGGTCGTTGTCTGTTGACATAACGGTATTTGCCGGCCGACTAACAGTGGAGATGGTCGGGGTTCTAAATTACTATGATGTATCAGGGCGCCAAGTAAATTTTCCCTCTCCAAATACCAGCTCAAGTACAATGTAACCTTAAATTTACTAAATAAATTACTTAGCGAGACGATAATGAAAAATTCAAATTCAGTTTTATCTTTTAATAACAATAAACGAAGTAACTTTATAACATTCAAGAGTACAATAACGTAGGGGATGGTAGACAAATTCACACAAAAAAAAAATATATCTAACTGGGTATACGCGTCTTACGTAAGTGCTTAAACCCCCAACAGATATCATAGATGTTATAATTAGTTGACAGAATATTTTCATAAAATGTTTAGCAAAATTTAAAAAAAAATATATATATAGGTACAGTGGTGAAATTTTTTTAGTAAAATTTATAATATATTTTTAAGAAAAATTCAATGTATATATGGCGCAAGAAGGATACAAACTGCAGGCAGCAGGGCTTCAGCTTCGGCTCAATTTTCAGGAATGGGCAACTTCCAGCCTATCAATTAACCCAAAAAAAATGGATGGCTCTCCACAAAAAAGAAATTCCAGTCCAGTAAGGAGAAGTAACATAAGTACGTGTAGACCAGTGGAAAAAAGTTATTCGTTCGTATCAGGAGACAAAAAAAAATCGTATGAAAAACTACGAAATCCTAGACGAAACCGTAGGTGAAAATAAAACCCTAAAAATAAATTTTTACCATTGAACAATTTACTACAAGTGATATTTTGCTAGTTTGAATATAAAAATAAAATAATTACCTCGTTTCGGAGGGTTTTCCTAGAGAAATGTTGTTGACCTTGGATGTCCTTGGCCTCGTGTAAATTTGGCAAAAATGGCTTTTACGTATAGATCCTTCCAATGAAGACAATCGATTTCCAATACCATAAAAATATGCACTCGTCCAAACATAAATGGAAAATCGAAAAGTAACGTTGCGAAAATATCCCAAAATGGTGAAATTACTTGTTTCAAAAATCGCAACGAGCACGTAAAATTACCACTTAATAAATTGCCAAGCGTTCGAGCCAATTACACGTGAAAAGTGACAGACTACCGGAAGACAAAACCTAAGCCAAAAACTATTGTGAAGAAATAAATCTGTGTTACCGATCGTCAGTCGGTTATAGGAATCTACCTATAAACTAATTAAAAGTTATTGGTTTCCTAGCTTAAGAATTACAGAAATAGAGAGCTTAAGTATATGCAACACGCTACACAACAAAATGTATAAAGCCATGCCTATACCTGCAACAATTCCTTACAATTGCGAATTCATATAGACAACTAAATAATAAATATTACGCGTGACGACGGATAACACGAATTCGTTAGACATTAAACGTAAGAGATAAAGTAATGATTTAGAAATTTTTTTAAATAATGTATAAATGTTAAATTGAACTGTAACAAAAAACTCAGTAGAAAAGGTATTATTGTAGTTATAAACAATAAATTCCAATAATCACAAACATTATTTAAAAAGTACGAAAAAAGTGAGGGAAGATCAAGCAAGTGAGAAATTTTGACGGGAGATTGATTATGATGAATTTTGACAGAGAGAAAAAAGATAAGAAAATTTAATAAGGAAGATATTTGAGTAGACGGAGATTATTTATTAATAGCAGAAGTTAAAGAAGCAGAAATAAAGCAAAAGAAAAACATTTTGGGATTGCATTACTTTGAAAGAAAAAAAAAAGGAAAATAATAAATTGGTTAAGAAGGATTGCGAGTAGTGGAAAATTAATTTGGAAACTAAAGTTTGAAACAAAGAACGATATCAACGAGTGATTTGCGTGCGAAAAAGGTACTCTTTTTAAATAATAAAAGCTTTAAAAGTCTCGAGCAAAAATAATAAAGATAAATTTGTATTTTAGTTAGTTTTAAGGAATTTTGTACGTCATTTAACTGGTGACAGTTCAATTTGTTCTTTAGTAATATAAGTATTTTTCTTGATATCTTTTCGTTATTTTAAATTGAGTAACAACCTTAAATATATAGAAACTGCTCTTGAGATTAAGGGAAACTGTTTGCAGTTTAGGCACAGTTGTTCTCGTGCTCTATTCAATCTGAAGTTGGGAATTCAATTTTAGATTTGGCGCCCTGGCAAGAAATTAAACTTTTCACAATTTACAAAATTTCACTTTTCAAAATTCAAATTTTAGTCAATACCAATCTATTTCATCTATATTTTTCATTTCACACCAACTCGTAATATCATTACAATATATATATATATATATATATTGTTATGATATCCATAACCAACAAATAGCAGCAAAATAAATATGTTAGTATACTGTATAGTAAGCAATTTTTAGTTAAGAAAATTAAAAAATAATAATAACTACATCAGATTAACAGTGATATCTGTAAAATGGGAAATCTTCGTTAAACTGTGTTTTAGAATAAGTAAATTTTGTAACTATAGGTATAAGATTAAGCACGCAGAGCCCTACTTTCGCAGGTAATGAACATTTCAGTGTCATACATAATATATCGAAAGTAGTAATAATTAAAAAAATCATGTTAGTTCATTTTTCGGATGGTTGCTAGGGAGTCGAAAAAGCTGACAATTGGGGGAAATTTGTTTGAAAATTAAATTTTGATTAAAAACTTAAAGAATAGTAATTGAATCAAAATAAATAAAGTTGGTAGATAAAATAAAACATAAATGGTAGACTTTCAATGAATATAGAACATAGGTACAATACATACCTAATATCCAGTTGTTACATGAATGTGAGTAGTGTGACAGGAGAGATTATTTTACGAGAGGAATGACAAGTTTCCAAGTTGAAAAGCAGTGATTTTGCCAAAAGTCGAAAAGAAAAAGTTTTCAGCGGAATCGTGCGGCAAGTAGAAGCAGATTTTCGGATACAGTGGCGCAAACGATCGATCGTTTAAAAAGGTACCTATACTACATTTAATTATTTAATAAAATTAGGTCTCGAGCGTAACAAAATATAATTTTGACTGTTTAATTTTAAGTTTTTCATAGTTTTAAGCATTGTTGTTTTATTGTCCCAACAATCTATTAAATTGTTATATTGACGAAGATTTTTCATTAATAAATATCACTGTACGAATCATATCTGAACCTGATCTTGAGGTAAGGGTTGGACTGTACGCAGGTTACGTGCAGTCTCTCATGCTATTTAAATTCTAAATAAATATAAATAATATAGTTTGGTGTTTCCAATAAATTATTTGGAAGCATCTGGCGCCCAAATAAAATAATAACAAAAAAAAAAAATTAGCACAAACAAAATATTACAGCAAATGTCGCAAACAACGTGGGGCGATTTTAAGTTTCGCAGTTTGCGTTGGGTCAAGTGGTAAATTTCCGTGTTAAGAAGGTATCATTTGGCAAAGTTTCAGGTTGACATTGTACCACTAGTTTAATCAATTCATGAAATTAAGGTCGGGTAAACAAATCAAAAAGATAAGCCAGATCAAATATCACAAACTTCACAAGACGAAGATAACACTTACACACAAGTAAGGGATGACACAGACAGACAGATAGAGACGACACAACAATCAGGGGATACTGTACAAACGCACATGCAAATAATGGACGCAAATACTATCACACACTTAATTAACATCATCACGGACATGAAACAAGATATAAAACAAGAAATTAATAAGACAAATGAGAAAATAAATGAAAGCAAACTGGAAATGAATAAGAACATGGCAGAAATGAAGCAAGAAATAAATAACAAATTAGAACAGACCAACCGGAACTTAGAAGATAACATTAAGAAAATGGAGGAAAACGCAGCGGAAGTCAGAGGTAAAATAGAAAATTTGGAAGAGAAAATGTCCAAAATAAATGAAAATATGACTGAAGAAATACACACAAAAGTACAGAGCGTGAAAAATGAAATAAGCACGGAAATGGAGCACGTCATGATAGAAGGATTCGCAGAAATAAAAAACCACATTAAACAACAAGAAGAAATCGTAGAAGAAAGACTGAAAGAACATGAAAGGAAGATAGGGGCGAACGCAGACAAAATAAATATATTACCTAACACAGCCAACATAACATGCACACACCCACAAACAATAATGAACACAGAGTTTTATTTTTATGGGGATACAAGGGTACATCCAAAGATTTTCATGACAAGACTCAAACAACATGCGGCTACACTACATCACAACACTACAAATATAAAACTCATCATACAAAATACACTGAGAGCAGAAGCTGAGTTATGGTATCAGATGATAGAAGAAAAATATAAAACGCTAGAGGAATTTGAGGGTTTGTTTTTAAATCAATATTGGGGTGAATATAACCAGCAAAAAGTTCGGCAAAATTTGTTCAATGGGAAATACAATGAAAATATGGGAATGTCTAGGGAGAAGTATATAATGAGGAAGGTATACAACATAAGGTATTTGGAACCAAAGTTTACAGAAGCTGAAATGGTAAGATACTTAGCGCGACATTTTTCGGATGACATACACAGCGTCATTATCACACAAAGAATCAACACATTAGATGCCCTAATCGAGTACTTTAGAGGAATAGACGATCACCGAACTGACTGGAGAAAATCATCACCTCGGGGTGAATATAACAAAAACAACTATAATAGAAATGATTATAATAGAGCAAATGCCAGTAACTATGATGATAGACAAAGAAATTCAGAATACAAAGGGAAAATTGACAGCTACTATAATGATAACAGGGGTCAGAACAGGGCATATAATTATAGTCAAAATAGGGAAAATCAAGAGACACAAAATTATCAAAAAAGGCAAGTACATTGGGAAGACAAGCATAACAACGATCAAAGAAATGCACAAGATAATCAACAAAGAAACAGTGATACACGCACATACGCACAAGTCGCAAACACAAACGTTCAACAACAAAACACAAATCCAAAAAACTCACACAACAAACTGGAAGAAATACATATAATAGAGACAGCCGCACAGATGCATACAAGGCCTCACAATCAGGATTTTTAGTTAAAACTATTTTAAATACTACTTACGGACATATGCGTGAATTTATCGATATAGAAGACAATAACGGATTTACTGGACAGATAAAATTGTGCAAATTACCTGTCATAAAATTAAAATTACAAGAGTTAACTTTAAACGCATTGATAGACACGGGAGCAGAAATAAGCTTGATCAATGAGAATATTATAAACAAATTTAAAGAAAATTTTGAACAAAAAATTATTAAAATCTCAAAAGTTAAATTGATTAATGCAAATGGTAAAAAAATTGCAGAATGCGATAGGGTACTGCATACTAATTTTATAGCAGAAAACTATGAAGTTGAAGGTGAATATATAATTGTACCAAACATGAAATGGGACGTTATTTTAGGGGAGGACATATTGTCTAGATTAAAAGCCAAAATTGATTTGGAAAATAAAACTATAAGTGTAGATGGTAATACTATACCTATAATAAAATTTTGTGATTTAAAAATTAATGATTTGAGCGGTAAACGAGCCGATGAACATATTGTGGAGACGAACACATATGTTATAAATAATTATTATGCGCCAAAAAATTTAGAAATAAAGTGCCCTCCTGAATATAATGAGACTGTTCAGCATTTGATACAAGAATATATTACACTCGTAAACTTTGAACCAAGAATTGCAAGCGGTTATGTGCATCAATTAAATGTCGACGAAGCAAAAGCTTTTAAATGCAAAACGTACCCTATTCCATTCAAGCACAGAGAGCAAGTCAAAATTGAGATACAAAACATGTTAAAATCAAATATTATTGAATCTGCTAAGACAAATTTTATTAATCCTTTAGTAGTGGTGAAAAAGAAAAATAGTACAATTAGATTATGTCTTGATGCACGATTACTAAATCAAATCACACGGCCACAATTTGATGCTCCTCAGACAATAGAGTCAATGCTTTCCAGAGTGGGGAAAACCACAATCTTTTCAAAATTAGACTCAAAAATTCCTTTTGGCTCATTCCACTACATATAGATTCAAGAAAATATACGGGTTTCAGTATAGATGGCCACGTTTATCAATTTAGGGTAGTTCCGTTTGGTCTACAATCGGCTTCTTCTGCACTCGTTCGAGCAATGCAGTCTATCCTTGATAGGTTTGAAAATTTCTGTGTACACTACATAGACGATATCCTGATATTCTCTGAAACAGTTCAAGAACATTATAATCATTTATATATTATTCTAAACGCGTTAGATGAAGCAGGACTAAAATTGAATTTAGACAAGTGTGAGTTCTATCAAACTTCTGTAAAATATTTAGGGTACAAGATTGGACAAGAAGGTATTGGTATTGGTAAGGAACGGGTAAATGAAATAAAAGAATATCTACGACCTACGAACCTCAAAACTTTGAGAGGATTTTTAGGAATATTAAATTACTATAAGAAATTTGTTCCGAAATTATCTGAACTTGAAGTACCATTGATTGAATTGCTTAGGAAGAACATGAAATGGGAATGGAATGAAAGGAGAGAGAGTGCATTTGTGGTCCTAAAAACAAAATTTCATGACAATTTACTGCTTCACAGTCCCGATTTCTCACTTCCGTTTGTATTAAGAACAGACGCATCAGATTTTATAGTAGCTGCTGAACTCACACAAATACAAGGGGGAGTAGAAACACCAATATGCTTCATTTCTCGTATTTTAAAACCATACGAAGTGCGATATTCCGTGAGTGAAAAGGAAATGTTAAGTATTGTTTATTCTTTATCTAAGCTATCATTCTATTTAACTGCTTCACATTTTTTTATAGAAACCGATCATTCAGCTCTGTGTTTTCTCATGAAAAATAGATTTGCTAATAATAGAATTTACCGTTGGTCGCTTTTAATACAGGAATACTCTTTTACAATTAGACATCGTCCGGGAAAAAACAATATTACAGCAGACGCATTTACACGTAACCGACAAATTAATACAGAAAAATCAGACACTTTCATCATTGCACTCAATACTTTGTCACATACTCATGACTTATACACACCGGAACAAGTATTAAACAGTCAGCAGCAGTTACACACTCTTATACAAACATTACACACAAAACCTACACACAGAGGTTTCACCTATAAAAATCGGTACATAATAAAAACTATTTTACATGAGGAAAAATATGTAATAGAAGACAACTTAGCTTCAAAAATCATGCAAGATTTGCATCACAGATATGGACATATAGGTATCCGTAAAACCTGGATGATATTTAGAGAAAATTTTTATGCAATTAAAGATTTAGGAATAGCTAAAAGAATAATAACACAATGTCATGAATGCTGTCTTGGCAAAAACAAAAGCCATATAAACAAAAACCAGGTAAATAGTATTTTAACAACAGAACCATTACAACTTATTGCAATAGATTTTATCAGTAACCTAATTTCCTCAAAAGAGGGTTACAAACATATATTTGTAATAGTGGACAATTTTCCCAAATATATAAAATCATATCCTACGAAACGTTGTAACACAAATACTGCCATAGCCAAGTTGAATCACTATTGTAGATCAGTTGGAACTCCCAAAAGAATATTAGCAGATAATGCCACCTATTTCAGCAATGAAAGGTTTACTCAATATTGGGAAAGTGAAAATATTCACGTAATTTTCATTACAATTCGACATCCCAAGGCAAACCCAGCTGAAAGGTACATTCAGGAAATCATTAGATTTTTGAGAATCATAGCACACAACAATCATACTAAATGGCCAATATATTTGGAAAACATTGAAAATTTTATAAATAATGCACCCAGCACTGTTACGCAAGTCTCTCCTATAACAATAATGTTCGGGCAGTCACCGGCTCGACCATGGACCAATGAAAATATATATGATTTAAAAACAATACATGAACAAGTACGAGACAAACTGAGACGTAATGCGGACAAGTACATTAAACGGGAAAATAAAAAAATAAGGAAAAGAACAACATTTAAGGAAGGAGACGAAGTGGTGGTAAGACGTCTGCCCGTAACAGACTTAAGAAATAACATATGTGCAAAATTACAATACCCATATGAGGGTCCCTACATCATTCACAAAGTTTTAAATGAAAATATGCACGCAGAGCCCTACTTTCGCAGGTAATGAACATTTCAGTGTCATACATAATATATCGAAAGTAGTAATAATTAAAAAAATCATGTTAGTTCATTTTTCGGATGGTTGCTAGGGAGTCGAAAAAGCTGACAATTGGGGGAAATTTGTTTGAAAATTAAATTTTGATTAAAAACTTAAAGAATAGTAATTGAATCAAAATAAATAAAGTTGGCAGATAAAATAAAACATAAATGGTAGACTTTCAATGAATATAGAACATAGGTACAATACATACCTAATATCCAGTTGTTACATGAATGTGAGTAGTGTGACAGGAGAGATTATTTTACGAGAGGAATGACAAGTTTCCAAGTTGAAAAGCAGTGATTTTGCCAAAAGTCGAAAAGAAAAAGTTTTCAGCGGAATCGTGCGGCAAGTAGAAGCAGAGGACAGTTAAAATAGGGGAAGGATTTTCGGATACAGTGGCGCAAACGATCGATCGTTTAAAAAGGTACCTATACTACATTTAATCAATCAATATATATTAAAATCGTGTTGGTGCGTGCCCCTTGCGTTTTGCAATTTTGCTGGCGCATATTCTCCGGTTTGCGGCAGAGCCCGAGGTCGGGAGCGGGACGAGCGGAAGCGGGAGGCCGAACTACGTCCCAAGTTCATATTGGCGACGCGTGCCTTTCGGGGTTGATATTTTTAATTAGGCTAATAATGTCGGCCATCTCTTTCCCTACACGCTTTTACGACCCACAAAATGAATTTGCGTCGCTCCTTTTTGATGACGTAGGCGCCCGCTTATTTTGGTAAACGTCAAAAATTTCCGTTTTTGTTTCGTTCCTGGCGGCCTTATAGTTCGATTATGCCGGTGGGATTTACGATTTGCTTTCATTGCCATTCATGTACTTTCCGTATCGACATCGTACGGCCGTCTGCGAGGTGTTTTTCGCCAGATATGAGCGTTTAAAAATTGCGTGTTTGGTGGTTTTTCACGATTCTGGCGAAATACGCACACTTTCGGTTTTCCTTGAATAACTTCTAAACCGCTGGAAATTTCTTAAAAATAAAAACTCCCAAAGGACAAGGTTATTTAATGAGGAATCGTTTCCATTTTTCAGATATCACCTTCGACGAACCGTTTTCGAGCTAGAGCGTTTTGAAGGAAACGACGTCGGGTGGCCAAAATACGTAGCGTTTTCGTTAAAAGCCGAATATCTCGGCAAATAGGCCGTTTTCGGCGAAAATGTTCGTACCTAACGAAAATAAAGCTAAATAATTTATCTACCGCTATGCAGAGTTTCATTTCTCTACTATAAATATTAAGAAAGTTGTGGCCTTTAGAAAATGCTACTTTATAGTAAAACGGAATATTTTGTTGCCGTCAAATAATTCCTTCTGAATCTCATGATGTACGTGAAACATTTTGGAAAGGCGACGCGGTAGCCGGACGGTTATAGTCGACGCTTGGAAGCGGCAGGTCCCCGGTTCCATCCTCACCCACAGCAGCTTCTTTTTTTTTTTTGCCGTACATTTTATCTTAATTGAAAATTCATCTTTATTTCTGTCTTTTAAATTTTTAACCTTATTATGTATATAACAGATAGAATACCCTTGTTTATTTTTAGAACTAATGATTAATTTAAGTAGGTTTGAATAAATTTTCCTACACAATATAATAGATAAAATATAATCAATCATAAAGAAAAAATAAAAAATATCATAAAATGTTAAGAAATGATAAATTAAAACAACAATAAATAAATCTAAAGCATATTGATTTCGGCTACCACCAGCCAACCTGTATCTATGAGGAACTACCTATTTTAGAACAGGATAATTAGTTTATGTATGCACATTGTGCAGGTTTATAAAAACGTTAGCTCAGGGAAAAATCAATATAAATAGAATGAATTGTACTTATAAAACAATAAAAAAAAGCTTTTAATTGGTAATTGGTTCCATCCTCACCCACAGCTCCTTTTTTTGCCGTACATCTAAAATTTTGTCTGTATAATGATTTAAAAAATATTTTCAGTGATATACTGTTTTTTGGGAAGATTAGCTGTGATTGACTGATTTCATATCCATTCTATAGACGGAAATTTACGCAAGGGAGTAGAAAAAAATTTAAATAGATTTTCCTTATCTTTCATTACATTTTATCGATATTTCTTTCATGAATTCGTGCCTCGAACGATTCGGGGAATGTCGTTTCAATATTTTATAACGTATACGAACTTAAAATATATGTTCGGTTAATATTGAAAAATAAAAAACTGAAAAATGAAATCCTGAAAAATGAAATACTGAATATTGACTTTGATATTTATTTTGATAACGGTTTTGATATTGATTTTAATATTGACTTTGATACTGAATTTGATGTTGATTTTGATATTCTTTCATGTTCATTTCGACATCCTTTCATGTCGATTTGATATTGATAATAATAATGATTCATATTGAGGCGCATTCAGGGACAATTCCTTAGAATTTTGAGGCTAATCCGAGGACCCGATCTCCGACTTTCATGCGTCCTCAACTGCGGGGATGCGACCGGAGGGAGCATCCCCGCGTGGCGCCGCAGGCGCCACTATGAGCGCGAAGCGCGAATGCCTCTGCAAGAGCTAGAAATGGCCGTAGGCCATTTCTAGTTATTTAATAAAATTAGGTCTCGAGCGTAACAAAATATAATTTTGACTGTTTAATTTTAAGTTTTTCATAGTTTTAAGCATTGTTGTTTTGTTGTCACAACAATCTATTAAATTGTTATATTGACGAAGATTTTTCATTAATAAATATCACTGTACGAATCATATCTGAACCTGCTCTTGAGGTAAGGGTTGGACTGTACGCAGGTTACGTGCAGTCTCTCATGCTATTTAAATTCTAAATAAATATAAATAATATAGTTTGGTGTTTCCAATAAATTATTTGGAAGCATCTGGCGCCCAAATAAAATAATAAAAAAAAAATTAGCACAAACAAAATATTACAGCAAAATATATATATATATATATATATATATATATATATATATATGTTATTATACATGATTTGCAGGAAACAACTACTCAGCGGGCAAATACCCCGACCTGCATTGAATTATACGAGAGTACGAGAATATTTCAATTTTTTTGCGTCTTTTAGGTTAGGTAATTTATACTTTTTCAAGATGGGAAACCGTTCACGTGAGTAAGTAATACCTATATAAAATAATTATCGAATTTTTGTACGCTATTTCGTTATTCCCGGTATGTCGGCATTAAATGTGATAAATTTTAAGAATAAGAGTTTACGACAACGCATTATTGCAAAACGAGTTCAGGAAGTCGTAAATTGTGCAGCATTAGAAGAGTGCAGTATTAATCCCGGTAAAAGAAAAAATTGTGATGGACATAATGAAGGTGTTTGCCACTATGGAGAATATTATGTTGCACTAAGTACATTCGAAAATTGCTCTAATGAAGTCGTGCCTCCTAGTAGCGTGGAACATTCTTGTAATAGTACCCTTAGTGTTTCTAATGAACCGGAATTAATTAATGCGAATGACAATAATACATTTGCTCCCTCAATTAATGAGATACAAGGTATTGTTGAACAAAGTGCAGGTGACAGAATTGTTCCGGCAACAAATTTTTTAAAGGAATGGTCTTTAAAAAACAATATCACACATACTGCTATTTCTCAACTTCTTTCTTGGTTTGCTACCAAACCTGATATTACGGGCCTCCCTTTAGATGCTCGAACATTATTGAAAACGCCTAAACGTAAATTGATACGAAACATGGGTGATGGAAGTTTTTCTTACTTTGGGCTTACTAGTAACGTTTTACGACTGTTAACAAAACACACACACGAAACAATTGATGCCGTTAATTTAGCTTTTAATGTTGACGGATTACCTATACACAAAAGCACTAAGGAATCATTTTGGCCCATTCTGTGTCAGATAAAAAACTTTCCAAAGGAACCTCCTTTCCCTGTAGCTATTTATAGTGGCCCTAGCAAACCACCATTATTTGACAATTTTGCAGAATTTGTAGAGGAACTTGGAACTTTATTAACCGAAGGTGTTGAATTAGGAAATAAGATAATTAAAATCAATTGTAGCTGTTTTTGCTGTGATACTCCAGCTAGATCTTTTATTAAGAATACGAAAGACCACAACGCTTACTCTGGATGTGATAAATGTTTAGTTAAAGGGGAGTTTATAAATAGAAGAATGGTTTTTCTCGGTCAGGGAGGTGAGCTTAGAACAGATGAAGGTTTCGCTTCAGGAGAATTTGGTAAATACCATAAAGGTCCTACACCATTAGGTGAATTGAATATAGGTATGATATCAAAGTTTCCAAATGACTATATGCATAGTATTTGCCTCGGAGTAGTCCGTAAACTTTTATTCTTATGAAGAAGTGGTAGTAGATTATATCGCTTCAAATTTGACAAGTTTAATTTATTAGAGAGTAGAAAGTAGAATTCAAGAATACAAACGCTATTGGCCTTGTGAACTGAATCGTAAGCCCAGATCACTAACAGATTTGGAGCACTGGAAAGCCACAGAAATGCGACAGTTTCTATTATATATTAGTCCAACACTTGTTGATATTTTGCCAAAACATATTTTTTGTAATTTTATGTTATTAAAATTTGGAATAACCATATTGCTTAATACAAATTTAAATTCAGAATATAATGAATATGCTGACAAATTATTAAGGCTGTTTGTCTCCCATTGTATAAAGATCTATGGAAAGGAATTTTGTGTATATAATGTTCATTCGGTGATACACCTGGCAAGTGATGCGAAATTGTATGGGTCTTTAAATGAGGCAAATTGCTTTTGCTTTGAAAATTATTTATCATTTCTCAAACGCAGGTTACGTAAATCAAACGAATCGCTACAACAAATTGTTAATCGAATAATTGAAGGTAAGGATGACGTTATTGATGATGGTGAAATAAAAGATATGGCTAAAATATGCGTTTTGGGAAAGCCTATATGTCAATCAGAAAATAAAACATTTTATAAAAAACTTTCGTTTCAGGGTTGTTGTTTATCTATTAATAGAAGTAATAACTGTCTATATTTAAAAAATAATGATATAAATTTAATCAAGTCAATATATACAACATTAAATAATAACATTTTTATCTCTGGACAAAAATTAGATATTACAAAGCCATTTTTAACTTATTCATCAGATAGTAGTTTTTTGTCTTTGTATGAAGTTTCTCTATCTTCAGAGGAACTTAATGTTGATATTAGCAATATTTTATATAAAGGTATACTATTACCATTACAAACAAATAAATTTATGTGTTCCCCTTTAATACATTGTATTTAAGAGAAAAGACTTGCATTTTATAGGACTCGCTAACTTATAAAAATATATGTTAACTAATTTAATAACTTTTATTTTTAATTATATATAGTATGTATAATTTATTTTATTTTTTAATTATAGTGTATGTATTATTGTACAATATATTTTGTATAAGTTTTAGACTCGGTTTTAGGCATTTGTATATTTGAATTGTGTAGGTTTAAGCCTTCATCCTTACATATGGGATTTTAACAACCAAGAAATCGGTACCCTTTGTCTCCGTTGTTAATCCAAGCCGCGTATGTCACTTTTTTTCCTCCTAGAGGAATAAGTTATATAAGTTTTTTGTTTGTCTGGTCGTTCCCCATTACCAATTTTTTTTAATGACATGAAATTAATATCACCCTGTATATTTTTTGTGGTTGATCTTATTATACCTGTATATAAGGATTAGGAAAACTTTAATTCTGTTCTAAGAAATGTGGTAAATATTTAGGAGTTGAAAAATAAATATTTTATTTTGATTATATACAGTGCGAAAAGTAGAGACGTGTATTTTTTTTTATTTGAGAGTTTAAGAGAAAAATCGTATTTTCGTACGGGGTGTTCAATAATTTAGATATATTAAAAAATGACCAAAAATAAATTCTACCATTATTTTTGACAGTATCAAAAAGTATTATTTAGAAATGCAGTTTAATATTGCAAAAATGCATAAATATATAAAATTTAAATTTATTTTCTGAAAATAAAACAAAAAGTAGCTTACAAAAAAAAAATTAAAATTTAATACAATATAATTTACACTGAGTTTAAATATTAATCAAGTAGTTATGACAACTACTAGTTGATAGTTAATGTAAATAATGTACTATTGTCCATTCCATGTCATTTTCTTCAAAAGAACTAAGTATTAATATGCTAACTTAGGTATTTCATATTTAGACAGTTTTTACATTTTAAACTGTATATTTTACGTTTTTAAAGAATATTTCTTATAAAAAAACGATTTTTCTCGTAAACCTGCAAATAAAAAAGTACTATTTTACTAGTTATTTAATATAATAAATAATGTAATTATTTTTGTTAGGATTTAGGGTGACCCTTAAAGCATAGCAAATTTTCTTTCGTCAATGACCAACTCAAAATGTTTCTGTATAGGAATGTTTAGGCTAACAAAGTTTAATGACACTTTTTAAAATGTTTGTCAAATGTTTCGTTTGTACCCAGTATAATTTTATTTCATTGATATTTGAGAAACAAAAAAACGCGACACTCAGCGATGCCAACAAAGCTTAAAGCTGGTCGCCTCGTCGATCCCTCTGAAGTTGTTTTTTGTTCCTCAAATTGTGGGGAAATAAATTATACCTACCTCTACATAATTTATCATACATGTACTTACCAATTTAATTACCTTTCTTATAGCTTGTTGCACCAACTTCGTGTTAACGAACGTTTAATAAAACCACGTTTTATAGGTAAAGTTTTGTAAAATTTTTCTGCATTGCACCGTATGGAAGTTAAAGTCGATTAGTTAAACGGGGAAATTCTAGGGATTTTTCTTCTGTGGCTAATTCCAAATCTTTAAAATGCCGTCTTTGACGTAAAATTCATTTTCGAGCCAAACATACATAACCTTAAAAGTCGTATATTTCGGCGTTTATTTTATTTGTAAAAGTTTTCGAATTTTGCGGGCGCTTTTTCGGCTCATTTGCTGATTGTAAGATGAAGCCTGATAATGAAAAGAAAAGGTCTGCAAATTTCACTAATAACGACAAATCTCTGTTGTTAAATATATAGTGTCCAGGCATAAACATATTGTAGAGAATAAAAAAACGAACATTGGCAAACATCGCTGAAGAATTCAATAGTTCTGGACCATCTTGTCCCAGAGATGCGGAAGGCCTGAAAAGGTGTTATGATAACAGAAAGAAACTGTTAAGAAAGTCGGTCGCAGTCCAAAGAAGAGATCTGTATAAAACTTGTTTAGTGCATTTGCGATACTTAACCACACTTCCAGCTAAACCTTCAAATTCGGTGGTTTAACGTGATCTGAGATTAAAAACAATTAATCCACGTTTAAAAGTTGATGCAACAAAATTTTCCGTTTAATCCAGGCTTAATATTAAACCTCCGTTAATTAGTATTGGTGCAACAAGCCGTTAATTGACTTGCATTTGAATTTATTAGAGAATATTTAGTTGTTGAATTTCCTGAAGAAGTGGAAAATGATACAGTCCCTATGGCTATAATATCCAGTAATTGGATTTTTCATGAAAATGGTGGTCTTTATTGCTACTGGCCCTCATATATAAAATCAAGCAACCAAAGACAAAAAGCCCTATTAAATCACGTGGAACTCTTAACGGAGGAATGTACCTCGTGTGCAATTGTGGTAAAATTTTCATCAGGTAACCCATGTACTTATTTTTTATTTTATTTGAAAAATATAAAAATGATTTTTTTCTAAAGTAAAGAAAGTATAAAGTATGGCGCATATAATGTGAAATATTTTACGCTCTGTTAAAATATTTTATGTGCAAAGTACTGTATACTAATTTATATGTGTATCTTTTGGTAATCATTTCGTATTGTATGTTATTTGTGTGTAAAGTACTCTTTTCACTCATAGTATTCCCAATTATGAAAAAATATCACTACACTACTACACATTTATCACAAGAATAATTATTGTGAGAAAAAATCATTTTTTTATGTATTAAGATGCTGATTATCGAATAACAATAAATAGGCGAAACTACATATGTAATTAATTTGTTATCGCATGCATTAACTTAACAGTGTGTTTTTTTATTTCATTGTCAGGTGGCGATGATTAATAATAGATCTGTTCGCGGAGACAATCTCAAACTAGTCAGTCAATTAGCTCTGTTTAAATTGATCAGCTGATCTGCCACTGACTATAACTTTTAGCAAATCATATCGCCTATATTGTCAGTATGCGTTTTGTAACTGAAGGTATTCAGTTAGTTACAGTTATTTGGCTTATTCTATTTTTGAGTCTTTTGTTAGTAATCTTATTTATTGTTATATGGAAATCTTAAATACCGTGTGGTGCCTGTTGAAACTATAGGATTTTTTAAGGAAATGGTGCGGGGACGTTTGTCAATGTATGTTGCCAACTGCCTGCCTTGTTGTTAGACGTCTTTGCACATGGTCTATTTCGGTCTCTTTCAGAAATTATTCTTTCGGAAGGCACTGTGCTGTATATACATACATATATTTTGGTTAGCATTTCATTATATTTATGTACTTCTTTTTTAGATGATTATATGAAAGCAAATATGAAGTTGAAATTATTAGAAGAGGAATCCTCCTCACAAAGTGAAAGAGAGCCTACGAGCAGGCATAAAGCAGTCCGACTTAGTGGGTACATATATGAATCGGAATTGACAGATATTGAGGATAATGACGATATCCCGGCTGTTCCAAAACTTCCAGAAAAAACATATACAACTTTAAAACCACTTAAACCCACTAAAGATCGTGTTGATTCACATCTTACAGCTAGTAGTAATATTTCATCTCAACTAATAAGTTCTCAACAAAGCAAAAATATGTTGTCAGGTAACATCCTGAACCCCCATCTTATTTGTCAGTGTTTAAATTATAAAATTATTATTTTTTTGTTTCAGATAGTTTCCCAAATCAAACAAACTATAAAGCTGCAAATGACCCTAATATTCATACATTACAACAAAGTAGTGCCACAAGTTTTTCATCTAGCAGTAGTCACAGCAGAGCTCAGCCATCAGATGAGGCATTAAGATTAAAACATTGCAGTTGCCAGAAAAATTAAGGTGTGTTTCAGCTTAACTTTTGGAAAAAATGTGATTTGACATTTTAACATTTGTTTTAGTACTACTTAATGAACTTGTCAGGAAAGTGGAAACATTACGAACAGATCTACAATATTTAATCAACATTAGTGGCGACAGAAACAGACCGGATAATGTCGTATTTGAAGAATTTCCACAATTTAGTGATGTCGATAGTTTGATAAAATTTAATCAGGATTTAAAGGATGATGAAAACTTCAGCAAAGCTGTAAGAGCTTTATAAGCTTTACTAATCAAAAATTTTTATAAATCTTTTTTTCAATGCTGTAAGTTTAGCTTAGTTGGCGGAAAGGATTTTGCCGAAACAACGAGAAAAATTTTGGCCAAAATGATATCACACCAGTTGGCCTTACATATGAATTGGTCGGGACGAAACGATAAAGGGGGGTTCAAACAGCTTGAGAATGTGGTAAAACTTATTCATGGTAAGAAAATTATTTTCATATTAGACAATTAGTTTACTAAATGGTGGGTTAACTGAACATTGCTTTTCTTTATTTATGCATAGCGCAATAAAACTTTCCAGTGGTGTATGTTATAGAATTATTAAAATTAGATTAAAATCGCAGACTCTGACATGATTAAATGATTATACCAATGTAGTAATAGGCCATGAAAATAACCAATCACGCTTTAAAATTTAAGATAAAGCATTAATCTAA
This sequence comes from Leptura quadrifasciata, assembly GCA_963675555.1. Taxonomy (NCBI): domain Eukaryota; kingdom Metazoa; phylum Arthropoda; class Insecta; order Coleoptera; family Cerambycidae; genus Leptura; species Leptura quadrifasciata. Next base: position 85,189,520 of record OY776676.1, read on the forward strand.
ATATAGTCAATCAATAATTATTATTTTTCAGTATCGGTACAAAAAAATTCACTAGCGAAAAATGCTACGGGGACAGATATAGAAAATACTGTTAAAGTATGGCTGAGGAATGCACCTGATAGAGAAGGAGGGAGATCTAAAAGAAATAAGGCAAACGTGCTGGAGGAAAATTGAATTATAACTTATTTTAGTTTATTATTTTGTTGTAGGTGATGCAGTGTTTGCAATAAATTGTCCAGTCAGTTATTTTGTTTTTTATTTAGCCATATTGTTTAAAAGAGAATGTGGTATGACTCTTATAATATATGCTTCATTATATAGGGTGATTCAAAACGACTCTGCCAAAATTGTACTGCAGATAAAGCATTGAAAATAAAGACACATATTTTTTGTTTTTTTTTAATCTTATTTTAGATCATGTGAGGATGCAAAGGGAGCATATAAATAAATAACGTTTTTCTCAAATTTTCAAAAAGTAATGCTTAATCTATTTGGAATAAATTTTATGTCCTTGATCAAACTATTTAAATATATTAGCCATATCAGTTTTGCGATTTTGGAAAGTACATACCCAACCTGTTTTTTGAAGGTCTTTTTTGATGTTTTTCACTAGGGGACGCGTTTGCGAGAAAAATGTATAGTTTATAATTTTATGATTTGTTAAAAAAATGTTTTTTGCATTTTTCTCGCAAACGGCGTCCCCTAGCGAAAAACCTCTAGATACTTTTTTGTCTAAAATTGAGTTTTGAAGCAGAAAAAGAAAAAATGTTTCCATTCACCAGAAGAAAAAGTTACGTTCAGGAAAACGAGTACGCCCCCTTTCGAAAATGGCGAAACTGATGTGGCTAAAATATTTTACACATATTATAGTTTGATGCAGCACATAAAATTTCATCCAAATAGATTGAGTAGGTACTTTTTGAGAAATTAAGAAATAACGTTATACGTCCCCCTATACACTCTCATATGACCCTAAAAATAAGATTTAAAAAAAAAATACGTTACTCTTTATTTTCAATGCTTTATCTGCAGTACAATTTTGGCAGCATCGTTTTGAATCACCCTGTAGATATAACTATTTCAACAGTAAGCCAGCCATCACTGGGGTATCACATGGCACCCAACGAATGGCCAGTGCATAAATCGATGATAAAATGCAACTAGGCCATTAGAAGGTCTACAATGGCAGATAAATAAATAATCGGCGTCGGACCAGTACCCTATAAATACATACTTCTTTGACATTCCAGTAAATGCCCGGTAAAGTGCCATTTCTGCGAGGAACGGCAAAACAACATGTGGGCGGCTATCGGCCGCAGGGACACCTGCAAAATGGGCCTGTACCAAGTTACAGTAACGGCCCATTTACATGTAATGCCAGCAGTCGGCAATTTACCATTGGCGGGCCAGTCATGCAGTGTTTGCTGGGTTACAAGATTTTCAGGAGGTCATTCCTACTTACATGCTCAATATAAAACTTTAAAAATGAATAACGTTGCAAATGGGTAAAACAAAACTAAATGCACCTTAAAAATTTATGTAAAATAGAATAATTATAATAAAATGTGACTAAGTATATTATAAATCATATCCCACAGGGGTAGTGAAAGCCCAAAATGGGAAAAACTAAATATAAATTCCATTAAATTACTCCTACGCTGCTTCTGGATATGGAAATTCAGCTCAATTAGTGAAATAAAGATCCAAGCCCTTTCTTGCCACCGTAGATCTGAAACAAATATTATTATTACAAATTATTCTAATAAATACCTTTTGTAAATAACACAATCCATTAAACTAAGTGAATGAACACTATTAAAAGTAAAAAACAGGCCACAGGCCTGGTTTGAAGAAAAATATTTGGAAAAAACTTGTTAAAAAAATTAGAAATTTTGACATTTGAGTGTTATTATGAACTTTACAAAAAAGTGAGTTAGTAATTTAAGAAAACTATTTGAGAACTTCAAAGGTACAAACCTTGACCAAATGTAGCGTGTAGCAGCTCTTAAACTACGCGGACATTTAGTAGTTTTTCTGGACATTTTATGCGCAGGTGACTTGAGAAGCGTGCTTCACCAGTAAAATTCATACAAAATATTTGTTGAACTTCAAATGTAATAGACATTCAATCCACAGGTCTCAGTGAGTGTTTTGCGGTATATTTCATAAATAGAGACTGTGTATTAAAAAAGTTGTTGACATAGTTTGGGGTATGACACTCCCTAGAAAAACATTATTAATTAATTTTAAGAAATCAGGCTTTGTAGCTACTAGAGGTATAGAATAGGTTGTAATAGTATGTAAGCAAGGTGTTTCAAGCAATATAAGTGGTATAAATAGCTAATTTTAAGTAGAATATAAGAAAATAGTCAAAAATTTAAATTGTAAAAAAAAACTTTCAGAGTATTAAATTGCATATCAAATCGTTCAGGACACAAAAATAAAGAGCCTTCACCTAAAATAAATTCAATTTATTCAAAAATAAGCTAATTAAACGCAAAAAAAGAATGTGACAGTTAAAAATTTGTAAATTATAGGAGATCAAGATCCTTCAAATTTACCGTTTCTATGGAAACAATGCCAAAGGAGATTTTCAATTTTATAGAAGACAGACGCGTTTTAGTTTTGCTCTGCAATTTAAATTCAATTTCTCAAGATTGAGAAAATTTTTAGAAACGTCAAAGCTGACAAGTTGCGAATTTGATGTAAATATTTAAAGATTTCAATGTTTATCATAATTATAAAGCATTTCAATTAAATTTGTTTAATAAACTTACCTGAAGGTAATAAAATAAATCCAATTATATAATTTCACATAAACATCACAATAGTAAATAAGTAGTGCACCGATTGTACCGAAAAGCGACAGGGATAGCTGAACCAAGGAGCTGTCTGTGAAAGGGAAGAAGCGAAGCGCCGTAGTTTGTTCGTAAATTGGTTCGATGGTCGAGGAAAACTCCGCTGGAATCACGAGGTATAGTGTGCACACGTTAAAAAAAGTAAAGAGAGCTCGTACTACAACAGTACACATTGATTATTTACATTGTTAGTTTTAAGTTGTTTATTTATTCACTGCGTATGTACCATTTAAAATTTCATTTGTTGGTTCCTTTGTTCTTTACCTTTTCCATATTAATATCGTAAATATACCACTTATTTGCTTATATTAAAAATTGTTCTACCTATTTGTGCGTTTGATTGCTACCCACACTGTAAGTATTCAAAGAACTCGCCCCTGAAGAGAGTCTCCATCCCACAAGCAGTGAGGACAACCATTGAATTATTGTGTATACTATTGCTCCTCAAATACAATTCATTCTTGGCGAAAATATATATATATATATATAGAGACGAATATTAGACGACTGTCTAAATTAAAAACAAAAATTTTTAATTTCCACCAGGGATACAGTCACGGGTTCAAAAAAGACAACTCTTTTTTAAATTCAAGCTTTAGAAACTTTATGGGTTGGATTTGGTTTGTTGTTGGTAACGGACCTGAGGCAGAGAGAGAGGGGGGGTTGACATGACCCCTCTCTCTCTGCTTCAGATTTGTTTTTGACAGTTTTTTAATTTCACATTCCGATGTTTTTCCGAGGAATAAGAAATAACGTAGTTGACTGTTTCTTGTTCAGTTTTCGAGGTGGCTGAAACTATTTTGGATTAAAGATTTTTGGCGTTAACTTAAATTAAATATAAATCTAGTTCACAAGTGTGATTTATTTTGTAATAGTTGTGTTTGTTCTGTCTTGATGACTTGTCAATTTCAATTTTAACCTCAATTTAGTAAGTACCCTTCACTTGTATTTAACAATTTTGATTATAATAAGTTAAAATTTTTGTAGAATCCCTGAGGAAGAAACAATAAAGTTTCGAAAGCTTAAATTCAAAAAAGAGTTGTCTTTTTTGAACCCGTGACTGTATCCCTGGTGGAAATTAATTTTTTATATATATATATATATATATATATATATATATATATATATATATATATATATATATATATGTTATTACATATGATTTGCAGGAAACAACTACTCAGCGGGCAAATACATATATATATAAATGGTTTAAAAACTTAACTACAGTCATTATACCAGATAATGTAAGATTTATATTGGCATTAGGCCCCAAATTCAGCCTATGTCCTACGTTTGTTGATCTTAAAATGTCTTCTTTACTTGCTGACCTAGAAAACATCATCGTAGGTTATAATGAAAATGACAAAAATTGTTTTAGATCGCAATATACTAACATAATAACAAACTATTTACATAAAAATCATGGTATCAAAGACCACTTCACTAGCAAATTTATTGAATGTAAACAGTTTTTTAAACAGCACTTAGAATTAGTGGTAGTAAGAAGTGATAAAGGCAATGTGACTGTTGTGATGTACAAAGAGGACTATTTAAACAAAAGTCAAGAGCTTTTAAATGATCAAAAATACTATAAAAAACTAAGATCTGACCCTACTTGCACAACACAACAGAAAGCCAACAAATTGGTGTCGAAATTAAAAAATAACAACTCAATAGACCAAGATACAACCAAATCTTTGACAATTTATAATTCAGTTGCTCCTCGTTTTTATGCATTACCTAAAATACATAAACCTACTCTTTCAATGAGACCAATAGTGTCCTCGATAAATTGCCCTAATGGAAATTTGGCTAAATTTCTAACAAACATTCTAACTAACGCCTACAATACAGACAACCCGTTTTACATCAAAGACTCGTTCGCTTTCAGCGAATTTATTAACAATTATGAACTTCCACCATCTTATGTTGTAGTGAGTTTCGATGTTGTCTCTCTATTCACTAACCTACCTTTACAATTGATAATTGACAGCTTAAAAAATAATTGGAACGCTATATCTGATCACTGCAACCTAGATTGTGACACATTGATTGACATACTTAAGTTCATTTTTGAATCAAATTACTGCCTGTTTAATGGTACGTATTACAAACAGATTTTTGGTACTCCAATGGGATCTAAAATATCCCCTATCCTAGTACATTTTGTACTGGATGACTTGGTGAAGGATTGCTTAGCTAAGATTCCTTTCAACGTTCCTTTTATAAAAAGATATGTAGATGACTTATTACTCTCAGTGCCACATGATAAAATAAATGTTGTGTTACACACATTTAACAATTACAATCCAGATATACAGTTCACAGTGGAGAAAGAAACAGACAACTGCATACCTTTCTTAGATATGTTAGTTATCAGGGACGATTACACATTACGTGCCAAATGGTATCATAAACCTATAAGCAATGGTAGATACATTAACTACTTCTCTTACCATCATCCACGGATGAAAATGAATCTTATATTTGCACTGAAGAATACAGTTACCAAAGTCACACACCCCCAATTTAAAATGGAATCGTTACAGGAATTGAAGGGTCTATTAGTTGAGAATTCTTATCCAAGAAATTTAGTGAACAAACTGTTATTTAACACCGAACAAAATCGTAATAACTTTACCCGTGGCCTTAATGTTGTCGATCATACTGGTTCAATTAACAATGGCATTGTTCAAGCGTCAAGAAATGTTGGTGAAGACAACATAAACGAGGCTGATGGCAACATTAATGGTGGTAACGTCACAGAAAATAGAATAATTTATAAATTTTTACCTTACGTAGAAAATTTGACCTCTAGGTTAACAAACCTTTTTAAAAACTCTAATATTAAAATAGCTAAAAAACATCTGAAAACTGTTTCCCAATTACATAGTATCATCAAGGCTCCCTTAAGGAATAAAGAAAAATCTAATATCGTTTATGGCATCGAATGTTTCAATTGTAGTCAAGCGTACATTGGGCAGTCGTCAAGAGCACTTCAGGGTAGAATAACGTCTCACAAAAGTGATTGTAATAGAATGATAAAATCTTGCGCCCTAGCAGAACATGTCATTACAACGGGCCACAAAATGGATTATGAAAATGTAAAAGTTTTGGCAGTAGAGAACAATTATCAAAAAAGAATTTTCCTTGAAATGGTTCATATTAACAATGAAGTTAACAGCTTAAACAAAAAATCAGACATCAACAATTTAAGTAAAATTTACACCTACATTTTAAAATTAGAACATGACAACTATAGAACTTTTCAAAATAACCGCGAAAATTAAGTTGGCAACACAGTTGGTAATCATCAATATCACTAAGTATTCCCATTTCTATGAAATTTAAAATGAGTTTTTACTTGTAATAAAAAACATTTCCTCTTATCTCTGGGCTTCAGCATAGTTTCAGCTGAGTCCATTTTGTTAATTATTTTAAATGAAATTTTAATCAGATTTTATTAATATGTGTAACTAAACTTAAGTTAAATGTTTTATTTATAACAGTAGCAGTGTAGCTATGTGTGTGGGATCGACCACTAGTTAGGTTTTAAGAAATTTTTCTGCCATGTGTTTCGACGCAGGTTTATCAAATTAACCTCAAGTTAGTAAGTAGTAAAAATAAATTGTTTTAACTGATTTTGTTTACTGACAACTTTTGTATTTTGTAGATGTCTTGAGAAAGCTAATAAACATTAGCGAAAGCTTGACAATAACAAAGAGTTTTCTTTTTGTATTGGCCAAAATACCTTATCACTGACTGCAACCTCAATAAATTTTATGTTTGTACCTTAACTAGTCAGTCAAGACTACCTTTCTAATATATATATATATATATATATACTTCTAACAGAAAACTGGGAGTGAAGCTATGGTAGCGATGTTCTTAGCTTATATAGAGTTGGCGTGGAATGTCCAATATACAGTTTATTCATGTATGGATGTATACACTATACTTTTAAGCTTTTTTATTTCTTATTTCTAGAGAAGTAATTTTTTATAAAACGCTTAATCTGGAAAGAACTAGTTAGAAAATGGATATTCCATACAGGGTGGTTAAAAATTAGTGAAAACTTGAAAACTCTATAAAGTTGGAGGACTTTAGGATAAGCAAAATTTGCAAATTTCATTTGTAGAGAAAAAGTGATTATATTGTTACGTAAGGAGTATTCATATTTAAGGAGAAAACTATGAATGAACTTTAGTAGCTTACATATTGATACAAATTATTTTTCCAAATTCTAAATTGATATACTTTGCAATAATATTAAACAAATATTGAGAACGAGACCTGACACTGGATTATTAAACACAAACAATAAATACGAACTTGTACTCAATAGGTAACCTGCTAAATAAGCATATAGTAAAATTATAAATACGAATTTTATTAACGCGGGCGTCAGTCGAATTCTTAAGACAGTCCTATTCTTAAGTGTTAAGAAGTGCGACTCCTTATCCCGACGCATTTCCCCACATCAGTGATATTGGTAAGAGCCCCCCATTTATTACTATTGTTGTTATGCCTCTTGATACTGTGACACTGTTTGTTATTATTTTGTCAATAAATTATATTTGTTTTAAACTCGTCTTCTACTTTGACTACCCAATCTCCCTCTCTCACAAGCCAAGTGGCCGTCAGTTACGGCTTCCCCAAAGGGGGGTCGTGACATTTGGTGGAGGCGCCGGCTTCGGCTTTGTACAAGGGATGATTTGGCTGTCATAGTAGGCCCGAATTTACAACATAAAGTTTTCTAAGTCAATAATCGCGTTTTGTGTTTATTTCGTTTATTGTGCGTAAAATACGAGGTCTTGTTGTCAGCAAATCAATTTAATTTTCTTATTTTCCAATTTTTTTTTTTGTATGGGATATAATTTTTGGGGTTCTAAGATAGAGTTGTTTGCTTTCCCGGAGGATAATTATTCGAATAATTTGTTTTAAAACATTCATTATAGTATGTTAGTTACTTTTTATTAAAATATCTAGAGTTCCTTTTAAAACTATTTTATGTCATTGCTGACAAACAAAAAAAAAACTAATTAGGTGCATCATTAACCTAGCAGACGTTGCATAATTGTAGTGAAACTAGACCATGACTAGGATATGTTTATATTTGATAAAATATATTGAGTTATTATGAATGGTATGTCGTTTATTAAATATTGTAATTGTTTTACATGTATACATGTGTTACATTATATGGGTAAATATAAATATTGTACGTTGATTGATTATTGAATATTTTTATTGTAGTTTATGAAGTATACATGTATTAAACTGTTTTTTGATATAAATATATATACTTGGATATATAAATAAATATATAATAACGTAACAATATACTGGATCATAGTCGGTAAAAAACAAATAGAGTAATTGTGGCAACTCAGGCGTCTGCTACAGCTAACAAAGCTACTTCACCTCCAATCCACTCAATAAGTAATGACTCAGTGTAAGTGCAAAAACACTAGACAAGGTGTGCCCGCAAAAAACTATATTTCCTCGTAATGTACAATTGTTAATTTGCAGAATTTTTTTATTGGTGAAGCGTATTTTACCAATTTGTATAATTTTGTTATCTTGAATGAAAGTTTTTAAATGAATTAATGAATTTCTTTTTTTTAGTGTTAGGTTGAAAATCCTGTTTTCTTCTATGTTGAGAAATGTATTTTTTTTAGAGCTAGGGGCTAGCTCTATCTAAAAGGGGGAAATGTGTTACGTAAGGAGTATTCATATTTAAGGAGAAAACTATGAAAGAGCTTTAGTAGGTTACATATTGATACAAATTATTGTTCCAAATTCTAAATTGATATACTTTGCAATAATATTAAACAAATATTGAGAACGAGACCTGACACTGGATTATTAAACACAAACAATAAATACGAACTTGTACTCAATAGCTAACCTGCTAAATAAACATATAGTAAAATTATAAATACGAATTTTATTAACGCGGGCGTCAGTCGAATTCTTAAGACAGTCCTATTCTTAAGCGTTAAGAAGTGCGACTCCTTATCCCGACGCATTTAACCACATCAGTGATATTGGTAAGAGCCCCCCATTTATTACTATTGTTGTTATGCCTCTTGATACTGTGACACTGTTTGTTATTATTTTGTCAATAAATTATATTTGTTTTAAACTCGTCTTCTACTTTAACTACCCAATCTCCCTCTCTCACAAGCCAAGTGGCCGTCAGTTACGGCTTCCCCAAAGGGGGGTCGTGACAATATAATAATAATAATTATATATAATCACAAAGTGATTATACAGGGTTACTGGTAATTCGATACATTCCTTTGGAGATGTGATGGGGCATGAGCTAAGGAGTAAATCTAGCCCTAACATACATTATGCAAAACTCAATAGTTTTTGAGATATTTCAATTTTTTTGTTTTTCTCAAAAAAGTAGATGTTAATGTCTTAAAAGCTAATTTCCGAAAAATCTACTTGACATTTTTAAATTTTTTTTTACTGGATTACTTGTCCAATATTATAGATATCCGTTTGGAATGAAAAATATCCGGAAACATTTCGATCATGTGAACATTTAAAATAAAAACTTGTAAATTTTTTTTTTTAAATCAGCTATGAAATTTACCTATTAGGTTTTTTCAAAAAAATATTAATGTAGCACGCGTACAAATTATTATAAAAACTTCCTTATTTCAATAGCTATCTAACTAGGTAGAAATATTTAATGTACCCTTGATAGTTCTAATAAAAAATTAGTAAAGATAATGCTGGTGGCGAAATTTATTAAACGACTAATCGTTCATTTTCATTTAAGTCAGTCAGTCCTTGACTTTGACGTTTGTGCATATATGTCATTAACTGACATTCTTATCTCCGTGTCCCTTAAGTTTGTTGGTCTTGTTAAATTAGTTATCGAAGATTTTGATTTTGCTCGTAGTTGTTGTTAGTTGTTGTTATTGTATTTTCTGTGCCATGGCCGCGTATGCCAATGCAGAATACGCTTATATCTTGTTTGTCTATGGATACTGTGGCGACAACGCTGCTGAAGCTCGCCGAGAATATGGTCTTTGGTACCCTAACAGCTGCTTACCAAATGCACGTGTATTCAGTACGGCATATCGAAATATCGCTGAAACTGGCTCCATGAAATGTAGAAGAAGTGACGCTGGTGCTCCTCCCGTTTATGAACCAGATGATGAAGAAGAAATATTGAGGTATTTTGAGGAAGACCCAACTATTTCAACTAATAAAGTCGCAAGACTAACCGGAGCGTCACAATGGAAAGTTTGGTCTACGATACGTAGAGTTGGATGTCATCCTTACCACTATCCACTATACCCCTGTCCAAGGCTTGGAGGAAGGTGATCCTGGAAGGAGAGTGGAATTCTGCCGCTTTGTGTTAAATTCAGATGCAGAAAGTGCAAATTTTTTAACAAGTATTTTATGGATGGACGAGTCGAAATTTAATCGCGAGGGTATAACAAATTTCCACAACCTACATTATTGGGTAGAGGAAAATCCCAAGTTAACACGTGCAACTAGTTTCCAAATGAAGATTTCTATTAATGTGTAGATAGGAGTCATTGGCCACTATTTAATAGGGCCACACTTTCTTCCTCAAAATTTAAACGGGGAAATCTATGAAAATTTTTTAAGAAATGATCTGGCGGTGATTTTAGAAGATGTTCCTCTCGCCGTCAGACAGCGAATGATGTTTCAGAACGACGGTTGTCCAGCACATTATCGGCTGACAGTACGACAGTTACTTGATCAACGTTTCCCTAACCGTTGGATTGGAAGAGCGGGCCCAATACCTTGGCCAGTGCGAAGCCCTGACTTAACACCCCTTGATTATTACGTACGGGGTCATATGAAGGAGATGGTCTATGCCACACCAGTCAATACTATAGAAAACCTTAGACAAAGGATAGTCGATGCTGCCCAACACATAAGGCATAATCTGACAACCAGAGTAACAAGGACGGAAATAAGAAGACGCTGCCGTGTCTGTATACGGAATAGGGGCTCCCATTTTGAGCAAGACATATAAAAAATAAAGTACAACTTTGAAATTAATGAAGAATTAAACTCTACTTTTAAAATGTTTTTTACTGTTTATCTAAAAATAAAATTCGTACTACTTGTGTTATTTTTACTAGTATTTTCTTAGAACTATTAAGGGTACATTGAACATTTGTACCTTGTTAGATAGCTATTGAAATAAGGCAGCTATTATAATAATTTATACGCGTGTTACGTTAATATTTTTTTGAAAAAACTTCATAGCTGATTTAAAAAAAAAATTTTTAAAGTTTTTATTTCAGATGTTCACATGATCGAAATGTTTCCAGATATTTTTCATACCAAACGGATATCTATAATATTGGACAAGTAATCCAGTAAAACAAAATTTAAAAATGTCAAATAGATTTATCGAAAATTAACTTTTAGGACATTAAGATCTACTTTTTGAGAAAAACAAAAAAAATTAAATATCTCAAAAACTATTGAGTTTTGCATAATATATGTTAGGGCTAAATTTACTTCTTAGATCATGCCCAATCACATCTCCAAAGGAATGTATCGAATTACCAGTAACCCTGTATAATAAAGTTTTGCTTCTCATAAAGTTCTCCAACTATATACAGTTTACAAATTTCAATAATTTTTAACCAACCTGTATGCAATATCCACTTTCTGACTGGAGTTTAATTTAGATTTTTCCAGATAAAGCGTTTTATAAAAAATTGCTTCTCTAGAAGAAATAAAAAGTTTAAAGTATAGTGCATACATCCATAAATACCCTGTATATTGGGCATTTCACGTCAACCTTATATAAGCTTAGAACATTTCTACCATATCTTCATTCCCAGTTTCCTCTGTTAGGATGAATTCCCATTGATCTAATTAGGATGTCCTCAGAAACACCACTCAGTTGTTACAGGATTTATCCACGATATCCCATACATATATAGCATCCTCTAACTATAAATAATTTGTATAAAATATGTAGTTAAACCATATTTATCTAAACTGTGCTTTATTTATAAGAAATGCAAGCTACAAGAAATATACATATTCAGGAGAAAACCTAATTTTCCGCCATTTTTTCATTTTCCTTATCCTCTTTTACTGTTCTTTCCTTAGCATGTCTTAACCACGTTTTAATGCTTTGTTCTGTCTACGAACGGCGGTGGCGGCGGCTTGTTGGTGAGCCGGGCCCGTTTCCGCCCCGTACGATGCCGGCTGTGGTTGTATGAGTGACGTGTCATGTTGTAATTCCAATTCCGGAAGTGGCTGTGAGGTTGGTTGCATAGGGCCCGAAGTGGCCCGGGGCGAAGCCGGGGGGTCGTGGCTTGTCCTCGTCTGTAGGGCTAGGTGCTGCAGGAGTATTTCGGTGGTGTTCGTTAGCTGTTGCACCGCTTCTGTGAGTGCCTGCGTTAGCTGTTGCACCGCTTTCGTGAGTGCATGTGTTAATGCCTCACTGTGGCTTGTGTTCCCCCCACTTGGTGTGAGAGCAGGGGTAGCAGGCATTACTAATGGCGGTGGCTGCACTCCTTGAAGGCTTCTGGTTGTGGAGTCCGTGGTTGCAGTAGGTAAGCGTTGGCTGGTGGTTGGTGTGAGGAAGGGCTGTGCTTCTTGTCCCCTTCCTGAGGTTGGATATGTACTAGGGCTAGGGGCAGCCGCCTGGCTGGCCGGGGCTGAATCCCATTGACCGGTGAAAAATCGTCGGGCCGCGACGTTGGGCGACAAGGGATCCACCGTTTCCCTTACCAGACCTGAATCCTCTTGACCAGTGAGAATTTGACGGGCCGCGACGTTGGGCGACAACGGGTTCACCATTTCCCTTACCAGACCTGACTCCTCTTGACCAGTGAGAAATTGACGGGCCGCGACGTTGGGCGACAAGGGGTTCACCATTTCCCTTACCAGACCTGAGTCCTCTTGACTGATGAGTATTTGACGGGCCGCGAGGTTGGGCGACAAGGGGTTCACCATTTCCCTTACCAGACCTGGGTCCTCTTGATTAGTAAAGAGAGCGTCCGGGGCCTGGGGCGAACGGCTCTGTGTTGGTGGCGAGTCTACCTGGCTAGATGGGACGCCGTCCCTCTGCCTAGATCGACTCCTGGTGCTCATAACGATTTCTTTTGTAGTACACTAACACCCACTTCACTTTTCACCACTACTGTGCACTCCAAACTACTAATTAGGCAGGTTGTGGAATAAAATAAATATTTACTATAATACAATACAGTCTTCAGGTAGAGGTGTCAAAGGCAGGCGCGAACTGATTGATCGATGTGTAGCGGACGACGGATGCGAGCGGACTGATCTGTACTCGAGGATGGTTGCGAACGAACTGATGCAGGGCTAGCGGGCGTGCGCATATTTATAGTTTCCCGGCGGTGTGACGTAGCACGGGCTTTGCCGGTCGCGAGCTGTTGCGCTGCAGGGCCTCGCCGCGTGGCTATTTTGTGCTATGTGTTGGGGCTGTTTTGCCCTATATCTTTTTTGGTATTTTTCGTACCGAGCTGTACGATACGTCAAATTAAAGGTTTTTTCCTGTAGTTTCTGAAAATGACTTTGTGAATGCGCGTACTTTAATGTTTATGAAGTTATAGTGAGTTTTATGTGGAAAAAATAATTTTGGTCCCGATTTTTCGCGGTTTTTTCACTCATCTGCCGACGATAGTTCAATGTCATGTTCATTTGGTTCTTAGTATGGGGGTTCGCTTGTACACCTGCTAAAAATTAATAAATTCTTGCAGTAAAAACAAGTTATGATATAAAAGATATTAATTGCGCTGGAGAGTAATTAGTACTATCACACTGATACTTTTAGAAGCAAGCTTTATTACTTTCCAGATGAAACTATATAGTTATATAAAAATGTATTTAGAAAACTATAGTTTTGAGCCCAAATAACTTAAGGATTCATGTCGTTACATACATTATACAGTTAAATAAACAAATACATTTTCAGTTTAGACTCTCAAATGATCATTCTTCAGTATTTAGTAAATAAATACCAAAGCATCCACCATAACTGGGGTGCAACATAGTAAATCATACAATTTGTACAAATTTTAATGTTTTAGGATATTACTTTACTTTAAATAACTTTATTGCGTTTAAGTCTTTAAATTTCTTTAAGGCTATAAATTTTAAAACTTCTAGGTTAAACAAAAAAATTGAAGAAGTACCAATTTACATACCTATAAGTGCTTTCGCCAATTCTAATTTTCCGAAGGCCTTCTTTCCTTTTGCTCCAACCCAGTTATATTCATTAGCCAATTTGTTACTCATTATTTGTGATACACTGCGCCTTATGCAATCGTATGCTGACGTTCCGCCAATGCTCATTACAAAATGTATCTATAAGGGAAAAAACAGTCAAAAGTATGAAATGAATGATAAATTTCAGACGAAGGCAGCTAGCTGTATTAATTTAAAAAAATTTTCGTTTCCTTTGTATATTTTTTAATAACATTTCAAACTTTCTTAAATAATAATTGTGGTATGTGCTATTTGCTAAGCGCTACATTTTTGCGAGGGTAATGGTAATCTGATTAATCTAACTGTAAGTACAAGTGGCCTAAAAATTGGAGGAATTACTTTTAATTATTAATTATACTTATATTTAAAATGTGTGGTATGTTGCAAAATACCCTTTTAGTGTTTTATTGATTGCTGACTATAGTATTAAAATGAACTTCCTCAACTAGTATACATGTGCAAGCAAACTTTCAAAGTGTAATTCTTTGTCACTTGTTGGTTACACAATATACTGATTCTAGATAATAAGTATATATTAGTATCAACATACCAATTTTTTGTTGTTATCATCATCTTGAATGAATTCCTCAAACTCTTCCATAGAGCCATTTGTTTTCAAAGGAAAATTGTAACTTAACATAGAACTTTTTTCTGGCAACCTGTTACTTTCTTCAATATTAGTGGCTAAGCGGGCCACATCGTTGGCAATGTCCTGAAGTTTTGTATACATCAGCGAATATTGTTTCGTAATCGTTACAATAAGTTTCTCCATTTCCTTTTTATTCAACACACATTCGTTACAACCTGCCGTGTCCCTCTTTGCCACATCTAAAGAAACAAACATAAATGTATCAAACAAGTACCTATAAATAATAGTAATAATAGCCAGGTAATAAAAAACGTTTACAGTACAAAACTATTTACCCATCTGTTTGTTGTAAATCTTTTGTTTTCATTGAAGGGGTTGATTTTGTACTATTTGTTTCTTTTAATTTAATACAAACATCTTTCTTTGGTGGAATTGGTAATTTAACGTTCGGTATGTCATCATCAGATGAGCTCGCGTCAGAGGAACTTGCAATAACTGGCCTTCTTATTCTAGGGGCCTCACTATCAGTAATACAAATGTCTGATGTGTAAGTACCCTTTCTGGATTGCCTGCTTGCTTCTTCATAATCGTCTAAAAAAAATTTAATTTAGTTTTGTTATCGTAATATTTATAAGGAATAAAAGAATTGTTCAAATGCTTAATAGCTTAAATAATTCACTATTATTTACAACAGCATAAAATAAAATAAAAAGGTCAAATATAAATCGTAAAAAGTAAAATTGTCTAATAAAAACTTTCAACATACCTAACTAAAATGAACGTCAGCTTTAATCAGATTCATAAGGTAATATTTACAAAAAAATTAAGTCTACCTAAAAGCATTTCGTTTGCTAGAAAGAACTGGCAAACACAAAAGAAATTACCTTTAGATTTTGTGAAATTAGAATAACAAGCACTTACTATAAGTTCGTTTTCCTAGCACACTTATTTCGCGTATTGACCAATTGGAGTCTGGTTCTTTGCATTCTATGATACATTTTTTTAATGCTTTTCCTCTCCATGGGGGCCAATACGCTTTAGCTACACCATTAATTTCATTACTTATCCAAACAGTTGGTATGGCTTCGACTGCATGTTCCTCAACGAAAATCACTACCGCCCACATATTGCTAAAAAAAAAAAACAAACGGCAGAATGATTCTTATAATAAATTACAGGCTGGAAATTATATTTGAAAAAAAATCATAAATTAAAGATTTTAATGTACATGAAACAAACCTTTCTATATACATAAGTATAATCATATAGGATACTAACAAAAATGTAGATTTAGATATATTTATTATATGCAAAATTTTGGTTAAAGAGTAGGTATACTAAATAAGCTTGGAGTGGAAAGGCGAAAAAGAAAAAATTGAATGTGTATGACGTTTTTTCTTGATACAATAAATTTGTAAAAAGGGGAAATAACAATTTTATATATATATATATATATATATATATTGCTATGTCACAAATTCACAATACAAATAATAATAAACTGGTAATCAAGAATTTTAAAGTATAGTTTCATTGTGTACGACATACACCAAAAACATATTTTATTATAGCATCTCAATGCAATAAAGCTGAATTCAGGTTCGCAGGGAACTGTTGTGATATCCACATTCCAACAAAATGTTAAGATTTATCATGTTCAATTCAAATTAAAATGAAATTCCTGAGCGCTACCTATGTAAATGATTAGGAACGGTGGCTCAGACATGCAAAATTTTATTCAAAAGCCAATACAAATATGACTTTAACATTAACCTTATGAAAACCCAATAAATTGTAAGAAATTTTATATTAGCAAACAAAAATTGTACATAAATACCTCTAATAATATATCAAATGGTACATCACGAGTGCACTAGAACATTTATAATGAAGCAAAAAGGCTAAATTAGCTCACACGATGGTCAGGAATCCATGCTACACTCACATTTGGCGGTAGGAGGTCGTAAGTCTATTTTGTGCAATCGCAGTAGCGGAAGACCTAGAAAATGTCATAAAAAATATAATTTATCCGTCTGCAACACGCATTGCAGTACATATTGTTAAAAGACAATGATCTAAGATCTAAATAAAGCAAATTTTGTTCATAATAAACCAGTATAAAAACTTTTATATAATAAAATATATTTGGGAAAAGTGACAGATCAATCGTCAAAATAAACTTTTGCTCATAAGTTTAATAATCAAATAAAATGCATTTTCAAGGTACATAATACAGAAGTCGCAGGGGCTATACAGACAAAAAACCCAGGAGGAATCCGAGAAACCAGTGGCAAAAGCATATCTGCCTTACGTGAAAGGGACGACAGATAAAATTGATAAACTTCTACGTAAACATAACATAGAAGCAATATTTAAAACAGACCGAAAAATCAGTGCAGTCCTCCGTAATCCAAAATCAAAAACTACCTTAGAAAGCCAAGAAGTATACGAAATCCCGTGCCAAGGTTTCAACGAATCATACATAGAACAGACCAATAGACGTATTAGTGTAAGACAGGAAGAGCATATGAATGCAGTAAAGAGGAGAAAACTTCGTCCCTAGCAAAGCATGTAAAATCCACAGGACACAAGACAGACTTCGACAACACCAGAACAGTAGCTCATATCGAGCATTATAGGTCAAGGATTACCAGAGAGGCCATGGAGATCGAAAACAGACCACAAAATCTTAATAAACGAGATGATGCGCAGAGAGTGCCCAGTTCTTGGAAGCCCGCTCTTGTGGGAAGATACGTAACCGAAAGCACACGACGATCCACCGTGAACAAACCAATCACGAGGAGGCGTGTTCAAGTATTGACAAATAGTGAAGAAGCAGAGCAACCTGCCCGAAATGGACCTATCACGAGGAATCAGAGTCGAGCGTTGACGAGTTAAAGAGAACCACGACATTCTACGGCAACGATTAGACACGAGGATGCCCGACCACCAACGAGAAGTTATGTGGAACGTGACGTTTCAGCGAAGTCACTTGTCGGGTTAGCTCAGCTGCCCGCTACGCCTCCCATAGGTAGTAGGGGACCAGTAACACGTACCCAATCGCGCTGGTGCACCCTAGAGTACAGCATATATAAAGAGCTGCCCTACTCGGAGAACGTCAGTTTAGATCGAGCAAAGAGGAGCAGCAGTAAGCAGGTGAGAACCTGAAGATGGCAGAGAGATTCTGCCGAAACGTCGTTTAGACAACCGTGACTCCTGGAGGAGTTGACCATCGACGCGGTCACTATGACATTTCTTTTAAGTAGGAAATTTTTTTATAGTTGGTAAATGTTTTCCTGGAGAAAGACAAGGAGGTTTAAGTTAGGTTATGTTTGGAATGAAATTAATCAAAATTCATATGGTGTTTTGTTTTGTTTATTTTGCGTACTTTGATATTTAGTGATATAGAACAACAAACAACAGATAAGAGAGAGGTTGTAAAAGGGAAAAACAAATTTAAAAATAAAAAGAACAAGTGAAAATTAGGGAGTGAAGAAGAAAAATAATAAACAAGGATTAATAATTTTGAAATTGAATTGAAAGTCAGAAATTGTGAAGGTAGAGGTGTTATTGTGGATAGGAGTTGCAGAGGAGATAAGGTGAAGAATTAATGAAAGGAGAATTGTTGGATTTGGAAAGGAAAGAGTGTAGCTACGAAGAAGGAAGGTTTTTGTGAGTTTAATTTTTGGACAAGGTTGTATATTAAAATTAAAATAGTGTATTAGACTTTAGAACCTGTTATAAAGCTAAATTATCTAAATACCAAAGAAAATAAATTATTTATATCAGATTAAAAATTTTACTTTAATAAAATTTCATTTTAAATAGGAACTGAATTTGAACCTGCTCCTGAAGGAAAAGATAAGCTAGCCGGCCCATTAAATATTTTGACATACTTTCGGATCAAAAGTTAAGAGATTTTAATTTGATCTTTTGGGTTTTAAAGTTTTTTTTTATCTATTAGAAATAAACAAGTGAAAGTTTGATTAGTACTGCAAATTATTAAGTTCAATAAAAGTAGAACAGCACAATATATATATCTCTAAACGACGTTTCGGCAGAATCTCATCTACCATCTTCAGGTTCTCGCTGAAAGCTCCCTACTGCTGCTCCTCGTTGCTCGAACTGAACTGACGTTCTACGCATTGTGCGGCTCCTTATATATGCTCCAGTCTAGGGCGCGCCTGCGCGTTTGGCTACGTGTTACCGGTCCCCCGCCACCTGTGGCAGGCGTGGCGGGCGCCCGAGCCAACCCGATAAGTGGCCTCGCTGAAACGTCACGCTCCACGTGACTTCTCGCCGGTGGTCGGGCATCCTCGTGTCCGATCGGTGCCGCAGAATGCCGTGATCTCTTTGATTGGTCCGCGCTCGTCCCTTCCACGTAAGGTAGATATGCCTTTGCTACTGGTTTCTCGGTTTCCTCCTGGGTATTTTGTCTGTATGGCCCTAGCGACTTTTGTATTGTGTACCTGGAAAATCAATTTTTCACTAGGGCTCTCTGAAGTGAAGACATCTCTTCGTTGATATGGTCGACGTCTGCCAACCTCTGAGAATGTATCACTAGAGTCTTTACTACTGAATTTAATTGTGCTGGATGGTGATATGATGCCGCATTTAGATATCTGTCCGTGTGAGTGGGTTTTTTTATATACTGTGTGACCTAGTATCCTATCTTGTTTCTTTTTCACTAATACGTCTAAAAATGGAAGCTTGCCTTCTGTTTCTACCTCCATGGTAAATTTGATCTTGTCGTGAATGCTATTCAGGTGGTCTAAAAATCTATTTAGTTGTTCTCTTCCATGAGTCCAGATTACGAATGTGTCGTCTACATATCTCAAACAAAGTTTTGGTTTGAGTGCTGCCGTTTGAATTGCATGAACTTCTAAGTCCTCCATGAAGAGATTAGCGATGGCGGGAGATAACGGTGAACCCATCGGTGCTCATTCCGTTTGCTTGTAGCGCTGGTCATTGTATATAAAGTATGTGTTGCTTAAGCAGTGTTTAGTTAGGCTAAGAATATGCTCCTCTGGATGATACTTTCGTTTGATCAATTCGAGTGACTCTATTGGTACGTTAGTGAATATTGACACTACGTCGAAGCTCACTAGAATATCTTCAGGTTGGACAGACTCGTTGTTTAGTAACCCGATAAAATGTTGTGCGTTTTTCACATAAGACGTTGCTTTTTCCGCTAGTGGCTGCATCTGTCTAGCCAGATATCTCACTAACTCCTGTAACGGTGACCCTACAGAGCTAACAATAGGTCTTAATGGGGCTCCTTCCTTATGGATCTTGGGTAGGACATATAATTTGGGACATCTTGAAGATTTATTTCTCGGTATAATCTGGTTTTTCACTTGTTACGTAAACATAACATAGGAACAATATTTAAAACAGACCGAAAAATCAGTGCAGCCTCCGTAATCCGAAATCAAAAACTACACTAGAAAATCACTGGAGCATATATAAGGAGCAGCACAACGCGGGGAACGTCAGTTCAGTTCGAGCAATGAGGAGCAGCAATAGGCAGCTTTCAGCGAGAACCTGAAGATGACAGATGGGATTCTGCCGAAACGTCGTTTAGACAACCGTGACTCCTGGAGGAGTCAACCGTCGACGCGGGAGAGCACCCGGAAGTACAACAACACTTTATTTAACACCCGCAAAAACCTAAAATCAACATATATATATATATATATTATGACAATATAACATTCGTTACCGAAATAACTACTACCATCAACTTTAGATTGAATGGAGTATGGCTGTGTGTATACTGCAGGTAGTTAAATAGTCAACAAAAATTGGAAAAATAACGATAATTTATTGATAATATTAGTTTAAGAAATATTTGTTAATATTTGTAATATTTGTATTTGTATAATTTGTTAATTTGTAATTAGAGTTTTTTTGTGAGGTATGATATTTTAAAAATATAAACTAATGTTGAGAAAAATTATAAAAACTCAGTAGAAAAGGTTTAGTAATTGTATTGTAGTTATAAACAATAATTTCCAACATTCACAAATATTATTAGAAAAGTACAAAAAAAATGAAGGAAGATCAAGGAAGTGAGAAATTTTGACGGGAGATTGATTATGATGAATTTTGACGGAGAGAAAAAAGATAAGAAAATTTAATAAGGAAGATATTTGAGTAGACGGAGATTATTTATTAATAGCAGAACTTAAAGAAGCAGAAATAAAGCAAAAGAAAAACATTTTGGGATTGCATTACTTTGAAGAAAAAAAAAAGGAAAATAATAAATTGGTTAAGAAGGATTGCGAGTAGTGGAAAATTAATTTGGAAACTAAAATTTTGAAACAAAGAACGATATCAACGAGTGATTTGCGTGCGAAAAAGGTACTCTTTTTAAAAAATAAAAAAAGCTTTAAAAGTCTCGAGCAAAAATAATAAAGATAAATTTGTATTTTAGTTAGTTTTAAGGAATTTTGTACGTCATTTAACTGGTGACAGTTCAAATTGTTCTTTAGTAATATAAGTATTTTTCTTGATATCTTTTCGTTATTTTAAATTGAGTAACAACCTTAAATATATAGAAACTGCTCTTGAGATTAAGAGAAACTGTTTGCAGTATAGGCACAGTTGTTCTCGTGCTCTATTCAATCTGAAGTTGGTAATTCAATTTTAGATTTGGCGTCCTGGCAAGAAATTAAATTTTTCACAATTTACAAAATTTCACTTTTCAAAATTCAAATTTTAGTCAATACCAATCTATTTCATCTATATATTTTTCATTACACGCCAATTCGGAATATCATTACAAATTGGCGCCCAACGCGGTGCTAGTTTAAAAATTGTGACATTAAATGTCAACTAAGAAATTTTAAAAAGAAAAGGTTACTAAACTGTTACTCAATAATTTATGGATTTAAGGTCAGGTAAAGTAACTACAATGGCTGAAAACACGGAACAAACCACAACACCTAGTATTTCTCAACAATCGGGGGACACTACACAAACATCACCAGATTTTAATATGATAAACCAAATTATGGAGATGATGACAAGAAAATTTGATGAAAACAACACAAAATTAAGACAAAAATTAGATGAAAACCAACAAGAAATTTCTAGAAAAATGGACGAAAACAATGCAAAATTGGAAACGAAACTAGACGGATTTAGACAAGAAATAAGAGATGAAATACAAACAAAATTGGTACAAATAGAAGAGGAGATAACGACAGAATTGAGAAAAGAAGTAAACACACTGGTTGATCGCGGATTTTTGGAACTTAATCAACAAATAGAACAACAAAACAAAAGAATTGATGAATGCTTAAAAGAACAGGAAGGAAAGATAAAACAGAACACGCAGATGTTACAGGAGGTTACGCAAGAGCTGAGCAAACACGGGGAGAGAACTGAACAGAACACGATGATTTTAAAAGATATTCAAAGCAACAAGAGTGAAAAGAACAAAATGCAAATATATGAAAAATATGGGAAAAATAATAAGAAGCGAATTCGACAGACACAAAAATGGTCGACTAATAAAACAATTAAAGACAAGAAATATAAATCAAACAGAATATTTAAAAAGTACAGGAGTATAAGAGTAAGCAAACAAAGCCAAATAACTAGGAAAGAAAATAGGGAAAGGAAAAAGAAGGTTAAGAAACATAAAAGAAGAAAACAATTTTACAGATATAAACAAAGACATAAAAAGGTACTTAGAAAAGGAATAGTTTACTTAAAAGTTAAAATGAAGGGAAAAAAGAGAAATAAAAACTTCCGGACGAGGAAGAAATTTTACAATTCGAAGAGGGTCAATGGAAACAATTTATGCAGAGTGAAAAAAGAAAATACGAATAGGACTATGAATAGGATATATTATACGATATTATACAGGAAATACAGGATATTTGATAAAAACAAAGGCAATCTGGAATTGAGAGATATAATGGAAAATATACAAGGGGTAAATGAACATAGAAATAATTTTGAAGGAATTTGTAATAACTTAGTTAGAAGTAAAGTAAATAAAATAAGTTGTAATTTCATGTTTGAGAACAATAGCGACAGGAAAGGACTGGTTCCTGCGTCAACTTTCAACATGTGATATTATATTGTTTTGGAATGTTTTGTTTGAACCGAGGTAGTTGTAATTTAAATAATAAATAAATAATGATTAAATAATGAAGTTTATGAAAGCGGTCAGGAGTTACCGAATATTAAATAAATGATTAAAATAAATAAATATGAAATGATATTAATGACGAATCGAGTCAATGCATATGAATGGTAAAGGTACCACATATGATTAATAAACAATTAAAAATAAAGTAGTCGTAATGGGGGTCCAAGGTTCAAACAGAATATTCATTTTCAGTATGGTTTTCGGGTGCGGGAAGTTGCCATAGGTCCATGTTTGGACTAGTTTCTAAAGTTTGTAAAATATGAAATTCAACAATTGTATAATTAAAAGTAAAGTAAATGATGATAACAATTATGAACTTAATCACATTACAGAGAATACAACAAGGGGGAAGTTTCATATTGGGTTACTTTATCCTTACACACCAGATAATGAATAACAGTACGAATGTTATATCCTTGCAATAATAAAGAAATTCTTTAGGACAAAGAACTTATTTATCTTGGGGGGGGGGGGGGATATATGACAATATAACATTCGTTACCGAAATAACTACTACCATCAACTTTAGATTGAATGGAGTATGGCTGTGTGTATACTGCAGGTAGTTAAATAGTCAACAAAAATTGGAAAAATAACGATAATTTATTGATAATATTAGTTTAAGAAATATTTGTTAATATTTGTAATATTTGTATTTGTATAATTTGTTAATTTGTAATTAGAGTTTTTTTGTGAGGTATGATATTTTAAAAATATAAACTAATGTTGAGAAAAATTATAAAAACTCAGTAGAAAAGGTTTAGTAATTGTATTGTAGTTATAAACAATAATTTCCAACATTCACAAATATTATTAGAAAAGTACAAAAAAAATGAAGGAAGATCAAGGAAGTGAGAAATTTTGACGGGAGATTGATTATGATGAATTTTGACGGAGAGAAAAAAGATAAGAAAATTTAATAAGGAAGATATTTGAGTAGACGGAGATTATTTATTAATAGCAGAACTTAAAGAAGCAGAAATAAAGCAAAAGAAAAACATTTTGGGATTGCATTACTTTGAAGAAAAAAAAAAAGGAAAATAATAAATTGGTTAAGAAGGATTGCGAGTAGTGGAAAATTAATTTGGAAACTAAAATTTTGAAACAAAGAACGATATCAACGAGTGATTTGCGTGCGAAAAAGGTACTCTTTTTAAATAATAAAAGCTTTAAAAGTCTCGAGCAAAAATAATAAAGATAAATTTGTATTTTAGTTAGTTTTAAGGAATTTTGTACGTCATTTAACTGGTGACAGTTCAAATTGTTCTTTAGTAATATAAGTATTTTTCTTGATATCTTTTCGTTATTTTAAATTGAGTAACAACCTTAAATATATAGAAACTGCTCTTGAGATTAAGAGAAACTGTTTGCAGTATAGGCACAGTTGTTCTCGTGCTCTATTCAATCTGAAGTTGGTAATTCAATTTTAGATTTGGCGTCCTGGCAAGAAATTAAATTTTTCACAATTTACAAAATTTCACTTTTCAAAATTCAAATTTTAGTCAATACCAATCTATTTCATCTATATATTTTTCATTACACGCCAATTCGGAATATCATTACAATATATTGTTATTATACATGATTTGCAGGAAACAACTACTCAGCGGGCAAATAGTAGCATTAGACCATATGAGAGGATTCACTTACCTCTCACCACTACACCATTTACATTAGTCTGTATAAGACTAGCAGGTTGGCCACTGTCATTTGTCTGTTCCATGACCTATGGCATGCTGATGAGAACTAATAAGTTCGAAACCGGTCCATGTCTGGTCAGAGAATTGACAAATGACATTGGCTACCAATCTTTCATGCTTTGTAAGGTATAATTCAATGCAGGTCGGGGTATTTGCCCGCTGAGTAGTTGTTTCCTGCAAATCATGTATCATAACAGTATATGGGTTAAGTCCACCAAGGGCTGAAGGTCGCCGCTCTCGGTACTTGCAAAATGGCAAGTCGCTATATACCATGGAGACATCTATGATGTCTGGTGTATAGTAGCATTAGACCATATGAGAGGATTCACTTACCTCTCACCACTACACCATTTACATTAGTCTGTATAAGACTAGCAGGTTGGCCACTGTCATTTGTCTGTTCCATGACCTATGGCATGCTGATGAGAACTAATAAGTTCGAAACCGGTCTATGTCTGGTCAGGGAATTGACAAATGACATTGGCTACCAATCTTTCATGATTTGTAAGGTATAATTCAATGCAGGTCGGGGTATTTGTCCGCTGAGTAGTTGTTTCCTGCAAATCATGTATAATAACTATATATATATATATATATATATATATTGCGATGTATTTGCATATTGGACGATTACGAAGATTGCATGTTTGTGTTATTTGCTGAATCAGGGTTTGAATTTGTTTGTTTCCTTTAGATGGTTTTCAAAATTTATTTAAATTAGCTAAAGATCCGAAAGGTATGTGTTTTAGAATGTTAATACCTGTTTACAGTTGTTTTAATAGTTTTAAAGTTTTTATTTGATGTCAACAGTAAGTTTGATACTGACATCTATGTTAGTAGTTATTAAGTTGTTGTTGAAATAATTTCTGACATTTAAGTCATTATGACATTTCTTTTAAGTAGGAAATTTTTTTATAGTTGGTAAATGTTTTCCTGGAGAAAGACAAGGAGGTTTAAGTTAGGTTATGTTTGGAATTAAATTAATCAAAATTCATATGGTGTTTTGTTTTGTTTATTTTGCGTACTTTGATATTTAGTGATATAGAACAACAAACAACAGATAAGAGAGAGGTTGTAAAAGGGAAAAACAAATTTAAAAATAAAAAGAACAAGTGAAAATTAGGGAGTGAAGAAGAAAAATAATAAACAAGGATTAATAATTTTGAAATTGAATTGAAAGTCAGAAATTGTGGAGATCAGCGAAGAAGAGTAAAAATAGACTGTAAATAAGAAGGTAGAGGTGTTATTGTGCATAGGAGTTGCAGAGGAGATAAGGTGAAGAATTAATGAGGAGAATTGTTGGATTTGGAAAGGGAAGAGTGTAGCTACGAAGAAGGAAGGTTTTTGTGGGTTTAATTTTTGGACAAGGTTGTATATTAAAATTTAAATAGGTATTAGACTTTCGAACCTGGTATAAAGCTAAATTATCTAAATAATAATAATAATAATAAATGGTCTTTGTTTTATACTCGGCGAAGTCCAGGTCACCCTGTTCTACTTAACCGAGTTTAGAAAATACAAAATAAAATAATAACAATACAGTTTGTTACAATATGCAGTGAACACAGTATGAATAGCACAGTATGTACACAATATGGCAGTAGGTAAAGAAATAACATTAAAAAATAAAACAGTAATTCATAAAATTAAATAATAATCAATTAATTATGCCTGAGTTTGCCTAGAAAGTAAAATATTATACATAGATGTTTTAAAACGTTGATGGTTATAACTTTTAAATTCAGCTGGTACAGCATTATATATTTTTGAAGAACAATAAGTAAATGAACGCCTGAAAAAAGTAGTTCGGTGTCTAGGGATATTTAAAAGAAGCTGGTTTCTAACGTTAACATTATGAGACAAGTGACGAAAATTAATTTTTTTCAACAGATAATTCGGGCATTTAGTTAATATAAGTTTGTGTACGAAGCAAACCAAGTGCAGTTGCCGGCGGTAACGCATATTGAGCCAACCAGTCTCATTGATTTTATTGCTTACATGATCACGCCTGTGCAAATTGTAAATTAACCTAATACAGCTATTTTGGATTTTTTGCAACCTGTCAGCTGTTCTAACATCAAGACATGGACCATATACGATATCCGCATAATTCAATAATGACAGCACCAACGTATCAGATAATTTCTTTCTTAAATCTCTATTCAAAAAGGCTTTATTTCTGTACAAGTTTCTCAACGCAAGGTAACATTTTTGTAGGAGTTTATTAACATGCTCACGATATCTGAGTTTATTGTCAATAGTTAGACCTAAACTTCTGACACTAGTTGCAACAGGCAATCGAACGTCAGCCAAGGTGATATTTAAGTTATTAGCAGCCCATTCAGAATCATTTCCAATGTATATCATGACTGACTTCTGTGGATTTAAAATCAGACTATTACGCACAGAATAGGTCTGTAAATTTTTTAGGTCCGTATTAAGCTTAGATTGAGCCTGTAATGCATCATTTTTTGTGAAAGACAAGTAAACATTAGTGTCATCGGCATACTGATGACTATAAGAGTACTGTAGTTGACGACATATGTCAGAAGTGTATAAAATAAACAGAAGAGGTCCAATGATAGAACCCTGTGGGACACCGGAAGTAACTTGCAAGGCAGATGATATTGTATTGTCTAAGATAACACTCTGGGTACGATTAGCAAGATAATCTTTAATAAGGTTTAAAGCAGAAGTGTGAAACCCATAATATTTTAACTTAGCACACAGGAGATCATGATTAACAGTGTCAAAAGCCTTGCTGTAGTCAAGTAACACTAAAGCGGTAGTCTTTCTATCGTCAACACCCCTGGCAATGTCGTCAGTTACATCAAGAAGAGCTGTAACCGTACTGTAGCCTTGTCTGAAACCTGACTGTTGCAAAGGTAGTATTTTATTTGCGTTGAGAAAAGCATTCATTTGATCATATAAGATCCGCTCAAGTATTTTGGATAAAGTAGGCAAAATGCTAATTGGGCGTAGATCAGAATAAGAAGTAGGATTAGATATTTTGGGTACCGGTATAATTAAAGCTTTTTTCCAATCTCTAGGAAATGAGTTAGTTTCTAAAATAGTATTGAGTATATGAGTGATATGATCAGTAATATATGGAATGCAATATTTGATCATAGTGATACTGATATCATCAGCTCCTTTAGCATTAGATTTTATTTTAAAAATTATTTTTCTAACTTGCGTATTAGTAATATTTACAAATTTGAATTTATCAGAATTAGAGAAATTATTAGTTTCAAGAAATTGTAAGAGTTCATGACAGGGGGGTGGAGCATTAGCCGCAACCTGTATAAAATTATTATTGATATCATCAGGTTGTTTTAAGTCTACAGGTAGGCTATTTTTCGATTTATTATTTATATTTAAGGTCTCCAAAGCCCTCCAAGTTTCACGACTACCTTTCTTACAGCAAAATTCAAGATAAGCTTTTTTTTCACGCTTAATTGCATTAGTTACATAATTTCTCATGTTTTTATAGTCAACCCAATGTGCATTATCTCTCGTTTTATGGTATTTAGATAATAATTTGTCTCTTAGTTTAATCATAGTTTTAATCACATCAGTAACCCAAGGAGCTTTCGGTTTACTAACCCTTATAGTTCTTATAGGTGCATGTGTATTAAATAAATTTAAAATATTAGTGGTTAGAAAAGAAAGCTTATCATTAATGTCTGGTAGATTGTAAATGTGGTCCCAGTTAACAAGTTGCAAATCATTTAAAAACACTTCATAATTAAAATTCTTAAAGTCTCTGAAAGTAAATAATTTAATATTACCATCCGTAATATTTACTTTTAAATTACAAAAAACTAGCCGATGATCAGTTAAATCATGCAAATCAGAGCAACCTATATCACTAACTAGATAACTATCATTAGTTATTATAAGATCGATAAGAATACTGCTAATGTTATTTATACGGGTTGGCTCATTAACTAGTTGTGAAAGATTATACGTACCCATTAGTTCCAACAACTGCATCGTGGCATTGCTATTTAAATTAAGCATATTAATGTTTAGGTCACCCATCACAATCAGCTTGTCAACAACCGGCAAAATATCAGCTATGCTGTTTTCAAAAATTTTTAAGGACTCATTTAAATTTTGCTTTGGAGGTCTATATACAACACCAATGCCATAGTTAATTTGTTTGATTCTAGTAGTAATCCAGATCTGCTCTAATTCAGGTGTATTCTCGCAGCTGAAAATTTTTATATTTAATCTAGAATCATAATAGATAGCCCCCCTCCACCTCTTCCATTACGATTAATAAGTTTATAACCATCAACATCTAAAACATTTGGCGCAATTAAAGGTGTTAACCATGTCTCAGTTATACCTAATATAGAAAATTTTTCATTAATTATAATATCTTTTATTTCATTAAAGCTGGGATATAAAGATCGAATATTTACATGTCCTAACTTAAGATTATTCATTGTGTATATTTAATAGATATATTTTATATTTATGTAACAAACTGTAAAGAAAATAAACAGAATTAAGTAATATAATGAGTAAATTAAAATATCAGTATCCGCCGGTTCACAAACGTTAAAATATCAGTTACAACCGCATTGTAATAAATTTATGAAAAGACCATCAAATAAAAATAAGTTAAAGCGCCACTAAGAGATGTCGCTAGAAGCCTCTTCATCAGGTATTTTAGTAACAGGTATATCTCCAGAGTTCTTGACAATTATAGATTTCTTATTATCCAACGAAGCATGAATAGTACCATCAATAGTCCAAACATTTTTTATTCCAAAAGTAGCAACAGATTTTTGCCATAAGTTATAACGAGTAGGCGTCAAATCTTCATGAATAATAATTCCAGTAGATTCTTTTTATGCTTAAAAACCAAATTCTTTATATTCCTTTGATAAAATTCGACAATAATTGGCCTGGGTTTTTTGTTCATACTTTTTTCATCAGTAGATTTATTTGTAAGAGTTCTAATACGATATGACTTATGAATATCATTGAGGGTTAGATTTAATTTAAAAAGATTATTAAATATATATAGCAACTTATCTGGACAATTTTCACTTGAGTTTTCATGCTCTGGAACCCCTAGTATCCTCAGATTATTCATTTTTGAATTTTGCTCCAGAAGGTCAATTTTTTTACTCAACTTTGCATTATCTTCTTGCATCATAATTAATTCTTTTTTTGCCTCAGAAAATTTTTCTTCATAAATCACACATACTTCTTGTACAATCTGATTGACCATAGAGTTAATAAAATTATCATTTTTAATTAAGGCCTTAGACACCTTTTCAACAATTTTCTTGATATCATCATTTGTTCGTGTTTCAGGCATTTTAATGATTAGAATTACTTAAACTGTATGAGAGTTACTATTTTTACTTTAACAGTAAAATTGTATTTAGCGACACTTAACTTCTCAGTAAGAAAAATAGAAAAATGCAGTAGTAAATGAAATAGCGTCTACTCGCCGCGACACATCAATAGAGAATGTCCAAAAATACCAAAGAAAATAAATTATTTATATCAGATTAAAAATTTTACTTTAATAAAATTTCATTTTAAATAGGAACTGAATTTGAACCTGCTCCTGAAGGAAAAGATAAGCTAGCCGGCCCATTAAATATTTTGACATACTTTCGGATCAAAAGTTAAGAGATTTTAATTTGATCTTTTGGGTTTTAAAGTTTTTTTTTTATCTATTAGAAATAAACAAGTGAAAGTTTGATTAGTACTGCAAATTATTAAGTTCAATAAAAGTAGAACAGCACAATATATATATATATATATATATATATATATATATGTCTAAACAATGTTTCGGCAGAATCTCATCTGCCATCTTCAGGTTCTCGCTGGAAGCTCCCTACTGCTGCTCCTCGTTGCTCTAACTGAACTGACGTTCCCCGCGTTGTGCGGCTCCTTATATATGCTCCAGTCTAGGGCGCGCCTGCGCGTTTGGCTACGTGTTACCGGTCCCCCGCCACCTGTGGCAGGCGTGGCGGGCGCCCGAGCCAACCCGACAAGTGGTCTCGCTGAAACGTCACGCTCCACGTGACTTCTCGCCGGTGGTCGGGCATCCTCGTGTCCGATCGGTACCGCAGAATGCCGTGATCTCCTTGATTGGTCCGCGCTCGTCCCTTTCACGTAAGGTAGATATGCCTTTGCTACTGGTTTCTCGGTTTCCTCCTGGGTATTTTGTCTGTATGGCCCTAACGACTTTTGTATTGTGTACCTCGAAAATCAATTTTTCACTAGGGCTTTCTGAAGTGAAGACATCTCTTCGTTGATATGGTCGACGTCTGCCAACCTCTGAGAATGTATCACTAGAGTCTTTACTACTGAATTTAATTGTGCTGGATGGTGATATGATGCCGCATTTAGATATCTGTCCGTGTGAGTGGGTTTTCTGTATACTGTGTGACCTAGTATCCTATCTTGTTTCTTTTTCACTAATACGTCTAAAAATGGAAGCTTGCCTTCTGTTTCTACCTCCATGGTAAATTTGATCTTGTCGTGAATGCTATTCAGGTGGTCTAAAAATCTATTTAGTTGTTCTCTTCCATGAGTCCAGATTACGAATGTGTCGTCTACATATCTCAAACAAAGTTTTGGTTTGAGTGCTGCCGTTTGAATTGCATGAACTTCTAAGTCCTCCATGAAGAGATTAGCGATGACGGGAGATAACGGTGAACCCATCGGTGCTCATTCCGTTTGCTTGTAGCGCTGGTCATTGTATATAAAGTATGTGTTGCTTAAGCAGTGTTTAGTTAGGCTAAGAATATGCTCCTCTGGATGATACTTTCGTTTGATCAATTCGAGTGACTCTATTGGTACGTTAGTGAATATTGACACTACGTCGAAGCTCACTAGAATATCTTCAGGTTGGACAGTCTCGTTGTTTAGTAACCCGATAAAATGTTGTGCGTTTTTCACATAAGACGTTGCTTTTTCCGCTAGTGGCTGCATCTGTCTAGCCAGATATCTCACTAACTCCTGTAAAGGTGACCCTACAGAGCTAACAATAGGTCTTAATGGGGCTCCTTCCTTATGGATCTTGGGTAGGACATATAATTTGGGACATCTCGAAGATTTATCTCTCGGTATAATCTGGTTTTTCACTTGTTACGTAAACATAACATAGGAACAATATTTAAAACAGACCGAAAAATCAGTGCAGCCTCCGTAATCCGAAATCAAAAACTACACTAGAAAATCACTGGAGCATATATAAGGAGCCGCACAACGCGGGGAACGTCAGTTCAGTTCGAGCAACGAGGAGCAGCAATAGGCAGCCCGCTGAGTAGTTGTTTCCTGCAAATCATGTATAATAACAATATATAGGTTAAGTCCACCAAGGGCTGAAGGTCACCGCTCTCGGTACTTGCAAAATGGCAAGTCGCTATATACCATGGAGACATCTATGATGTCTGGTGTATAGTAGCATTAGACCACATGAGAGGATTAACTTACCTCTCACCACTATACCATTTACATTAGTCTGTATAAGACTAGCAGGTTTGGCCACTGTCATTTGTCTGTTCCACGACCTATGGCATACTGATGCGAACTAATAAGTTCGAAACCGGTCTATGTCTGGTCGGGGAATTGACAAATGACATTGGCTACCAATTTTTCATGATTTGTAAGGTATAATTCAATGCAGGTCGGGGTATTTGCCCGCTGAGTAGTTGTTTCCTGCAAATCATGTATAATAACAATATATAGGTTAAGTCCACCAAGGGCTGAAGGTCACCGCTCTCTGTACTTGCAAAATGGCAAGTCGCTATATACCATGGAGACATCTATGATGTCTGGTGTATAGTAGCATTAGACCACATGAGAGGATTAACTTACCTCTCACCACTATACCATATATATATATATATATATATATATATATATATATATATATATATATTATATATATATATATTTTTTAAGGTAAAATTAGCTCGACTGGCTATTTAAGGTTAAAATTTTAAAAATTTAAACTTGGGTATGCAGTCGTGTGGCACAAAAAATTAAAGAAAACTCTTTATTTCTGTTCAAGCTTTCGAGGCTTTATTGTCTCTTCATCAGGAACGCTACAAAGTATGACATCATATTGTACTTAAATTAGGGTTGATATTAGAGTACTTACGATATTTTGAGGTTATATAGAAGTTGCACATGTGAAACAATTTTTCAAAAATATGGGCCAACACTTAACACTAATAGTAGTTAACAAACTTACAAGTTAAAAATTATTTAAAACACCAAGGGCTGAAGGTCACCGCTCTCTGTACTTGCAAAATGGCAAGTCGCTATATACCATGGAGACATCTATGATGTCTGGTGTATAGTAGCATTAGACCACATGAGAGGATTAACTTACCTCTCACCACTATACCATATATATATATATATATATGTTAGATAGTGGATTCTTGAAATAGCTTTTTAAAAAGATTTATTTAGTTTAACACTGGAGTCAACGTTGACTCGTTAAGAAAATACAATAATAATTTAGACTGGTTTATTCGAAAGTGAGTATAAGACTGATTACAAAAAGGTTGTTGGTAATATTTATAATGTTTTGAGAACAAAGGAAACAGTGTTGCTGATTCAGCACAATCAGGATTACTTAGAATTGAAATACAATGCTCATGCAGCGTGAGCGGTTATTGAGAAGAGCTGTTACGCAGTATGTAATACGATATGTTTGAGAAGGTTAAGCCTGTCTCGATAATATTATATATCATAGTATATTTCTAATATAACAGCTTCCCCCTTATAAAAAAAGTTGGTGTTTTATGCAGCAACTTTTGAAATGAATATAAAATGTATATAAAAGGTAATGGTACAATTTGGAAAAATATAAAAGATACAAAAATGTTAAATCGTAAGGTTTAAAACACAGAATATAGCCTTAGCGTCTAGAATATGAGATGCAAGCACAATAAGCTTGATTCATAAAATAAAATAACATAAAAATGTTAGAGTTAAAATATAGCTTTGGCAAGAAAGCGTAAAATACAAACATACTAGGTTTGAATTGTAAAATAGGATAAAATATTCCTAAGGTTAAAATATAGCTTTACTGTGAAAGCATAAAATATAAGCATGATGGGTTTGAATGAAAATGACGTAAAAATGTTAATAAAATTGAAATTAACAAATGATAGAAAAATAATGAAATATAATGATTAAACAAATGAAATAAAATTCACTGAAGAGTCCAGCACTGAAAGTCAGTAAAAAGGCACAAAACAGTTTGTCTTTATGTAAGTTCTATGTCTTCGGCTTCGTTGTCTTCTCTTCTTAAGGTAGGTCGTCTTCGTGAAGGAAATAGGTTAGCAAATGTCCTGTAGGGTTTGCTAGGCCTCGGTGGAGATGGGGGTGATGCAGAAACATCGATGGCTAGTCTTCGTCTTTTTGTTCTGCACTTACAAAATAGGTACAGAAATAACAGTCCAATTATTAGCACAATGATAAAATAGGTGAACCAGGATATGTGTTTTGTTATAAAGGGTTCGTTGATCAAATCATCTAAATCTCTGGAGTATTGGTCCAACTTGTGTTTGGCAACTTCGAGGTCTTCCGTATTGAGATTGTTTAATTTTAGTGGTTTAAGATTTGGAGCTCGGATTTTGTCTGGAATATGTTTACAACATTCAAATGGAATTTGGATTGGATGAGTGTCGTCTTTTACATCGGTTACTTCATTGGTACTAGCTTGAATTTTTGTGATGCCTATGAAGGCGTAACAATTTGGTTGTAATTTTACTATTGAATTTTTGTAGATGACTTCAGTTTTTGAATTTCTTTCTGGACAGTTGATGGTTGTTTGTAGAGGTTCTGCGTTAATAACTAACCATGTGTTTTCGTCTATTTTTTGGACGTTGTAGCCTTGGCTGATGATAAATGACGTCTGGCAGTTTTCTGGCAGAGTTTTGAGGTTCTTGAAGAGACGGGCTTCGCATATGGCATTGTTGTCAATAGGATATGCAAATAAATTTGGACATAATTTGGTGTTGAAATAAAGTGGTTTGCATTCTTCAAGGTTCGAGATAGGTATGTACATTAATGAATCATCATCTCTCGCGATATATTTTTGAGAAGTTGATAATACATGATATAAACCAGTTCTATTATCCAAAATAGGAATAGGGTATAATTGAAATACTGAATATGTTTGAGGGTCTATTAAAGGTATGTCTAACACAAATATTAGATCCGAATTTGTTTGAAAAGCTTTTAGTTCTATAATGTCTAAGTACTGTGCAACCTTTGATAGTTTGATTGGAAGCGGTAAATTGTTCCTTTGTAGGTTTTGCGAAATTTCCTGTAGAGAATTTACTAAGTCTTTTGGATTTATAATTGACGTGTGAATTATTTTAAGCCTCGCGAAAGTGATGGAATTTAGGATGTCATTTAGGTTATCCTCGATAAATAAATAACTTGCCATAAGTTGTTCGCAGATTTCGATAAATTTCAGTTTTGCATGGACGTTTTCTATGTCTTTAGTCATGTCTAAAATTGAGGTTTCGATTTCTTTAATATCCTTATTGAAAGTTTCTTCGTCAACTTGCAATTTTTGAATAGTTGCGTTGAAATTTTTGATTACTGAAGTTGTAACGGATATTTGGTTTTTAATTAGGTTTTCGAGTTGGTGTTCGTCATTATTCAATTTGTTGATACAATCAGAATAATACTGACCGTCTTCTGCGTCTAAATTTCCGGTTATTGATTTGAAAATCGTTCCGATGCCATTTAGTATTCCTCGTTTGTATCGTTTCGTGTCAAGGTAAATTTCGTCAAATTTTGATTGTATTGATTGGGAAATTTGCGTCAATAAGCTAAGGTGAGTTTTTACATCTCCTGAAAAGACGTTCATGTAATGATATGCTGGGTCGAGTGTGTTGTATAGTGTCTGTAAGATCTTGTCGTTTTTGTCGAAAGCTGTCTTAAAGGTAGATATGTTTTTGTGTACCAGTAAAGTCCATTTCTTGTGAGAAATCACAATGTCCGTGTCTTGGTGATAATATACTCCGATCGTATTGTTAATAGGTGTTATTTTAAATTGAGCAAGTGCTGATCCGATCAGCAGGAGAAACCTGAAAATAAATTTAATCTTCAGTATATGGTTTCATTCGATCAAAATTTACTTTGGTTGTTTGGTTTGTTTCGAGATTTAGTAATGTAGCGGAATTTTGAAAGATTTCTGTAATTTCAAAGGGACCGTTGAATTTATTTTGCAGTTTATTTTTTATTTGTGATTCTTTGACGTATACTTTGTCGCCAATATTATATGTGTGTCTATTTTCGGGAATGTTTTTGTCGAATCGAATTTTGGCTTTTTGTTTTTGTGCTTCTGTTCGACTTCGCGCAATTTTGTAATAATGGGATATTCGATTATTTAGGTCTCTAACGTATTTGGTGATCAGGTCTTTTTGGTTGTAAAGAGTTTCAGGTGGTCGGTTAGCTGTATGTCCGAAAATAAGCTCGTATGGCGTAAAGCCATGAGTTTTGTTTACCGAGTTATTGTAACATATCACCGCATAGGGTAATATAGTAAAGGGATGTTCGTTGGGATTTTCGGTTTTGTGTATTCTTATCATTTCTGCTAGGGTGGCATGGAATCGTTCGATAGATCCGTTGGATTGAGGATGTCCTACGCTTGAGTATGTTAGTTTTATGTCGTAAAGGGTGCAAAGGTCTTTTAATAAATTATTATCAAATTCACCGCCATAATCGCAATGAATTCTTAGTGGGGTACCATAATGCTGAAAATAAAGCAACAGGGTATTTACGACTGATTTTGCGCTCTTGTCTGGGACTGCGTAGGCTTGAGTAAATTTGGTTAACTCGTCGCGGATAGTTAATGCATAGTTTCGCGTGGGAAATTCGAATAGATCGATATTAACTCTCTCAAATGGAGTTTTAGGGGTTTCAGTAATCACTAAGGGGTTGTTGAGGTTCTTACGACAGACTTTTGTTCTTTGACATGTTTCACAATTTTTTATAAAATTTTCGACGTCTTTTGTTAAGCCTTGCCAATTATATTTATTTTTGATTCTACGTATCGTTTCATTTATTCCACGATGTAAATTATTTTTTCCGGTGTGATGCTGGTCGAGAATGATCGGACGTTGGTCCTCGTCGGGAGTTCGTACTAAATTTTGACATATGATTAGTTTTAAGTCTTTTTCAGCAAAAATAAATGATAGGATTTCGAGAATTGGAAAGTCTAGATTGTTTTCAACATGGTAAGTTTTGGAAAGGTCTAATTTGTTTCGGTGTTTATATAATGTTAAAAATAAGTGTTCTACCACAGACTCTGGGTCGAAGGATAGAGCGATAATGTAATAATTTCTTTGTCGGGTCGATTTACTGGAAACGATATTGATTGTATTGTTATAGAATTCGGGGTTTTCTTCGAAAATATCCTCGATAATTTGATGGTGAAGGTCTGTCAAGTTGTTTTGTTGGAAAAACGTTATGATGTTTTTATTTTCTCGATCTAATAGTTGTTTATTTGTGATTTGAATTTTGGAATAGTCTATTAGAGATTTGGTTTTGTAAAGACGGGAGAATGTGTCAAATTCTCGGGCAATTTGTTCGTCAGTGATCTCGTCGTCGTTGTCTGAAATTTCGTCTTCATCTGAATCTTCGTTTGCGGCTAGAATTTTTGAATAAAATTTGGAACATTCTGAAAAGTGATTAATTTTTATTCTGGACAACGCGTCCGCGTTTTTATTGATCTTTCCGGGTTTGTATATTATCTCGTAGTCGTATTCTTCTAGTTTTAAGCGCCAACGCGCTAGTCTACTACCTGGGTCTTTTATGGAAAATAACCAAGTGAGTGGTCGGTGGTCGGTGACGAGTTTGAACTTCCTTCCGAATAGATATGGCCTAAAATGCTTTACACTCCAGACCAAAGATAAAAGTTCACGCTCAATGGTTGAATACTTGGTTTCCGCGCCGCATAAAGTTCGAGATGCGTATGCGATCGGCAAATCTTTTCCTATACTTCCTTGTGAAAGTACAGAACCTATTGCAAATGCACTAGCGTCTGTAGTTAGGACAAAAGGTTCATCAAAGTTAGGGTAGATCAATATCGGGGTAGTTGTCAAAGTTTGTTTTAGGGTTTCGAATGAGTTTGTACAGTCATTGTCGAAATTAAAAGGTGTATCTTTTTGTAGCAATTTAGTCAAGGGTTTTGAAATTTTGGAAAAATTAGGAATGAAGCGTCTATAGTAGCCTGCTAGACCTAGAAAAGATTTAATTTCTTTCTGATTTTTGGGTTGAGGAAAATTTAGAATTGCTTCGACTTTGGCAGGGTTCGGTTTTACACCATCCTTTGTAATAAGATGTCCTAAATAGGCGACTTCTTTGCGAAGGAATTCGCATTTGTCTGGCTGAATTTTGAGATTGGCTTTTTGTAAACGTTTGAAGACTTCTGTTAATCGAGAAATATGTTCATGGATAGTAGGGGAGTAGATAATGATATCGTCCATATAGACGAGACAGCGTTCATTTTGGATGCCTAATAGAATATTGTCCATGACCCTCTGGAAAGTGGATGGAGCATTTTTTAGACCGAATGGCATACGTACAAATTCGTAGTGGCCATTCTCTACCGTGAAAGCTGTTTTTTTGATGTCCTTAGGATCGATTTCAATTTGGTGGAAGCCAGAGGCCAAGTCTAACGTTGTGAAATATTGGCATTTGCCTAATTGATCTAAAAGGTCGGAAATGTTAGGTAGAGGATATTTATCACCTATTGTTACTTCGTTTAATTTTCGATAGTCAACTACGACGCGCCATTTCTGTTTACCAGAAGCGTCTAGTTTTTTGGGGACTACCCAAACTGGGGAGGACCAGGGAGAAATTGAAGGCTGGATAATGCCTTGGTCGAGCATTTTTGAAACTTGTGATTTTACCTCTTGTTTATGAATTTGGGGGTAACGATAAGATTTAGTGAACATTGGTTTGGAATCGTTAGTGTCTATTGAATGTTTGATTTCATTGGTAAAGGTCAAGTTGTCACCTTCTAAATAGAATATGTCTGAAAAGTCTAAACAGAGTTGAGTAATTAATTCACTCTCCTCGTCGTTCAAGTGGTCTAAGCGTAATTGATTTTTTATTTCGTAGTTTCGGTCTATGTATTGGGAATCCGGATTTTGAAGATTTACATTAAATATTGACCTAAATTTTTGGACGGGTTCAAGTTTAAGATTTGAAAATTTTATTGTTTTTGGAATCGCGTTAGCGTTTATTATCGTTGTCAAAAATTCACCATTGTTGTCTATTTTGACAATGGCGTTCGGTAAACGTACCTTTTCGTTTTCCTGGGCTATTAGTATAGCTTCGGTATTTTGTAAATCGCATTTAAGTTTAAAAATCTTTTCTGTGCGCGGTTCGATAGAAATTACATTTTGGTTTTTGACATTTAAATTTGGGTTTGAAATTCTAATACCTGGATTATTGTTTTCGTTAGAATTATTGTGGTTCCTGATTGATGTTACCTCAGTCACCTCGAATAGTGGTACGGTTTTAAAATTGGTAATAAGTTGATTATTTTCAAAGTCCACATGACACTTATAATATTTTAAAAAGTCTGCACCTAATAGTCCATCGAATTCTATATCTAGGTCGTGAACATAAACCTTGTATGGGTCATTTATATTGAATGGTATTAGTACAGATTCGGTGATATTAATTTTTTCATCTGTTATACCCTGTATAATTACGTTTTCAGGATATCTTTGTTTGTACCTTTCCGCTGTTTTGGTTTTAAATACAGAAATGCCTGCACCTGAGTCGACAAGAATTTTGAAACGATTTGTGAAGTCTTTTATGTAAAATAGATTTTTAGAATTTACGACATTTAGTTTGTAGCGGGGTGTTTTTACATGAATTTGTTTTCCGGGAAGTTCAGGTTTGGGTCGAAACTGTCTTGGAGGTTTATCGCTTGGACTTGATGAGAAATTTGGTCTAGCTCGTCCGTTTGTTGTGTTGGAGTACTCGTGGAATACTCCGGGCCTATGCAAAAATCCGGAGGATTAGCAGTATAATCCTCGTGCTGTTGAGGTTGAGAATTAGCAGTATAATTCTCGTACTGTTGGGGTTGAGAATTAGCAGTATAATTCTCACATTGTTGGGTTCCAAAATCGTAATCATAATCATTTTCGTTAGAATAATTGGGAGAATAATTGGTAGAATAATTTACAGGATAACTTTCATATTGGTTTGGGCTATCAGTGTAGTTATCATAAGATTCTTGATTTAGGTGATGTGTCTTTTGTTGATTAAACCTGTTGAAATTTGGGTTTGGTTGGATGGCCGAAGGTCTTTGTTGGTTGAAGTTTGGATTTGGCCTGATAGCTGAGGGCCTGTTCTGTTGAGAATAATTTTGCTGCTGGTTAGAGAAATTTTGGAAATTTTGGGGTCTATGATTAGATGTGAAATGTTGCCTTGGAAGCTGTGCTTGATTAGAATAAGCATTTGGTGTGAAATTGGGAGATGGGGATTGATAGTTTTGCCTTGTGCGGCATTCATTAACATGGTGTCCGCTTCTTTTGCAGAAGGTGCAAAATTGTGGGGAGTTTGGACGTCTTTGTGGGTTTTGAATGAGATTTTTATTTGGAACTCTATTAGAAAATTTTTGTGATTCAAAATAGGATAATTGCAATTCACGTTTAATGCGGTTTATTGCGTCTAACATGTCGCCAGGGTTACCAGCCCTAATGATTTGACCTAATTTGGGTTCTAATCCGGTTAATAAAGTAGTCAATGTCATATTTTCAATGAGGTTACATTGAGCAGTTTTTTCCTCTAGAGTTAGAGTCTGCTTTTGCACTGCTGCGTGCATTTTCGCGTTGTGCGTTTGTAGTCTTGATACAAATATTAGTGCGGTTTCGTTGGGTAACTGACGAATCCTCTGCAGATCCTGAATCAAAGCT
The DNA here is from genome assembly GCA_963675555.1 of Leptura quadrifasciata. Classification (NCBI taxonomy): domain Eukaryota; kingdom Metazoa; phylum Arthropoda; class Insecta; order Coleoptera; family Cerambycidae; genus Leptura; species Leptura quadrifasciata. The sequence goes on from OY776676.1 coordinate 85,230,046, forward strand.
GTCAGGTCGCGAGAGTCGCCAAAATGGGCTTCAAGTAAGCTTTTGATTTCTGCCCATGTAGCAGGGTTTCGGGAATTTATTAATTCTGCGGCTTTTCCGCGTAATTTATTTTTTATGTGAAGCGTTAATAAGACGCGCTGATCATCAACAGCGATACCCTGAGCGGTTATGCAAGCTGAAATAAATGTTTGCAAGAATATGGGGTTGCCGTCAAATTCGGGCACTATGGAAAATATTTCGCTTAACCTATAAGGTTCAATATTTATTGTTTCGTTCGCCGTGATTGAATTGTTTGCATTGGAATTGCTTACGTTTGTAGCCATTTTATTTATATTATTTAGATAATCGAATAACTTAAAACACCTTTTCAATTTGAGCTAGTACGCTACTGATAATTGGCAATTTTTTATTATATGTAAAACAATGTGCTGTTTATTTTATAATATTTCAAAATTTAATTACAAGGATAATTGGATTAATTTAAAAAGTGTTTTTAGTTGGGAATAATGTCACTGAAATTTTATATACTAATGTGCATTTAAACAGTATAGAACATGTGGGTTTTATTTTATTTCACAGTCAAGTAAGGCGTAAACTTAACCTTTTATGTGGTATGCAATATTATATTACGATAAAAATGCTAAGATAACAATGGTACGTGATTACAGTTAATTAGATAAATTCGCACTTAAAGAGTATATGATATTACCATAAAAATAATGTTACGATAGGAACAGTGTATGATTACGGTTATTTATATAGGTCACACAAATTATAATCAAGATATTTTGTTTCAAGTTTAAATAAAATTACTACCTTAGATATTAGAACTGTATGTAGCAATGCAATGTATTTTGATAAAATAAAATGTAAAATTATGTCGTTGTTTGCAAATAAATGTTTGCGAGATGATTCAAAAATGACTTACCCTAAATTTTTCATTCCTCGTGGTCCAGTTGAATGCGACTTCGTGAGCTTAGCTTCACCAAAGGTCTCTCTCTGCCAGGGGTGTCACTGGGTGTTCCTTCCACAGGGTTGCCTTTGATGCCGAAGACACCAACGATGGGACGGGATGAAATTCTTACTTGCTAATTGTTGAATCTTGTTGATTTGAAATGTTGCTTTGCTTGTATTTCTTGATAATTATTATTGTTTCGCTTCTGTGCGTTTGAGAATAATGTAGGTTCTTCTGAACAAAGGATTGGGATCCACCACTACAGCTAAGAAGTTCTCCTTGTTCCAGAAGCTCTTTTCGTCCGGTTAGGCACCTTTTTCAGATGGACTCCTTGTTCCCTCGGATATGTTTGCTACTGGTTAGGCTCCCGAACTGTGTGTTTTTCAGATCCGCCACGACTGCGCCAATGTTAGATAGTGGATTCTTGAAATAGCTTTTTAAAAAGATTTATTTAGTTTAACACTGGAGTCAACGTTGACTCGTTAAGAAAATACAATAATAATTTAGACTGGTTTATTCGAAAGTGAGTATAAGACTGATTACAAAAAGGTTGTTGGTAATATTTATAATGTTTTGAGAACAAAGGAAACAGTGTTGCTGATTCAGCACAATCAGGATTACTTAGAATTGAAATACAATGCTCATGCAGCGTGAGCGGTTATTGAGAAGAGCTGTTACGCAGTATGTAATACGATATGTTTGAGAAGGTTAAGCCTGTCTCGATAATATTATATATCATAGTATATTTCTAATATAACATATATATATATATATATATATATATGTATATATATATATATATATATATATATATATATATATATATATTATATATATATATATATATATATATATATATATATATATATATATATATATATATATATATTTTTTAAGGTAAAATTAGCTCGACTGGCTATTTAAGGTTAAAATTTTAAAAATTTAAACTTGGGTATGCAGTCGTGTGGCACAAAAAATTAAAGAAAACTCTTTATTTCTGTTCAAGCTTTCGAGGCTTTATTGTCTCTTCATCAGGAACGCTACAAAGTATGACATCATATTGTACTTAAATTAGGGTTGATATTAGAGTACTTACGATATTTTGAGGTTATATAGAAGTTGCACATGTGAAACAATTTTTCAAAAATATGGGCCAACACTTAACACTAATAGTAGTTAACAAACTTACAAGTTAAAAATTATTTAAAACATAGTTGGATGTCAATTGATAAAATAAAATTGTTAAAAACATTAAATTTAAAAAGCATGGTATCCTGAAGGGATCCATCTTGTATTGTAAGGTTAAGTTGGAACTTCCTGTGAAGATGGCCAACCTGTCAAATTTATTCCTCAAGGATAAAAGTAACTAACCTGCACTTGTACCAGGTGTCCCATTCGATGCCATACCTGTTGGATTATATTGGTTATTGTTGTCAAGATGTAGAAGAAAGGTGTAAATAATGTTAAGCCCTTCTATGTCCTTTTTCGAGTTTAAAGCGTTGTTACTTTTGTAAATATTCGTCATTTCGAGAAATTCTCGTTCGTGTCTATTGTTCTCCCTACCCAAAATACTAACGTCATCATATACTACAACGTGATTGTTGTCAATGGCATGTTTTGCTAAAGTACAGGATTTTTTGTTATTCCTGATATCGCTTCTATGAGAACGACAACAAAATCTAACAAAACTTAGTTCCTTATTCAAAATGAGCGGATATTCAGCTAACCTTGTTTACAAACTCTTGTTTAGCAGAGATTCTACCATAGATGCTGTTAACCCACATAATGTTCCACCACAGAACAACAATAATGTAGTATATTAAACGTTACCTCATATAGAGGGCTTAACGTTTGAGTTCAAAAAAATTTTCAATAACTACAATAAAAAAAACTAAACACGATTACTTCAAAAACAAAATTGAAAAAAAAAACAGATTTGACTCGAAACACATTTGGAGTGTAGTAAAAGAGTATACTAATGAAAGCAAGACAGAAGGAACAGAGATCAGTTAATTAACTTTAGATAATGGTACAGAACTTACTGATAAAGCGGAGATAGTAAATCACTGCAATGCATTTTTTGCTAATATAGGGAAAGGACTGGCATTACGCATACAACCTCCAAGTAATAGCAAAAGTATACTACCACGAGAAATTTGCCATTCAATGTTTTTAGCTGAAACAAACGAGAATGAAATTAAAAAAGTAATTTTAGACCTAAAAGAAAAAAAAGCTCCAGGCCCGGATAAAATAACTAACGAAATTCTGAAGCTATCTGTTGAGTACATCGCAAGCCCAATTAGTTATCTGATAAACTTAGCCATAAATACTGGTAAATTTCCATATGTTCTAAAAAACGCCACAATAAAGCCATTATACAAAGGTGGTGATAGAACTAAAATAACCAATTACCGCCCGATTTCTCTCACATCAGCAGTTTCAAAGATCTTTGAGAAAATATTAAAGTGCCGTTTAACTAGTTATCTTAGTGAAAACAATATTATAGATGGTAAACAGTTTGGCTTCCAGCAGAACAAATCAACTCAGGACGCCATTGCTAAAATAGCATCTATAATCTACGAAGCTATAGATAACAGAAAAGCATGCTTAGGTGTTTTTGTGGATCTAGCAAAGGCGTTTGACACTGTTAGTCATGCGCTTCTGCTGGAGAAACTGGAACACCTGGGCGTGCGAGGCAATGCTTTAAATCTCTTCAAAAGCTATTTGGAAAATAGACAACAAAAAGTAGAACTAAATGGCGTCCTAAGCAATGAAGAAATTGTAATATATGGGGTACCCCAAGGAACTGTACTGGGACCCATTCTGTTCATTATCTATATGAATGAGTTACTTACCATGTCCTCCTCCGGAACCATACTGTCCTTTGCTGATGATACGGCGATAGTCTATGTAGGTAACTCCTGGGATGAAGTAATGGAGGTAGCTAGAAAAGAACTGAAACAAATATTTGATTTCTTCAAAAGCAATATATTAACGGTAAACGAAACAAAGACTAAAATAATACCCTTCACCTCATATAAAAACCACTTACCTGACTGCGATAACTTGAAACTAGATAATATGCAATTTGACTTCGTTACCTCAGTTAAATATCTAGGTGTGTATCTTGATTCGTTTCTCAAATGGGATATCCATGTTAAATCCATTGTTAACAGACTCCGTGGGATTATACACAAGCTTTACAGTTTGCGTAAATTTTTATCTATTTCGCAATTAAAAATTCTGTATTATGCCTTGATAGAATCTATAATACAATATGGTCTAATCGGATGGGGGGGAATAAGAAAAACTCACTTAATGCCTCTTGAAACTCTACAAAAGAGATTCATAAAAATTATATATAACAAGCCGTTAAGATACCCTAGTCGCCTATTGTACAATGAAGCTGAAATCATGGACATAAGACAACTTTACTGTAAAGCAGTTCTGACCTTTTTAAGCGTGAACGGACAATATCTAACTACAGTAACCCATAAGTATGACACCCGTGGAAGATCAACTTCAAATGTTTTTTTACCTAGAGCCCGCAAATCAATTGGGCAAAGGTATTTTGTTCACATAGGCCCAAGATTCCAGATGATAATGCCAGCGTACCTGAAAACGATAAACTCAATAAATATGTTTAAAAAAAAAGTTAAAAAATGGATACTTAATGATGTTAGTAATCAAGTTCATTCAATAATTGATTAAACAAATCTTAATTTATACTTACCTATATATTGTTTGTCTTACTATTTAAATGTAAAATATTAAATATAATATGTAAAAGTATTAAATGTCAACTTCTGTTTTATGCGTTATAATAAATGGCCCATAGACAGATTCTTAAATGAATCTAAATGGAACATTTTCAGAGACATAGCGCCCTGAAATTCTCTCGTTTATTTACATCTCTTTCATATACGTATTGTTTTTGTTTGTTTTGTATAATTGTATGTATTACTATTACTATATCATATTGTTAATGTTAAAATTGTGCTTATTATTGTATATTATATCGGAGGTAAATAAACATTATTATTATTATTTATTTTTTCTTTTTTTTTTTTTTTTTTTTTTTTACAAAAAACCAGTCACCCTACTCTGTGGCTCCGACCCTCACAGAGGGGAGCTGGTAATACCAATAGCCACTCCACACGCCCGTGGGGTGAGTGACTACCGGGTCCGCGAATCGTGTGCCCTGAGTAGACGTAATGAACCGAGGATGACAGCCTTCTGCATTCTGCCGGCTAAGATCTCTGCCGGATCTCGGCATGCCGGTATGATCTTTAGTTCTGAAAGCAGCGTCTGTCTCATTCCACCGAGGGCTCCTATAATCAGTACCACTATTTTAACAGAATGGCCTGGATAAAGCCTGCGGAGTTCGAAGAGCAAATCTCGATATTTTGTCCGTTTTTCCTCCTCTTTCAAGACAATGTTGCTCTCAGCGGGAGCCGAGAATTCCACGACATACATTGTCTTGAGTTGGTGGTCGAGGAGTACTATGTCAGGCTTGTTGGCTTGTATTTGCCTGACGGTGGGAAACGAGTAGTTCCAATAAATTAGGCACTTCTCATTCCCCACAACGGACTCAATATCCCCCGGAACGTAAGGCAGCACTGGTGTTTCGTCTATCCCATACGAGTGCCTTAGATGATAGTAAAGCACTCGTAATGCTGCGTTGTGTCTATGAATATAGGCCGAGACTGCGTATGTCGGGCAAGCCGACAGTAAGTGCATTACAGTCTCCGGCGCCCTGCGGCAGGCCCTGCAGCTGACATCAGGGACCTCCATACCCATGACACGACGTCGATAGACGAGAGTGTTAAATACACCATCCTGGCAAGCCATTATGAATCCCTCGGTCTCAGACTTCAGCCCAGCTGACCTTAAGAAGGCGAAGGTCAGCCTTTCGGATAAGCCGAGGTCTTCTATATTTTTATAGAAGATCCCGTGCAATGGCTTATCCTTATGGAGCTGCAGAAGGATGTGTTCTGCAGCCCTAATGTGGGCTTTTAGTCGAACGGGTTCCAACTCGGTGACAGAGTCGGGGTTTACCCGCTCGACGTCGAAGATGAGACCAAGTTCATCGGCTGCTCTCCGTGCTGCCTTAAAGAGAAAAGCTCCTACCTCTGCATTTTCATGGTCTCGGACCATGCAGAGGAGGGGATCCGAACTCCTGATGATCTTACATGCTCCCTCCAGAACCATCCTGCTATGGAGACTCTCCAAGCTCAAGAGTCCACGGCCTCCCCGATGTCGTGGGAGATATAACCGTGGAACGGACGATTTAGGATGCAAGCTCCTATTGAGATGCATCTTCTTGCGGGTTACTACATCGAGTTGACGCAGCTCTTCTCTAGTCCGCTTCACTACTCCGAAAGAGTAGAGAAGGATCGGAACGGTAAGCATATTTGTAGCAGACACCTTGTTCTTCCCCGACAGTTCTGAAGACCAAATATGTCGGAGTAGGTGCTGATACTTGCCGCGGAGAGCGTTTTTCACTACACTCACTTCTTGGGTGGAGCGCTGCTCGACACCCAAGTAAGTGTACGACTCTCCCGCATCTAGATGGTGTAAGATGCTTCCGTCCACGAGCTGCGCGTCCTCTCCATAGTCACCGCATCGTCCTCTCTTGAGATGGATCAGTGCGCATTTGTCCAACCCGAACTGCATACCGACAGCCTGCGTATACTCCTGTACCACCCTAAGGGACTGTTGGAGATCCCTCTCTCCAGAGGCATAAAGTTTAAGGTCATCCATATAAAATAGATGGGTGACCTTATGCCTCCTGTCGCCGGGGGTACCGCAGTTGTAGCCACGGGTTTTCCGGAGCGAGACGGATAATGGCAGTAGTGAGATGCAAAACAGAAGGGGGCTGAGGGAATCTCCCTGAAATACTCCTCTTCTGAATGTTACCGACTCTGTTTGGACTCTATCGTTACCCGATGTTATGGTAAAGCGAGTCCTCCTGAGCGGCATCAGTTCTTCAATACATCTCACTACGGGACCGGGTACCACAAGACATCGGAGCAAGTGAACAATGAGCTCATGCGATGTCGTATCGAATGCCTTGCGGTAGTCGATCCAGGCCATAGAGAGGTTCCGCTTATACTGCATGGAGTCCTGCGTGACACATCTGTCAATCAACAGGTTCTCCTTGCAGCCAGCGACACCTCTCTTCGACCCTCGTTGCTCATATATCCGTTCGTAAACCGGTTCAACTGCGTGGAGCACCCGCATGTACAAAATGCGTGTAAACACCTTGTAACATGCGTTTAGACAGGTTATCGGTCTGTAATTCTTTGGGTTGGACAAATCTCCGTTCTTGGGGATCAGCACTGTCCGCCCCTCAACAACCCAAGAGGGATTTGCTGCTCCCCATTTAACCAGGAATTAAATATTCTGGCCAAATGGTGGTGGGTGCTCGATAACTTTTTCCATCAAAAGTTATTTATCCCATCGGGACCTGGAGCAGCAAAGTTCTTAGAGCCACCAAGAGCCCTACGAACCTCTTCTGGGGTTATTGGTTCGCACACTTCCTGTGGTTGCTGAAGCCTTTGACAAAAGGCTTCAAAGTGTGCAAGGGCAGGAGAATCTCGGTAGAGTGGAAGCCTCTCCTCGTACAGCGTTTTCCAGAAGTTCTCCACCTGATCTGCAGTCGGCGGATTGTCTACAACACGCGGAGGCGGTTGGAAAAGGCGCGAGGGCTTCTCGCGGAACAGTTTATTTTCCGCAAGCCCCCTCGCCCGCCTCACTAATGACTTTTTGCAAGTCACTAGCATCCGTATCCTGTCGAGACAGTGCTGTTTGGTTGTTCGCAGCACTGCCTCATTGAGTGTGTGATGGACGCGTCTTAAGTTGGCGGCTAATCGACGCACTTTAGGCGTGAACGGCCTGTTGGCCGCCATATAGTCCATCACACATTGGATACGGGATGCGTGTTGCCTCGCCGGCTGGATCTTGGCTTCCATCTTTTGTATGCGCCGCTGCGCTCTCTCCTGTGGGGAAGAGGTATTTCGCCTCTCCACCTGAGACGAGCGTTGAGCAGCGGCATACACGGCACAATTTATGTGCCAGATGTCAGCCTCTTCTGGTAGCGCTGTGCGAAGTTCAGCGTCCACTCTGGCCAGGTCTTGTGGCCCGGGGGTTTTCAGACGGTGTAACCCCCTTCTGGTACTGAGGCCCTCTGGTATTGGCGGAACGTGGAGAGCCACGTCCTCAACCGGTGAATGTGGCGGCTCTTCGGCCACCTCATTCACCGGCCCAGGAGCAGCCCTCGCGTAGCCCCTACTACGAAGGTGGGATACATAGTCACGCAGATTTTGTGGCGTGAAGGCGCTATGCTCTGGTAGCCTCTCACACCACAGAGCATGCATCCGCGCCATGTACCCCCTCCGCGCGGGCTCACTGCTTTCATAACAATGCAGAAGCTCATCCCTCAGTTCATTCGTCCACTCAAAGCGTCCTTGTTCATTGCGTACGTCGTCAACGGGCGGTCTATCCGGTTGGGCCCCACCACCTTGCCCTTGACCCCTATCCGAACGGGGTCGATCGTGGGGGGCCAGTCTTCGGCCTGCCGGAACCAAAGGTTATAGCCTGTGGGTGGTTAGCCCAGCAGGCCCACGACCGACACCAGAGGGGAAGATGCTTTCCCCTCCCGGGTGCACTAGGGCTGCCGGTTCGATTTTGCACCCCTAGCTGGAGTAAGTGGTGGCGCTACTCACCAAAGGCTTAATAGATGGAAGTTAGCCCCTCCTGCTTATTATTGTTGTATTTTTTTTTTTTTTTTTTTTTTTTTTTTACAAAAAACCAGTCACCTTACTCTGTGGCTCCGACCCTCACAGAGGGGAGCTGGTAATACCAGTAGCCACTCCCCACGCCCGTGGGGTGAGTGACTACCGGGTCCGTGAATCGTGTGCCCTCAGTAGACGTAATGAACCGAGGATGACAGCCTTCTGCATTCTGCCGGCTAAGATCTCTGCCGAATCTCGGCATGCCGGTATGATCTTTAATTCTGAAAGCAGCGTCTGCCTCATTCCACCGAGGGCTCCTATAATCAATACCACTATTTTAACAGAATGGCCTGGATAAAGCCTGCGGAGTTCGAAGAGCAAATCTCGATATTTTGTCCGTTTTTCCTCCTCTTTCAAGACAATGTTGCTCTCAGCGGGAGCTGAGAATTCCACGACATACATTGTCTTGAGTTGGTGGTCGAGGAGTACTATGTCAGGCTTGTTGGCTTGTATTTGCCTGACGGTGGGAAACGAGTAGTTCCAATAAATTAGGCACTTCTCATTCCCCACAACGGACTCAATATCCCCCGGAACGTTAGGCAGCACTGGTGTTTCGTCTATCCCATACGAGTGCCTTAGATGATAGTAAAGCACTCGTAATGCTGCGTTGTGTCTATGAATATAGGCCGAGACTGCGTATGTCGGGCAAGCCGACAGTAAGTGCATTACAGTCTCCGGCGCCCTGCGGCAGGCCCTGCAGCTGACATCAGGGACCTCCATACCCATGACACGACGTCGATAGACGAGAGTGTTAAATACACCATCCTGGCAAGCCATTATGAATCCCTCGGTCTCAGACTTCAGCCCAGCTGACCTTAAGAAGGCGAAGGTCAGCCTTTCGGATAAGCCGAGGTCTTCTATATTTTTATAGAAGATCCCGTGCAATGGCTTATCCTTATGGAGCTGCAGAAGGATGTTGTGTTCTGCAGCTCTAATGTGGGCTTTTAGTCGAACGGGTTCCAACTCGGTGACAGAGTCGGGGTTTACCCGCTCGACGTCGAAGATGAGACCAAGTTCATCGGCTGCTCTCCGTGCTGCCTTAAAGAGAAAAGCTCCTACCTCTGCATTTTCATGGTCTCGGACCATGCAGAGGAGGGGATCCGAACTCCTGATGACCTTACATGCTCCCTCCAGAACCATCCTGCTATGGAGACTCTCCAAGCTCAAGAGTCCACGGCCTCCCCGATGTCGTGGGAGATATAACCGTGGAACGGACGATTTAGGACGCAAGCTCCTATTGAGATGCATCTTCTTGCGGGTTACTACATCGAGTTGACGCAGCTCTTCTCTAGTCCACTTCACTACTCTGAAAGAGTAGAGAAGGATCGGAACGGCAAGCATATTTGTAGCAGACACCTTGTTCTTCCCCGACAGTTCTGAAGACCAGATCTGTCGGAGTAGGTGCTGATACTTGCCGCGGAGAGCGTTTTTCACTACACTCACTTCTTGGGTGGAGCGTTGCTCGACACCCAAGTAAGTGTACGACTCTCCGGCATCTAGATGGTGTAAGATGCTTCCGTCCACGAGCTGCGCGTCCTCTCCATAGTCACCGCATCGTCCTCTCTTGAGATGGATCAATGCGCATTTGTCCAACCCGAACTGCATACCGACAGCCTGCGTATACTCCTGTACCACCCTAAGGGACTGTTGGAGATCCCTCTCTCCAGAGGCATAAAGTTTAAGGTCATCCATATAAAATAGATGGGTGACCTTATGCCTCCTGTCGCCGGGGGTACCGCAGTTGTAGCCACGGGTTTTCCGGAGCGAGACGGATAATGGCAGTAGTGAGATGCAAAACAGAAGGGGGCTGAGGGAATCTCCCTGAAATACTCCTCTTCTGAATGTTACCGACTCTGTTTGGACTCTATCGTTACCCGATGTTATGGTAAAGCGAGTCCTCCAGAGCGGCATCAGTTCTTCAATACATCTCACTACGGGACCGGGTACCACAAGACATCGGAGCAAGTGAACAATGAGCTCATGCGATGTCATGTCGAATGCCTTGCGGTAGTCGATCCAGGCCATAGAGAGGTTCCGCTTATACTGCATGGAGTCCTGCGTGACACATCTGTCAATCAACAGGTTCTCCTTGCAGCCAGCGACACCTCTCTTCGACCCTCGTTGCTCATATATCCGTTCGTAAACCGGTTCAACTGCGTGGAGCACCCGCATGTACAAAATGCGTGTAAACACTTTGTAACATGCGTTTAGACAGGTTATCGGTCTGTAATTCTTTGGGTTGGACAAATCTCCGTTCTTGGGGATCAGCACTGTCCGCCCCTCAACAACCCAAGAAGGGATTTGCTGCTCCCCATTTAACCAGGAATTAAATATTCTGGCCAAATGGTGGTGGGTGCTCGATAACTTTTTCCACCAAAAGTTATTTATCCCATCGGGACCTGGAGCAGCAAAGTTCTTAGAGCCATCAAGAGCCCTACGAACCTCTTCTGGGGTTATTGGTTCGCACACTTCCTGTGGTTGCTGAAGCCTTTGACAAAAGACTTCAAAGTGTGCAAGGGCAGGAGAATCTCGGTTGAGTGGAAGCCTCTCCTCGTACAGCGTTTTCCAGAAGTTCTCCACCTGATCTGCAGTCGGCGGATTGTCTACAACACGCGGAGGCGGTTGGAAAAGGCGCGAGGGCTTCTCGCGGAACAGTTTATTTTCCGCAAGCCCCCTCGCCCGCCTCACTAATGACTTTGCAAGTCACTAGCATCCGTATCCTGTCGAGACAGTGCTGTTTGGTGGTTCGCAGCACTGCCTCATTGAGTGTGTGATGGACGCGTCTTAAGTTGGCGGCTAATCGACGCACTTTAGGCGTGAACGGCCTGTTGGCCGCCATATAGTCCATCACACATTGGATACGGGATGCGTGTTGCCTCGCCGACTGGATCTTGGCTTCCATCTTTTGTATGCGCCGCTGCGCTCTCTCCTGTGGGGAAGAGGTATTTCGCCTCTCCACCTGAGACGAGCGTTGAGCAGCGGCATACACGGCACAATTTATGTGCCAGATGTCAGCCTCTTCTGGTAGCGCTGTACGAAGTTCAGCGCCCACTCTGGCCAGGTCTTGTGGCCCGGGGGTTTTTAGACGGTGTAACCCCCTTCTGGTACTGAGGCCCTCTGGTATTGGCGGAACGAGGAGAGCCACGTCCTCAACCGGTGAATGTGGCGGCTCTTCGGCCACCTCATTCACCGGCCCAGGAGCAGCCCTCACGTAGCCCCTACTACGAAGGTGGGATACATAGTCACGCAGATTTTGTGGCGTGAAGGCGCTATGCTCTGGTAGCCTCTCACACCACAGAGCATGCATCCGCGCCATGTACCCCCTCTACGCGGGCTCACTGCTTTCATAACAATGCAGAAGCTCATCCCTCAGTTCATCTGTCCACTCAAAGCGTCCTTGTTCGTTGCGTACGTCGTCAACGGGCGGTCTATCCGGTTGGGCCCCACCACCTTGCCCTTGACCCCTATCCGAACGGGGTCGATCGTGGGGGCCCAGTCTTCGGCCTGCTGGAACCAAAGGTTAGAGCCTGTGGGTGGTTAGCCCAGCAGGCCCACGACCGACACCAGAGGGGAAGATGCTTTCCCCTCCCGGGTGCACTAGGGCTGCCGGTTCGGTTTTGCACCCCTAGCTGGAGTAAGTGGTGGCGCTACTCACCAAAGGCTTAATAGATGGAAGTTAGCCCCTCCTGCTTATTATTATTATTATTATTATTATTATTATTATATCAAACTTGCTTTCAAAAACAATGTTACCATTGGCAACATTTTTTCCAAATTAAAAGACAAAGATCAGATGTTTGAGATGTCCGGTGTTGTGTATTGCATACCTTGTGGCGCATGCGATAAGAAATATATAGGCCAGACCGGTAGACTCCTAAAGGACCGGTTGGTTTCTCATAGAAGCGATATCAGGAATAACAAAAAATCCTGTACTTTAGCAAAACATATCATTGACAACAATCACGTTGTAGCATATGATGACGTTAGTATTTTGGGTATGGAGAACAATAGACACAAACGAGAATTTCTCGAAATGACGAATATTTACAAAAGTAACAACGCTTTAAACTCGAAAAAGGACATAGAAGGGCTTAACATTATTTACACCTTTCTTCAACATCTTGACAACAATAACCAATATAATCCAACAGGTATGGCATCGAATGGGACATCTGGTACAAGTGCAGGTTAGTTACTTTTATCCTTGAGGAATAAATTTGACAGGTTGGCCATCTTCACAGGAAGTTCCAACTTAACCTGACAATACAAGATGGATCCCTTCAGGATACCATGCTTTTTTAAATTTAATGTTTTTAACAATTTTATTTTATCAATTGACATCCAACTATGTTTTAAATAATTTTTAACTTGTAAGTTTGTTAACTACTATTAGTGTTAAGTGTTGGTCCATATTTTTGAAAAATTGTTTCACATGTGCAACTTCTATATAACTTCAAAATATCGTAAGTACTCTAATATCAACCCTAATTTAAGTATAATATGATGTCATACTTTGTAGCGTTCCTGATGAAGAGACAATAAAGCCTCGAAAGCTTGAACAGAAATAAAGAGTTTTCTTTAATTTTTTGTGCCGCACGACTGCATACCCAAGTTTAAATTTTTAAAATTTTAACAAAATATATATATATATATATATATATATATATAATATTAGAAATATACTATAATATATGATATTACCGAGACAGGATTAACCTTTTCAAGCATATCATATTACAGATTGCGCAACAGCTCTTCTCTAATAACCGCTCAATCTGTCTGAGCTTAAGTTTCTTTTCTGGTAATCTTAATCATGCCGAATCAACAATACTGTTTCCTTTGTTTCTAAATCTTATAAATATTACCTCACAACCTTTTTGTAATCAGTCTTATACTCATTTTCGATTAAACACATTCAATATTATTATTGTTATTTTTACAAAGAGTCAAGCTAGTAAGTAAATAATAGTTTTTAAAAAGTGAATTAAACAATCCAAAATCTAACATTGGCGCAGTCGTGGCGGATCTGAAGAACGCGCACAGTTCGGGAACCTAACCAGTTGAAAACATATAGGAAGGAATAAGGACTTTATCTGAAAAAGGTGCCTAACCTAAAGAGATGAGCCCCTAGAAAAAGGAGAAATTCCTTAGCTGGCGTGGTGGATCCTAATCCTTTACTCAGAAGAGTCTATATTCACAAGCACAAAGAAGCAAACAATAATAATTTAGCAAGCAACGAAGCAACATATCAACGAAACCACAAATTAGCAAGTAAGAATTCATCCCAGTCGAGAAGTTGGTGTCTTCGGAATTGTAGGAGCCCTCTCTGGAAGGAACACCTGGTGATGCCCCTGGCAGAGGAGACTGTATTGAAACAAATCTCACGAAATTAGCATTCAACTTCAATTCGGATTTGTGGAATGGAAATTTTAGGGTAAGTAGGTTTTAATAATTATTTTTCACATTTTTCTTGTATAAAACGATTTAATTTAAAGAAAAGCAGTTCTAATATTCAAATAATAATTTCATTCAGATTAAAACTCGAACATAAGTAACATAATACTTTAATTACTATTTGTGTGACCTACAAATAACCATAATCACATACCATTTTTGTCTTACCATAATTTTATCATAATATCATATATCACGTAAAGGTTAAGGTTACGCATTATACAACCTTGATTAAACTTCTGGGTTTATATTGTCTATACTCCAAATTCCTTACGTTTCATATAAAATTATCAGAAATGTACTATTTCCAAACTCAAAAGGTTTTTTAAACCAAACGCGTTTTTCAAATTAATCTAGCTATTTTTACAGTATAAATTTTAAACATTACAGAATAAATAACACATTATTGTACATTTCGTATAAAAACTTTATCAAATACCAGTTGCGTACTAACTCAAATTGGAAAAAGGTGTTTTAAGTTATTTAATTATCTAAATAATATAAATAAAATGGCTACCACTACCGCAAGAAATTCCAATGCTAACAATTCAATCACTGCAAACGAAACTATAAACATCGAACCTTATAGGTTAAGTGAAATTTTCTTCATCATAACCGAATTTGACGGTTCTTGCAAACGTTTATCACTGCTTGTATTCACGCATAGGGAATGGCAGTCGATGATCAATGCATTTTACTAACGCTTCATATCAAAAACCAATTACACGGAAATGTCGCAGCATTAATAAATTCCAGAAAGCTTACTTCAAGCACATTTCGGCGATCCTCGCGACCTGACGGCTTTGATTCAGAATCTGCAAAGAATTCGTCAATTACCCAACGAAACCGCACTAATATTCGTATCAAGACTACTAACGCACAACGCGAAAATGCATGCAGCAGTGCAAAAGCAGACTCTAACTTTAGAGGAAAAAACTGATCAATGCAACCTCTTCGAAAACATGACATTGACCACCTTATTGAACGGATTAGAACTCAAATTAAGGCAAATTATCATGGCTGGTAATCCTAGCAACATGTTAGACGCAATAAACCGCATTAAACGTGAATTGCAACAATCTTATTTTGAATAGAGTTCCAAATAAAAATCCCATTCAAAATCCACAAAGAAGTCCAAACTCCCCACAATTTTGCAACTTCTGCAAAAGAAGCGGACACCATTTTAACGAATGCCGCACAAGGCAAAATTATCAGTCCGCATCTCCCAATTTCATGCCAAACGCCTACTCTAATCAGGTACCTTTCCAGAATGCATCTAACCATAGACCACAGAATTTCCAAAATTTTTCTAACCAACAACATAGTTATTCACAACAGAACAGGCCCTCACCTATCAGGCCAAATACTAACTTCCACCAGCAGAGACCTTCTGCCATACAACCGAACCCGAATTTTAATAGACTTAATCAACAAAAAACCCATCACCTAAACCAATAATTTTACGATAATTATTCAGATAGCTTAAACAAATACGAATATTATCCTGCAAATCAATCCGTAAATTATTCTACCAATTATTCTCCTAATTGCTCAAAATAATTATGACTACGATTTTCAAAATGGACAATGTGGGAATTATACTGCTAATTTCCAATCCCAGCAATATGAAAATTATACTGCTAATTCTCTAGACCAAATTTCTCACCAAGTTCAAGCAATGAACCTCAAAGATAGTCTCGACCCAAACCTGAACTTCCCACAACATCATTTCATGTAAAAATATCTCACTATAAACTAAATATTGTAAATTCAAAAAAATCTATTTCACATAAAAGACTTCACAAAACGTTTCAAAATTCTGATCGACTCAGGTGCAGGTATTTCTATGTTTAAAACCAAAACAGCGGAAGGTATAAACAAAGATATTCTGAATACGTAATTATACAGAGTGCAACGAATGAAAAAAACAAAATCACTGAATTTGCCCTCATACCATTCAATTCAAATGACGCATACAAGGTCTATGTTTACGACCTAGATATAGAGTTCGATGGACTATTAGGTGCAGACTTTCAAAAATATTATAAGTGATATGTGGACTTACTACTTATTACCAATTTTAAAACCATACCACTATTTGAGGTGACTGAGGAAACCCTACCATCAATCAGGAACAACGATAATTATAATGAAAACAATAATCCAGGCATTAAAATTCAAAATCCAAATTTAAATGTTAAAAAGCAAAATATAATTTCTATCGAACCACGCACAGAAAAAATCTTCAAACTTAAATGTAATTTACAAAATGGGGCGAGCGTAGGTGCGTCTTTACTATGTACATACTTAAGTATGCGATGTAAAGCAACGACAGGCGCAGTTAGTAGTTGGATGGGTTACCATTCCAACGGAAACGCGTCCTCGCCTCACACATCTTCCAGCGGCTTTTATATCAGTGTATGCGCGGAAGCTATACAACCTTAGGCGAGGGTTGTATAGGAGATATACCATCCTTCGGAGGGGATGTAAAGTCGTCGGTCTCTTGTCTATTAAATGTTAGGCAAGTAAAAGATCCCTACTCTTCTTAAGGGAAGAGGTTCGGCAAAATTCCTGGTTGGGGGTAGCTCGTCTACAAGCGTCGGTGTTAGGCCTCAGTAGCGGAAATAGGCCGACGGTAAATAAATGTATAAAAAAATTTTTTTACAAAATACTGAAGCTATATTAATA
Source organism: Leptura quadrifasciata (assembly GCA_963675555.1). Classification (NCBI taxonomy): domain Eukaryota; kingdom Metazoa; phylum Arthropoda; class Insecta; order Coleoptera; family Cerambycidae; genus Leptura; species Leptura quadrifasciata. The sequence goes on from OY776676.1 coordinate 85,246,939, forward strand.
GCCTAGGACATTGTCAAGGTAGATAACAATGGTGAATTTTTGACAACGACAATAAACGTAAATGCGATTCCAAAAACAATAAATTTCTCGGATCTTAAACTTGAACCCGTTCAAATATTTAGTTCAATATTTAACGTAAATCTCGAAAATCCGAATTTCCAACGAAATTAAGCATTCAATTGACACCAATGATTCCAAACCAATTTTCAATAAATCTTATCGTTACCCCCAAATTCACAAACAATAAGTAAAAACACAGGTCTCAAAACTGTTAGACAAAGGCGTAATCCAGCCTTCAATTTATCCCTGGTTCTCCCCACTTTGGGTAGTCCCCAAAAAACAAAACGCTTCTGGTAAAAAGAAATGGCGCGTCGTAGTTGATTACCGAAAATTAAACGAAGTAACAACATTTACGACCTTTCAGATCAATTAGACAAGTCTCAATATTCCACAAATCTGGACTTATCCTCTGGCTTCCACCAAATTGAAATCGATCCCAAAGATGTTCAAAAACCCTCTTACAGTAGAAAATGGTCATTTTGAATTCCTACGAATGCCTCTGGACATTTCAAAGAGTAATGGACAACATTTTACTAGGAATCCAAAACGAAAGGTATCTCGTCTACATGGACGATATTATTATCTACTCCCCTACTATCCATGAACACATTTTTCGCTTAACAGAAATTTTCAAACGTTTACAAAAAACCAACCTCACAGCCAGAAAATGCGAATTCCTCCGCAAAGAAGTCGCTTATTTAGGGCATCTTATTACAAAAGATGGTGTAAAACCGAACCCTGCCAAAGTCAAAGAAATTCTAAATTTTCCTCAATCCAAAAATCAGAAGTAAATTAAATATTTTCTAGGTCTAGCAGGCTACTATAGACGCTTCATTCCTAATTTTTCCAAAATTTCAAAACCCTTGACTAAATTGCTACAAAAAGATATACTTTTCAATTTCGACAGACCGTACAAATTCATTCCAAATTCTAAAACAAACTTTGTGAACTACGTCGATATTGATCTACCCCAACTTCGATGAACCTAGTGCATTTGCAATAGGTTCTGTACTCTCACAGGGAGGTATAGGAAAAGATTTGCCAATCGCATACGCATCTCGAACTTTATGTGGCGCGGAAACGAAGTACTCAACCATTGGCTGTAAACTTTTAGCCTTGGTCTGATCCGTAAAGCATTTTAGGCCATATCGATTCGGAGGGAAGTTCAAACTCGTCACCGATCACCGACCACTCACTTGGCTATTTTCCATAAAAGACTCAGGTAATAGACTGGCGCTTAAAACTCGAAGAATACGATTACGAAATATAATACAAACCCGGAAAGATCAATAAAAACGCGGACACTGTCCAGAATAAAAATCAATTACTTTTCAGAATGGTCCAAATTTTATTCAAAAATTCTAGCCGCAAACCAAGACTCAGACGAAGACGAAATTTCAGACAACGACGAGGAGATTACTGACGAACAAATTGTCCGAGAATTTGACACATTCTCCCGACTTTACAAAACAAAATCTCTAATAGACTATTCCAAAAGTAGATGTCGAGTCGTATGTGTTAGTCACCTGCAATTCCGCTCCTGTTAATTGTTAAATTTAGTGCCCTAAAGGTACCAATCAAATGTTATATTTGCCTCTGCATGGTATATAATTGATGTATTAAATTAAGAGTGGAAAAATAATTAGAATGCCGTCTAAAGTGGAAGCAAAAACTGTAAAAGAATTTAATGCCCGTATTGAAAAACTCGAAACATCATTTACGAAGGGTCTTAACGAACTAAAAAGTCCATCTAACGCAGAATCTGTTCAATCTACTGTAGAGGAACTCGATAAAAATGTTTTTGGTGAAAAACTGAAGCAATTTGAAAATATTATGAAGTCATCTTTAAAAGAAATTAGAAATGATCTCGGTGCACTTCAGGCAGAAGTGGACAAGACTGTAAGGCAAGTAAATAATATTCACACACAACAAAACAGCAATATGTTAATCATATATGGCATTAGCGAAAATAATGATTCGAATATTTATGAAGCTGTCCTAAATATATTCTCTAATAAGTTAAATGTTAATATCGCAAAAACGGATATAAAATATTGTTATCGGCTAGGACAAAAAATTGCAAGTAAAAAAAGCCGACCAGTTCTGATTGAGTTCGTTCACCGCTGGATGCGGGATCAGCTGTTTTATTCTAAAAGAAATCTCAAAGGCACCAATATATTGATAGTCGAAAAATTGTCTCCACATACACTGAAATTATTCAAAAAAGTCAGGGACAAAATGGGTCAGTCGTCCTGGACACATGGCGGTACAATATATGTACTAATCAACGATACAAAAATTGCTGTGAAAACTGACGAACAGTGGTTAAAAATAAATGCCCAAATAGTCAATACATAAAAGAAAATTTTATGTTAAATGTGTATATGATGAACTTATCTATTTTCACATACTTTGCTTAATATAATAATCATTTTTACTTGGTTTATTTAATTTTATTTATAACTCGTTTTATATTCAGTGTGAAATTAAATGAATGCTTTTATAAACTAGTAATGGTAGTACTGGGTATAGAGAATAATGCTTATGTATAATTAATGATAATATATAGTTTTGTACATTTTCTTCTCTCTGGTTGATTTTTTTTTTGTTGTTTTTAGGGCCGAATTTTAAACATATATAGATATGTGTGTATGTAAGTGTACATATGTATGTATATGTTTATATGTATAAACATTTTTTTTTTCTTTTAGAGCGGAATATATGAGTGACTCTTTTTTATCTTCTTTGTTTAAATATTTTATTACTTTTCATACGTTAGTTGTTTATATTGACCTAAGTATAGACTTTTTTGTTATTCGTTTATCACTCATAAAAACTTTCATTAAAAAAAATAATATTTAAATACTATATCTCATGCAAAATCAATTTAAGCATAATTTAAAGTTCTGTCATATAAACGTGCGCTCCTTGATAGCTAATTTTAATGCTTTTTTAGATTATTTTTCATCAGTAGATTACGATTTTATAGCTGTAAGCGAAACGTGGTTAACTCCAAACATTACAAATGATGCGGTCTACATGGATGGCTATACACTGGTTAGAAAAGATAGGGACGGTGCTGTAAGAGGTGATGGTGTAGGAATAATACATAAAAAATAAATTTATTTTTGATGTACTAGATGTTAATGCAAATATTGAGAATATTTGGGTAAGTGTTAAATTAGATAAAATACAACATTACATAGGTTGTATTTACAGATCTCCTAATTATAATTATAACGAATTTATCAATAATCTAGAGAATGCTTTAATTAATTTAATACCAGTATCTGATAAAATCATCTGTCTTGGGGATTTCAACGTGAATCTATTAGACCTAAATTCTCCAAATGTTTTAAATTTTTATAATATTATAGATAGTTTGGGCTTGAAACAAATAATTACCACTCCCACAAGAATAACTAGCAAAAGCTTAACTTTAATAGATATTATTCTCATATCAGAAGATATAAATTATTCTGAATATGGTTCCACTTCAGTGTCTGATATTGCTGATCATGAATTAGTTTATGTTCATATTAATAGTGGCGAGCCGACGAGTGGTGGAGGGACACCAATTACTTACAGAAATATAAAAACTATTGATAGGCATCAACTCTATGCACATTTGCAATCTATACCATGGGATAACATTTACGATCTAGATAATGTAGACTAAAGTAATTTTTTTAAATGAAAAGATCACAGTTTTAATGGATTTATATGCACCTCTTAAAACTTGTGTTTTTAAAAAACCATATCAACCATGGATTACTGATGATATAAAAGAATTAATTAAAATTAAAAACAAAGCGTCGCAAAAATATAAACAAAACAAAACCCCTCGAAATTGGCAAAATTACAAAGAACTAAAAAATTTTACAACGAGCACTATAAGAAGAGAAAAAAAAGATTTCTTGAGATTTTCAGAGAATGATATGAATGCTACCTGGAAAAAATTAAAGCAACTTAATATATACAATAAAAAACAAATAGCAAATATCCCCTCTGGCTTGGCACATGTAGACCTAATAAATAATCATTTCATAAACTCTATTCCAAGAAATAACACAATTAATGATCTTGACTGTTATAATGATGTAAAACAAAACATAACTTCTACCCTTGCGTTCAAATCTGTCACCGAATCTGAGATATATAAATACTTATTTAAAATTAAGTCCAAAGCTATTGGGTCAGATGGCATACATATTGATTTCATTCATTTATGCTGTCCTTTTATTTTGAAATGTATTTGCCATATTGTAAATTTCTGTTTAATAAATTCGGTTTATCCTATGGTATAGAAAATGGCGCATGTTACCCCCCTTCCTAAAGTCAATAATCCCAAACATTTTGACGATTTGAGACCGATAAGCATTTTACCTGTTTTATCAAAAATTATTGAATATATAGTTAAGGCTCAAATTACTGATCACTTATGTAATAATAAAATACTTCCAGATGAGCAGTCAGGGTTTAGGGAGGGCCACAGCTGTGTTACTGCCTTATTAAATATTACAGATCATCTCTTTACTTCAATTGATTCTGGTTTATGTTCTATTTTGGTGTTGCTCGACTACTCAAAAGTTTTCGACACTATTGAACACAACATTTTAGTACAGATTTTGAAATTCATTGGATTTGACAAGACTGCAGTAAATTTTATTAATCATTATTGAAGTGGGAGGCAACAAAGGGTGGTTCTTAAAAATGAATATTCCAGTCCTATAGACATTTCATGCGGAGTGCCTCAGGGCTCTGTATTAGAACCAGTTCTGTTTACTATCTACACCTCATCTTTTCCAGCATTTTTAAATGATTGTAAAATACAAATGTATGCAGACGACACCCAATTGTTCTATAGTTTTGACCCAAATGACCTCCAGAATAGTTGTACAATTATTAATAATGATTTAGAAAGACTTTATAAAATATCTCTAGAGCATTCTCTCAGGTTAAATCCTATCAAGTGTGCAACAATGTTTTTTGGCAAACAAATTGACAGAGTACGCCACTTATAAGATCAGTATCAACAATGTTAATATACCAGTTAAGGGCGAGACGAAACTATTAGGTTTAACTGTAGAATCAGATCTTAGATTTAATAAATATATATCAAACTGTATAAAGAAAGCCATTTCAAGATTAAAAATTTTGTATAATTCCAGACATATTCTCAATACTAGGCTTAAAATAATGTTATGTCAATCTTTGGTTTTGTCTATTTTCAATTGGTGATACGGTTTATGGTCCATGTTTAACAGCTGCTACAGCTCAACGCATACAAAGAATACAAAATTATTTTCTAAGGTTTATATACGGTATCAGAAGACAAAATCCAGTTAGTCATAAACTGAAAGAAACCTTATGGTTAAATATGAAAAATGTGCGCCTCTTACATCGCGGTACCCTTTATATGAAAATTATTTTAAATTGCACTCCCTCATACCTCTAATGTAAAATTCGATTTCGGACTGATATTCATAATTTTAAGATTAGATTTAAGGGCAATTTGACCCCACCTTTTCATAAAACTACGCTGTTTCAAAGGTCTTATAGTTATAACATCGCTAACTTTTATAACTCTCTTACAGCATCTCTCAAGTCCCTATCACTCAGTAGTTTAAAAAAAAAATTTTAAGATAAACTTTTAACTTCGCAGTAAAGCTCAGAGGTCATGACGGTATATAGGCTTTAATTCTGTACCTAATTTAAGTTACACACACATATGTCTTCGTTAAAGACAAAGAGAAAATAATAAATTGTATATACTTTGGTCAATTTGGTAATTTGGTTAGATATTAATGTTTTCACGCTAGCGTATTGTATTATTTTTATAGAAATACTTCTAATCTGCTACTTTTTTTTCTACGCATTAACCATTATCCGCAAGCTTATGCTGTCCCAGACAATAGTGTAAAATCAGTCGTAAACACCCTGTTGCTATATTTCCAACACTATGATGCCCCATTAAGGATTCATTGTAATTATAGTGGTGAATTCGATAATAATTTATTAAAAGATCTTTGTACTCTATACGACATAAAATTAACATACTCCAGCGTGGGACATCCTCAATCCAATCGATCTATCGAACGATTCTATGCCACCCTAGCGGAAATGATAAGAATAAAAAAAAACCGAAAATACCAACGAACAGCCTTTTACTATATTACTCTATGCAGTAATATGCTACAATAACTCAATAAACAAAACCCATGGCTTTACATACAGCTAACCGACCACCCGAAACTCTTTACAACCAGAAAGACCTGATTACCAAATGCGTTAGAGACTTTAACAACCGAATATCCCACTATTACAAAGTTGCACGAAGTCGAACAGAAGCACAAAAACAGACAGAAAACATCCCCGAAAACCGACCCACATAATATTGGCGACAAGGTGTACGTCAAAGAATCACAAATAAAAAAACAAATTATATAACAAATTTAACGGCCTCTTCGAAATTTTAGAAACTTCTCAAAATTCTGCAACATTACAAAATCCTGAAACAAACCAAATAACTAAAGTAAATTTTGACCGAATGAAACCCTATACTGAAAATTAAATTTATTTTCAGGTTTTTCCTGCTGTTCAGATCAGCACTTGCTCAATTTAAAATAACACCAATTAACAACACGATCGGAACCGAGACACAGACATTGTGATTTCTCACAAGAAATGGACTTTACTGGTACATAAAAACATCTACTTTTAAGACGCTTTCGATAAAAACGACAAGATCTTGCAGACACTCTACAACACACTCGACCCAACGTATCATGAACATGAACGTCTTTTTAGGAGAAGTAAAACTCACCTCAGCTTATTGATGCAAATTTCTCAATCAATACAATCGAAATTTGACCAAATTTACCTTGACACGAAACGATACAAACGAGGAATACTAAATGGCATCGGAACGATTTTCAAATCAAAAACCGGAAATTTAGACGCAGAAGATGGTCAGTATTATTCTGATTGCATCAACAAATTAACTAATGGCGAACACCAACTCGAAAATCTAATCAAAAACCAAATATGTCATAACTTCAGTAATAAAAAACTTCAATGTAACAATTCAAAAACTGCAAGTTGCAACTTTCAATAAAGATATTAAAGAAATCGAAACTTCAATTTTAGACATGACTAAGGGCATAGAAAACATCCACGCAAAATTAAAATTCATAGAAATCTGCGAACAGCTCATGGCAAGCTACGTATTTATCGAAGATAACTTAAACGATATCCTTAACTCTATCACTTTCGCGAGGCTTAAAATAATTGACACGTCAATCATGAATCCAAAAGACTTAGTAAATTCTCTACAGGAAATTTCACAGAACCTGCAGAGGAACAATTGGCCACTTCCAATCAAACTATCCAAGGTTGCACAGTACTTAGATATTATAGAATTAAAGGCTTTTCATACAAATTCAGATGTAATATTTGTGTTAGACATACCCATGGTATGAACCCCTACGAGCAACCATCAACTGTCCAGAAAGAAGTTCAAAAACTGAAGTTATTTACAAAAATTCGATAATAAAATTACAATCCAATTGTTACGCCTTTATAGGCATCACAAAAATTCAAGTCATTACCAACGAATTAACCGACGTAAAAGACCACGCTCACCCCATCCAAATTCCATTCGAATGCTGCAATAAAATTCCAAACAAAATCAGAGCACCAAACCTCAAATCATTAAAATTAAACAACCTCAACACAGAAGATGTCGAAATTGCCAAACATAAGTTGGACCAATATTCCCGAGATCTGGACGATTTGATCAACGAACCTTTCATAACAAAACATATATCCTGGATCACCTACTTCATCATTGTGCTAATACTTAGACTATTATTTCTGTACCTATTTTGTAAGTGCAGGACAAAAAGACGAACACTAACGATGTTTCTGCACCACCCCCATCTCCATCGAAGCCTAGCAAACCTTCCAGGACATTTGCTGGCCTATTCCCTTCATGAAAACGACCTACATTAAGAAGAGAAGACAATGAAGCCGAAGACATAGAACTTACCTAAAGACGAACTGTTTTGTGCCTTTTACTGGCTTTTAGTGCTGGACTCTTCAGTGAACTTTATTTTATTCATTTAATCATTATAATTCATTATTTTCTTATCCTTTGTTAATCTTAATCGTATTAACATTTTTATATCATTCAATCAATTTATCATGCTTATACTTTATGCTTTCATAGTCAAGCTATATTTTAACCTTGGGAATATTTTATCCCATTTTACAACTCAAACTAGTACGTTTGTATATTACGCTTTCTTGCTAAAGCTATATTTTAACCTTTAATATTTTTATGTTATTTTATTTTATGAATCAAGAATTGTGCTTACATTTCATATTTTAGACGCTAAGATTATATTCTCTATTTTAAATCTTACAATTAAACATTTTTGTATCCTTTAAATTTTTCCCAAATTACACCACTACCTTTTATACATTTTATATTCATTTCAAAAGTTTTCGATTAAACACATTCAAAATTATTATTGTTATTTTTACAATGAGTCAATCTTGACTCCATTATAAGTAAATAAAAGTTTTTAAAAAGTGAATTAAACTTATACATATACAAACATAAAATTTATTGAGGTTGCAGTCAGTGATAAGGTATTTTGGCCAATACAAAATAAAAATCTTTGTTATTGTCAAGCTTTCGCTAATGTTTATTAGCTTTCTCAAGACATCTACAAAAATACAAAAGTTGTCAGTAAACAAAATCAGTTAAAACAATTTATTTTTTCTACTTACTAACTTGAGGTTAATTTGATAAACCTACGATTTTGTTCGGTGTCAAATAAGAGTTTGTTCACTCAATTCCTTGGATAAGAATTCATTCAACTTAAGGTTAAGATATAAACTTTTAAATTTAGAGATAAGTATAACTATGTGCGATTTAAACAAAACAGAAAAAGATTTTGAAACGATAGAAAATAAATTAACAATTCCTCAACATGGAATAATAGAATATGAAAGACGCTTAACAATTAAATATAATAGAATTTTTCATTCAATTAAAGGTAAAAACTTAAATAAATTTAATAGATTAAAAGACTTGGAAGTAAATAAAATTATAATTCAAAATAAATGGTTTAAAAACTTAACTACAGTCATTATACACGATTCATTTGTGATCTCCAGTATGCGGATGACTGTGCACTTTTAGCCTCTACGCCGGAAGAGCTTCAAGAACTTTTAGATGTGTATGCCCAGAGCTATGATTCCTTGGGACTTAAAATCAACATTGGAAAGACTAAGATTATGTCAACTCCTCATCAAGTGAACCAAATAGACATTACACTTAACGGAAATTCTCTTGAAGTGGTGGATCAGTTCAATTACTTAGGCAACGTTGTTAATGACAAAGCAAACATGGACAGCGAGATTCGCAATAGAATTAACGCTGCATCTAGAGCACTCTGGGGACTTAGAGAGAGAGTATTTGACAACCACGACCTTGCTTTGTCAACGAAAATGGCTGTCTACAGAGCAGTTGTCATTCCAACACTGCTATATGGATGTGAAAGCTGGGTCACTTACCGTCGTCATGTGAAAGAATTAGAACGTTTTCAGCAAAGACACCTCAGAAGTATGATGAAAATCCGTTGGTTCCATCACATATCAAACGTGGAAGTACTCAGGAGAGCAAACAGCCTTCCAATTGAGGTGCTTATTTCAAGAGCACGCCTAAGATGGGCAGGTCACGTTCATCGTATGCATGATAACCGCCTTCCTAAATGCACACTTTATGGTGAATTGTTAAGCGGTAGAAGAAGGCGTGGCGGTCAACGAAAGAGGTTCAAAGACGGTCTCCATGAAAATCTAAAATTCTGCGGTATTGCAGACGAGCAATGGGAACAACTTGCAGCGGACAGAACCGAATGGCGAGGGGTTGTGGCCAGCTATCAAGGAAATGTTGCTGCAAGAAGGCCGAATCCAAGACCTAACCAGGTCTATGTTTGTCCTGACTGCGGTCGACATGTGCTCTCCCGAATTGGCCTCTATAGCCATAGTCGTGTGCACCGTAGATGAATGGGAATTACAATAGACTACACCTTTTACTTGTTTTTATTGTACACAATTTATCGACTGTAACATTTTTATACTCGGACTCGAGTAACGGCTAATAATAATAATAATAATGTAAGATTTATATTGGCCCCAAATTCAGCCTATGTCCTACGTTTGTTGATCTTAAAATGTCTTCTTTACTGGCTGACCTAGAAAACATCATCGTAGGTTATAATGAAAATGACAAAAATTGTTTTAGATCGCAATATACTAACATAATAACAAACTATTTACATAAAAATCATGGTATCAAAGACCACCTCACTAGCAAATTTATTGAATGTAAACAGTTTTTTAAACAACACTTAGAATTAGTGGTAGTAAGAAGTGATAAAGGCAATGTGACTGTTGTGATGTACAAAGAGGACTATTTAAACAAAAGTCAAGAGCTTTTAAATGATCAAAAATACTATAAAAAACTAAGATCTGACCCTACTTGCACAACACAACAGAAAGCCAACAAATTGGTGTCGAAATTAAAAAATAACAACTCAATAGACCAAGATACAGCCAAATCTTTGACAATTTATAATTCAGTTGCTCCTCGTTTTTATGCATTACCTAAAATACATAAACCTACTCTTTCAATGAGACCAATAGTGTCCTCGATAAATTGCCCTAATGGAAATTTGGTTAAATTTCTAACAAACATTCTAACAAACGCCTACAATACAGACAACCCGTTTTACATCAAAGATTCGTTCGCTTTCAGCGAATTTATTAATAATTATGAACTTCCACTATCTTATGTTGTAGTGAGTTTCAATGTGGTCTCTCTATTCACTAACCTACCTCTACAATTGATAATTAACAGCTTAAAAAATAATTGGAACCCTATATCTGATCACTGCAACCTAGATTGTGACACATTGATTGACATACTTAAGTTCATTTTTGAATCAAATTACTGCCTGTTTAATGGTACGTATTACAAACAGATTTTTGGTACTCCAATGGGATCTAAAATATCCCCTATCCTAGTAAATTTTGTACTGGATGACTTGGTGAGGAATTGCTTAGCTAAGATTCCTTTCAACGTTCCTTTTATAAAAAGATATGTAGATGGTAGATGCCACATGATAAAATAAATGATGTGTTACACACATTTAACAATTATAATCCAGATATACAGTTCACAGTGGAGAAAGAAACAGATAACTGCATACCTTTCTTAGATATGATAGTTATCAGAGACGATAACACATTACGTATCAAATGGTATCGTAAACCTATAAGCAGTGGTAGATACATAAACTACTTCTCTTACCATCATCCACGGATGAAAATGAATCTTATATTTGCACTGAAGAATAGAGTTACCAAAGTCACACACCCCCAATTTAAAATGAAATCGTTACATGAATTGAAGGGTCTATTAGTTGAGAATTCTTATCCAAGGAATTTAGTGAACAAACTCTTATTTAACACCAAACAAAATCGTAATAACTTTACCCGTGGCCTTAATGTTGTCAATCATACTGGTTCAATTAACAATGGTATTGTTCAAGTTTCAAGAAATGCTGGTGAAGACAACATAAACGAGGCAACATAAATGGTGGTAACGTCACAGAAAATAGAATAATTTATAAATCTTTACCTTATGTAGAAAATTTGACCTCTAGATTAATAAACCTTTTTAAAAATTCTAATATTAAAATAGCTAATAAACATCTAAAAACTGTTTCACAATTACATAGTATCATCAAGGCTCCATTAAGGAATAAAGAAAAATCTAATATCGTTTATCGTATCTAATGTTTCAATAGTAGTCAAGCGTACATTGGGCAGTCGTCAAGAGCACTTCAGGGTAGAATAATGTCTCATAAAAGTGATTGCAATAGAATGGTAAAATCTTGCGCCCTAGCAGAACATGTCATTACAACTGGTCACAAAATGGATTATGAAAATGTAAAAGTTTTGGCAGTAGAGAACAACTATCAAAAAAGGATTTTCCTTGAAATGGTTCATATTAACAATGACGTTAACAGCTTCAGACATCAACAATTTAAGTAAAATTTACACCTACATTTTAAAATTAGAACATGACAATTATAGAATTTTTCAAAATAACCGCGAAAATTAAGTTGGCAACACAGTTGGTATCATCAATATCACTAAGTATTCCCATTTCTACCAAATTTAAAATGAGTTTTTACTTGTAATAAAAAACATTTCCTCTTATCCCTGGACTTCAGCATAGTTTCAACTGAGTCCATTTTGTTAATTATTTTAAATGAAATTTTAATCAGATTTTATTAATATGTGTAACTAAACTTAAGTTAAATGTTTTATTTATAACAGTAGGAGTGTAGCTATGTGTGTGGGATCGACCGTCATTACAATTTTGCCTATTTTGCGAGGCAAATAATGATAAAAATAAACTATGCACTAGCCTTTTAGGACCAATCTCTTCTCATGTGCCCTCAATTAATTGAAAATTCAGTTGAAACGTAAACTTTGTTAACTAGATACAAAGTAGTTTTAGTTAGGATTAAGCATTGGTTTAATCTTGAATTATGATTCATGTATTATAAATTGTGTATTTATAATTTTATTTATGTTAAATAAATAAATCACTTGACACATGATGACACCTTATACCCCATGACACCTTATACTGGGCACCTACGATTGCTAGCCAGATTTCTTGTAAAAAAATATATGGATTTCAAATTTTGGGTTATTATATAATTGAATGAGACGCATATTTTGATTGCTCCAACATCTGATTCTTATTTTCCCTGGTATAAACTTTGTTATTTGTGATAGACCACCCTATATATTATTCAACATGTTTTCAGGAAAATCTAAGTATAAAACTTGTAACATAGGTACTCTATCTTTATATTTAATAATTTTCGAGAAAATGGCGATTGAAAATGTTATATCGATGATAAACTATTCCATTTTCACATAAAACAAATAGATGTAGAAAACCTATTACGTTTATGTTTTGCCTTTTGGCAAGCGAAATTTGATAAAGTCATAAAAAGTTTATTTCCGATAGAAGCTGAAGTACTACAAAAAGTGACTTTCAGATTCAAATTACGTCGACTTTTTTAATGGAACACACTATATTCAAACTTAAATTTATATTTTCAGATATCTTTTGTTCCTGGTGTCCTGTGTCTAAACTCAATATTTTTCAAGATATGGACAACTGAATGATCACCTGCACTGTAAATATCACAAAGGTTAATTTCAAATATCTCAAAACTATTAAGTTTAGACATACGAGACTAGGAACAAAAAATATCCAGCAATGTTAGTGAAATGTAAATTTGAGGTTCAATACATAGTCCAGACGGTATCTGCTTAAAATCGCCTGTTTGGATAAATCGGGTAGTATGGCAGATTTTCGGCTTAATTGCCCTTAAAAATCATAAGAAATGATTATTTTACTATGCGCTAGTTTGAAAACGTGGGCGTCATTTTTTATTAAACAAAATGTGAAAAAAATCCTAAAAATTCCATTTTTTTCTTCCTATTCTTTCATATATCTCAGTAACTATTGTTTTTAGAGAAAAGTTCTAGAAAAGGAAAAGTATTGTAATTAAATTTTAAATACGATGCAGTTAGTTGCAAATCCAAAAATTCATTTTTACTATTGTAAAAGAAGTAAAAATCGAAAAGAATTTGAAATGGGTTATTTGTGGAGTTTTTTTTCAAATGCTTATATGATATGTAAGACATTCATACTCGTCTATAGAAAACTTTTTTTAGTATAATAAATCTTCCCACCAAATGTCATCAAGATCTGACTTTTAGTTTTTGCATAATAATTTTGTAATCTAAAATTCGCCAAAAAATTTGGAAATTTTCAAGATGGCTAAATTAAAGCATTTAGAAAGTTGAACATTTTTTTACTAGAACCCCCGGCCGAAATTCAAACTGTTCTAACCTCACCAGTGGGTGAAAATTTGAGTGCTCTTTTATATGTCAAAATAATTTCAACTTTCTAAATGCTTTAGTTTAGCCTCAGCAACATTTTGAAAACTTGTAAATTTTTTGCAAAGTTTAGATTGTAAAATTATTGTGCAAAAACTAAAAGTCTGATCTTGATGACATTTGGTGGGAACATTTATCATATTAAAAAGTTTTCTTTAGCCAAGTAAGAAAGTCCTACGTATAATATAAGTATTTGAAAAAAAATTCACCAACAACTTGCGATATTTACTATTTTTGCAATAGTAAAAATGAATTTTTGGATTCGCAACCAACTGTATCTTATTTAAAATTTAATTCCAAAAGTTTTTCATTTCTATATCATTTCTTTAAAAGTAATCGTTACTGAGGAATATGAAATAGGAGCGATTAAGTCAAAAATCTGCCATACTGCCCAATTCACCCAACTCAAATCAAATACCGCCTGGGCTAACAGGTTATGCAGGCTGTTCCATTAAAAATATCGAAGCAATTTGAGTCTGAAATTCACTTTTTGTTGCGGTTCAACCGGAAATTAAATTTTTATGACTTTACCAAATTTTACTCGCTAAAAGGCTTAAATAAACGTAATAGATTTTTTCCTACATTCGTTTTATGTGAAAACGGAATAGTTTTATGATCAATATAATATTTTTAAACACCATTTTCCCGAAACTGCTAAAAATAGAGATAGGGTATGCTGCATGTTTTATACTTAGAATTTCGTGAACAATCTAAATTTTGAATAGTATATAGGATGATCCATAAAAATAATAAAGTTTATACCATTTCCGATTTAACCGGAAATAAAAGTCAGATGTTAATCAAAATATGCATCTTAGCCAATTACACAATTGTCCGAAATTTGAAATTGATATCCTTTTTTGCAAGAAAGTTTATTAACTGACTAGTAATATCGTAGGTACCCGGTATATTATGAAACATAACTTTTCATAACATCATCGTCACTTATGTCAAGGATCTAATTTTCATAAATTAGCTAACTTCTATGGGTTAGGAAAGGATTTATAGGTCATATCACTTTTTAGGAAAAAAGTCTACAGAAGTTAACTCCATATAAAAAAAGTTCTTATTTTATTATGAAAATAGTAACAAATCAATCAGAAATGCTTTTAAAAATTTAGAAATAAAAATGGTTTTTCATAAAAACATTTTTTCTTTCACTTAAGCACTATGTCTTGATGTATTGATTAACTATGAATATTTTTATTTTCATCCATGTTTTATTATTAAGTAATATTGTATGATGGAGTCTTTTTAGCTCTGTGCATTCCATTTTTTTCGGTTATTTCTCAAACGCCAAATGCTTTCTCTGAAAAAGATTTGGGCGAATCTTTTTTGTTTACTTGTTCCATTTAGAACACGACCTTTTTTTACCTGTTGACAAAGATAAACATTACAATGGCTGAGGATTTGAAGAAGAGAAGTCATTTCTGAACGCACTTTTTTGATATATTAGACTACACGACTTGAACAGAGATAGGTATAGCCACAACTTCAAATACTAATTGCGTATTAATTTGATACCGCCCTACCACAATTTTACCTCAAGCTGTCATAATTGACATTTGTAAAATAAGAGAGAGACTGAATCAAGGATGACTTGAGATGTGAATTAGTCTAAACAATGGGAATTTATGACAAAAAATGGTTCAGTATGGAATATCGTACTATTTACAAAATGATAATTTTATTTTTTAGAAAATAACGTCATTTTCCCTTTTCTTGATGCCTAATCTTTTAGCGGCATCAGATTCCTCGGAAAAACTACGCCATGCCAGTCTAGCTTTTAAATCAAAAATTTATCTCAACACTACTGAACTTAATGCGTTAATTTGGACATCCTGGACATTCTACGGAGATATGAGATACTCAGTAGCTTTAGCTTCTTATAATGGAGCGAAGTGACGGTGCCGTATTTAAAAAGGTAATTCGTAATTCGACACTTTCTCCTACATCCCTGAGCCGATTAAAAAAAAAAAATTATAGGCGTTTAGAGAACACTCGACAGAATTGTACTGGACTATTGAAAACTTTTAAAAAATCACACAAGAAAAAATGTTTATTTTCACACATGAAAACATAATCTAGTACCATTCTATCGAGTTTTCCCTAAAATCATATTAAAGCATTTGTTGCATCGGTTCAGGGATGTATGAGAAATTGCCGAATTGTGTCTACGGCACCGGCCACTTAAGCCGGGCTACGACGCTTATTAAAGGAGAAAATTTTTATGCTTCATGAAAATATAATGTAATGCGACTTTAACAAAAGTATTGAAGGACTTATCCCTCGATAAAATTTGCACAACTTTTTGGTTGATCGAGACAAAATATACAAACAAAAATGTGAAAGTTGTAAAATAGTTGTTAGAACATCTACTTTTTCGTTTAATTCGCTCTACCTCAAGAACGAAACAATGAATTGGCCCCAAATTTTTTTATTGTATTTTTGTCACAATGGCACATCTATTACTAATATTTATTAATATGTAGATTTAATTTTAATAAATGTAAAAAATATAGATTTTTTATTGTCTGAAAGTTATTTGTGGCATTCTATGAATATTCTTTCCTATTATTTGGGTTTTCTACCACATGTACTATTATCCTCTACAAAACAAATCACCGAATCTACAAAATAATAGAATTATTGGAAAAAAACCTCTGCGCCCGTGACGTTTACGCCAAAGGAAAAGTCAGAGGTTATGTTTTGCAAATAATATAAATCGGAATAAACACAAAAATAATGTATTTTGCTGACGTTTCGGAAAGTAATCTCTTTCCGTTTTCAAAGCTATTTTTTGAAGAACTCTTATTTTGCTGTGTATGTCAAATACACAGCTTTAAGATTCTGTTTATGTTATTTCCATAGATACTTACTACTTACACAGAACATAGAACTGATGATATTTTTTTTAGATAATGTTGAGTTTGTTAAGTTCTTCTTTTAATATTGGTAGCCAGGTTGTACAAATATCTACAGAACAATTCGATACGCACTTATCTTCATTTAATAAGATTATTGCTGATTCTTTAATTTTTCTTTTTTTGGTATCTGTTTCTTTTGTTAAAATTTTTGCCGAGTCCCAGTTTATTCTATGTCCGTTTTCCCAAGCATGTTCACAAATCTTTGATTTCTGAATTTCATTCTTTCTAATGTAATTCTTGTGCTCATCCAACCTCACACTGAAAGGTCTGGATGACTCACCCACATAACATTTATCACATTCGCACGGGATATTGTAAATACAGTTTTTTGAATTCTGCTCCTTGTTTATCGGCTTTGTTTTTGTTAAAATAGATCTTAAAGTGTTCCCCGTTTGAAATATCGTCCTAAAATCAAATTTGTCACCTATACGGCGTAGCTTTTCCGATAATCCGTATACATAAGGAATTATTGCTGTATAATGACGTTCAGGTTTTTGTCGTACCTGATTGTCCCTAATTTCAACATTTATGAAAACTCTATCAACAAAGGCTTCAGGATATTGATTTTGTACTAGAACCTCTTTGATAAATTTTTTCTCGTTATTTAATATTTCATTATTAGATGAAATTATTTTGGCCCTATCGTATAAACATTTTACAACACCCCTTTTAACATTTATTGACTGATTTGAGTTAAAATTTAGATATCTATTAGTATGTGTTGGTTTTCTATAAACGCTTGTTTCAATTGTATTATTCATCCTTCTAATTAAAACATCTAAAAATGGTAGTTCATTCCTACTTTCTACTTCTAATGTGAATTTAATAGACGGTTCCTTACTATTTATATTTTCTAAAAAACTATCTAGTAAATCAACACCATGAGGCCAAATTGCAAAGATGTCGTCAACATATCTCCACCAGACAACCGGTTTGTTTATACAATTTTGAACATGTGTGTTCTCAAAGTTCTCCATAAATATGTTGCTTAAAATTGGTGATAATGCAGACCCCATAGCCATACCAAAATCCTGCTGATAGAACTCATTGTCCAATTGAAAATAGGTTGTTTTTATACACAGTGTTAAGAGTTCCATTATGCTATTTACACTTAATTTAGTTCTAGTTTCCAAATTATTATCATTTAGCAACCTGTCTTTAACTATTTTTAATGTTTCATCTACCGGAACATTGGTAAAGAGGCTAACTACATCAAAAGTAACCATCAGGTGTGATCCATGAATATCGGTTTCATAAATTTTTTCTATGAAATGTTTACTATTTTTAATATATGAATCGGTATTTCCAGATAATGGATCAATAATTTTAAGTAAAAATTTTGCCAAATTATGACATGGTGAATTAATAGAACTAACAATTGGTCTTAAAGGAATATTTTGTTTATGTGTCTTTGGTAAGCCATAAAAATGAGGGGGCTTACTATGATGTGGTGTAAGTTTCTTTCGTTCAAAATCATTAAATTCATGTTTGTATTTAAACAAAGTTCTGTAAATTTTGCTCTCTATTGATTTTGTTGGATCTTTGTTTAGTTTTGAGTAGGGTCCCTCATTTACAAGAGTCATGATTTTTGTGTTATATATATCTTTATTTATAATGACTGTGGCATTACCTTTATCTGCTGGCAATATTTTTATACTTTCATCGCGTTTTAAAGAATTTATCGATAACTTTTCTTCTGGAGCTAAATTATCTTTAATTTTGTATTGCTTCTCTAAAGCAATTTTTGCCCGTATGCGATATTCATTACCACCATCTGTTGGTAAATTTTGAGCCGTTTTTTCTATTGCCGCTACTATGTCAAATTTTGGAACAGTTTTCAGGCTTGTACTATCAAAAGGTTTAAATTTTGCAATAAACTCGAAAACTGTTCCAAAATTTGACATAGTAGCGGCAATAGAAAAAACGGCTCAAAATTTACCAACAGATGGTGGTATTGAATATCGCATACGGGCAAAAATTGCTTTAGAGAAGCAATACAAAATTAATGATAATTTAACTCCAGAAGAAAAGTTATCGATAAATTCTTTAAAACGCGATGAAAGTATAAAAATATTGCCAGCAGACAAAGGTAATGCCACAGTCATTATAGATAAAGATATATATAACACAAAAATCATGACTCTTGTAAATGAGGGACCCTACTCAAAACTAAACAAAGATCCAACAAAATCAATAGAGAGCAAAATTTACAGAACTTTGTTTAAATACAAACATGAATTTAATGATTTTGAACGAAGGAAACTTACACCACATCATAGTAAGCCCCCTCGTTTTTATGGCTTACCAAAGACACATAAACAAAATATTCCTTTAAGATCAATTGTTAGTTCTATTAATTCACCATGTCATAATTTGGCAAAATTTTTACTTAAAATTATTGATCCATTATCTGGAAATACCGATTCATATATTAAAAATAGTAAACATTTCATAGAAAAAATTTATGAAACCGATATTCATGAATCACACCTGATGGTTATTTTTGATGTAGTTAGCCTCTTTACCAATGTTCCGGTAGATGAAACATTAAAAATAGTTAAAGACAGGTTGCTAAATGATAATAATTTGGAAACTAGAACTAAATTAAGTGTAAATAGCATAATGGAACTCTTAACACTGTGTATAAAAACAACCTATTTTCAATTGGACAATGAGTTCTATCAGCAGGATTTTGGTATGGCTATGGGGTCTGCATTATCACCAATTTTAAGCAACATATTTATGGAGAACTTTGAGAACACACATGTTCAAAATTGTATAAACAAACCGGTTGTCTGGTGGAGATATGTTGACGACATCTTTGCAATTTGGCCTCATGGTGTTGATTTACTAGATAGTTTTTTAGAAAATACAAATAGTAAGGAACCGTCTATTAAATTCGCATTAGAAGTAGAAAGTAGGAATGAACTACCATTTTTAGATGTTTTAATTAGAAGGATGAATAATACAATTGAAACAAGCGTTTATAGAAAACCAACACATACTAATAGATATCTAAATTTTAACTCAAATCAGTCAATAAATGTTAAAAGGGGTGTTGTAAAATGTTTATACGATAGGGCCAAAATAATTTCATCTAATAATGAAATATTAAATAACGAGAAAAAATTTATCAAAGAGGTTCTAGTACAAAATCAATATCCTGAAGCCTTTGTTGATAGAGTTTTCATAAATGTTGAAAATGGGGACAATCAGGTACGACAAAAACCTGAACGTCATTATACAGCAATAATTCCTTATGTATACGGACTATCGGAAAAGCTACGCCGTATAGGTGACAAATTTGATGTTAGGACGATATTTCAAACGGGGAACACTTTAAGATCTATTTTAACAAAAACAAAACCGATAAACAAGGAGCAGAATTCAAAAAACTGTATTTACAATATCCCGTGCGAATGTGATAAATGTTATGTGGGTGAGTCATCCAGACCTTTCAGTGTGAGGTTGGATGAGCACAAGAATTACATTAGAAAGAATGAAATTCAGAAATCAAAGATTTGTGAACATGCTTGGGAAAACGGACATAGAATAAACTGGGACTCGGCAAAAATTTTAACAAAAGAAACAGATACCAAAAAAAGAAAAATTAAAGAATCAGCAATAATCTTATTAAATGAAGATAAGTGCGTATCGAATTGTTCTGTAGATATTTGTACAACCTGGCTACCAATATTAAAAGAAGAACTTAACAAACTCAACATTATCTAAAAAAAATATCATCAGTTCTATGTTCTGTGTAAGTAGTAAGTATCTATGGAAATAACATAAACAGAATCTTACAGCTGTGTATTTGACATACACAGCAAAATAAGAGTTCTTCAAAAAATAGCTTTGAAAACGGAAAGAGATTACTTTCCGAAACGTCAGCAAAATACATTATTTTTGTGTTTATTCCGATTTATATTATTTGCAAAACATAACCTCTGACTTTTCCTTTGGCGTAAACGTCACGGGCGCAGAGGTTTTTTTCCAATAATTCTATTATTTTGTAGATTCGGTGATTTGTTTTGAAGAGGATAATAGTACATGTGGTAGAAAACCCAAATAATAGGAAAGAATATAGATTTTTTATTAAAGCTGTGTCCATGAAATATGAAAATGTACATATTTCAATATAGCAAGCGCGCAAGCGGGAAACTTATCTTTCAAAATATGTATATTCAATATATCGAGAAGAAATAAAGATAAAGGATACATGTAACTTTTTTATTTAAACTTTTTTTTCCAAGATTTCGATAAAACCGTAGGTGAACGTGTGGAACGCCTCCCATATCGTGGCAGCGTCATGTAAATATTAATATTAAAATATTATATACCTATATATTATATACCTATACCTATATATACCTAATGGGGGCGAGCGTAGATGCGTCTTTACTATGTACATACTTCGATATGCGATGTAAAGCAACGTTAGGCGCGGTTAGTACTTGGATGGGCGACTGTTTCAAAGAAGACCGTGTCCTCGCCTCACATATCTTCCAGCGGCTTGTATGTCAGTGTATGCGCGGAAGCTATGCAACCTTAGACGAGGGTTGTGTAGGTGATATACCATCCCTCGGAGGGGATGTAAAGCCGTCGATCCCTTGTCTATTAAATGTTAGGTAAGTAAAAGATCCCTACTCTTTCGGCAAAATTCCTGGTTGAGGGTAGCTCGTCTACAGGCGTCGGTGATAGGCCTCAGTAGCGAAAATAGACCGACGTTAAATAAATGTTAATATATATATATATATGTGTGTGTTAGATAGTGGATTGTTTGAATAACTTTTTTAAAAACTTTATTTAATTTAACACTGGAGTCAACGTTGACTCGTTAAGAAAATACAATAATAATTTAGATGAGGTTTATTCGAAAAGGTTGTTAGTAATATTTATAATGTTTCGAGAACAAAGCAAACAGTGTTGCTGATTCAGCACAATCAGAATTACTGAGACTTGAAATACAAGAGCTGTTACACAGTATGTAATACGATATGTTTGAGAAGGTTAAGCCTGTCTCGATAATATTATATATCATAGTATATTTCTAATATAACAGCTTCCCCCTTATAAAAAAAGTTGGTGTTTTATGCAGCAACTTTTGAAATGAATATAAAATGTATATAAAAGGTAATGGTACAATTTGGAAAAATATAAAAGATACAAAAATGTTAAATAGTAAGGTTTAAAATACAGAATATAACCTTAGCGTCTAAAATATGAAATGCAAGCACAATAAGCTTGATTCATAAAATAAAATAACATAAAAATGTTAGAGTTAAAATATAGCTTTAGCAGGAAAGCGTAAAATACAAACATACTAAGTTTGAATTGTAAAATGGGATAAAATATTCCCAATGTTAAAAGAATAGCTTTACTATAAAAGCATAAAATATAAGTATGATAAGTTTAAATGAAAATGACGTAAAAATGTTAATAAAATTGAAATTAACAAAGGATAGAAAAATAATGAAATATAATGATTAAACAAATGAAATAAAATTCACTGAAGAGTCTAGCACTAAAAGTCAGTAAAAAGGCACAAAACAGTTTGTCTTTTGGTAAGTTCTATGTCTTCGGTTTCGTTGTCTTCTCTTCTTAAGGTAGGTCGTCTTCGTGAAGGAAATAGGTTAGCAAATGTCCTGTAGGGTTTGCTAGGCCTCGGTGGAGATGGGGGTGATGCAGAAACATCGATGGCTAGTCTTCGTCTTTTTGTTCTGCACTTACAAAATAGGTACAGAAATAACAGTCCAAATAGTAGCACAATGATAAAATAGATGAACCAGGATATGTGTTTTGTTATAAAGGGTTCGTTGATCAAATCATCTAAATCTCTGGAATATTGGTCCAACTTGTGTTTGGCAACTTCGAGGTCTTCCGTGTTGAGATTGTTTAATTTTAGTGGTTTAAGATTTGGAGCTCGGATTTTGTCTGGAATATGTTTACAACATTCAAATGGAATTTGGATTGGATGAGTGTCGTCTTTTACGTCGGTTACTTCATTGGTACTGGCTTGAATTTTTGTGATGCCTATAAAGGCGTAACAATTTGGTTGTAACTTTACTATTGAATTTTTGTAGATGACTTCAGTTTTTGAATTTCTTTCTGGACAGTTGATGGTTGTTTGTAGAGGTTCTGCGTTAATAACTAACCATGTGTTTTCGTCTATTTTTTGGACGTTGTAGCCTTGGCTGATGATAAATGACGTCTGGCAGTTTTCTGGCAGAATTTTGAGGTTCTTGAAGAGACGGGCTTCGCATATGGCATTGTTGTCAATAGGGTATGCAAATAAATTTGGACATAATTTGGTGTTGAAATAAAGTGGTTTGCATTCTTCAAGGTTCGAGATAGGTATGTACATTAATGAATCATCATCTCTCGCGATATATTTTTGAGAAGTTGATAATACATGATATAAACCAGTTCTATTATCCAAAATAGGAATAGGGTATAATTGAAATACTTTTTTTTTTTTTTTTTTTTTTTTTATACATTTATTTAACGTCGGCCTATTTCCGCTACTGAGGCCTAACACCGACGCCTGTAGACGAGCTACCCCCAACCAGGAATTTTGCCGAACCTCTTCCCTTAAGAAGAGTAGGGATCTTTTACTTGCCTAACATTTAATAGACAAGGGACCGACGGCTTTACATCCCCTCCGAAGGATGGTATATCTCCTATACAACCCTCGCCTAAGGTTGTATAGCTTCCGCGTATACACTGATATACAAGCCGCTGGAAGATGTGTGAGGCGAGAACGCGGTTTCCGTTGGAATGGTCACCAATCCAAGTACTAACCGCGCCTGTCGTTGCTTTACATCGCATACCGAAGTATGTACATAGTAAAGACGCACCTACGCTCGCCCCTAATTGAAATACTGAATATATTTGAGGGTCTATTAAAGGTATGTCTAACACAAATATTAGATCCGAATTTGTTTGAAAAGCTTTTAGTTCTATAATGTCTAAGTACTGTGCAACCTTTGATAGTTTGATTGGAAGCGGTAAATTGTTCCTTTGTAGGTTTTGCGAAATTTCCTGTAGAGAATTTACTAAGTCCTTTGGATTTATAATTGACGTGTGAATTATTTTAAGCCTCGCGAAAGTGATGGAATTTAGGATGTCATTTAGGTTATCCTCGATAAATAAATAACTTGCCATAAGTTGTTCGCAGATTTCGATAAATTTCAGTTTTGCATGGACGTTTTCTATGTCTTTAGTCATGTCTAAAATTGAGGTTTCAATTTCTTTAATATCCTTATTGAAAGTTTCTTCGTCAACTTGCAATTTTTGAATAGTTGCGTTGAAATTTTTGATTACTGAAGTTGTAACAGATATTTGGTTTTTAATTAGGTTTTCGAGTTGGTGTTCGTCATTATTCAATTTGTTGATACAATCAGAATAATACTGACCGTCTTCTGCGTCTAAATTTCCGGTTATTGATTTGAAAATCGTTCGGATGCCATTTAGTATCGTTTCGTGCCAAAGTAAATTTTGTCAAATTTTGATTGTATTGATTGGGAAATTTGCGTCAATAAGCTAAGGTGAGTTTTTACGTCTCCTGAAAAGACGTTCATGTAATGATATGCTGGGTCGAGTGTGTCGTATAGTGTCTGTAAGATCTTGTCGTTTTTGTCGAAAGCTGTCTTAAAGGTAGATATGTTTTTGTGTACCAGTAAAGTCCATTTCTTGTGAGAAATCACAATGTCCGTGTCTTGGTGATAATATACTCCGATCGTATTGTTAATAGGTGATATTTTAAATTGAGCAAGTGCTGATCCGATCAGCAGGAGAAACCTGAAAATAAATTTAATCTTCAGTATATGGTTTCATTCGATCAAAATTTACTTTGGTTGTTTGGTTTGTTTCGAGATTTAGTAATGTAACGGAATTTTGAAAGATTTCTGTAATTTCAAAGGGACCGTTGAATTTATTTTGCAGTTTATTTTTTATTTGTGGTTCTTTGACGTACACTTTGTCGCCAATATTATGTGTGTCTATTTTCGGGAACGTTCTTGTCGAATCGAACTTTGGCTTTTTGTTTTTGTGCTTCTGTTCGACTTCGCGCAATTTTGTAATAATGGGATATTCGATTATTTAGGTCTCTAACGTATTTGGTGATCAGGTCTTTTTGGTTGTAAAGAGTTTCAGGTGGTCGGTTAGCTGTATGTCCGAAAATAAGCTCGTATGGCGTAAAGCCATGAGTTTTGTTTACCGAGTTATTGTAACATATCACCGCATAGGGTAATATAGTAAAGGGATGTTCGTTGGGATTTTCGGTTTTGTGTATTCTTATCATTTCTGCTAGGGTGGCATGGAATCGTTCGATAGATCCGTTGGATTGAGGGTGTCCTACGCTTGAGTATGTTAGTTTTATGTCGTAAAGGGTGCAAAGGTCTTTTAATAAATTATTATTAAATTCACCGCCATAATCGCAATGAATTCTTAGTGGGGTACCATAATGCTGAAAATAAAGCAACAGGGTATTTACGACTGATTTTGCGCTCTTGTCTGGGACTGCGTAAGCTTGAGTAAATTTGGTTAACGGATAGTTAATGCATAGTTTCGCGTGGGAAATTCGAATAGATCAATATTAACTCTCTCAAATGGAGTTTTATGGGTTTCGGTAATCACTAAGGGATTGTTGAGGTTCTTGCAACAGACTTTTGTTCTTTGACATGTTTCACAATTTTTTATAAAATTTTCGACGTCTTTTGTTAAGCCTTGCCAATTATATTTATTTTTGATTCTACGTATCGTTTCATTTATTCCACGATGTAAATTATTTTTTCCGGTGTGATGCTGGTCGAGAATGATCGGACGTTGGTCCTCGTCGGGAGTTCGTACTAAATTTTGACATATGATTAGTTTTAAGTCTTTTTCTGCAAAAATAAATGATAGGATTTCGAGAATTGGAAAGTCTAGATTGTTTTCAACGTGATAAGTTTTGGAAAGATCTAATTTGTTTCGATGTTTGTACAGTGTTAAAAATAGGTGTTCTACCACAGACTCTGGGTCGAAGGGTAGAGCGATAATATAATAGTTTCTTTGTCGGGTCGATTTACTGGAAACGATATTAATTGTGTTGTTATAAAACTCTGGGTTTTCCTCGAAAATATCTTCGATAATTTGATGGTGAAGGTCTGTCAAGTTGTTTTGTTGGAAGAACGTTATGATATTTTTATTTTCTCGATCTAATAGTTGTTTATTTGTGATTTGAATTTTGGAATAATCTATTAGAGATTTGGTTTTGTAAAGTCGGGAAAATGTGTCAAATTCTCGGGTGATTTGTTCATCGGTAATTTCGTCGTCGTTGTCTGAAATTTCGTCTTCATCTGAGTCTTCGTTTGCGGCTAGAATTTTTGAATAAAATTTGGAACATTCTGAAAAGTGATTAATTTTTATTCTGGCCAACGCGTCCGCGTTTTTATTGATTTTTCCGGGTTTGTATATTATTTCGTAATCGTATTCTTCGAGTTTTAAGCGCCAACGGGCTAGTCTACTACCTGGGTCTTTTATGGAAAATAACCAAGTGACCAGACCAGACCAAAGATAAAAGTTCACGCTCAATGCTTGAATACTTGGTTTCCGCGCCACATAAAGTTCGAGATGCGTATGCGATCGGCAAATCTTTTCCTATACTTCCTTGTGAAAGTACAGAACCTATTGCAAATGCACTAGCGTCTGTAGTTAGGACAAAAGGTTCATCGAAGTTAGGGTAGATCAATATCGGGTTAGTTGTCAAAGTTTGTTTTAGGGTTTCGAATGATTTTGTACAGTCATTGTCGAAATTGAAAGGTATATCTTTTGTAGCAACTTAGTTAAGGGTTTTGAAATCTTCGAAAAATTAGGAATGAAGCGTCTATAGTAGCCTGCTAGACATAGAAAAGATTTAATTTCTTTCTGATTTTTGGGTTGAGGAAAATTTAGAATTGCTTCGACTTTGGCAGGGTTTGGTTTTACACCATCCTTTGTAATAAGATGCCCTAAATAGGCGACTTCTTTGCGAAGAAATTCGCATTTATCTGGTTGAATTTTGAGGTTGGCTTTTTGTAAACGTTTGAAGACTTCTGTTAGTCGAGAAATATGTTCATGGATAGTAGGGGAATAAATAATAATATCGTCCATATAGACGAGACAGCGTTCATTTTGGATGCCTAATAGAATATTGTCCATGACCCTCTGGAAAGTGGATGGAGCGTTTTTTAGACCGAATGGCATACGTACAAATTCGTAGTGGCCATTCTCTACCGTGAAAGCTGTTTTTTGGATGTCCTTAGGATCGATTTCAATTTGGTGGAAGCCAGAGGCCAAGTCTAGAGTCGTGAAATATTGACATCTGCCTAGTTGGTCTAGAAGATCGGAAATGTTGGGCAAAGGATACTTATCACCTATCGTTACTTCGTTCAATTTTCGGTAGTCAACTACGACGCGCCATTTCTGTTTACCAGAAGCGTCTAGTTTTTTGGGGACTACCCAAACTGGGGAGGACCAGGGAGAAATTGAAACCTGGATAATGCCTTGGTCGAGCATTTTTGAAACTTGTGATTTTACCTCTTGTTTATGAATTTGGGGGTAACGATAAGATTTAGTGAAAATTGGTTTAGAATCGTTAGTGTCTATTGAATGTTTGATTTCATTGGTAAATGTCAAGTTGTCACCTTCTAAATAGAATATGTCTGAAAAGTCTAAACAGAGTTGAGTAATTAATTCACTCTCCTCATCGTTCAAGTGATCTAAGCGTAATTGGTTTCGTATTTCGTAATTTCTGTCTATATATTGGGAATCCGGATTTTGAAGATTTACATTAAATATTGACCTAAATTTTTGGACGGGTTCAAGTTTAAGATTTGAAAATTTTATTGTTTTCGGAATTGCATTTGAATTTATTACTGTCGTCAAAAATTCACCGTTGTTGTCTATTTTGACAATGGCGTTCGGTAAGCGTACCTTTTCATTTTCCTGGGCTACTAGTATAGCTTCGGTATTTTGTAAATTGCATTTAAGTTTAAAAAATTTTTCTGTACGTGGTTCGATAGAAATTACATTTTGGTTTTTTGTTTCATTTAAATTTTGGTTTTGAATCGGGCTCAAGACTGTAGTTAATATATTATCGGTAACTTGATACAATGGTACGGTTTTGAAATTAGTGATTAATTGTCTGTTTTTAATGTCTATTAAGCAATCGTAATGGTCCAAAAAGTCGGCACCTAAAAGTCCGTCAAATTCTATATCTAGATTATGAATGTAAACTTTGTAGGGATCATTCGGATTGAAAGGTATGAGAGCAGATTCAGTGATATTAATTTTTTCGTCTGTTATACCCTGTATAATTACATTTTCGTGGGATCGACGTTTATAGTTTTCTGCCGTTTCGGGTTTGAATATAGAGATACCTGCGCCTGTGTCTATCAAGATTTTGAAACGTTTAGTGATGTCTTCTATGTAAAATAAATTTTTGGAGTTTACGATATTTAGTTTGTAGCGGGGTGTTTTTACATGAATTGGTGTTCCGAGAAGTTCAGGTTTGGGTCGAAACTGTCCTGGAGGTTTATCGCTTGGACTTGGCGAGAAATTTGGTCTAGTTCGTCCGTTTGTTGTGTTGGAGTAATTCGTGGAATACTCCGGGCCTATGCAAAAATCCGGAGGATTAGCAGTATAATCCTCGTGCTGTTGAGATTGAGAATTAGCAGTATAATTCTCGCATTGTTGGGTTTCAAAATCGTAATCGCAATCGTTTTCGTTAGAATAATTGGGAAAATAATTGGTGGAATAATTTACAGGATAATTTTCATATTGGTTTGGGTTATCAGTGTAGTTATCATAAGATTCTTGATTTAGGTGATGTGTCTTTTGTTGATTAAACCTGTTGAAATTTGGGTTTGGTTTAATGGCAGAAGGTCTCTGTTGGTTGAAGTTTGGATTTGGCCTGATAGCTGATGGCCTGTTCTGTTGAGAATAATTTTGTTGCTGGTTAGAGAAATTTTGGAAGTTTTGTGGTCTATGATTAGATGTACTCTGGAAATGTTGCCTTGGAAGCTGTGCTTGATTAGAATAAGCATTTGGTGTGAAATTGGGAGATGGGGATTGATAGTTTTGCCTTGTGCGGCATTCGTTAACATGGTGCCCATTTCTTCTGCAGAATGTGCAGAATTGATGAGAATTTGGGAGTCTTTGAACATTTTGGACAGGGTTTTTGATTGGGGTTTTAATGGAAAATTTCTGTGATTCGAAATATGACAACTGTAGTTCTCGTTTGATCCTGTTTATGGCGTCTAGCATGTTGCTAGGATTACCAGCCCTAATGATTTGTCCTAGTTTCGGTTCAAGTCCGGTAAGTAAAGTGGTTAACGTCATGTTTTCAATCAAATTTGATTGAGCCGTTTTTTCTTCAAGAGTTAGTGTTTGTTTCTGTATAGCGGCGTGCATTTTCGCGTTGTGTGTCTGTAACCTAGATACAAATACCAATGCAGTTTCGTTAGGCGATTGGCGAATCCTCTGTAGATCCTGAATTAGTGCTGTCAGGTCACGAGAATCACCAAAATGAGCTTCAAGTAAGCTTTTGATTTCTGCCCATGTAGCAGGGTTTCGGAAATTTATTAATTCTGCGGCTTTTCCGTAATTTATTTTTTATGTGAAGCGTTAATAAGATGCGCTGATCATCGACAGCGATCCCCTGAGCGTGTATACAGGCTGAAATAAATGTCTGCAAGAATATGGGGTTGCCGTCAAATTCGGGCACTAAGGAAAATATTTCGCTTAACCTATAAGGTTCAATATTTATGGTTTCGTTTGCAGCGATTGAATTGTTTCCGTTTGTAGTGATTGAGTTGCTAGCATTTGCGTTTGTAGTGGTAGCCATTTTATTTATATATATATTTTTTAATTAAATAACTTAAAACGCCTTTTTCCAATTTGAGTTAGTACGCTACTGGTGTTTAATAAGAAATTTTTTATATGAAATGTGCAAGAATTTATTCTGTAATATTTAAAATTTATATTATAAAATAGCTAGATTAATTCGAAAAACGCGTTTGGTTTAAAATGCGTTTTGAGTTTGGAAATAGTATATCTCTGATAATTTTATATTTTAATATAAAGGATATGCACTTTAAATAGTATTGTAGAACATAAGCTTTGTCTTACGGCCTTAACTTTAACCTTTTATGTAGTATGCAATATTATATTACAATAAAAATGCTAAGATAACAATGGTACGTGATTACAGTTAATTAGATAAATTCGCACTTAAGGAGTATATGATATTACCATAAAAATAATGTTACGATAGGAACAGTATATGATTACGGTTATTTATATAGGTCACATAAATTATAATCAAGATATTTTGTTTCAAGTTTAAATAAAATTACTACCTTAGATATTAGAACTGTATGTAGCAATGCAATGTATTTCGATAAAATAAAATGTAAAATTATGTCGTTGATAATCAATAATTGCGAGACGATTCAAAAATGACTTAAACCCTAAATTTTTCATTCCTCGTGGTCCAGTTGAATGCGACTTCGTGAGCTTAGCTTCACCAAAGGTCTCTCTCTGCCAGGGACGTCACTGGGTGTTCCTTCCACAGGGTTGCCTTTGATGCCGAAGACACCAACGATGGGACGGGATGAAATTCTTACTTGCTAATTGTTGAGTCGTGTTGATTTGAAATGTTGCTTTGTTGCTTGTATTTCTTGATAATTATTAATGTTTTGCTTCTTTTGCTTTTGAGCATGTAGGTTCTTCTGAACAAAGGATTGGGATCCACCACCACAGCTAAGAAGTTCTCCTTGTTCCAGAAGCTCTTTTCGTCCGGTTAGGCACCTTTTTCAGATGGACTCCTTGTTCCCTCGGATATGTTTACTACTGGTTAGGCTCCCGAACTGTGCGTGTTTTTCAGATCCGCCACGACTGCGCCAATGTTAGATAGTGGATTGTTTCAATAACTTTTTTAAAAACTTTATTTAATTTAACACTGGAGTCAACGTTGACTCGTTAAGAAAATACAATAATAATTTAGATGAGGTTTATTCGAAAGTGAGTATAAGACTGATTACAAAAAGGTTGTTAGTAATATTTATAACGCTTCGAGAACAAAGGAAACAGTGTTGCTGATTCAGCACAATCAGAATTACTGAGAATTGAAATACAATGCTCATGCAGCGTGAGCGGTTATTGAGAAGAGCTGTTACGCAGTATGTAATACGATATGTTTGAGAAGGTTAAGCCTGTCTCGATAATATTATATATCATAGTATATTTCTAATATAACATATATATATATATATATATATATATATATATATATATATATATGGTGTAGTGGTGAGAGGTAAGTGAATCCTCTCGTGTGGTCTAATGCTACTATACACCAGACATCACAGATGTCTCCATGGTGTATAGCGACTTGCCATTTTGCAAGTACCGAGAGCGGCGACCTTCAGCCCTTGGTGGACTTAACCTATATACTGTTATTATACATGATTTGCAGGAAACAACTACTCAGCGGGCAAATACCCCGACCTGCATTGAATTACACCTTACAAATCATGAAAAATTGGTAGCCAATGTCATTTGTCAACTCCCTGACCAGACATAGACCGGTTTCGAACTTATTAGTTCTCCTCAGTATGCCATAGGTCATGGAGCAGACAAATGACAGTGGCCAACCTGCTAGTCTTATACAGACTAATGTAAATGGTGTAGTGGTGAGAGGTAAGTGAATCCTCTCGTGTGGTCTAATGCTACTATACACCAGACATCACAGATGTCTCCATGGTGTATAGCGACTTGCCATTTTGCAAGTACCGAGAGCGGCGACCTTCAGCCCTTGGTGGACTTAACCTATATACTGTTATTATACATGATTTGCAGGAAACAACTACTCAGCGGGCAAATACCCCGACCTGCATTGAATTACACCTTACAAATCATGAAAAATTGGTAGCCAATGTCATTTGTCAACTCCCTGACCAGACATAGACCGGTTTCGAACTTATTAGTTCTCCTCAGTATGCCATAGGTCATGGAGCAGACAAATGACAGTGGCCAACCTGCTAGTCTTATACAGACTAATGTAAATGGTGTAGTGGTGAGAGGTAAGTGAATCCTCTCGTGTGGTCTAATGCTACTATACACCAGACATCACAGATGTCTCCATGGTGTATAGCGACTTGCCATTTTGCAAGTACCGAGAGCGGCGACCTTCAGCCCTTGGTGGACTTAACCTATATACTGTTATTATACATGATTTGCAGGAAACAACTACTCGGCGGGCAAATACCCCGACCTGCATTGAATTACACCTTACAAATCATGAAAAATTGGTAGCCAATGTCATTTGTCAACTCCCTGACCAGACATAGACCGGTTTCGAACTTATTAGTTCTCCTCAGTATGCCATAGGTCATGGAGCAGACAAATGACAGTGGCCAACCTGCTAGTCTTATACAGACTAATGTAAATGGTGTAGTGGTGAGAGGTAAGTGAATCCTCTCGTGTGGTCTAATGCTACTATACACCAGACATCACAGATGTCTCCATGGTGTATAGCGACTTGCCATTTTGCAAGTACCGAGAGCGGCGACCTTCAGCCCTTGGTGGACTTAACCTATATACTGTTATTATACATGATTTGCAGGAAACAACTACTCAGCGGGCAAATACCCCGACCTGCATTGAATTACACCTTACAAATCATGAAAAATTGGTAGCCAATGTCATTTGTCAACTCCCTGACCAGACATAGACCGGTTTCGAACTTATTAGTTCTCCTCAGTATGCCATAGGTCATGGAGCAGACAAATGACAGTGGCCAACCTGCTAGTCTTATACAGACTAATGTAAATGGTGTAGTGGTGAGAGGTAAGTGAATCCTCTCGTGTGGTCTAATGCTACTATACACCAGACATCACAGATGTCTCCATGGTGTATAGCGACTTGCCATTTTGCAAGTACCGAGAGCGGCGACCTTCAGCCCTTGGTGGACTTAACCTATATACTGTTATTATACATGATTTGCAGGAAACAACTACTCGGCGGGCAAATACCCCGACCTGCATTGAATTACACCTTACAAATCATGAAAAATTGGTAGCCAATGTCATTTGTCAACTCCCTGACCAGACATAGACCGGTTTCGAACTTATTAGTTCTCCTCAGTATGCCATAGGTCATGGAGCAGACAAATGACAGTGGCCAACCTGCTAGTCTTATACAGACTAATGTAAATGGTGTAGTGGTGAGAGGTAAGTGAATCCTCTCGTGTGGTCTAATGCTACTATACACCAGACATCACAGATGTCTCCATGGTGTATAGCGACTTGCCATTTTGCAAGTACCGAGAGCGGCGACTTTCAGCCCTTGGTGGACTTAACCTATATACTGTTATTATACATGATTTGCAGGAAACAA
Organism: Leptura quadrifasciata; assembly: GCA_963675555.1. NCBI lineage: Eukaryota > Metazoa > Arthropoda > Insecta > Coleoptera > Cerambycidae > Leptura > Leptura quadrifasciata. The sequence continues at coordinate 85,280,409 of OY776676.1, forward strand.
CTACTCAGCGGGCAAATACCCCGACCTGCATTGAATTACACCTTACAAATCATGAAAAATTGGTAGCCAATGTCTATGTCTGGTCAGGGAGTTGACAAATGACATTGGCTACCAATTTTTCATGATTTGTAAGGTGTAATTCAATGCAGGTCGGGGTATTTGCCCGCTGAGTAGTTGTTTCCTGCAAATCATGTATAATAACAGTATATAGGTTAAGTCCACCAAGGGCTGAAGGTCGCCGCTCTCGGTACTTGCAAAATGGCAAGTCGCTATACACTATGGAGACATCTGTGATGTCTGGTGTATAGTAGCATTAGACCACACGAGAGGATTCACTTACCTCTCACCACTACACCATTTACATTAGTCTGTATAAGACTAGCAGGTTGGCCACTGTCATTTGTCTGCTCCATGACCTATGGCATACTGAGGAGAACTAATAAGTTCGAAACCGGTCTATGTCTGGTCAGGGAGTTGACAAATGACATTGGCTACCAATTTTTCATGATTTGTAAGGTGTAATTCAATGCAGGTCGGGGTATTTGCCCGCTGAGTAGTTGTTTCCTGCAAATCATGTATAATAACAGTATATAGGTTAAGTCCACCAAGGGCTGAAGGTCGCCGCTCTCGGTACTTGCAAAATGGCAAGTCGCTATACACCATGGAGACATCTGTGATGTCTGGTGTATAGTAGCATTAGACCACACGAGAGGATTCACTTACCTCTCACCACTACACCATTTACATTAGTCTGTATAAGACTAGCAGGTTGGCCACTGTCATTTGTCTGCTCCATGACCTATGGCATACTGAGGAGAACTAATAAGTTCGAAACCGGTCTATGTCTGGTCAGGGAGTTGACAAATGACATTGGCTACCAATTTTTCATGATTTGTAAGGTGTAATTCAATGCAGGTCGGGGTATTTGCCCGCTGAGTAGTTGTTTCCTGCAAATCATGTATAATAACAGTATATAGGTTAAGTCCACCAAGGGCTGAAGGTCGCCGCTCTCGGTACTTGCAAAATGGCAAGTCGCTATACACCATGGAGACATCTGTGATGTCTGGTGTATAGTAGCATTAGACCACACGAGAGGATTCACTTACCTCTCACCACTACACCATTTACATTAGTCTGTATAAGACTAGCAGCTTGGCCACTGTCATTTGTCTGCTCCATGACCTATGGCATACTGAGGAGAACTAATAAGTTCGAAACCGGTCTATGTCTGGTCAGGGAGTTGACAAATGACATTGGCTACCAATTTTTCATGATTTGTAAGGTGTAATTCAATGCAGGTCGGGGTATTTGCCCGCTGAGTAGTTGTTTCCTGCAAATCATGTATAATAACAGTATATAGGTTAAGTCCACCAAGGGCTGAAGGTCGCCGCTCTCGGTACTTGCAAAATAGCAAGTCGCTATACACCATGGAGACATCTGTGATGTCTGGTGTATAGTAGCATTAGACCACACGAGAGGATTCACTTACCTCTCACCACTACACCATTTACATTAGTCTGTATAAGACTAGCAGGTTGGCCACTGTCATTTGTCTGCTCCATGACCTATGGCATACTGAGGAGAACTAATAAGTTCGAAACCGGTCTATGTCTGGTCAGGGAGTTGACAAATGACATTGGCTACCAATTTTTCATGATTTGTAAGGTGTAATTCAATGCAGGTCGGGGTATTTGCCCGCTGAGTAGTTGTTTCCTGCAAATCATGTATAATAACAATATATATATATATATATATATATATATATATATATATATATATATATATATATATTGCTGCGATATCAAAATTTGTTATAATTTTGTAAGATTAAAAGTTTTACCAGATTATATAAAATTATGTTGAGTAATACATGAGCAAACAAGTTTGAATATTTAATAAAGTTTTAATCTGAGAAAACAGAAGCAAAGACATTTTATAAGTATAACTTACAAAACTACCAACGAGTGGGTATAATTTTGGAGTAAATGAGTAAAATAGCTAACGATATCTAAATTCTGAAGTTATGAAACAGCGTCATATAATTTCATATGACTTAACAGAGCATGATAACATGTCTATCTAGTTTTAATTACAAATTACTTGCTGATAAATGATATAACATAAGAAAACTTTAGATTTGTAACTCAGTGTATGCATTAGATTTAAGAACAACGTAAATACTTGTGATAAATCACACTATGACGTGTACCACGACAAAATAAAAACACTAATTGTTTATTTATTTATTTATTTTAATTCACGGGATAACCCCATTATATAGTGTACAGTTAAAAAAAGAAAAGAACATATACATATAAATATTACCTAATAAAGGTATAGAGCATAATAAAATAATAATACGTATACAATAACTATATCATAAGATAAATATATACACGCAAAACTATAAGTTGCACACAAACACACATCATCACAATTAAAAATTACAGACTGTAAACTATAAGTTATCTAAAAACCGAAACTATTAAACAAGAATACATGACCGAAATGACTAAATAGTGCTCTTGATCAGTCTCGCAAACCTTGCTAAGCTGCAGTCAAATATGTTCAAATTATGATCATCAATAGCTCTCAGACTTCTGTCGATTCTACCGTAATTAGTTGAGTGGTTCCGAGTAGTAAAGGTATATTGATTTCTTAGTATTCTTATGGGCACATTAAAATTAATAATTTGTAACAATTCCGGACATATGATAATTCCATTAACCAATTTAAATATAAATAAAATATCAGTGTGAACTCTATGTTTTTCTAAGGTGTTTAAATTGAGCAAAGTCAAAATGTCTGAATAATTGTGATTGATTATTGGATTATTGAGCCTAAACGAACAAAACCTCAAAAATTTATGCTGCGTTCTTTCTAGGGTTTTCACATGCACCATGTATATAGGAGACCATATCATTGAGGCATACTCAATTTGTGATCTAACCAAGGCACAATAAACAGTTTTTATAGAGTTAACCGAAAATTGCTATTACGTAAAAGAAAACCTAACATTTTAGATGCTTTAATGGATATATTGTTAATATGATCAACGAAGTTTAATTGCTCATCAAAGGTCACACCAAGATCTTTTATAGACGACACTGATTTAATAATGATGCCATCTATATCATAAGAAGTATTAAATTTTTTATTTACTTTGAAAAAGCTGATGTGGTAGCACTTGTTTATGTTTAGAGATAGCTTATTTATTTTGCACCAATTTATCAAACCATCCAAATCCCCCTGTAAAAATTCCTGATCTTCTTCGGCATTAATACTTCTATATAATTTTAGATCATCAGCAAATAATACAAAATCACAGTCTTTTATATGCAACGAGATATCATTAATAAATAAATTAAACAAGAGTGGTGCACAATGTGACCCTTGCGGCACTCCTGATAAAACCTCTATTCTCTTAGATTTATTGTTTCCAATTTTGACCCGTTGTTTACGGCCTGTTAGAAAACTCCTTAACCATAATAAGATTAGGTCATTAAAACCTAGGTTATTCAATTTATGTAACAGTAAATCATGATTCACTCTATCAAATGCCTTGGAAAAATCTGTGTAAATTGCATCGTCTTGCTCTCTATTCTCCAAGGCATTCAACAAATATGTCTCATAGACTAACAGGTTTATGACGGTTGATCTACCACGAAAGAAACCATGCTGTTGGTTAATGATTAATTCCTTACAATACCAGAATAATTGATCATAAACAAGGCTGTCAAACATTTTCGGAATAGAGGATTGAATACATACACTCCTGTAATTTTCAATATTACTTCTATCACCCGATTTTAAAATTGGTACAACAAAGCTGTCCTTCCACAATTCAGGAAAAATACCTGTTTCTAAGGAACTTTTATAAAGAATATGTAGAGGCTTAGATAAAGTACAGGCGCACATTTTCAGTAATGTATTAGGAATACCATCAGGTCCTACTGACAACTTATAAGGTATTTTGGATATTTTATCAAATATATTAACCAATGATATGTCGTTACATGTAATGAGGTTATTGCTAGATATTGTAGTATTGGGAATATCACAGCTTTCCCCTGAATACACTGTGGAAAAAAAGCTCGCGAAAAGATCTACAACTTCCTCTGCTTTATTTGTAATGAATTCATTTAAGTACATTTCTCCAGGTAAATCAAAGGAAGATCTTTGTTCTCTAAGAAATTTCCAGAACAACTTTGGATTGCTTGATAAATTTCTATCAACATTTCTCAAATAATCACTGTAACAGATTTTAGAAATATTTTTGCAGCTTGATCTCAGTTGCGAGAATATAAAGTAATCATGGTCATTTCTCGATATTAAGTAGTTTTTGTGTGCTATTTTTTTCCTGGCAACCAAATATCTTAATTCAGCAGAGAACCATTTAGGAAAATTGGAAGTTTTAAATTTCTTTAAAGGAACAAACAGAGCTATACCCATATAAATCATTTCATAAAATTTTTCGGTTTGTCTATTCACATTCATATCATTCAGATAAGCACTCCAATCCACAGAAGCCAGATAGTCATTGTTACGGCCACACCCTGTATATATATATATATATATATATCTAGAGTTTAATTGGGTAAATAAATCATTTAGTTACTTAGTGTTGCTGATACTATTATTGTAATGATTATTTTTATCTTTTTGTTAATGACTTTTATTCGCGGGTAACCGTTATTTGAAAGGGATAGCCCTCCTCAACCCGCAGCGGGGAAAAGATGAGCGCGCGCATCGAGCGCGAAGGAAGAGACTCGAGTTCACCCGCTTGCAAGCAAGACAATTAATTTTCGTGTGTGTTCAATATGTTCTGTAATTTTCTACAATTTTGAGTGCTCAACGTTCCATGTGTATCCTGAGAAGCCACTTCTTGCCTGCAGCCTGCATTTCTTCATCCTGCATCCTGCTGGACGGCCGCAATTAAAGGTAGGTCGAAAACCTTTCGAATAACACGTTTCATTCTCTCTCTCAATTTGCAATTTCCACGACTGTGGATTTCTCGTTACAGTCCACTTCGAAAATCTCCTAAAAACGCCAGTCATTGAGGCCAATATAGTTTGCATTTCTAAAATCATAATAAAAGTCCTCATATCTAAAGTCTAAAAATACATTTCTGCTATTGGGAAACACATTTAATTGAAACAGATGTAGGAAACCAAAACATTGTGCTAAATACACTGCAGCTGAACCTTGCGGGCAATTCACATTAACACCAAAATCATCGTTATTCCATGTAGCTTCGGGTAAATTGTAGTCACCAAATAGTATTAATTTATGGGAAGGGAAATTCTGGGCAATATTTTCCACAGTTTGACAATGACTAAGGTACACTTCATTAGGTGAGTTTGGAGGTATATAGACTCCTCCTACAATAAATGGAGCCTCATTGCCATATTTACATATAAGAAATAAGTGTTCTACATTATCATGTCCTAATTTAATTATTTTTGCTGATATTTCTTTTTTGACAGCTATAAAAATGCCTCCGCCTCTAGATTTATTGCTAGTTAATTGATTCCTATCCGCGCGAAAGATTTTATAGGGTTCGATAACAATTTCTGTGTCTGCAATATCCTCGGTTAGCCAGCTTTCACATAAAATAATTATATCGAAATTAGAACAGGACATTGCAAGCTTGAGCTCAAGCAATTTGGTACGAAGCCCACCAACATTCTGACAGTACACTAATAAGGGGTTGGCTATTAATTTTTTGAATTAGTTACATCCTTTTTTATAATTTTTGGAATTCCTTTAATATATTTGATGGTAAGATCTTGTTCTCCTTTATCTTCTCTATCTTTTAACTCAGCCTTGGCACATCTAAATTGGTCCTGTTGCATCTTTGTCTGATCTTGACTGATTCTAAAATCAGTATTATATAGTCTGGCTTTAGATTTGAGTGCCAGTTTCACAACTTGTGAATTAGAACTTTGAGAGGTCTAGGTCTATTTCCACCTACTTTACCAACACGTATAACTTTTAATAGATGCTCATTGTCGTTTTGAATATCTAGCTTCTTCAATATCTCGACTACCCCAAGTCTATCCTCTCTAACCCTATCATGCAAATTGTTAGCTTTTGACTCCAACATATTGTACATCATTAGATTATTGGACCGCATGTTACGCTCATGTAGCTCAACCAACATTGACTCCATGTCCACCGAATTATTTTGCGATTTCTTCAATTCTGAGACTGTTTTCTTTAGTTTTTCAACTTCAGAATTCAGATCCTAGATTTTCCTAATGAGCATGGGAACACTTTTGAATGCTGACCTGCAATCCTCACAGAAAAAGAGTAAAATGCGTTTTTGTAATACTGCAGCTCGAGTTTCAGAAGATGACATATTGCAACACTTTTTCACCAGATGAAAAGGAACATGACAACTATCACATGCGATAAATTTGTCCTCTGTATTGATTTTTATTTTGCATTTGCCACATTCATCCATTTTTATCTTCTGGGTGATAATTAGTTGTGAAGGAACTTAATTGTGAAGGAACTTCCATTCAATAGCTACCATGCTTATTTGGAATAACATTTTATATTTGAATATGGCTGCAAAAGGTCGTGAGTTCTTGATTAGGATTCGAGGAAACGGCGGATCTGAAAATAATCAAATTTCAATTAAGTTAACAAACGTTTTAGTTTTAGTGAAGTAAAACTTTTACATATGAAAACTTAGATACTTACCGGGTGATTCTGATCTTAGTAACAGCTCTGGAACTGTGTATGTAGCTAGGGTTGCACGGACACTATTAAGGGTAAGTCACCCCATGTCGTGAGGTTTTTTTTCGTAGATAGATAAAAACTCATTTTTGAACTATAATTGTGTGGTTTACCAGTAATTAAGATGGTGGACTATTTGTAGATACAGTTTTGGGACACCATTTGTGTAAATAGACACTTATGAGTGCAAGTTGTTTAGGGGCCACCGCCTGAAATTTTACTTTACTTTTAATGTTACTTTATTTGCAGAAAAGTCTTCGTTCAACTTAAATATTACTTAGAATAGATGTATTAGTTCATAAGGTCTGTTTTCTAATGGTGTTTGGTGTATTTTAATCTTTAACTTAAGATGTTTAAGCAAAAAGCTTCAGAATTTTGAGATTTCCTTTAAAAGCAACGCAGGCATAAAAAATATGGCATCAAAACGAGCATAAAAAATAGAGTAAAAATACGTACAATACAAAAATGCCAAATTTTGAACGTTGCGAAGGTAACAAGGTGACAGTAAAAAAAAAAAGATATGATGATGAATAAAAGTCAGTCACATTTTTGCTCGTGTCATAAAAAAGAAACAGAATAATCTTTAAATTTCGGAAGCTTATTGATTGTTACCTAGTAATTGTTAATTAGTAACGTAATATGAATTGAAAAATTGTCCAAAAACTAAATTTAGTATTTACGAATAATTGTGTTTCGTCGTGAATAATTAATCCAAATTGATTCGAAGTTCCAAGTAAAACAAAGTGCATCACATCGAATATTAAGCAACGAAGTTGGAGATTCATTGCAGTTCGAATCCAAGGACAGAGGAGCCATTGTTTCCGATCAGCTGTTTGACGAATCACGGATCACCACCGAGTGTAAAGGTACCGTACAACGTTTCCAAATAAAGTTTTTCATACTGGTTTGGTATATTCATGTTTCATTGACTCTTTCAATTGATACATTGACACTGTATTTGTTAGTTTATTATATGTTAAGAGATTTGTGTAATCACCATTTGCACCTTACACCATTAAAGGTTGTATTATTTATTAGCGTGTTTAATTTATGTGTCAAGTGTATGGATTGAACTTGCTTTTGAGATTACAGTTTTCATGCTCTACACTATTGAGTACCATGTTATGACATGGTTGGCGCCTGGGTATTAAGCTATTCATTTAAATATCAAATTCATTATTTCAAATTTTAGAATTCATAATGTTTGCAACTAATAATTTAATTTCACTCAATTCCTTTAAATAAAATTTAACTTTCATTTAATTTACTTAGTGATTCATTTCAAGATTAAAACCACACATTAAAATAAATATAATAAATTGCCGCTAGCAACGTGGGGCAATTTACATTGCGCTTTACATTTCAGGAAAGTAAATTTTTATAAGGTATAAGGTGTCTTTGGTTTTGTTTTGAATGAAAATATTGGTAAAATTTTTAAAACATAGGGTGAACGGTGTATTTTCACAAGGTTTAGTGTTTATATGGATTTACGGTCAGGTAAAAAACTCATAATGGAAAACAAAGACCAGGTAACAGAAACCACGGTTGTAGAGGAACAGGACACCACAACTACACAAAATACAGACACTGCACAAACACCTACACCAGTAACATCACACATACAAATACAAGAACACGGGGATAATATACGAACAAATTCTACACCCAGTGACCTGTTAATACAGCAAATGTTGGCACAAATGATGAAAAGCTTGGAGGAAAATAAAGAAGTCAACAAGAAAATGGATGCAAATTTAGAAAACATCAACAAGAACATGGATGCAAATTTAGAAAATATCAACAAGAACATTGAAGAAACCAAACACGACTTAAATAGCAAAATGGACGATAACAACAAGAAGATGGAAGAAAACTTGAATTATAAATTGGCAGAAATTGAAGAAAGGTTCAGTGAAATGAACAGAAAAATGGAAGAAAATATTTACAAAAAATTAGAGGAAAACAAACATGACAGTTATGAAAACGTCAGAAGATTAGAAGAAAACGATCATAAATTGAAAGAGAGATTAGACAATGTAGAAGAGAATATATCGAGAATGAATGAAGAAATAAATATGAAAATACAAAACACTGCAACGGAAATTAAGGGAGAAGTGGAACATTATATGGAAGATGGTTTCATGACAATAAAGAACAAGATGGATAGCCAAGATGAAACTGTCCAATCTAAGTTAAAAGAACAGGAAGGGAAGATAAAACAGAACACGCAGATGTTACAGATGGCTACGCAAGAGATGAAGGAACAGGGGGAGAAGATTTTGAATAACGCTAAATTAATTAGGGACATACCACAAATATACACCACACTACAAACGCATACATGTACAAAACCACATTTTTACTCATGTACACATCCCAAAGTTTTCATGGCACGTCTCAGACAAAACATGGGATCAATACACGAGGGGATAAATTTAAAACAAAACATGCTCAGGGGTGAAGCAGAGTTGTGGTATGAGATGATTGAGGATAAATTTGAGACATTGGATGAATTCAAAATTTTTCTGTTGAAAAAATACTGGAGTGAATATTCTCAGCAAAAGATAAGGTTTAATGGTAAATATTACGAAAAAAGGGGATATTCTCGGGAGAGTTATGTTTTACGGAAAATATATAACATTCGATATTTGGAGCCGAAGTTCACAGAGGCTGAGATGGTAAAATATTTAGGACGGCATTTTTCAGAAGACATTCATAATGTTATAATTACCCAAAGGATTATTACACTAGATGGCTTAATAGATTATTTAAGGGGTATTGATGATTATAGAGGGGAATGGAGACAATCGTTCAACATAAATGAACAATGAGGTGACAGAGGAGAGAACAGGCAAAATCAAAGTTATAACTACAACAACAATAATAATTACGCAAATCAATACAAAAACTATGACAACGACAAGCGAAATGGAGGTCAAGACAATAAAAATAGAAATCAGAACTATACTAATAGAAATTATAATAATTCAAACTCTAACTATCGAAATGGCAACAGAAACAATGGATATAATCAAAATGATGATTATGAGAAGAGGAAAACCGTAAACTGGGAAGACAGAAGGTCACAAGGCCAGGAAGAAACTAGAAGAGAAAATAGGACTTACGCACAGGTTGCAAATATAAGTGAGAGAAGGAGAAATGATAATAACCGACAGGCGGACCTGAATGCAATACAGACCACAGCACAAATTAATACCAGTTCTGAAAATCAGGATTTTCAGTGAAGGAACTTTTAACCACTACTTATGAACACATGCGCGAATATATAGGTTTCGATAATGGTAACGAATCACAAAATATTAAAAACGAAATTGCGAATTGTTAAAATTAAAATTCAAAATTTAAATTTAAACGCACTAATTGATATTGGTTCAGAAGTCAGTGTAATTAATGAAAACATAATAAATGAAAACATAGCAGTTTTTCAGAATAAATGTATTAAAATATCTAAAATTAAATTGGTAAGTGCAAACGGTAGAAAATTTGCTGAAAGTAATAAGGTTTTAAATATTGATTTTATGCTAGAAAATCAGAGTTTTAAATGGGATTTCATTATTGTTCCAAACATGAACTTTGATATGATACTTGGAGAAGACATTTTGTCACAAATAAAGTTAACCATTACCTTAGAAAAAAGGTTGTTAATAGTTAAGAGTAGGGAAACACCCATATTTAAAATAAATGAATTATTAAATCGTGATATTGATGGCCATGAAGCCGAGGTAAATAAAGAATTAATTGAAATAGGTATTGATAAACCTATTGTGGAAACCGAGTCCACGTATGTAATGAATATTAGTATAAATGAGTTTACCGAATTAGAAATAGATTGTCCTACCAAGTATCGTACAGGTGTACATGAATTATTAGGAAAATACATTTTATTAATCAACAATGAATCTAGAGTAGCTACAGGATATGTGCATAAGTTACAAGCCTTTTAAATAACGTGATGAAGTCAAAAGTGAATTACAAAATACGATTAAAGCAAACATTATACAATCAGCAAAGACAAATTACATTAATCCATTGGTCATTGTAAAAAAAACAGAATAATTCTATTAGGTTATGTTTAGACGCTAGAAATTTGAACAGCATTACTAAGGCACAGTTTGATGCGCCCCAAACAATCGATTCAATGCTTTCCAGGATTGGTAAGAATACAATTTTCTCGAAACTTGACTTAAAAAATTCATTCTGGCTAATACCACTTGATCCAGATTCGCGTAGGTTTACGGGTTTTAGTGTCGATGGACACATCTTTCAGTTCAAGGTAGTACCATTTGGACTTCAGTCAGCATCATCTGCTCTGGTCAGAGCTATGCAGTGTATATTGGACAAATACGAAGCCTTTTGTATTCATTACGTTGATGATATCTTGGTATTTTCTAAAACAGAAAGCGATCATTATAAACATTTAAATATTATACTTAATGATTTAAATGAGGCAGGTTTGAAATTAAATATCAGCAAATGTGAATTTTATAAAACATGCGTCAAATATTTGGGCTACAAAATTAATCAAGAGGGTATAAGCATAGGTGCGAAAAGAGTCAGTGAAATTAAGGATGATCCACGTCCAATTAATTTAAAAACATTAAGGGGATTTTTGGGCATACTCAATTATTATTAAAAAATCGTGCCTAAGTTATCCGAGTTGGAAATCCCACTGATTGACCTTTTAAGAAAGGATACCAAGTTTGAATGGAATGATCGTAGTGAGACGGCTTTCAATAAATTAAAGGGAAATTTTCATGAAAATTTATTATTATACAGCCCTGACTTTTCACTTCCATTCACATTGCGTACTGACGCATCGGACAATATAATAGCGGCTGAGTTAACCCAAATTCAAAGTGGAGTTGAAATTCCTATTTGTTTCATATCTCGCATTTTAAAACCCTATGAAACCAGATATTCAGTCTCAGAAAAAGAAATGGTCAGCATAGTTTACGCAATAACCAAATTAACTTTTTTTTTAACTTCTACACATTTTAACCTAGAAACAGATCATGCTGCGTTGTGTTCTATAATGAAAAATCGTTTTGCAAATAACTGAATATATCGATGGTCCTTGTTAACACAAGAGTATTCTTTTACAATCAAACACCGCCCGGGAAATGAGAACATAACAGCGGATGCATTAACAAGAAATCGTCATATAGAAAATAGTAAACCCGATACATTTACAGTGGGTTTAAATATGTTACTTCATGAAGCTGATATTTACTCAATGAATCACGTATTATTAAGTCAAAGTCATTTACACAATTTGCGAGACAGGATCGTACATATAAAGGTTTCACCATGAAAAATAACATAATTATTAAAACTTTGATAGATCAGGAAAAATATGTTGTAGATAGAGAATTAGCCTCAAAAATTATCATTCATCTGCATAAAAACTTTGGTCATATGGGGATTAGGAAAACGTGGTTAGTCTTTAGGGAAAATTATTATTCAGAGAAAGATTTAAATTTAGTCAAGGAATTATTATCAAAATACCATGAATGCTGTTTAGCAAAAACTAAAAATCACATTAACAGGAACATAATTAAGAGCATTGTAACAGAAAATCCTTTAGATATGATTGCCATCGATTTTATCAGTAATCTAATTCCAAATGACCAAGGGTATAGACATATCTTAATTATAGTTGACATATTTTCAAAATTTGTAAAATTATATCCCACAAAACGATGTAACACAGTCATTGCATTAAAGAAATTAAATCATTTCATCAAAACAATAGGAAAACCAAGGAAAATATTAGCAGATAATGCCACATACTTCAATAATGAAAGGTTCAAAACGCAATTAGTGAATTCAGGTATTTGTTTAATATTCACTACAATCAGACATCCTCAGACCAATCCTGCAGAACGATATGTTCAAGAGGTAATTAAATTTTTAAGAATTTTAGTCCAACATGACCATACTCAATGGCCTTCAGCGCTACAAACTGTAGAAGAATTTATAAATAATGTGCCCAGTACAGTAACGCAGTTGTCACCAAATCTCATTATGTGTGCACAACACCCACCAAGACCGTGGATTACTATTGAAAACATTGATTTACAGTCGATGCATAACCTGGTAAAATTAAGACTTAAACGGAATGAAAAGAAATATTTATCAAGGGAAAATAAAAAGATCAAAAGAAAAACTAGTTTCAAACAAGGGGATTTAGTAGTAGTTAAAAGATTAAGAATTTCTGATAGCAAAAATAATATTTGTGCAAAGTTACAACTTCCTTATGAGGGTCCTTTCATAATTAATAAGGTGTTAAATGAAAATACATACGAGTTAAAAAATACTGATAATGAGAACATACGTGGAAAATTCCATGTAGAAATGATATATCGATATAAATTCGACCAAAACCATTAACACTATTGTCTGAATATCGCATTTTGTCAACAGCTATTGTAATTTTACTACAAGTTGTAAATTCCATAGCTGGGGGGAGTCTGCTGCGATATCAAAATTTGTTATAATTTTGTAAGATTAAAAGTTTTACCAGATTATATAAAATTATGTTGAGTAATACATGAGCAAACAAGTTTCAATATTTAATAAAATTTTAATCTGAGAAACAGAAGCAAAGACATTTTATAAGTATAACTTACAATACTACCAACGAGTGGGTATAATTTTGGAGTAAATGAGTAAAATAGCTAACGATATCTAAATTCTGAAGTTATGAAACAGCGTCATATAATTTTATATGACTTAACAGAGCATGATAACATGTCTATCTAGTTTTAATTACAAATTACTTGCTGATAAATGATATAACATAAGAAAACTTTAGATTTGTAACTCAGTGTATGCATTAGATTTAAGAACAACATAAATACTTGTGATAAATCACACTATGACGTGTACCACGACAAAATAAAGACACCAATTGTGAAGGAACTTCCATTCAATAGCTACCATGCTTATTTGGAATAACATTTTATATTTGAATATGGCTGCAAAAGGTCGTGAGTCCTTGATTAGAATTCGAGGAAACGACGGATTTGAAAATCATCAAATTTCAATTAAGTTAACAAACGTTTTAGTTTTAGTGAAGTAAAACTTTTACATATGAAAACTTAGATACTTACCTGGTGATTCTAATCTTAGTAACAGCTCTGGAACTGTGTATGTAGATAAGGTTGCACGAACACTCTTAAGGGTAAGTCACCCCATGTCGTGAGGTTTTTTTTTCGTAGATAGATAAAAACTCATTTTTGAACTATAATTGTGTGGTTTCCCAGTAATTAATATGGTGGACTATTTGTAGATACAGTTTTGGGACACCATTTGTGTGAATAGACACTTATGAGTGCAAGTTGTTTAGGGGCCACCGCCTGTAATTTTACTTTATTTTTAATGTTACTTTATTTGAAGAAAAGTCTTCGTTCGACTTAAATATTACTTAGAATAGATGTATTAGTTCATAAGGTCTGTTTTCTAATGGTGTTTGGTGTATTTTAATCTTTAACTTAAAATGTTTAAGCAAAAAGCTTCAGAATTTTAAGATTTCCTTTAAAAGCATTGCAGGTAGGTATAAAAAATAGGGCATCAAAACGATCAGCATAAAAAATAGAGTAAAAATGCATAGAATACAAAATGCCAAATTCTGAACGTTGCGAAGGTAACAAGGTGACAGTAAAAAAAAAAAAGATATGATGGTGACTAAAAGTCAGTCACATTTTTGCTCGTGTCATAAAATGAAACAGAATAATCTTTAAATTTCGGAAGCTTATTGATTGTTACCTAGTAATTGTTAATTAGTAACGTAATATGAATTGGAGAATTGTCCAAAAACTAAATTTAGTATTTACGAATAATTGTGTTTCGTCGTGAATAATTAATCCAAATTGATTCGAAGTTCCAAGTAAAACAAAGTGCATCACATCCAATATTAAGCGACGAAGTTGGAGAGTCATTGCAGTTCGAATCCAAGGACAGAGGAGCCATTGTTTCCGGTCAGCTGTTTGGCGAATCACGGATCACCACCGAGTGTAAAGGTACCGTACAACGTTCCTAAATAAAGTTTTTCATACTGGTTTGGTATATTCATGTTTCATGGACACTTTCAATTGATACATTGACACTGTATTTGTTAGTTTATTATATGTTAAGAGATTTGTGTATTCACCATTTGCACCTTACACCATTAAAGGTTGTATTATTTATTAGCGTGTTTAATTTATGTGTCAAGTGTACGGATTAAACTTGCTTTTGAGATTACAGTTTTCATGCTCTACATATTGAGTACCATGTTATGACATGGTTGGCGCCTGGGTATTAAGCTATTCATTTAAATATCAAATTCATTATTTCAAATTTTAGAATTCATAATATTTGCAACTAATAATTTAATTTCACTCAATTCCTTTAAATAAAATTTAACTTTCATTTCATTTACTTAGTGATTCATTTCAAGATTAAAACCACACATTAAAATAAATATAATATATATATATATATATATATATATATATATATATATATATATATAATCTTGCTATGTCACAAATTCACAATACAAATAATAATCAAGAATTTTGAAAGTATAGTTTCATTGTGTACGACATACACCAAAAACATATTTTATTATAGCATCTCGATGCAATAAAGCTGAATTCAGGTTCACAGGGAACTGTTGTGATATCCATATTCCAATAAAATGTTAAGATTTATCATGTTCGATTCAAATTAAAATTAAATTCCTGAGCGCTACCTGTGAAAATGATTAGGAACGGTGGCTCAGACATGTAAAATTTGATTGAAAAGCCAATACAAATATGACTTTAACATTAACCTTATGAAAACCCAATAAATTGTAAGAAATTTTATATTAGCAAACAAAAATTGTACATAAATACCTCTAATAATCTATCAAATAGTACATCAAGAGTACACTAGAACATTTATAATGAAGCAAAAAGGCTAAGTTAACTCACACGATGGTCAGGAATCCATGCTACACTCACATTTGGCTGCAGGAGGTCGTAAGTCCATTTTGTGCAATCGCAGCAGCGGGAGACCTAAAAAATTTCATAAAAATTATAATTTATCCGTCTGCAACACACATTGCAGTACATATTATTAAAAGACCATAATCTATGATCTAAATGAAGTAAATTTTGTTCATAATAAACCTATATAAAAGCTTTTGTATAAAAATATATTTGGGAAAAGTAACAGATCAAGCGTCAAAATAAACTTTTGCTCATAACTTAATAATCAAATAAAAGACAAGATTATTTTTATACAAGTACTTGAATACTTACCAAATGCAACTTCTGCATACAACAGCTCTGGGATTTGAGTGCCATTGGAGGCCCCAGTGACATTTTTGGATTAGTTTCCATAAGGACAGGGTAAAACCTCAAACAGTGTAAACCCAAGAGGTTATTGAAAAAATATGTGTTGAATGCCAATAGCCACAGTGCTGGGCAATGTTTAAGAACAATTTATAAACTTCATTTATGTGTTGGGTCACGTCGAAGTGCAAATTTTCGGTAGGACGTACCCTAAAAAAAATTAAATAGTGTTAGATTTAAGAATAAGCCACAACAAGGCAATTTGTAAGTAGAATAGTGTATAATAGTATCTAAGCAAGAGTTATACATGGTATTTGGGGCTCAAAAGCCTTAATTTTAAGCAAAATATGTAAAAGTTTCAAAATTTGTCAAATTTCTTAATATCCACCCTAGAGAGAAAACAAGGGTATGAAAGGATTCACAGCAAAACCTAGATCATGAATCGAATAAAACATGTGAGGAAATATAATTAAAAAGCCATAAAAAGTCCATATTTAATTTGACAATTAATAAAATTTTTAATCTAGATATCCAAAAATAGCAAATTTGTAGCGTAACTATGACTACAGTGTCAAAGGTGAGCGTTTTTCGAAGTTGTAGAGTACGCACGTTAAAATTTAGCTCCGCATTTAACCTCACTTTTTAAATTCAAAAATTCAATTTTCAATAATTCTAACGTCAAGTGACAAATTTATCAAAGTTTGAATAGAATATTCAACAAATTTGAAATAAATAACTAAAAAGTCGACATATTTTGAAATTTATATCCAAGAAATTGTTTTCATCACCTACTAGGTAATATTCTGTGCAGACTGTACTTACCAGATATTTTAAAAATCCGTATCGTAAATAAATTTAAGCCGTATCACAGTCAACATTAAAATCAAATAGTGCTTCATGCGGTAAAATAAAGTGAATTTTCGTCGAAATACATTCCCCAGGTTCACATATAAGCACCCGATCGAGATCAGCTGTTTCTTCTGGACGCATTGGAAAGGACAACCGCACTTCACGTCGAGGAAAAGGTTAGCTAACTTACTACCGCACATAATAAGGAGCTCTGATACCAGAAAGGTATCTTTTCATTTAATTTAAATCGATACAAAGTCGATAATATTAATTCTATCACTGTTATTGTATACGTGTTAGTTTTAAGTTTGTTCACAGTTGTCAATTGTCATTTAGCTGGAGTTTTCACCAAATACCATTAATAAAAGGTTTCTGTTAAACGAATATTTTAATTTCAGTACATGCTCCTGCAATTATTTAGATTCTCATCTCTACTGACCTAGTCAGTGTTTCCTGCGAATTTCCGCAGGTGGCGCCCAAAGCAACATTTCTAATAATTTCAAAACGTTCAATAATTTCATAGTAATATATATATATATATACAAAAATTTTTAATTTCCACCAGGGATACAGTCACGGGCTCAAAAAAAAAACTCTTTTTTAAATTCAAGCTTTCGAAACTTTATTGTTTCTTCCTCAGGAATTCTACAAAAATTTTAACTTATTATAATCAAAATTATTTAATACAAGTGAAGGGTACTTACTAAATTGAGGTTAAAAAATGAAATTGACAAGTCATCAAGACAGAACCAACACAACTCTTACAAAAATAAATCACACTTGTGGACTACATTTATATTTAATTTAAGTTAAAACCAAAAATCTTTAATCTAAAATAGTTTCAGCCACCTCGAAAACTGAACAAGAAGCAGTCAACTACGTTATTTCTTATTCCTCCGAAAAACATCGGAATGTGAGATTAAAAAACTGTCAAAAACAAATCTGAAGCAGAGAGAGAGGGGTCATGTCAACCCCCCCTCTCTCTCTGCCTCAGGTCCGTTGCCAACAAAACACCAAACCCAACAGATCAAAACTTACTAATTTTCAAAAGTATTGTACAGGGTGTTATTTCTGTGACTACCCGTGGCATGTAAATGCAACAAATAAGTGTATAATATACTAAGGCCCTCAATGTCATTTCTGGCATTCATAGCTTCCGGTTCATTAAAAATATGACACATTTCTAGAAAAGTTCTTTTTTGAACGTTCTTTTCAAAATCCAAAATCTTAACCTCGTTATAGTTGAGGTTATGGTTGAGTGATAGAGCGTGTTTGGCTAACATTGAAGATTCTTTGTTAACCCTCACGTCGCTTCTGTGTGATGTGATCCTATCTTTAATTTTTCTACTCGTTTGACCAATATACTTTTTTTCACAATCATTACAAGAGATGCAATATACCACATTTGAATAATTCATCAAGTCGCCTTTGTCTTTCAGTTTAACAAAAAGATTGTTAATCGTCACCTTATTTTTGAAGGCTAATTTGATGTTAGTGAAACTTGAAAACAACTTCCTAAATTTAAGCGTCACCTGCGGAATGTTCGGTATAGAGAAATAAAAAGCGTTATTAGGAGCCTCCTGGTTTTCACCCATCCTCTGCACAACTACGTCAGGGCGTTCATTGACTACATTGTCCCGTGCAACAGTTCTACTGGCTATGATTTTTTTTATTAACGCTGGTGGATAACCACACTTCATAAATAAATCTGACAAAATTCTTAGGTTGCCTGTTACAACCGAGGTATGTGAGGTGTTAATAACCCTGTTTTTCATTCCCACTAATACATTAATCTTTTGTCGTTCCGAGTGAAACGATTCATAATGTAGATATCGTCCAGATGAACCTGATTTAGTGTACCATGACGTTATAACCTTATTGTCTACCCTTCTTGTTAGTTGGGTATCCAAAAAGGGGACTCTGCCATTTTCGTCTTCTTCTTCTGTTGTAAATTTTAATCGTTGGTTGTAATTATTGAACACTTCTAGTAGGCGTTCTCTACCATCATTGGGAATGCTAAGGATGATATCATCCACATATTTTTTTATAAAGGGTACCTCAAACTCTAGTTGCAACAGACAATCATTAATCAAGTCGTCCATAACGTACTGTGCGAGTATGGGTGAGACAGGACTCCCCATAGGCATACCTAATGTTTGTTTATAAATGACCTCGTTAAAACCGAACACCGTAGTGTCAAATAAAAAGGCAATAAGTTCCAAGAATTTTCTTTTTGAGATATTACAATGTAATCGTATTGTGTCCCAGTGACGTTCAACAGAGCTTTTCGCCAAATCTACTGTGATGTTATTAAACAAAGATTTTACATCGAGACTTAATATTATATAACTGTCTGGTAATTGGAACTCCTGTATGAATGTGCTGAATTGAAAAGAGTCTTTAATAAAAAAATTGTTATCAGTGTTATACGCAATGGTAAGTATATTGGTAACTAATTGGGCAATACCCCTATTCGGGCTATTAACCCCAGAAATGATCGGTCTCAGTGATAACGTTGGCTTATGAATTTTTGGGAAGCCATAAAATTTGTTAATTACACCATTGTAGCATCTATGCTTTTTTCCTTCCTGAGGTGAGATCATTTTACTTTTTTCCAATTGTGAGATGATATTATTGGCTTTGCTTTGTATAGCGTTACTGGGATCCCTATTGGGGACTACATAGTACTCGTCATCAGCCAGAATCTCTGACGACAGTCTATCATATTGTTCTTTTGTCATGATCGTTGTGACTTTCATTTTATCAGATTGAATGACTTTTAATTCAGGATTTTCCTTTAGAAATCTCTGACAAGTGAGGTAGCTTCTATAATAAGCATTCGGGACTTTATACTTTTGTGCATAAAATTAGTAATAATGTTGGTAGACTGAGTGAGAAGCAAGTTTTTCTCTCTGTTGTTAATACCATTAATATTATTAACAATATGATCAATGTCAGACAGAAAACTTGGGATATTGATGTCTTTCGCTAACGGTTCTACACTGAATTTGGGGCCAAGGGCCAAAAAATTTGAGACCTCATTAGGGATTTCGTTATTAGTTAAATTTTTGATCCAGTGTGCTGGTGTTTTTAGTTTGGAGAGAGTTAACGGTTTTAAATTGTTAAATTTCCGAACGTTAGTGTTTTTGACCTGGAAAAACTTTCTGTTATATTTGACTGATTGATTTCTGAAAAAATCAACCACTATGTTATATGGTAACTTATTACTCACTTTATTTTTCAATGTTCTAAACATTTTTTCCATGTCTCTAACACTATCGTGCGTGACTTTAATTTCTAAATTAAGTATTTTTGTTCTTAACCTTTGATTAAATTCAGCTGTTTTCTGTAACGTCCTTCCCACGGCTGCCCCCGTGAGGTTGTCCACATTCCTTACACCAGTCGTGATGTGGGTAGGTATGATCCCATGTTTTCTACATTGCAATAGAAATGTCTTCCTGTTTCTTAATGCTGCCAATTTGATATTGATATTTGCCACACTCTTTAGTTCCTTCATAGTAGCATGCCCATAATTATTCCGAATGTTCTGATAAAACTCCATATCATCTATAAGTACAGAGACGAATATTAGACGACTGTCTAAGTTAAAAACAAAAATTTTTAATTTCCGCCAGGGATACAGTCACGGGCTCAAAAAAGAAAACTCTTTTTTAAATTCAAGCTTTCGAAACTTTATTGTTTCTTCCTTAGGAATTCTACAAAAATTTTAACTTATTATAATCAAAATTATTTAATACACGTGAAGGGTACTTACTAAATTGAGGTTAAAAAATGAAATTGACAAGTCATCAAGACAGAACCAACACAACTATTACAAAAATAAATCACACTTGTGGACTACATTTATATTTAATTTAAGTTAAAACCAAAAATCTTTAATCTAAAATAGTTTCAGCCACCTCGAAAACTGAACAAGAAGCAGTCAACTACGTTATTTCTTATGCCTCCGAAAAACATCGGAATGTGAGATTAAAAAACTGTCAAAAACAAATCTGAAGCAGAGAGAGAGGGGTCATGTCAACCCCCCCTCTCTCTCAGCCTCAGGTCCGTTGCCAACAAAACACCAAACCCAACAGATCAAAACTTACTAATTTTCAAAAGTATTGTACAGGGTGTTATTTCTGTGACTACCATTGGCATGTAAATGCAACAAATAAGTATATAATATACTAAGGCCCTCAATGTCATTTCTGGCATTCATAGCTTCCGGTTCATTAAAAATATGACACATTTCTAGAAAAGTTCTTTTTTGAACGTTCTTTTCAAAATCCAAAATCTTAACCTCGTTATAGTTGAGGTTATGGTTGAGTGATAGAGCGTGTTTGGCTAACATTGAAGATTCTTTGTTAACCCTCACGTCGCTTCTGTGTGATGTGATCCTATCTTTAATTTTTCTACTCGTTTGACCAATATACTTTTTTTCACAATCATTACAAGAGATGCAATATACCACATTTGAATAATTCATCAAGTCGTCTTTGTCTTTCAGTTTAGCAAAAAGATTGTTAATCGTCACCTTATTTTTGAAGGCTAATTTGATGTTAGTGAAACTTGAAAACAACTTCCTAAATTTAAGCGTCACCTGCGGAATGTTCGGTATAGAGAAATAAAAAGCGTTATTAGGAGCCTCCTGGTTTTCACCCACCCTCTGCACAACTACGTCAGGGCATTCATTGACTACATTGTCCCGTGCAACAGTTCTACTGGCTATGATTTTTTTTATTAACGTTGGTGGATAACCACACTTCATAAATAAATCTGACAAAATTCTTAGGTTGCCTGTTACAACCGAGGTATGTGAGGTGTTAATAACCCTGTTTTTCATTCCCACTAATACATTAATCTTTTGTCGTTCCGAGTGAAACGATTCATAATGTAGATATCGTCCAGATGAACCTGGTTTAGTGTACCATGACGTTATAACCTTGTCTACCCTTCTTGTTAGTTGGGTATCCAAAACGGGGACTCTGCCATTTTCGTCTTCTTCTTTTGTTGTAAATTTTAATCGTTGGTTGTAATTATTGAACACTTCTAGTAGGCGTTCTCTACCATCATTGGGAATGCTAAGGATGATATCATCCACATATTTTTTTATAAAGGGTACCTCAAACTCTAGTTGCAACAGACAATCATTAATCAAGTCGTCCATAACGTACTGTGCGAGTATGGGTGAGACAGGACTCCCCATAGGCATACCTAATATTTGTTTATAAATGACCTCGTTAAAACCGAACACCGTAGTGTCAAATAAAAAGGCAATAAGTTCCAAGAATTTTCTTTTTGAGATATTACAATGTAATCGTATTGTGTCCCAGTGACGTTCAACAGAGCTTTTCGCCAAATCTACTGTGATGTTATTAAACAAAGATTTTACATCGAGACTTAATATTATATAACTGTCTGGTAATTGGAACTCCTGTATGAATGTGCTGAATTGAAAAGAGTCTTTAATAAAAAAATTGTTATCAGTGTTATACGCAATGGTAAGTACATTGGTAACTAATTGGGCAATACCCCTATTCGGGCTATTAGCCCCAGAAATGATCGGTCTCAGTGATAACGTTGGCTTATGAATATTTGGGAGGCCATAAAATTTGTTAATTACACCATTGTAGCATCTATGCTTTTTTCCTTTCTGAGGTGAGATCATTTTACTTTTTTCCAATTGTGAGATGATATTATTGGCTTTGCTTTGTATAGCGTTACTGGGATCCCTATTGAGGACTACATAGTACTCGTCAATAGGTATATATATATATATATATATATATAGAGCAATGGTATGATTCTGAACCAGAAATAGTAATTTGTAAGCACAATCCTGAACCAGCCGGACGGACCTGAACCATATACGTGGTTCAGGTTCGTTTTCCTTTCTTTTTTATTTAGTGGTATCTCACGTAGATAACTGAAACGTTCCTTGACAAACTTAGGATCGGATTCTTTCTTAACATATATATTTGGCGGGAAAAAATGCGCGGGAGAATTAGTTACAGACTAGTTAATGGTGGTTCAGGTTAGTTAGGAAGACGTGTTTTTTAGTTCAGTGTTTGGCTGCATTAGCGGGTGGCGCTGTTTTATATACAGTATATTGACATTCATGTCTTCCTTACTAACCTGAACCAATAGGTTTGGCAATAGTGTATTAATGTCTTTGTACTTATAAGAACGTTTTGGTATCTTTAAACCTATACTAGGATGCAATACGTTGAGAGATTTTATTTATAGTTTTACCATGCGTATCTATGTAACCTGTTGGAATATTTTTATAGGATATGAGACAAAATAAAAATCCAAAGCATTATATTATTTTTATTTGTAGCATTTCGATGATTTGGGATTTATTGGAACTTGCGACATTTAATGTAATTAATTTAATTCAATGCAATGTAATCCTAAAAAATTATAGATCTGTTATGAGACCAAATAAAAATTATTTTAAACTTCCTAAAAGATCAGATGACATAAAAAATACAAATAAAAAGCTTTATAAATTTCTATTTGATCAAAAATTGAGTTACTGAGATTATACGACACAAATATATTCATCCGTTTGAAAAAATTCATAAACTACAACCTTATGTTATCCTGATAAACTCAGAATTATTTTTCTCAGTCCAAGAATGATTTAAGTAAATAATTATAATAATTATTAGTCTTATTTCCGTAAGGTATATAGGTGTGAAGTTTTCTTCTTTTTTATTCATCAATTCTTTAAAAATAATTTATACCCAAAATTGAAATACCAGATCTTTACATTTTTATAAGGTCTAATATAAGGCCAACAATGGAAAATTTTCCAGTTGATAATTTAGCAATATATTAATGGGTTTTTCATATTTATTTTCATATTATCTACGAGATTTAGCTTCTATAATTTTCTAAATGTATATGTATTTTAAGATACTAATTATTGTGAAAAATATGCTTTACTATTATGAGATGTTTGGCATTTGTTACTTTTGAATAGTTTACCACAAATTTGTATGCTATGTAATATGACGTTAAATTGACTTAAGTATACAGGATGATTCACATAAAACTCCCCAGGCAGTTTCCATAATAATGAAAAAGGTATTAAATTTCTGTAAAGGCCAGTCGTTACATATTTTTGGTGGCTTTATTTTGCCGTTCAAATGTTGCCAATGACAGTGGCGTAAGCTACGTCGCGACGCGATGCCGGAAAGAAAATTTTCGATGACTGGGACTTTGAAAGTATAATACTAAAATTTCTTTAATACTAAGTACTTTTTGTAGCATACACTTTCCTGTTAAAATCAGTGATTTTCGAGATAAATCGACATAATATAAAGTCAAATAAGTTTTTTTAATAATTTGTTTTGACTTTTCAATAAAATATGTACATATGTATGTATTTATTTTTAAAGTAAATGTTTAAAACTGTTTCCTCTTTCATGGATACACATGTTAAACCATTACTTTCAATAACGATCTACTGTGGTAACACTCGCATATATATTTTGTTGTATGGGTCTGCCATAACATCGATTGGTTCGGTGCAAATAAAATTTTTTTGATGTCTCCATAAGAAAATATCTAATGCGATTAAGTCAGGTGATCGTATTGGCCACCTGATTACTCCATTAGTTCCTATCCATCTTCTAGGATATGTTCGTTGCAAGTGTCTAAATGTTATTCTTAAATTATGTGCCGGTGCCCCGTCTTGATAAAACCAGATTATGTGCCCATCATGAGGAATGTTTCTTAATAACTTTGGCAGCTCCTCTTGCAAGAACCTCCGATATCTACCACAATTTAACGTTTCACGAAATAGATAAGGTCTGACTATGTATCTGTTCAATACTCCACACTATAAATTTACTTTAAAAAGTGTTTAATTTTTGGTTCTTCGTATCTATATCGGATTATTTTGAGACCAATTCCGAGTGGTCTGTATAGTCACAAGCCCATTACTATGGAAGCGGCTCTCATCGCTCCACGACACATTTTTCAAATAATTTGGATTTTTATTATGTAATACTGACAATTCAGCAATAAAATTTATGAAACGCTGAAAATCACCAGGTCGTAAATGATGAACATAATGAACTTTATACGGACGGTACTTATTTTTCTTTAAAATTATTTGACAAGAGGAGTAGGAAATGTTTGTTTCAGACGATAATTTCCGTAAAGACATATTCGGATTATTTACAATATTGTCAATTACTAAAGCAGTATTTGCATCATTTGTAGCCGTCAACTGTTTATTATACTTTAACTTTTTAGAACTTCCGTAATTTTTCAAATTATTGGTTAAAGAAATAAAGATTTTATGGTCTGGCTTAGGCAAATTGGGAAAATGCACATGGAGTAACCTTTCGGCTTCATGGGAATTTTTTCTACATTCTCCGTAGATCAAAATCATGATTAATTTGTCTTCGTTGATGTACACAACCATTTCTGAATTACCTTGTAATAACAAACGCATTCAAAAACTTGATACTAACCATTTTAAAAAAAAAAATTATTTTAACACTAGTTGAATTTTTATAATTAGCATATTATTACGCACAATACTATTTTATCTAAGCATATAATTTATACATACCAAGAATCACGTATGACTGCTCGCTTAAAAGAATTTATCAATAACTGAAATATTTTTCGTATTCAAGCTTCTACAAGGAACTTTTCACAAAAATACTTCTGTTCTGTACTGTATTAATAAATTGAGATAAATTATTATTAGTACCTATATTGTGTTAAAATTTGCATCCTGTTTCATGTATATTCTCTAATCCTGCCAAATCAAGGATATAAACACTGCAATTATACTTTTTCACACCGATAAATTTTACTGTGAAGTTATAACAACTTCCATTTTAAACCTTAATGCCATGCGAAGAAAAAATTACCACTTCCTAAATATACTGAATTTTGTAAAAGCAATAAATAATTGTTATTTTGATTAATATTATTTACGTATTAGTTTATGCCAAAAATACCAAAAAGAATTATATTTCAGCATCAATTCCGAAGATATTTTTTTAAGACTTACGGTCATGTTTCAATACACACGCTGTATACTAAATATTAGAAAAGCGGTAAATAATTATATATATTTTTATTAATGCTATTTACGCATTAGTTTACGCCAAAAATACCAAAACCATAAGATAAATATTAAGAGTTGTTAAATATCGGTTTAATCCAATGTAATTTAAAATAAAATCGAAACACCGATATAAAATTTTTATTAAGTACAAGGACTGGATTTTTAAACCAACAATAGTAAATTAATGTAAAGTCTTCTACTAACCGTTGGTTCATTTGTTATATAAATAAAACTAGATCATACAAATATTACAATATATGGGTGTCTCAGATTTGGCGCCGGACTCTAGTGGACCACACAGTGTTATATATTGTGTCCCTTTAAAATTTAAATACCCCAATTTTGTTTTGTTTATGGGTAACATGTGTAACAAAGAACAGCACTTTAACCATTGACTTTTGTTTTATCTTATCGTCTTACTCTATTCTACTATGAAGTTATAACAGCTACCATTTGAAACCTTAATGCCGAACGAAACAAAAAATTTTACCACTTCTTAAATATTACATATTATAAGAGCGGTAAATAAATGCCATTTTTATTAATGTTATTTGTGCATTAGTATATGCTCAAAGTAGAATAAAGTCTTTTAAATTCACAATAATAAATTAAAGTCAAGTCTTCGCTGTCGGCCGCTCGACCACCCAGGCTCTTTAAAATTTAAATACCTAAATGGTCTATGGGAAACGTGCGGCACTTGACATTTGTTTCACCCTCTTTCCAAAAATGTTACCATGTACAAATTATACCATAACTATCCTACGTGTAAAATTTTATTTATATTTAACATATATTTGTAATCTAATTCAATTTGTGATTGAAATTTTGTAATTGTAAAAATATCGTTAATAAATAAAGAAAAAGGAGGAAAAACGTGATTCAAGAAATAAATTGTTACTAGCTATCGTTAAATTTATATTGAAATGTAATATGGTGAGGGTATTTATTTAGAGTTTTACAGTGCGCATCTTTGTATTATAACCGGTTGGAATATTTTGATGGTATGAGACGAAATAAAAAGACAAATTTATACTTTTCTATTTCTAGTTTTTACACATTTTAGGATTTATTTGCCACAATTAATGTATAATCAATTTAATTTCATCCAATATACCTAGTATGAAAAAGTTAGGCATCTGTTACGAAACCTAATAAAAATGATTTTATACTTTCTGAAATAGTAGATGTAGACTTACTGAAAATATATAACACAAGTATATTTGTTCTTTTGAGAAAGTGAATTAGTGAACTATGTTATGTTATTGTTCCATGGTCTCAGTATGGTTTTTCTCAGTCCAGAAACGACTTATGTAAATAGTTGTAATGATCATTACCTACCCTTACTTCTAAGAGGCGTCTTGGAATGAAAGGATAAACAGTCAGAAATTAGGTAGGATTCAAACGGCAAACCCGTGTACAGGTTACTTTCACTTTTTTTTATTCTTCCTGTATCTATACATTTTAAATAAATGCTGGAGATTCCAGTATTATTTTAGTCAAATAATTTGAAATGTATGTAAAGTAAGTATAGGTAACAAACATTGTTGCAAAGAAGTATGTGAAGGCTAAATTTGACCCGTATATTTGTTTAAAAAAAACTTGGCTAAAATTAGGGTTAAAACTAGAGAATTTGTATTTCGTTTGTCGGACCCAAATGCATAGAACAATGTTTCTGTTGCTATTTTAACAGAATATGTATGATTGTTAAAAATAAGAGAACTTTCTAAAAGATATTTTTTGCTTTGTATGTAGAAATATAATATTGTCTGGTGTTTATGTAATATGTTATATGTAAATGTTCCTAGTGATAGCTATTTTTGTAACATACTGTATATCTATAAAGAGTAATTTATTAGCGTGCAAATATTAAAAAAATAAATTGTGCTAAGCTAACAGCATCCCATTCTTCGAATACTGAAAGAATTATTTATAGTTTAAGTTTTTCAAAATGAAGATAACTCCTCAAATTCAAAATTAATTTAATAAGCTCGGCGATACTATTTTTGCACCTGGACGGACGATAACCTGTCCGTTTTATGTTCTATCTAAAATATGTTTTATAGAATAATTGAATGCGGGATACTTCACGGATACACTATCAAACAAAAATAATCTTTTAATACTGCCTTAAAGTGTATTTGATTTTCATAATCGGTATATTTTTAGGCACAATGTGAGTTTTTAAGTATATTACTTAAAATTAAGAATTAAATATTTCATTTCTCATTGCTCACTTAAAAGAATATTTATGAATATTTGGGACTTGTTTCATATATTCTCTAATCCCCCTACAATGCAAAAAGGCTTTAAATAATGCTATACCATTTTTCTTTCTGACAAATTTTAATGTGAATTTATAGCAAGGATTGAGGTTAAAAGTAAGAAATACAGAACTAAACAAATTGACATTTTGACCGAAAATTTCAATAGTCTACTTTTTAGACGCTGACTGTTTTACATGCCGCTATTGTAAAAATACCGGGATGTTACCAAATAGCCAAAGGATCCTCGTGTCAGTCGTCACATGCCTACCTTGCACTGACGAGAACCAACAGCTCGAAACTGCAGTCTGCAAGTGGTGTGTGACGGCTGGCAAGAGAGCTCCTTTAAGTAGGATCAGTCTTTCGGCTGGTGTTTGTTGCAATCGAAGCATTAGCGTTTTGATGGTAATATGCAATTATTACAGTTAACGTGCCAGACTTGTAACTTGTGATTCAGCGCTCGGCGGGGCACATAGCCCGGAGAGTAGCTGTTGGTTGCAGTCTGGTTACGTTCCTTATAGTAAAATAAGGATTTTATAGAGGAGTTTGCGACTAAAAATATTATATTTAATTTTGTTTATGCTTAACATGTATTTTTATTCCAATTCATTCGTGATTGTAATATTCCTCTCTTTATCCTATAACTGAGCACTGCCCCTGTCGGATATCGCAATTAAATAAATGAATAAATAAAAAGAATTAAACATGATTCAAAAAATAAATTATTTAAAAAAATATGTTCCTTAGGTTGGGCATTGTATGTTATTCTACAACTTGTATCTATCTGAACTATTTTTTCAACTTTCCAGACAATACCACAATTCCACATACAGCAATAATTTGGATATATCCACTCCATTATATTCGTTTTCAAAATATTGACGTTTAAAATTTGACTCTTTAATTTTTTTTATCATTGTTTGGTTCTCTCTAAAAAAGTCAACCTTAGGCATAATCAAAAGTCATTCAGAAGTGAAGCTTCCTTTTAAACCAGAACGGAAAATAATACAGTTAAATATAGAGTGAAAAATTAAGATAGAAATATTAAGGGAATTGTTACAAAAAAGTGATGATTATTAGGGGAACCTCCCATATACCTGAAAACAACTTCTAATGCATACTCTTTAAACTTTTTAAAAGTAAATATATATACATATACACGATGTTTGGAAATAACATGCAAAAAATTTAACTGTAGATTCTCTGTCGAAAATTAAGACGGGTTCTCCGTATAAAATAACTCTTTTCTGTCCAGCAACAATACCTTAAAAGAGCGTGCCAAAAACGGTTTTTAATTTCTATCTCAAAATAGCGTAATCGGAAAAAAAAGATGAATTTAGACAGTAAAAAAATTTAAACATGAAGACAACGATTGTTGTTTTTAGATATTAAAGCATTTGTTCAAAATGACGACCTCCAACTTGAATACACGTTTGCAACCGTTTCCTAAAATTGCCATACCTGCCTTCTATAAGTAAAACATGTGGAGTTTCGAACTTCATTGGCAGCAGTAAAAATTTTCTCTCTTAAAACTTCGACGCTAGGGACAGATGTCGAGTAAACAATATTTTTCAAGTGGCCACAAAAGTAAAAGTCCAGTGCATTCATATCTGGGGACCGAGGGGCCATTTAATTGTGGCTTCTCGCCCCCTGCCAATCCATCGATTTCTAAATGTTGAGGGTAGCCACTCTTGAACATCTAAAGAATAATGAGGTGGCGCACCATTCTGCATAAACCAATGTGTTTGACGTAATCCAAGAGGTAAATCGTCTATAAGTTGATACAGGTCATTTTATAAAAAGTTTAAATAAGCTGGACCATTTAATCTGTTTGGTAACTCAAAAGGCCCTATTAATTTATTGTCTATAATTCCGGCCCAAATATTTATTGAAAAGTTGTATTGACATCCTCCATTTACAACAGCGTGAGGATTATCGTCCCTCCCTCCATAAATGCTAGTTACGAATATTTAAATCTCCACGTCGAGTAAAGCAGCATTCATCTGTGAATAGTACTGTAAAATGTAATGGCATCTAAGTATAATTCTACAAAAATCAAGTATTACTGGAAAGTCACGAGGGAACAGCTCTTGTATTCTCTGTAAATGATAAGGGTAAAGTCCTTGCATTTTCATATTTTCAAAATCCTCCATACTGATGTTTTTGTTGTGTGGAATTGATGAGCAGCCAGTTTAATACTACATTCAGGATGTTCACCAAAATAATGTATTTAATATGTGTGCCTCCATTGCATCTCATATTTGTCTCCGACGATCACAATCATGACTTGTTTTTTTAAAACACCTCCTCTTTTTTAACCTCAAGTGAATATTAGAAAAAGTACGAACGTTTGACACAGTACGTGTAGAGAACTTACGACGATATCGTTCTTTTGCCGCTGAAGCATTTCCTTTACATTCACCATAAATTAAATGTATGTCTGCATATTATTCCTCATTACTAGAACTATGCATTTTAAAATCTGGTTAGAAAAATACTAGTATTAAGTAATAAGAAATGATTACCTTATTATTTCAAAGGCAAGAAACAACGTAATATTGTCAGATTATAATTTGACACCAGCCTACTTTTAGTATTTTACACTAATATAATTTTGCTCATAGCTTTTGATTGATCACTTAGGCAGATGTAATTTAATTTTTTTCCCAAAAACGGTCGATTTTACGAATTTCTTTGAAGAGATGAAAAAGTTTCTAAATTAATCATAATGTTTAGTATTTTTTTAACTTAAGAAAAGAGCAGGCACAAAGATATTTACAAAATTTCTAAAAGGGTAGTAAATTTCACCCCCTCGTGTACATGCTAGGCGGATGACATGATTTCGTTAGATGCCCTTTGATGAGTAACAGAGATGTGCCAAATTTCGTCTTTTTCCGATTACGTTATTTTGAGATATAATTAAAAACCTTTTTTTCTGGCACACCCCTTCAAGGGAGTGTAGCTGGACAGGAAAAGGTTGTTTTGAAAAATTTTATACGAAGAACCCGGTCTAAATTTTCGACAGGCAATCTACAGTTAAATTTTTTGCACGTAATTACGACACCCTGTATATTTAAAATATATATATAATTTTAAACAGCAAAAATTAAAAATAAACCGTATTTATTCTAGCCTTTTACAATTTAAATACCTAAAATTCATCCCCTTCTTTCAGAAAGATACTTACACTTGATAAATATAAAATTTCATTTGTGCGTAAGAAGCATGTGCGAGAAGTCCGAGTATTTTATGACCCTTGGCAATACAAACGTAGCAGGTAGCTATCCTATAGTATTTAAAAATGGCAACATTGAAGTGGTTCAGGATGTAACATTCAGCTATATATTACTGTATAAAATGGTTCAGCTTTGTCATATTAACTTATTGGTTCAGGATGATGTCATTAGTGTGTAGATATACACCTATGTTTAGTTATAAAAATATCAAAGTATATTTTACAGAATAGGTTATCCGACCCCCTATATACTCCAATATAAACAAATATTTTTTGTCTATCTCTTCTATAAATAGCTGGTTCAGGATTGTATGAATTGTCTAATGGTTCAGAATTGATAGAAAGATGTATATATATATATATATATAACCTATAACCTATATTCTTGTACTGTCCTGTACAGTAAATACCTAACATGTATGACTTGCCAATGGATTACAACAATGTTTTCCATAACATTATTAGGAAAAACTGGTAAAAGGCAAAAGTATAACTAAATTAAAAGTATAGTTTTTTTGATTATAGGTGTCGATAAAATTTTATCTAAATCTAAATAGACTATACGATAAAATGTTTACTGTTTCAAATATCTGCCTTGATATTAATGAATGTCCAATAAAGTTAACTTGTTCTTAAGAAAAATATGCTGAGAAATTCAGTGAATATAAAATGTACCTCACATACAGATTAACTCTTATTTGTGAAAATTAGTAGTGATTATTTTTAAACAATTGACGATACCAAACGTAACAATGCATTTATATTTTGATGAAACTTTAGGAAAATATATTTCTAATAGAGTTAAATTTTCGTGCCAAGTTTCAAGTTTAAAGGTTTATAACAACGCCTAAAAAAATAAAGTCGAAAATTATTTATTTACACATCTGAAATTTAAAACGTTCTTGTATGTATCAATACATCAGACAAGTACTAAAAAAAAATTCTCTCTATCACCCTGCAAATAGTCACAGACTATAATCCATTTGATTCCATAATTAGGGACAATAAACATAAAGCTAATTGAAAGTTCCAACCCCTGATGTCGAGTTTTACAAACTATAAAGCAAACATTCTGTACGTTTATTTCTTTTCAATATACTTTGTATTTATTTCAAAGGCTTGATAAGTCTGCAAATTAATCTATATACAGGGTTACTGGTAATTCGGTACATTCCTTTGGAGATGTGATGGGGCATGATCTAAGAAGTAAATTTAGCCCTAACATATATTATGCAAAACTCAATAGTTTTTGAGATATTTAATTTTTTTTGTTTTTCTCAAAAAGTAGATTAAAAAGTTTCCAGCTGGTTATATTGAGACATGTAAATTTTTATATTTCATCGAGTTTTAATAAAAAATCCATATTTTCTACACTTATTAAAATGAAACTTTCATATTAATACATTTTGTTAATAAATATATGATATAAAAGCACACTAAGAATTTGGAACCAGTTCATTATTCATTTTTTGAGTTAGAGCGAGTTAAACGAAAAAGAAATTTCACATTTTTCCCTGTATCTTTTATCTTAATCTACCAAAAGAGTCATAACTTTCAGTTCTATCGAGGGACGGGTCCTTCAACATTTTTGTAGTTCCAAAGAAATTGTAAGCGTCTTAGATCGGCTTAAGAGCCCAGTCGAAATCAGCATATCTTCTCCTATTGGTTGTTTATGAAAATTAAAAATATATATTTGTCATGAAAATAAACAAAACAAAAATGTATTTATAGATGAGTATAATTATTTTACTGCGCAAATAAAAAACGCAACAAAAACTTTACGACCTCATTATAGGCTATTGATTGTCATATAGAAAGGAACTAAGACGTTCAAGGGTTTTTATTGCATAAATCGTTCAATTGGTCATTTAAGATGAGAAAACCGCGGAGTGCTCTAAATTAGAGGGTGCAAATTGGACATAGGGGTGAAAATGCAACCCTTTCAGTTTTTAAATATAACTCGAAAACGAAGAAAAATTCAGGTATAGTAAGTAATAGGGAATTTTTTGTAGAGAATCAAATTTTTCTTGGTTTTGAAATCGGTACTTAGTTTTTAAAAGGATATTTGTTGGTGATAATCTTAAATAATAGGCAAGAATCATTGTATTAAAATATATTTCTTGTACGTCTCATTTTTTTAAAATATTTTTCTTCTTCAATCATTATCATTATACTACACAAATATTATTTACATTAGAGGGGTGATCACTGCTGTCATTAAATTTGTTTATGGAGACTATCAACTTCCACCGGCTCTGGATGGGCCTCTAAATATTGGACAAGTTTTACAATGGCCTCAGGTATTGGAGGAGCTACTGGTATAGAATCGCCAACGGGATGGTACCCTGTTTCATCGGCAACATAATTAATAGAAATTGCTTTTCCATCTGGGGCAGTGTATTGCCAACCTCCTTGGACAGTTTCAACTAATTCTTTGTCTACCTCTTTAAGATCTCCTTCTTCATGTGCTTTAATTCCATCTCCAGTTTCAAAACTAGAAATAAAACAGCTTTTAACATATGTTTTGTGGGTAATTTGCAAAAATATAATGGACGTAACTGAAATAGATTTCACGTTTATACCATTTTATTTATTAATCAACTTTTATGTAATTTGGTACGAGGAGTAAGTTTGATATTTGCTATTCGTTGGGTCAAAACTAAAGTGTTTTATATTGAATTACTTCCGCCTCTCTCTTGAAGTTCTAATGTTTTTCTTAGGAAGTGCGTTCTGAATGATATATTAGTTATCAATTAGTAGAAACGTAATTTTGAAAAAATGTTAATAAAGGGAATATTTTGAAAGGGGTCCCGCCGCTTTGGAAGGTGCCTAGAGAAATATGATGAAACCGTCCTTGTGCATTATCCATCAAACATTCCTTTAGCATTAATTTATTTATAACTTTTTTAATTAAAATTCTCAATATTTTACTAGTATACATTTTAAAATGTTTCATTCTAAACTCTCCAGATTAGAATTAGAGGCAGGAAATCAAATGATTAAATCTGGTAACCTGGTGTAATTATTTCACTACTTTTGTATTATAACAGTATTCTCAAACACAACGAAAAAAATGCGTGCTACTGGGATAAAAAAGAAATGAAATGAGTTTATACAGACATGTAAAATTGAAAATTAAATTAATTTTACTCTTAAGGAAATATGTACGATAGTGTCATTTTTATTAAACTTAACTTTAACTCCATGGAAACGATACCAACATCGCTAATGGCACCATTGTGCCCAGTACAAAATAGCTGCGCTTAATTTCTTAATCAATCGCCTACTAAATTTTCTTCTGAATGATGAGGGATTTGCACAAGAAAAAGGTTTCATTAAGGAGGTAGCTAAGAGCAACGGATTTCCCACAAGTTTAATTGATCAAATGATTAGAGAACTTAGATTTTGAGAAAACCTCTGAAACCCCACAAGTTTTCAAACCGAACAAAAGAATATATTTGTATTAATTCCGTATGAACTCCTGTTTGCCTGGATTTTAAGTAAGATTTTTAACAGCTTAGATATGACAGTGTGCATCCATCGGAAAACGAATTATAACATTTAGGCAACCCAAAGCATAACATGCCTTTGATAGCGATCATGGAAAAGATATTAATAGCTTAAGATTAATTAGGAATGTAACAAATAATTGCATCAGATGCATTTGGAGGCTCAGAAATTGCAAAATGTAAAAATAGTATAAATAGTGACAAAGGGCCTATTCCAAGTATGCTTTGTTGGTTATTATGTCACACTTCGTCGAACACATCTAGAATTTAGATAGAGGGAAGATAATCTAATTAGACAAATTTGTTGAACCAGAACATTAATTAATATAAATTTTGGACACTTTGTTATTCTTACTTATCATCTCCCGATGAAGGTAATACGGTTAGCGAAACGTGCGTCGAGTAGTGTATTCGCGTGTTATGTTCAAGTGTTTTGATGTTTGTGAAAACTTTGTCAGTGTTAGTGTGTCACACCAAAGATTCCAACTCTCTCCAGAACTTCGGGGCTAAGGAATTCAGGACGCCAGGTTCATCAGGTTCATTACTTATTATGAAATTCAGCCAACTGCTACTGCACCGCAAATTCGTGAACACTCCAAAAAAACTTCTCTGAACTAAAAGGAAAATGGAAGACGAGGGAGATCCTGCTCTTGTTGGGCTACGACATGAAGTTTTTTTTTTCGAATTTAACTAAATTATTTAAGGACTATTATTGTTTTAATTATTCCAAAGAAATATATAAGGTATTCAGTGAAACATATCCCAAATAAATAGCTGGTTGAAGTTCAATTTCTTTAAAGAATCCTAAAGTCTCCATCGCAACTACTAAAATATGTTTTTCCTATCATATTTTCCCATCATCATTAATAACCTAACCTCAAACATGGAGACATGCAAGTGTGGTGACTGTGCCAAAAAACTAAAAGAAAATAAGTATTCAATACTTTGTAAAGGTCGCTATGACAACTGGTATTGCTTATCATGCTCAAAATTAACCAAAACAAGCATTACAGAAATCCAAAGAACAAAAAAAAATCGTGGTACAACAAATGCTAAATTATGAAAAGTAATGTTAACTCGTCATGTGCTAGAAAACAAATTGATCAAAAGAACAAAACTGAAGTCTCAAAATACGTAAGGAATCTACTAAAAAAAGTTAATGAAAAATATGAAAAACTGTACCAAATATATTGTGATCAACTAGAAGTAAACGAAAATCTGCAAAGGAGGTTCGAACAACTGGAGAAAAAATTTAATATTGAAGGACAAGGAAGCATTCGGCTTAATGTTGTGATTCATGGTATAGCGCTCAAACATAACGGAACAACAGAGGAGATATTTAAAAAAATAACGGATGGTTTTGCACGCTGTGCCAACAATACCTATTACAAATATTTTCTTTATATCAATATATCATCTAGAACATTTGTTACTTATTGTAGTACAATCTAATAATCTATAACATACCAACAAACCTAATGAGTAAAATAGAAGCAAGTTATTTATACATGAGTGTATATAAATATTTTTTGAACAGAAAGACATTAGTTTTAGCATTAAAGGACCAAGCATCAGAAGTGCTTCAGACGATTTCAGTAACGCAGCAACAAGATTTTAAAGTTTTAGAGGCTACATTAGATCTAAGATATGGCGACCAACACCTCGCTCAAGTATATCGAACTCAGCGCAAATCGCCTACACAGAAGGTTGGGGAAATTTTACAATATTTTGAGGCCGCTGTAGAGCGAGTGACATATCTGGCTTACCCGGATGCACCCAAGGAATTCCAGGGGTAATTGACAATAGGTACCTTCATTGATGGGATAAGAAATGAAGAGATCAGGCCAGTCCATAGATGTATCTTCACTATCGACAAAAATGCCACGCCAACAATAGTGCGGCCAAGGTTTTTATCGGGAATAAAAATTGATAAAAGCCTAAATGGATTGGTCGTTCGAAGAGCCACTGGAGACAGAGCACGTTCATGGAGAAGTTGACTTAGATCTGTAGTTTGGACGTCTGTGCTGTCGTCATAGGGTTATCGTGGCTGACATCACTGATGATTTCATTTTGGGGTTGGATGTTATGGGAATGCATGGATTTATAGTTGACGTGCGAGAACGAGTTCTGAAATAAAGAATGTATTCTATCAACAGCAAATGACCGATTTCAAAAAGCAAGGCTACTGACGGCCCAGACCATCAGGATTCCTGCCAGTTCAGAACAGATAATCAAAGTTGTTCTGGAAGAAAACTCTGGTGGATACCACGTTGGCCTCGTTGAAAGAGATGATTCGATTAGACGGAAAACATAATCGTAGCAAGAGCTTTAACCCCGACAAAAGATAAAATTCCAATGTGAGTGGTTAATTTAAATTCCCACTCAGTGACTTTCAAGGAAGGCGAAGCGATAGGATTCTACGAACCAGTCCAGTGGATAGCAAGGTGCGAGGATCAAGGAGATAAATGTTCGCTAACCAGTGTAGACAGGTAGGTTGTGTCTTCGTTGAGTTTCCAGTTTGAACACTTATCTAAGGATGAACGTAGAGAGGCAATCAAGTTTTTGGAGAAAGAAAGTACGGCATTTGCCAAAAACGCAGACGTTCTTACGAAAATTGACATAGTGCAGCATCGAATAGACACTGGTGATTCAACCGCAATCCGTCAAGGACCTAGGGGTTGCCACTAGCCCAACAGGATGATTCGGAAGATGTTACAGGATGGAGTGATTAAGGAATCAACCAGTCCCTGGTCATCACCGGTAGTTTTGGTTGCTAAGAAGGATGGGACTTTAAGATTTTGTGTCGACTATCGGAAATTGAATGATGTTACTAAGACAGACAGCTATCCACTACCACGAATTTACGACCTTACCTTAGAAGTGGGTACTGGCAGGTGGAGCTACACCCTGGCGACAAGGAAAAGACTGCTTTCTCAACAGGTAGTGGTCTATTCTATATATTCACCGTGATGCTTTTTGGACTTTGCAATGCGCCAGCTACTTTTGAAAGATTGATGGAGTTTGTATTCCCAGGACTAACCTGGAAGACATATCTGGTTTACCTTGGCGATGTGATGGTTATATGAGAGGTCTTTAAGGAACATTTGGAAAATCTTCAAGAAGTATTTGGGAGAATCAGGAATGTACCTAAAGTAGAATCCAAAGAAATGTCTTCTGTTCCAGAAAGAAGTGAAATCCTTGGACATGTATCTTCGGAGAGGATACAAACAGACCCGGACAAGATTTCTGCCGTGCGTAATTGGCCAAATATTCATGAATTACGCAGCTTCCTTAGTCTCTGTACTTAAGATAGACGTTTTGTGGAAGGATTTGCGGATATAGCAAAGCCACTGTACAAACTAACAGAGGAAAAAGTTACATATCAATGGCTATTGCAGTTGAAAACCCCAGAAGGTCAACTGGCTCGCTGGATAGAGAGGTTGCAGCAATATGAGTTCAGAGTTGAATACTGATCTGGGAACTCTCATAAAAATGCAGATGCTCTATGTAGAATAACGTGTAAAGATGGCTGCAAGCACTGCTATTGAGATGAAAAAGTGCAGGGCATCGTAACAGTGAAGACGGTTCAGGTAGATGTCCCGGACGATTTGACGAAAGAAATTCTAAGGCAAGAACAACTGAACGACAATGTAATTAGGCCTATATTAAGGGTGAAAGAAAAAGGAATGAGACCAGAATGGAAGGAGGTTTCGGACAAAAGTATGTAGCTGAAGGCATTGTGGGCACAATGGGACTTCCTTAAGGTTATAGATAAACTATTATAGAGAGCATGGAAAAGCCCAAATGTATAGAATAGAATAGAATAGAATAGAACTTTATTGTAATCATATTAAATATTTTACAAATATGTAATTTTGTATTATTTTTTTCTTTTGAATGAAAATTAAATTTAACTTTTTTTTTTATTTGGGCTAGCTCAGTTTTAAAAATATCTCAGGTCCGTGAATCCTTCGAGGCGATTTCCACAAATTTGAATCATATTACACTCATAATGCTGGGTATTCTCAGATATGTAACTATTTCCCATAGATGTGATATTGGTTGCATATTTGTATGTTTCAAGGAGTAAAATATCGTTTTAAATTGAACTAATTGTATACTTTTTATTTTTATAAATGAATGGTTTAATTTCAACCACTATATGGTTAAATTTTCTCCTTAATTTCTTAAAGATTACCTATATTCCTAATCTAGCTAACTTAAATATACTTATCTATAAATGTTACCTCGATATCTCTCTTATTTGAATGTAAAAATTTGAATTTAGTAACTATTACTTTATTATGTTGGTATCCTGCAATTGGATGTCAAGGTTACATTTATTTATTTAGAAATGTACACAGTGAAAACATGTGACTTTTAATTTCAACAACTATTAAAACACTTGTTTAAAAACCTCAGTTTGTTATTGTGGGTGAATTTCTTTATTCCCTCGACGTCCTGTTTCACAATGCACTTCAGAAAGTTCAGCCTTGGATTAAAGTTGACCCGTACACGCAACACAAATTTTTAATTGTCCCGTTCTTATTTTACCAACTCGACTTTTATGAATTATTGCAGGTAGGTTTATAATAATTGTTACTTTATAATTTAGTTTTCTTGCTTGAAATTTGTCTTATTAGCAATTTTGGCTCTTCACCGCCGTAGTTGATGTACTGTGACAAATTTACATCACAACACCTTCATTGAGGTTAGATTTTTTTAAAACAAAGCGTTACTATGGTTTTTTGTAAACAAATTTGATCGATCAGGACATCAAATCTGACATCCCTTTTATACTTTTTTTGTTGTTGTCATGGTTACAAGATTTTGACTTCTTTGTCAACACTGGTCAAATTTCATTTTCATATTTGTACTATTCATCTCGGTCCTTTCTCACTTGATTCTTTCTCCCTGCTTCTCCCTCTTTCTTTTGATGTGCCTTTTATATCTCTACGTGCTTTATTAAAAAAATTACCTGTCACTTGTACCCTTGTCGATGCCTTCGCGCACTACACTATATTAGCCCCCTTTTCTCGTCTTTTTTCAAGTTCGGGTGAAAGTTGAGTGTACCCACACACATTTTTTCATATCAATATATAATAAATATATATATATATATATATATATTGTTGTGCTATGTACCTTCTGTGTTATTATATTATACATAACATAACCTTTGTTGAACATGAGGTGTATACTCTTCTCGGGGGTCAGTTCACGAATTTTTATGTTTTTAAAACAATTTATACAAATTAAAAATATAATTATGCTTCTTGATGACTTTAGCTCGAAAAGAAAATTTTATATCAGAGAAAATGCAAATTGTCAAAATAACAATTTTAATATGAAAATTTAAACAAAACTTAACCTAAAGAACGTCTAATACTACCCCACACTGTTATTTGCTCGAGACTTTTACTTAAAATAAATAACTTCACTAGTTCTCTTTTTTTGTTCAATATTTCAAAAAGTACGTATACAACCTTAGATTGTCCTCTTCTCCAGATGTACATCTGACTCAATGTCTCCAGTAAACAATATTTAACTTTTCTTCCTTATTAAATCTAATAAACTGCAAACAAGTAAAACGGGGTATAACTTACAGCTTCTCACAACTTTTTTTTAAAAAACGTAGGATCAAATCCTTATGATATTATCCCCAACAAATGTTCTGACGTCTCTGTCACCATAAAATTATTCACTTGGTTTACTCCAAATTATATATGAAATCCGCTCAATACCTTACAGTTTCCTTTAGAATCTTCTAAATTGCTTTTTACTTTAATATCCTTCATATACATCTATGTTTTACTGTCTTTTCAATAATATTTTCTAAAAATTCATTCATTCAACCGCCATCTTTCTTTTTTTTTCTTATGACAACCATTTTTTGTTTTTTATCAATATCCTGCTTATCTACATTGAAACTTTGAAATACAAAAATTACTAAGATTTGTTAAGATTTATATAAACTGATAAAGATGGTTTTATTCTAAAATCCTTAGAAGCAATCAACACATTTATTTCATTACACCACTTTACACAATTTGCATTTTGTCTTCTATTTAAATTTATAATTTATAGAATTTTGATTTCGAACCCAAATAATCGTAACATAAAAACATGTGAACCGTTCACTTTTGATTAAAATTTTATTAATGAAATCTATTAAAAATTCAATATGTAAAATTTGCTTTATCTTTGAATACTTAACCAGTAATAAGAGTGGGGTAAATGTGGATATCGCATTCCCCCCCCCAGCTAATATAATTTTATAATAAATGTAGAATTCATTATTAGTTGTGAAAATTATGTGAACATTTTTATTTTCCCAATATCGCGTAAATCTCTGGTTATTAAAATATGTAGCGTTATCTGCTAATATTTTAGTGGGAGTTCCAATCGTTTTGCAGTAGTTATTTAGTATTGTTATAGTGATTTTTGAATTACATCGTTTAGTTGGATAAATTTTAATAAATTTTGAAAAAATATCTGTAATAACAAAAATATGTTTATAGCCTTCCTCTGTGGGTATCAAGTTACTTATATAATCAATGGCAATAATTTCTAGTGGTTGTGAAGTAATAATAGATTTAATTTTGTTCTTATTTATATGGTTTTTAAATTTTCCCATGCAACAATCATGGCATTTGGATACGATATGCTTGGCTGCTTGTAAATCTTTTTCTGCGTAAAATGTCTCGCGAAAAATCATCCATGTCTTTCTTACACCAATATGTCCATATCGATAATGTAAGTCCAGTAGTATTGTCTTGGCCAGTTGTGCGTCAATTACATAGTTGTCCTGATTTGCAATAGTTTTAATTATGAAATTGTCCTTCATTGAATAGCCCTTGTATGTCTGTTTGTTGTGTAATGTGTCTCGTAAGTTCATTAAATTTTGTTGGCTATTAATTATTTGCATTTCGGTGTATAAGTTTTCGTGTTGTGATAAGATGTTTAGTGCAACTGTGAAAGTATCTGTTTTGTCTGTGTTCATGTGTCGATTTCGTGTGAGTGCATCTGCAGTGATGTTTTCCTTTCCCGGGCGGTATTTGATTGTAAATGAAAATTCCTGGATAAGTAGTGACCATCTGTAAATTCTATTGTTACTAAATCTATTTTTCATCAAAAAACATAACGCTGCATGATCGGTTTCTAGTGTGAAATGCGATGCTGTGAGGAAAAATTTTAATTTAGTCAACGAATAGACGATTGCGCTCATTTCTTTTTCACTGACAGAATATCTGACTTCATAAGGCTTCAAAATTCTTGAAATAAAGCAAATCGGTGTCTCAATTCCCCCTTGTACTTGTGTCAATTCTGCTGCAATAATGTGATCTGATGCGTCCGTTCGTAACGTAAATGGTAGTGTAAAGTCTGGGCTATACAATAGTAAGTCTTTGTGAAAGTTGTCCTTCAAAGTCTGAAAAGCATTGTCCCGTCTTGGGTTCCAATCCCATTTTACGTCTTTCCTCAAAAGTTCAATTAATGGAACTTCAAGTTCTGATAGTCTAGGAACAAATTTCTTATAATAGTTAAGTATCCCCAAAAATCCCC
Organism: Leptura quadrifasciata; assembly: GCA_963675555.1. NCBI lineage: Eukaryota > Metazoa > Arthropoda > Insecta > Coleoptera > Cerambycidae > Leptura > Leptura quadrifasciata. The sequence continues at coordinate 85,323,014 of OY776676.1, forward strand.
TTAAAGTTTTTAAATTTGTCGGTGTCGGATAATTCTTAATTTCATTAATTCTCTCAGTTCCTATGCTAATACCGTCTTGATCAATTTTATACCCTAAATATCTGACCGATTGTTGATAAAATTCACATTTTTCAATATTTAATTTTAGACCTGCTACATCTAATGCTTCCATTACCATATCCAAATGCTCATAATGTTTCTGTATGTTTTCAGAAAATACCAGAATGTCGTCAATATAATGTAAACAAAAAGATTCATATTTGTCAAGTATAGCTTGCATTGCGCGTACAAGAGCTGAAGATGCAGACTGTAAACCGAATGGTACTACCTTGAACTGGTATATGTGCCCATCTACGCTAAAGCCTGTGTACCTACAAGACTCATGGTGTAACGGAATCAACCAGAAGGAGTTCTTTAAATCTAATTTAGAATATATTGTATTTTTGCCAATTCTAGATAACATTGACTCTATTGTTTGAGGAGCATCAAACTGCGATTTTGTAATTTGATTAAGTAAACGCGCATCTAGACATAATCTTATTGTATTATTTTTCTTTTTGACAATTACTAAAGGACTGATATAATTTGTTTTAGCAGATTCAATGATATTGGCCTTTAACATATTTTGTATCTCAATTTTCACTTGATTTCTATATTTGAATGGGACAGGGTACGTTTTACATTTAAACGATTTTGCATCGTCGACATTTAATTGATGTTCGTATCCGTTAGCAATTCTAGGTTCAAAGTTAACAAGTGCATTATATTTTTGTACCAATTGTTGGACAGTTTGACAATACTTGGGAGGGCATTTTATTTCTTCAACTTGTGGCGCAAAATAATTATTTATAACATATGTAGTCGTTTCCACTATATGCTCATCGGTTTGTTTACCGTTAAATTCATTTTTTAAATCACACATTTTAATTATAGGTATAATATAACCCTTTAAACTTAAAGTTTTATTTTCCAAATCAACTTTGGCTATTAAACTAGACAATATGTCCTCCCCTAATATAACATTCCACCTCATATTTGGTACAATTACAAATACACCTTCAAATCTATTATTTTCTGCTGTAAAATTAGTATGCAAAACCCTGTTGCATTCTGCGAATTTTTTTCCGTTTGCACTTATCAGTTTAATTTTAGAGATCCTAACTGTTTTTTGTTCAAAGTTATTTTTCAATTTATTTACAATGGCTTCATTTAATAAGCTTATTTCTGCTCCCGTGTCTACTAATGCATTAAGAATTACTCCTTTTAATTTTATTTTTATGATTGGTAATTGGCATAATTTTTGTTGTTCAATAAATTCGTTATCATTTTCCTTGTTAATAAATTCCCGCATATGTTCGTACGTGGTGTTTAAAATATTTTTAATTAAAAATCCTGATCGCCAGTCCTCGTATGCAGTTGTGCATCTGTCTGTATCTTGTGCATTTCTTCCTGGTTGTTGTGAGAGTTTTGTTGTATGTTTGTATTTGTAACCTGTGCGTACGTGCGTGTGTCCCTGTTTCCTAGTTGATTGTTTTGTGTACGTCTGTCGTCCCAGTGTACCTGTTTTTTGTCTTGGTCCTGTGTGCTATGTGTAATTTGTTGCTTGTACATATTTTGATTGTTATAAGTTCTGTTCTGTCCATTGTTTTGTTTGTTTGCATTGCTATAATTATTGTTATAGTTGTCCCGCCTGTCATACCGTTGCCTATTGTCGCGTTGGTTGTTACCCTGTTGTCTTGTCTCATTCTGTTGTTGTCCGCTGTCTCGGAAAGACGGTTTCCTCCACCCAAATTTATAGTCATCGATCTCCTTTAAATATTCCACGAAGGAATCCAGCGTAGTGATACTTTGCGTGATGACAACATCATGTATGTTGTCCGCAAAGTGTCTAGCCAAGTATTTTACCATTTCGGCCTCGGTGAACTTAGGTTCTAGGTACCTAACGTTACAAATTTTGCGCATAGCATACCTTTCTCTGGACATTCCATACAGCTCATCGTACCTACCATTGAAGAGGTTCAATCTAACCTTCTGTTGGTTGTACTCTCCCCAATATTGTTTAATAAATAATTGTTCAAATTGCTCAAACGTTTCATATTTGCTCTCTATCATTTGGTACCAAAGCTCAGCATCATTACGCAGCATGTTCTGTATGACCTGTTTTATGCCTGCGTTGGGGTGTTGTGAGTTAATGTGTTGGCGTAAGCGTTTTATGAAGACTTGTGGATGTATCCTTGCATCCCCTGAGAAATGCAAGTCTGTATTGATATAATTTTGCTGTGTACATATATGTGTTGTCGGTACTTCTCCTATCTTTTTCGAATTCTGCTCAATTTTCTTATTTTGTTCATTTATTTTTCCCTGTACATCTTCACCATGGCTTCTCATCTGTTCCTCTATACTTGTTAATTGTCCATTTACTTTTGTCAAGCTTTGTTCTATTGATGTTTCAACTTCTCCATGTACCTCTGTTCTAATTTCCTCGCGTATCGCCTGCATCCTTGTGTTTATCTCTTCACCCATTTCCGTCTGTATTCTTACCAATGCTGTTTCGAATTTTTTCATGTCTTCCCTTACTTCCATTATATTTTCATCCAATTTATTGCACCTTTCATCTAATTTTTTGTTTACTTCTTCCAATTTTGAGTCAGCTGCGTCGAATCTTGTGTTCATGAATTCCATTAATTTCGTAAACATGTCTGTTGTGGTTGTGGTGTTATCGTATTGTCTCCAGATTGTTGAGAAGTGTTTGGTGTCGTATTTTCAGCCATTGTGGTTAACTTACCCGACCTTAATTTCATGAACTATTGAATAACAATATAAACAGTTTTGTAAATTTAACTCCTATTAATGGTTAAATATTGCAATATTATATTTGAAATAAATTCACATTGGGCGGCAATTTTAATGATTTACACTCGCCCCACGTTGGGCGCCATTTGTTGTGCTATGTACCTTCTGTGTTATTATATTATACATAACATAACCTTTGTTGAACATGAGGTGCATACTCTTCTCGGGGGTCAGTTCACTAATTTTTATGTTTTTAAAACAATTTATACAAATTAAAAATATAATTATGCTTCTTGATGACTTTAGCTCGAAAAGAAAATTTTATAATATCAGAGAAAATGCAAATTGTCAAAATAACAATTTTAATATGAAAATTTAAACAAAACTTAACCTAAAGAACGTCTAATACTACCCCACACTGTTATTTGCTCGAGACTTTTACTTAAAATAAATAACTTCACTAGTTCTCTTTTTTTGTTCAATATTTCAAAAAGTACGTATACAACCTTAGATTGTCCTCTTCTCCAGATGTACATCTGACTCAATGTCTCCAGTAAACAATATTTAGCTTTTCTTCCTTATTAAATCTAATAAACTGCAAACAAGTAAAACGGGGTATAACTTACAGCTTCTCACAACTTTTTTTTAAAAAACGTAGGATCAAATCCTTATGATATTATCCCCAACAAATGTTCTGACGTCTCTGTCACCATAAAATTATTCACTTGGTTTACTCCAAATTATATATGAAATCCGCTCAATACCTTACAGTTTCCTTTAGAATCTTCTAAATTGCTTTTTACTTTAATATCCTTCATATACATCTATGTTTTACTGTCTTTTCAATAATATTTTCTAAAAATTCATTCATTCAACCGCCATCTTTCTTTTTTTTTCTTATGACAACCATTTTTTGTTTTTTATCAATATCCTGCTTATCTACATTGAAACTTTGAAATACAAAAATTACTAAGATTTGTTAAGATTTATATAAACTGATAAAGATGGTTTTATTCTAAAATCCTTAGAAGCAATTAACACATTTATTTCATTACACCACTTTACACAATTTGCATTTTGTCTTCTATTTAAATTTATAATTTATAGAATTTTGATTTCGAACCCAAATAATCGTAACATAAAAACATGTGAACCGTTCACTTTTGATTAAAATTTTATTAATGAAATCTATTAAAAATTCAATATGTAAAATTTGCTTTATCTTTGAATACTTAACCAGTAATAAGAGTGGGGTAAATGTGGATATCGCAATATATATATATATATATATATATATAAAAGAAAGGTGTTATCGCGGGAACAGGACAATAAGTCAAAAAAATAATTCGTGGGCAAGCCCGCAGAAATAAAAGTGCAACCGTGTACACGTGTTTCGGACTTTTTGGTCCTCATCAGCACGGTGTAGCTAAGTTGAAAGGATAGGCACAACTTAGGAAAAAACGACACAAATGGAAACCACTGACAAGAAGCCAGTTGCACATTTATTGTTCTGTTCCCGCGATAACACCTTTCTTTTGTATTTTACCTTGGGCTATGGAACTCCACGCAGGCGGCTTACAGTTTGCCTCCGTGGCAATGTTGGATGTTGCCTTGAAACCTCAAGGTCTTTTGACTGCAGCCACAAATGTGCAACTGGCTTCCTGTCAGTGGCTTCCATTTGTGTCGTTTTTTCCTAAGTTGTGCCTATCCGTTCAACTTAGCTACACCGTGCTGATGAGGACCAAAAAGTCCGAAACGCGTATACACGGTTGCACTTTTATTTCTGCGGGCTTGCCCACGAATTGTTTTCTTGACTTATATATATATATATATATATATATATATATATATATATGTGTGTGTGTGTGTGTGTGTGTGTGTGTGTGTGTGTGTGTGTGTGTGTATGTATACCTTTTCATTCACTCACTTCGATTATTATTATTATTAATAGTATTTATAAAAACGAAATATTACTAAGGTAAATATTTTTAAACAGATTTTGGAGGAAACCGGGGGAATATGTAGCTCTTATTGAGTACAGTTTTCAATTAAAATTTTTAAATCAAAATATGGACTAAAACAGCTGAAAACCGTAATTTTTGCTAAAAATTTACACCCGTGTGAAATTCTTTAAGCTAATCGAAAGGAATTTTTTTGTTTCAGTTTTTCATCACTTTGCATTTCAGAAAAAATGGTTATAAGGAAATTAAATTTTAACTTGCAAAGAGACTTTAAATATAAAATATTTTTATATGACTTAAAGTTTATGAAAATATCGTTCTGGGACAACTCGGACAAACTTTCCCATTTAGGAAAAATAAATTTAAGACATGTTGTCTCAAACTGGTATATTAAATTTAACTAAAATTGGTATTGCGGTATTGGAGAAAGTAATTATTTAATTCTTTAAACCGCACCCCTTGTAACATCCCTCCCTGAATTTTCTAAAAGCAACTAGTCATGCCATCTTATGCTGGTACTAAGGAAATATCCATGTGCCAAATTTGAGTGAAATCCATTCTATTGATTTGATATATAATAAATAAATAAATACACTCCAGATAATGACGACCCCCTTTATCCCGGAAGGCTCTAGAGAGCCTTGTGTAGGAGGGGGCTACACATTTAGAGACAAGGGACACACACCCAATATTCGTGTATAGTGGAAAAATCCCTAGCACAGTATTTTCCACTGCCACGGCTGGGGATCGAACCCGAAACTTTTGGGTGAGCGGCAACTACGCTCACCTCTCGACCATCAGTCATACAAAAAGTCTCTGTTAATCTTATCCTTCACATTCCACAGGTCATATCGTTTTATACTAGTACTAAAAGAGTATGAATGTGTTAAATATAATCAAAATTGGTAGAACAATTTTAGAGAAAATAATTAATTAATATTTAAATCACACCCCCTGCAACACTACACCCGAATTTTCTAGAAGCACTAGTCTTCGTATACTGGTGCTAAGGAAGTATTCATGTTAAAAATTTAATCAAAATCAACAGAACCATTTTAGAAAAAAATAATTAACTCTTTTAACATTACTCATGTTAGTACTAAGGGAGTATCAATATGTTAGATTAGATCAAAATCGTTGCAGCCATTTTTAAGGAATAAAAATTACTAAATTCGTTAAATCATGTCCCCTGCATTATGGAAGTATCCATGTGTCAAATTAAATCAAAATAATCAAAACTGTTTTACAGATTTTTTTAAAATTTCTTTTAATCTTACGCCTCATAGCTTCCGTCACTGCATTTTTGGGGGGGGGTAACGGGTTATATCATCTCATACTAGTGCTAAATGAGTAAATTTGATCAAAGTTGTTAGAGAATTTATTCTCTTCAAATTATTCTTTACGATGATATATGTAATAAACAGAGTCGCAAATATAATTCACAAAAAGAGTTTAATGCAAAGTAAAATACGGTCTGTAAAATAATTGGATCATAAAATATGTTTTTTAAATTATTAGTATAGAGATGTTCTTAAATTGATATTATAATGCAAATGCGGTGAAATTTAGATCAATAAATCACAGTGCATGATAAAAAAATTTCAATTCATATGACCATATTTATTGACAACACAAAATTATGTGCAGCTCTATGTTTGCATTGTTAATATATATTACTAGCAATAATTTTCACCAGAAATTATCAATAATGCAAACATAATATAAAAATGCAGAATTCATTACAAGATTATAAACATATTTTTATCAACACAGTACGAAATTATTAAAGTAAAAATAATTACCAATTAATAAAAAAAATATGTTTCCATATTATGTTCAGATATTATAATCTGTTTAATTAAAGCTACTACTGCATTATGTCCAGGTTACACCATATCTTAAAAGGGCTCTTATATAATTGAAGTATGATACTGTTTTATTTTAAAATACAAAAGTGTTTATCGCAGCTTCAGATACGATGTTTTTCTGATTATTAATGAAATTTTTAGGGTTTTCTTATTATGCAGAAATATTTTGATTTTGAAAACATACATATGACCGGATTTTTGTGAAAGTAATTCATTTGTAAACATAAAAAATAATTAAATAAAAACACCGTACACAAAACTAACTACTTATTATTCTAATTAATGCCCCCTGGAAATAAGTACCTTTACTCCTAAAACTATATATTTAGGCAAGGATATATCGTATATCAATAAAAAAATTAAACGTCTTGTTATGCTTAATGCAAAGTACATTTGAATTTATCATTTAAATTTTTAATGAAAAGGGGTAAGTCAAAAATAGTGGAAATCGATCTATCTGCACCAATTGCCTTGAAATGTTAATAAAATTGTGTGAGAAAAGGGGTATAACTCTAAACAGATTCCACGTATATGATTTACTTTGCGCCAAAAGACATAAGTAGCATTTCAGAAGTGATAAGTGACATAAGTTTACATATTCTACACAATGCGATAAAACAAATATTCTAATTTAGTGGACAGGGATACATATACACTTGTCCTCTTTTACATTTTTGTTTTACATAAAAAATAATTGTGAAAAGGGGATTATGCTATAAATAAATAAAATTAGTAAATAGAATAAATAAATATAAATTCTTTAAAAAAAGATAATCTGTTAGAGCTTTTATTGCCCAACATAGATGAAACTTTTCATCAGTTCTATATATATTTAATTGGAAAAATGACGTTTTAAACTACCTGCCAGTGCATGATGATGTAATGAACAAAGAATATGCTAACGATGATAGCCATGTATAGATTTTGTTCTTTTTTCTGAAGAAAACTTTTTAAATTAAACCACTTTCCATTTTTGTAAAGTGAAAAGAGGCGTACGTCTAATTTCTCTTTATAGAAAATGTGGCTAAAGATATAAGTAATTTCTGTTCTTTCTTGCTCTGTTGAAAAAAAACTGTATGATACTTCAACAATTACTAAATAATCTAACTAAATGGTGTAAATATACATGATTTTCATTTGGTGGCAAAAATACTGATCACTAACTTTAACAGCGATTTGCTCAAAACAGTTTTTTTTACTTTTACCCCTTTTCACACGCACCAGCCAATCATTGCCCATTATTAAACAAAGGGTCCAAAATTGTCGAACGTAAATTTGTATTTATGATAGAGAGGCAACGTCACCCCAGGCAAAAATATTATCTCAATTGAAATTAAATTTAATATGTATAATGTAAATTACTTATAGTGAAATTTTCCATCGCTTTCTACAACATTTTCTTCAGAAACAATTGGAACAACACTTGGAAGAACTTCTGGCGCACTTCGAACTGTGATAATGAAAATACTAGTACAAATAAGCAATATCATTAATTTAAACATTTTGTTAATTAAATAACTAAAACTGTTTATGATTGCTTGTTAATTGGTGGCTCTTTTATATAGTTTGGTATCTTTTTATTAAAAAACATTTTCTATCAAACTTGTTTAAATTAATATGGCATAAAAACCACATTCAATATGAATATATTAATTTGCAGTGGAAGAAATTAGATAATCTTGTTTTATACACAGTGTCTCTAAAAGGAAGTAATTGGTTGATGATGGCTCTGAAACATGAATTAATTCCTCCTTTATGACACTGAAACTTTCAATAAATATATATAATGTATTTGTAGACGGAGATTTTGACATAATAAATCATTCTGGGGAAGGTAACTTTATCATCCTAGTTGTGCTAGTAACAAAATATATATTGCTATAATATCCCCCTGTGAAGGACATTTACATATCATAGAAAATAATTGCTAATATTTAATTCTCAAGGTCGAAAATTTTGAATCATTAAAAGAAACAATTCTAGAAACACAAATAAGCAAAAAAAACAAATTCAAATCAAACTGAACTGTGTACAACTAAAATAACAAATACGATACTAAAATAAAGTAATTCGGAGATGATAAGTTTAAAATAAAATTTGTTAAAAAAATGAAATTAATTGTCAAAATTTCTAGTTTAAAATATGTTCAATTATTTCCAAACGATAAAAGAGTGAACAGGAAATATTATATAAAGTTTATTACAACCTTTTAAGTTCGCGTAACTCAACATAATTTCCAGCCGCACAGTATCATTTATTTGAGATGTTCAGCTGCTATCTAAATGGTATATCGTTTCCACCAGAAATCGTATTCTGGACCTTGAAATAAATTATGATTATACTCCTTTCTCCTACTTGTCAAAATCTTGAAAAACTCGATTTTCAATTTTTTTCTTCCAAACACTTTAATTACTCGTCTTCCTTTGTTTTAACTTTTCTTTAATTCAACCAACAGTTTATTTTCTCTATTTTACTCCAATATTTTTCTTTCTCCAAAATTTTTCACCCCCGCAATTTTGACAATTTTCTTGTTATCTTTTCATATCCCTTAGCAACCTCCAATTTTCAATTTTTCCACAATCTCCTTTATATTTTTCGCAAATATGATACTTTTAATGTTTTCTATTTACTTTTGTACATTTATTTTATAACGAAATACTCGTGCTAGCTCAATCACAGGGTGTGGGAGAAAAGCTGAATATTAGATTAAAACCAAGAATTTTCTATTCGCATATATTACATTAACGAAATAAAGTATACAGGACAACAGTAAATCAGCTTTACACAAATAATCTAAAGTTACGTACTCGAGTACTTATTTGAATGTCAATTAATAATCAAGATACTTATTCTAAGAAATGATATATATCAACCAGCTTATCAGCCGGGCATAAACAACAAGAATGGAAAAAGTACACATTCCAGTTTAATTATACAAGAACTGGGTCGCAAAAGTTCACTAAAAAGGTATTTATAGTTCGGTGATAAATCACTACCAGTTTTGGATTAAACACTACCACGAGGAATTAGTTTTTGAAATCTCAGCACACGGAGTAACGAAGGAAAATATTAAGTAATCTACTTACAGTTTTTACCGGAGGTATTACACTTTTTCGAAGAACTCTCAACGATTTTTCATCTCAATTTTGCTTCTTAAATGATTGCACCATATTTGCAATTTGCAAATTTTCACTTTAAACATTTAACACATTATTACCACAGGTAATACTTAACAGATTTTGAAGCTGTTTTAGTTTATGATATTCAGAAACATAATTATTTCTGTTTTACAAATTTCTATTACAGAAAATCGCTTTCAACTAATTCTTCAGGTCCAATTCCCGGTTCATCCACTATCTCGTTGCTCGGACCTGACTCTAATGCCCTCTTATCCCTTGTCCAAGTTAGGTAACCGTTCCACCAATCAGGGACTGATTTGTCAAAATGCACCAATGGGTGACGTACTCCCGAATTAATCGTTTGAATATTCGTATTTCCATGATTTTAGAATTATTGTCTAGCTATACAGAGCCGGTTCTAAAAGATTTAGTTATTTAACGCTATTTTCCTAGATTTCTATAAAGTATTAAGTACCCAAAAAACGTGATCGTTACACTCCCCCTCTCCTCCTATCTCAAGGTAGGAACCGACAAAGCGGTACTGATAAAAAGGAATTAGGAAAACCAAGAAAAAAAAATTTCTCTTTAGCCTATTCATTCACGCAGCATTCGTTCACAATCACCAATATAAACTTAGACTAAAGAGAAAACAGGCACACATAAACATACAATCGGCAACACTGCAATATGAAATTACTTCTAGCAGCATACCCCGCGAGGATTTTCATTTACACTTCCTGGTACACAACCAAAAGAGGAAATTTAATAAATACAGAGAGAGTGTACGTAATTGTTTTCAGTTACTTTGAGGAGACATCCCAACTAAAAATATAGGAGCCAAAAGATAGTTTTTATCATTAAATTCGTTAATTAAAGGTAATAAACCGAACCCACGAGTAATTTTAGTAAATATATTTAGTAAATAAAATAAAATATAATTAGTAAATAAGGTAAAGATTAATAATTAAAGGTAGCATCAGGGCTAACCAAGTGAAAGATAACGTTTTGCGTTAACATTTTCGGCAACCAAGAAAAAGATAAACAAAAAAATGTACTAACGTAAGGAGTAACTAGACAAGATCGCAGAAAACAATATCTAAGTGTTGGGCGCCAGTTATTTTAAGGAGAAATAACAACCTTTGAGGGAAAGATATTATGAAATAAACGATATTAATCCTACATTTTAAATAAAATCTTATAACTAGCTAAATAGGAAATAAATTATTAAAGGCACTAGGGGTGCAAATGGCTTCTCTGAACCAAAATTAATAAGTACGATAAGGTTTAGGAAGTTTCTTCCTCAAAATCACATTTATTTGGCTTTAGATCTTTGATGTGCCAACGCCCTAGGGGTTTGCCTTCTAAATCCACTAACTCATATACTAAAGGAGATACTACTTCTGTGATCATACAAGGGATGTATTTGGGTGCTAATTTCTTCGAAAAATATTTAGAGGGTTCAGATAAATAGTAAGTCCCCTTCCAAACTGTATCACCTAACTTAAAACGTAGAGGACGCTTACGCAAATTCTAATACTTAGCCTTTTTTTCGTAGGCCTTATGTAACCTTCCTTTACCTCCGAATACAATTTGGGTAAAGCGGACATTTCTTTTGCCCAAAACAAATTATTCTTGACTTGAAAGTCATTAGAGGTAGCTGTAGATGAATAAAAATCTCCCGAAACGGGAACATGTCTGCCAAACACCAAATAGGCTGGAGAAATTTCTGTAGCATCGTGTTTAACCAATCGTAAGGCCAGAGTTATTTCAGGCAATTTTTCGTCCCAAATACGTTGATTATCAGTAATGTAGGAGGATATAGCCGCAACTAGAACCCGGTTAACACGTTCAGTAGGGTTAACTTGAGGATGATACCTGGCATTATACCAAATTTTAGGAATTGAAAATTCATCTAAAAACTTCCGAAATTATTTCGAAGCAAACTGGGATCCGTCATCAAAAATGACAATTTCTGGAACACCAAAAATAAGGAACACTTGCTCACGTAGAAATTTAATCATAGGGTTAGTGGTAGCTTTATGTAGAGGCTGTACTAAAACAAATTTAGTGAAATAATCGATAACGACAAAAACATACTGGTTTCCTTTTTTACTTTTAGGAAACGGACTTAGCAAATCCATAGAAATGGCTTGGAAAGGAAAACTAATATTTTTTTCTGCGCCCATAAATCCGGGTCGAGCTACATTTTCACTCTTTGAGCAGCACAAATTTGACAGTTTTTGACATACCTACTAATTGATTGTCTCATTTTGGGCCAGTAGTAAAATTCTACTATTCTGGACCTGGTTTTTGAGATACCCATGTGGGCAGCGGTAGGAAAATCGTGCATTTGTTGCAAAATTTGTTGACGATTATCTGTAGGGATTACCAATTTCCAATCAGGTACATTTGACGTATTAGGCAAAATTGAAGGTAAATGTTTAAACAAGCAATTGTTCATAACTTTAAAATCGGGATATTGCGCTGGGAAGTTAGTAACCTTAGCTATCATGGTCAAATACCAAGCATCTGGTTTTAATGAAGTTACATCTATAAGGCTTACATTACGCGAAAGAGCATCGGGAATTACATTCTGTGTTCCTGGCCTATGCTGTACATCAAAATCAAATTGAGCTAACCTTAAACACCACCGTGACAAACGACCGGTTGGTTCTCTAAGATGGTGCAACCAAGTTAGGGACGAGCAATTAGTGATCACTGTAAATTTCGTTCCTTCTACGTATCCGCGAAATTTTTCTATTCCGTGCAAAATGGCAATTAATTCACGTTCAGTCGAAGAGTATTTACGTTCTGCTGAAGTCAAAGCTCTACTAGTAAAAGCGATAGGGTGTTCGGCACCATCAATCTTTTGAAAAAGAACAGAACCGACTCCAACATCGAACCCATCGGTTTGAATAAAAAAAGGTCTCTCAAAATTGGGAGCAGCAAGTACGGGAGCAGTGGTCATTAGACGCTTAATTTCGGTAAAAGCCGACTCGGCCTCCTCAGTCCAAACTATAGGTTGACCTTTCTTTCGTCCTTTCAGAAGAGAAGTAATTGGCGCAGCCACGGTCGAAAAATCTTTAATGAATCGGCGATAATAGGAAACTAAACCAATTAAACGTTTTATTTCAGTAGTATTTGTGGGGGTTTTAAAATTTGTTATAGCTGACACTTTGTCAGGATCAGTTCTGAGCCCATTTCAATAACAAAACCAAGAAAAGAGAGAGAAGAACGACAAAATTCGCACTTATCTAGATTAATACGGAAGCCAGCCTGTGATAGGCGTTCACAAATCAGATTCAAGGTAGCAATATGACTTTCAAAAGTCGGAGAGGCAATGATTATATCATCAAGATAAACAAATACTGAACTATTCAAGAGATCAGAACCTAAAATTCTTTCCATAGTACGTTGCAACATTTGTGGGCTATTAGAGAGGCCAAAGGGCATAACTACAAATTCAAACAGGCCCATACCAGGTACACAAAAGGCTGTCTTTTCACGGGACGTTTTCTCTAAGGGAATCTGCCAAAATGCTTTTCGCAAATCTATAGAAGTAAGGTACTGAGAATCCCGAAGTCGATTTAAAATAGAGTCAATAAGAGGTAAAGGATACGAGTCTTTAACGGTAACCGAATTCAGTTTACGCCCGTCAAAACAGGCACGTAATTCACCATTTTTCTTTCGTACTAATAAAACCGGAGAAGACCAGAGAGAATTAGATGGTTGTATAACCCCTAATCGAAGCATATCATTCACTTCCTTATGTAAATGCTTTTGCATTGCCGGCGATAACATATACTGTCGTTGTTTAAATGGACGAGCATTACCTGTATCAATGTAATGTTCAACTAAATTAATACGGCCCAAAATGTCAGAAGATAAATTTTTAAATTTCCCCATAGTACTTTCCAAAACCCTTTGTTGTTCAAGAGACAGAGATTCCCGAGGTTAAATAACATTCAACACTTCAATATTAGGTAAAGGACGAAAAGTCCAAGAATTTCGCAGAAAACTGTAATCTATATTGAAAATTTTTCCAAAATCTATCCCTAAAATAAAAGCATTCTTAACAGAAGGTACTACTAGATATTTAACTAATTTAGTATTATTATTAAGACTAAAAGGTAAAAATGTTTCTCCTAAAACATCTTGAATTGCTCCATCAGCGGTGGTGACTGCGTAAGGTAATTTTTTAATTTCATACTGGATATTATATTTGTCCAAGAACTCAAGACCGGCCCATCCAAGAACAGTATTGGTAGCACCACTGTCAAGCAAACAAGTAATGGGAATCGAATTAATGTGGACATCAAGGTAAGGGCGAGAGTCACCCGGCACAGTACTACATAAGGGAGATAAAACCGGGGATAGGTAAAAGTCACGAACTTTGGAAAGCCATTCATCCCATTCGGTAGCTGAAGGCATAAAAGTAATATTTAATTTGGCTACAACTGGCTGAGAAATCAAATTAATATTAGGTAAATCAAAAGAAACACGTTATTTATAATGACATACTAAAATAGTTAAGTCCAAATCCGAAAAACATAAAAATATCAAAGATCTAACTTTAGGCCAAGATAAGCTATCTAAACCACAACCTAATGTTGGTATTGCTAAATATTTAACTTCATTATTTACAATGTGCTCTTTCAAGCAACATAAAGAGAAATATAAATTTTCATAAGTGGGCTTATCAAAAAAATTTTCTTTCGTGACAATAATAAATGAACCGATTAGACTCAGGCAAAATAGCTAAGCCTCCTTGGCTTTGCTTTTGGGCCAAAAGAACATCTTGAGATCCAAACTTAATTTTAAATCTTGAAGCTATACCTTGACTCATATTAAAATCAGCAGACACAATGAGCTAGAGAAAATTGTTCTGATACGGAAAATAAATCACCATGGACTTCAGATAAATTTAAACACGAATCTACAGGTAATGTAGAAATATAAATAAAAGGAAAAATCGAATCAACATCATTTAGTTGTTGTTCGCTGAATTGCTGGGTGATCGACTGATTTCTTTACGGATTTCGAGGGAACAAAGGTGGCTGCTCGAGGAGACATTAGTTGATGAGACACTAGATTGTCTGTTATTTTTGGTACTGAAGACTTCGACCCCGATGTCGTAGCATTCTGAACTTTGGGTATCGTACTCATTTGCCGGGATTGTTCCAGGCGACTCGTAAAATTCAGTGGCCTTGGCACGATACCCCCTTGCTCGTTTTTTGTAGAACAATTCAAACAGGGAGTACTATAATTACCTTTAGTGCCACATTTGTAACAAAAAATCGTTTTATCAGACAAACATTCCCTGTAAACATGACCTGAACGTTGACAATTCCAACATTTTACATTTTTATCTTGATTCGGTTTATTTATACTATCACGAGTAGACGCGGTTTTCCCCTCAGTTATAGAAAGACAAGCTAAATCTGGTTCAAGCAAACCTTGCTTTTTTGATGGAGGTGGATGATACTTGTCATTCCTAGATTTAAGCTCCTGTATTACTCTACACTTTTCTTTTAAATCACTTAATGAATTAATTTCGGTAAGTACTAATTTATCAGAGAAGAACGGATTTAAATTTCGACGAAATTGTTTAATTAATTCTTGTTGTGACCGAGGCACAGTCAATCGATTAAATAAAGCCTCTACGGCAATGATATAAAACATAACATTCTCATTAGGACCTTGCGTTCGAGCTTTAATTTCAGTCAGTAAATCTTCTCCATAGTCTACCGGTAAAAAATCACGCTGAAGGCAAGCTACAAGTTGTGACCAATTGTGAACATCTTTTTTAATATTTCGATACCAAATCAAACCCGAGTCAGAAAATAAATCTACCGCCGACGTAAACAGATCAGATTCCTTAATGTGACGAGCTTCACATAACTCAGTTACTTTTTCTAAAAATGACATTACACTTTCTTTTGCGTTAAGTCCCGAGAATTTTATTCCCCATTTATGGATACCTAAATTTTTAACGAAAACTGGCATAGCAGCAGGTCCACTTAAATCTGTAGTATTTAACATAGATGTATTTGCTGACATACTATTTACATCTTTAAACTCAATCAAGAAACCGGAAATTATCAAAATCGTTGCATCTAATTCCTCTAATTGTTTTTTTTTTCTAGCTCTGATATAGGCTTTAAAAATTAAATTCTATGCTGAGCATGAACTAGTCTTATTTCTACCCGACGTATTTCTAAATCTGTAAAATGGTGGTGATCTTCCTTTATTACTAAATCATTAAATTATTTAATGTCGTTTGAATTTGCTTAATTTCGTCATCCAACTCAAAATCATAATGAACAGGAAATTGAAAACCTCCTTTTTCTTTAGCTAAAGCACCTCTTAACTGTGCTCTTCGCAATATTTGCGAACGTTCGGGAGTAATCCCCCTAACCTCTAACTCAAAACTAATTTCCGAAGTCAATAAATCATTCGGCTCCATCTTTAAATTGTCTAAGATATCTCCACTTTAAAATGTTATTCAATAAAAATATTAATATTTTATATTTTTAAAATATTACAACACGAATTTAAAAGACACCGGTCCTGTATAGGTACCTAATCAAAAGTTATTATTTACATTTTCAAATAATAACTCAAAATTGACAATACAATGACAATATTCAATTAAATTTTAACTAAATAAAATACACAACATAACACATAAAATATATTCTAAAATCCAGCTTTTCTTTACTTAATTAAGCAAAACGCCCCACGTTGGTCTCGCCAGTGAAACTTTTAATGTTTTCTATTTACTTTTGTACATTTATTTTATAACGAAATACTCGTGCTAGCTCAATCACAGGGTGTGGGAGAAAAGCTGAATATTAGATTAAAACCAAGAATTTTCTATTCGCATATATTACATTAACGAAATAAAGTACACAGGACAACAGTAAATCAGCTTTACACAAATAATCTCAAGTTACGTACTCGAGTACTTATTTGAATGCCAATTAATAATCAAGATACTTATTCTAAGAAATGATATATATCAACCAGCTTATCAGCCGGACATAGACAACAAGAATGGAAAAAGTACACATTCCAGTTTAATTATACAAGAACTGGGTCGCAAAAGTTCACTAAAAAGGTATTTATAGTTCGGTGATAAATCACTACCAGTTTTGGATTAAACACTACCACGATGAATTAGTTTTTGAAATCTCAGCACACGGAGTAACGAAGGAAAATAATAATCTACTTACAGTTTTTACCGGAAGTATAACACTTTTTCGAAGAACTCTCAGCGATTTTTCATCTCAACTTTGCTTCTTAAATGATTGCGCCATATTTGCAAATTTTCAATTTTCACTTTAAACATTTAACACATTATTACCACAGGTAATACTTAACATATTTTGAAGCTGTTTTAGTTTATGATATTCAGAAACATAATTATTTCTGTTTTACAAATTTCTATTACAGAAAATCGCTTTCAACTAATTCTTCAGGTCCAATTCCCGGTTCATCCACTATCTCGTTGCTCGGACCTGACTCTAATGCCCTCTTATCCCTTGTCCAAGTTAGGTAACCGTTCCACCAATCATCAGGGACTGATTTGTCAAAATGCACCAATGGGTGACGTACTCCCGAATTAATCGTTTGAATATTCCTATTTCCCTGATTTTAGAATTATTGTCTAGCTATACAGAGCCGGTTCTAAAAGATTTAGTTATTTAACGCTATTTTCCTAGATTTCTATAAAGTATTAAGTACCCAAAAAACGTGATCGTTACAAATAATAAAATCGCAAATACCAAGTTGAATCTTTCGTGACATCAACTCAACAAAATAAAATAGTTTCTTCGTTTCTCATAACGTGATATCAAGCCCTTTTTCACTTTTATCAGTTTCCCGCACATATTAATTAAAAAATCTTATATCTACATGAACATATTAAATGCGTAAATATTACGAGATGTTATTAAACGTTTTAATAATTAGTATAACAATAATTAAGTGAATTTAAATAAAATAACCGATTCTAATTACTATTAAATTATGTTATAAACATCTTTATCTGTTTTAATGGCTGAAATACAAAAGTTGCATGTATTTATAGAAAATATCTGTCTTCTGTAATAGTATATTACGTAACGAGAGTTGTAAGAAGCATATTATGCACGAATGGAAACGTTCCGTAATTCCATGGGTGCATAATTGCCTTACAACTCGAATTATGTACTATACTTTACCTACGTTAATAAAATTTAAAAAACAAACTTTGTATATTTTTATTGTCAACGAATATTTAAAAGTAATATAAAAAAGTACTTAAGTGAACATTTTATTGTAGACTATTTGAAATATGTATTAATTAGAATTATTATTATTTATAGTAACTGTACAGTTATTAAATACAAAAGGAGTCTCGTTTGATTTGCTGCTTGATGCATATGACACAGTTATATTATTACTTGAAGTAGCTGAATCTTTATTTGCTATGGCAGATGTTATTTTTGTTGAATTGTTAGTTTTGTTATTCATAGAATTGTCCACATAACTTTCAGCTACCGTTGATGATTCCCATCCACCGTGTCTTTTTAAATCTAATAGGTCACCGCCGGCATCAACAAGAATAGTCGCTGACGACCGTCGAAAACAGTGCCCTGTATAGGCGTCAGCGTCTGGAAGTCCAAGATATGTAGCTATTTGCTTTGGAACGCTCCCTAATTTATTTATACCAGTGCATTGTCTGGTGCATTTTCCATTGACATAATTCAGAAAAAAAGGCAAATTTGTAGTATTCTTTGTTGTAGAACGTATATTCATATAATTTTTAACTGTGGGGTAAATATATTCTGATACAACAAAAGAACGTTGTGTCTTAGTTTTGAAGTCAGGGATAATTATAATCAAAGATTTCCCTGTATCTTGTATATGTTCAGGTTTTATGTTTCGTAATTCCTGCTTTCTACATGTTCCACTTATGCCAATTATAAGAACAACCTAAAATGACAAATATATGTATATTTCTAGATATTTCTGTATAAAAATTAATATATCTTACCTTCATAAACAGATATTGCTTATCAGATGCATTTTTTAGAAAATCATTGATGTTTTCAGCTGTCAAAACCTTCGATTTCTTGCTTTTAAAACCATCCAACTTTCTTTTTAGTAGAGCTAATAATTTAGAATAAGATGCAATGTTCACTTCGTGATTTAAGTTAATTGTTGTTCTTAACATATAATAAAAGGCCCAAAGCGAGGAAGGTTTCATCTTGTCAGATAATTCTTGAAAGTATGCCAACATTACATTCTCCGAAAATGACTTGACATTATTTTTTAATCTCCAGTCCATTAACTTCTGATATGCAATTTCATATCTTTCTCTAGATTTTATTGGCAATAAATTATTTGTAGCAGCTTCTGCAATTTGCGTTATATTGGGAGGAGTTAGGGTTTCGTTCAGTTCACTATCGCTTGACATTTTTATTTCGTAAAACTAAGCTTGGTTTTGTATATCAACAATATTGTTTAACGAATTATAACACCGTTTGACAGTTAAGTAGGCGCATTTGACTTTTATGCCAACTTGTCAACGATCACAGTCGCCTATATCATTGTATATTTGCCGTGCTCCGTGCGTTTTGTTTACTGTGCGTAAAGTTCAATTTACATAGATGGTTGGTAGTTTGTTTTTTACTATTTACAGTAGTGATCGTAGGTAAAATACTTTGATATTGTATCAGACAGAACAAATAAAAGAAGGCAGAAAAGATGTATACAACTCTCTACTCACAATAAAATAAGATGCATTTTATTCACAATACACAATTCAAATTGACTCGAATGTGTTATTTAGCTTAAGTACAAGTAAAAATCATATCATTTACCCTGCCTCAGTTTTGAAATATAACCAGAATAAGTTATATTTTAAAACTTAAACAGAAATAAAATGATGAACGAAGTACTTAACTAAAACTTCAGCTACAGTTCCGTAAGAATGGGTAAATTCCTTATAATCTGGTCATTGTCAATATAAGCTAACTCATAAGTATTCCTAAGGACCTTCGTATGGAAATTGCAACTTTGCACAATTATTATGTTTTTTTTATCTGTTACTCGCAAACTTTTGACAACTACCAAGTCCCCTATATTAAACTTAAATTTTTCCTAATTCTATCATTTTGACATTTCATGTACATAACGTTTCATGTATGCAAATGCATTCCTATGTATCCTTTTTCATACTTTCTCCCTTAAAATATCGAAATTCATTCTACCCGATTTAATCCATGGTTTATCCAGTTCCAGATTCAATGTCATTAAAATAGGTGCACTCACTAGAGACTTTTTAAACGCCTTATTTCATCATGTATTTGTAGTTATCCGTTACTTACGGGGAAATTCCGCAGGACGTGTGTTATGCTTATGGTTATTTTTCCAATGACAGCGTTGCCACGAGTAACCACAAATGGCAGATTTTAGTACGTTTAGTACCTTGTAAACAAGTTTTCAATGGTATTTTTACACAATAATATTTTAAGAACTTTTATTTCTGCTAAACTTGAAGTCCATTTTTATAAAAAAAATAATTTGTAAGGGTTAGTAAACTTTTTAAACGTATAGTTTTTATGGCAAAAAACCTGTTGTATCTTTATTTATTAATACAAGTATATAATTACAATGAAAATTACTATTTATTTTCTTATGTCATATTTTTCTCCTTACCATAGTAATACCACGTTTCTAATAATAGTTAACAATATGAAAACCTACCAACAAATCTAACAATCTCCCCCCCCGCAAAAAACTAAAAATAAAATTATATTGGATTGTATTGTATTTCGTAGGTTTCATTTTATTAATATGTCTTCGAGTAAATATATTAGTTTCTGTTTCGATTCAATAATGTAATCTGCCTTCTCTTCGTACGATTTTTCCAAAAATCCACTTTCTAGTTCCATTATAATTCCTAATTTGAACGCTTTCTCCTGGGTTAAAAACTTTTCTTCTGTATTTAACCTCACGAGAGGTATTAGATTCTTGAATTTTGTTATTAATCCTTAAATCCAGTCTTGTTCTTATAAGTCTACCAAACATAAGTTGATAAGCTGAGTCTCCAGTAGCATTTGACGCTTTTCTATATTGTGATAAAAATTTACATAATTTTAAGTTTAAATTTCCTCTCTCATCCATCATTGTCTTGAGTCAATTCTTGACGGTTTGCACAAATCTTTCTGCTTGTCCATTTGTCATAGGATTGTATGGTGCACAAGTTTTATGTGTAATTTCATAACATTTAAGGAATGTTTTAAAAATTTCCGATTTAAATTGTGGTGCATTATCACTTACCAGTACGTATGGTAATCCAAATCCTGAAAATATTATGCTTAATTGTTCAATTATCCGATCAGTGGAACATGTATTACTTGGAATAACTTAAATCCACTTCGTATATGCATCCACTACAATAATTTAATTTGGCCCAGCAAAATCAATGTGTATACGTTGCCAAGGGCCTGTTGGTAATTCCCAAGGATGGATTATTTCTTTCGCAGGATTGTTTTGTTTGAGACAGCAATTTACACAAGACTGTGTCATTTCTTCTATATCCTTGTCAATATTTTTCCAGTAACAGTAACTCCTAGCTAATGCTTTCATTTCCGTGATCCCTATATGATCCACATGTAGTTCTTTCAAAACTCGCAATCTTAAAGGCTTAGGAATAATTACTCTAACGCCTCTAAATATACGTCCATCTTGTAATGTATATTCGTGAATATTTAATCCCAAGTTTCCTCTGTTTCCGGTTTCAAGAGCATGTAAAACTTTGTTCCATTCCTCATCATTCTGTAATTCATTTTGAATTTCGCATTTAGTTACGGGAAGTGTATTAATTTGATTTATTTGAAATAGTGAAACTTTTTCTATACTCTATTGTATAATCAAATCAAAATCAAAACCTGATAAAAAATTAGTGTAATTGAAAATTCGAGTAGCTGTCATAGTAGGCAGGATTACAAATATAAACTACCGGTTTGTTATCGGTTATAAAAATAAATTTCTTGCCATAGCAATACTGAAAAAAAAATATTTAAACCCCAGTAAATTGCCGTTGCTTCTCTGTTAATCTGACTATATTTCATTTCCGTCTTACTTAATGATCTGGAAGCAAAAGCTACATCTTTTTCCGTTCCATCAGGAAAACGGTGGGACAGCACAGCTCCTAAACCAACAGGTGACTCATCGGTTGCTAATGTTATAGGTAAATCTGTGTTATAATGTGTCAACACTCTATCACTTGTGATTTCATCCTTAATTTTATTAAAACTATTTTGGCAATTATGGCTCCATTTAAATTTTGTATTTTTGTGAAGTAGTTCATTTAATGGGTGTACTATTATAGCTAGTTCAGATATAAATTCATTATAGTAATTAATTAATCCCAAAAATGATCTAAGGTGGTTAATATTTTCAGGTTTTTTTGTTTTAATTATTGCTTGTATTTTATCATTCATTTTATGTAATCCATTTTCATTTATCATGTGTCCTAAATATTTGAATTTACATTTATCCTTATTCAGTTTTAAATTATTCGAACGTAATCTTTGAAATACTGTTTTAAGTCTTTCAGTTGTTTCGTTATAGTTTGACCCTTGAACTAAAATGTCATCAAAGAAGCATTGTACACCATCTAAATCTTGCAAGGTTTTATCCCTGAACCTTTGCCAAATAGCTGGGGCAATCGTTTCCCCGAACATTAAACGATTTACCTTATACAAACCCTTGTGCGTACTAATAGTTTGCATAGTGCACTTTCATCAGACATAACCATATGAAGATAAGCATTACTGATATCTAATGTACAAAACCACTTCCCACCATTCAATTGAGCAAATATATCTTCTATTCGTGGAATAGGATATTTTTCATCCTTAATGCATTTATTTAATGTAACCTTATAATCAGCACATATTCTAACATTTCCATTTGGTTTCATCACAGGTACTATAGGTGCGCCCCATTCTGAATAATCGATTTTTTCTATAATTCTTTATTTTTCTAGTCGACTAAGTTCTTCTTCTACTTTGTTTTTAATAGCATAAGGTACTTGTCTAGGTTTGAAAGAAAATTGGTTTCACATCACTATTAATTCTTAATGTTCCTTTAATATTAGGAATAGTACCAATTCCTGTTGTAAATATATCTTGATATTCTTCCAATATCATATTTAATGTAGAATTAGTAGAGTTATTTGAATTAAAATAATTAATATAAATCCAATCTATAGAAATTTCCCTTATCCACTCTCTTATAAAAATTGGACTTACATCTTGATTGATAATAAAGATTTTTCCATGAAACATTTGAGTCTTGTAGTAAGCTTTAGCAAAAATAACTCCTCTAGGTTTAATTAATTCACCAGTATAAGTTTTTAACTGAATTCCTGTATTAAATAATTTCTTAGTTGGAAATAGTTCATTATACAGACTGTATGAAATAGAAGTTACTGCAGCACCAGTGTCTAATCCCATTTTAATTGATTTATTTTCTATTTTTATTTGAATCATAAATTTGTCAGTGGCCCCGCTATTTATTAAGTTTATTTCTGCCAAGCTTTCCATCGATGAAGATTGATTTTCACTTAACATCTCAATTTGATGATTTTTAAAACTTGCTTTAAAATTGCTTACTACACAGACTTTGGCCAAATGACCAACTTTTTGACATTTATGACAAATTTCTTTGATAAATCTACATTTATTTGCCATATGATTTAGAGCACCGCAACCATAACATTTCCCTCTTAACCTTTAAAATTTATTGAATATATTTCCATTTTTAGGTTGATATATATAAGTCTTTTCTTGAATCTTGGAAACTGTATAAATCCCTGGATCTAGATCATTTGGTTTCATAATTTCACTCTCTGATTTAGATAATTCTATAGTTTTAGCCATTAACTATTTATAAAAATCTATTTCTTCTTATTTTTGAAGTAATATAGTTTTAATACCTTTGTCTTTAATTCCTTTTATAAATTGTAATTTAAGAAAAACATCTGCTGTCGATTTACCACACTGACAGTTAAAATTACAATTTGCTGAAAGTATTTTTAAACTTGTACTATATTCATTAATTGATTCATTTACTCTTTGGGTTCTGGTAATGAATTTGTATTGTTCGGCCCAAATGCTAGGTTTCGGGTCAATGAAGTCTTGAATGATGACTATAAGCTCTGATAGTTAGTAAGTGTAGTATTGTTTACAGTACAAATGTCTGATACTTTTTTATATAATGCCGGACTTAGAAAATTCAATAAAATATAAACCTTAAGTTATCATCAGTTTGCGCTATTCCTTTTAAATTAATGTAGTTTTCTAATCGTTTACTAAAACTGTTAAAAGTTTCATTTTCAGGGTCAAAAGGTGTAAGTGAAACTCCAGATATTTGTATATTTTTACTACTTGTAGCCGCATTAGAATTTTCAATAGTATGTCTATGATTATCTTCTTTATTAAATTTTTGTTGGATTTTTTTCAATTTTAATTTTATTTGAAAATACATTTCCTCTATTTGAAATCTGTATTCTTCATTTTCTGCATAACTTTCTTCAGATACAATACTTTCTATTTCATCTTGTATGTTTTTAATTTTTTGCCAATAATTCCTTCTTCTTTCAGTTCTATTTCTATTTCTGTAAAATTTTCTTTTGATTCATGCAAATTCTTTAACGTCGTAAATTGTGATTTCAATGTGCTTCTAGAACGTATTAAATTACTTAATTCTTTAGTTTTCTCCTCCGTCGCCATTTGTTATATCTTTATTTATTAATACAAGTATATAATTACAATGACAATTACTATTTATTTTCTTATGTCATAATTTTTTTATATACCCCTATCATGTTTCTAATTCCTAATCATAGTAATACCACATTTCCAATAATAGATAACAATATGAAAACCTACCAATAAATCTAACAGATCCAATTGTGCTTTCTTCTGGCAAAATCTGGAACCAAGCAACTAGCTCCTTTTTCATAAAAAATTATTTGCAAGTGGTAGTAAACTTTTAAACGTATAGTTGCTTTTAGGGCAAAGAACCAATTTGTTTTCTTCTAGTAATATTTGACATCAAGGAATAACTTCATCAACCATAATAAATCTAACAATACTAAAACGCGGTTACAAGATAAGTAAACAATACACGACCGCCAAAATAGTCGAGGTTATGTTGCCGAACTGTCAATGTTAAATCTTATTTTTATTAAGAGGTCTAAAACCTCTCTTTTTAATAGTCGTGATAATCGCTATCGTTAATAAAGACAACCATAACGTTGTTTAAAGCTGACGTTATTTTTGTTGGCTTAAAAACTCTCTAATGTCACCACCGTATTTGATATATTATTTAGATATTTTTCCACTGTGTATATCAATTAGTGTGATTTTCATGTGTCACCAAACAACCTCTATAACCTCTTACATATAGTGTTCCGCAGAATTTGCGGTAGGATGACGGATACTAGTAAAAATAACATTCATCTCTGATAAAATATTCTCCATGTTTTTCCTTCCGATTTATATTTTCAGCTAATTCAAATAATTTTAACTGGCTAGCCATGATTTTATCTTACATAGTACATAGAGTACATAGCTGAGAATGAGTTCAACGCAAGTAAAAATATATTAGGTTTTTTGTTATCGATGCATTCTTTACTAGTTAAGGCATCAACAGTTACATTGTCCTTGCTCCTTGCCTGATCTATGTTTAATAGTAAAAGTATATTTTTGAATCAACAGTGACCACCTATAAATACGATTATTAGCGAATCTATTTTTCATTAGATACATTAATGTAATAAGATCAATTTCAATAACAAAAGGATTAGCTGCCGGATCAAATTTTAATTTGTTTAATTTGAAAACCACACTTAACATTTCCCTTTCTATATACCGTACCTTATATGGTTTTAGAATACGAGAAATAAAACAAATCGGAACTTCTAATCCATTCACAAATGTACCAGTTCTGATCCAATAATAATAATAAGCAGGAGGGGCTAACTTCCATCTATTAAGCCTTTGGTGAGTAGCGCCACCACTTACTCCAGCTAGGGGTGCAAAACCGAACCGGCAGCCCTAGTGCACCCGGGAGGGGAAAGCATCTTCCCCTCTGGTGTCGGTCGTGGGCCTGCTGGGCTAACCACCCACAGGCTCTAACCTTTGGTTCCAGCAGGCCGAAGACTGGGCCCCCACGATCGACCCCGTTCGGATAGGGGTCAAGGGCAAGGTGGTGGGGCCCAACCGGATAGACCGCCCGTTGACGACGTACGCAACGAACAAGGACGCTTTGAGTGGACAGATGAACTGAGGGATGAGCTTCTGCATTGTTATGAAAGCAGTGAGCCCGCGCGGAGGGGGTACATGGCGCGGATGCATGCTCTGTGGTGTGAGAGGCTACCAGAGCATAGCGCCTTCACGCCACAAAATCTGCGTGACTATGTATCCCACCTTCGTAGTAGGGGCTACGTGAGGGCTGCTCCTGGGCCGGTGAATGAGGTGGCCGAAGAGCCGCCACATTCACCGGTTGAGGACGTGGCTCTCCTCGTTCCGCCAATACCAGAGGGCCTCAGTACCAGAAGGGGGTTACACCGTCTAAAAACCCCCGGGCCACAAGACCTGGCCAGAGTGGACGCTGAACTTCGTACAGCGCTACCAGAAGAGGCTGACATCTGGCACATAAATTGTGCCGTGTATGCCGCTGCTCAACGCTCGTCTCAGGTGGAGAGGCGAAATACCTCTTCCCCACAGGAGAGAGCGCAGCGGCGCATACAAAAGATGGAAGCCAAGATCCAGTCGGCGAGGCAACACGCATCCCGTATCCAATGTGTGATGGACTATATGGCGGCCAACAGGCCGTTCACGCCTAAAGTGCGTCGATTAGCCGCCAACTTAAGACGCGTCCATCACACACTCAATGAGGCAGTGCTGCGAACCACCAAACAGCACTGTCTCGACAGGATACGGATGCTAGTGACTTGCAAAAAGTCATTAGTGAGGCGGGCGAGGGGGCTTGCGGAAAATAAACTGTTCCGCGAGAAGCCCTCGCGCCTTTTCCAACCGCCTCCGCGTGTTGTAGACAATCCGCCGACTGCAGATCAGGTGGAGAACTTCTGGAAAACGCTGTACGAGGAGAGGCTTCCACTCAACCGAGATTCTCCTGCCCTTGCACACTTTGAAGCCTTTTGTCAAAGGCTTCAGCAACCACAGGAAGTGTGCGAACCAATAACCCCAGAAGAGGTTCGTAGGGCTCTTGATGGCTCTAAGAACTTTGCTGCTCCAGGTCCCGATGGGATAAATAACTTTTGGTGGAAAAAGTTATCGAGCACCCACCACCATTTGGCCAGAATATTTAATTCCTGGTTAAATGGGGAGCAGCAAATCCCTTCTTGGGTTGTTGAGGGGCGGACAGTGCTGATCCCCAAGAACGGAGATTTGTCCAACCCAAAGAATTACAGACCGATAACCTGTCTAAACGCATGTTACAAAGTGTTTACACGCATTTTGTACATGCGGGTGCTCCACGCAGTTGAACCGGTTTACGAACGGATATATGAGCAACGAGGGTCGAAGAGAGGTGTCGCTGGCTGCAAGGAGAACCTGTTGATTGACAGATGTGTCACGCAGGACTCCATGCAGTATAAGCGGAACCTCTCTATGGCCTGGATCGACTACCGCAAGGCATTCGACATGACATCGCATGAGCTCATTGTTCACTTGCTCCGATGTCTTGTGGTACCCGGTCCCGTAGTGAGATGTATTGAAGAACTGATGCCGCTCTGGAGGACTCGCTTTACCATAACATCGGGTAACGATAGAGTCCAAACAGAGTCGGTAACATTCAGAAGAGGAGTATTTCAGGGAGATTCCCTCAGCCCCCTTCTGTTTTGCATCTCACTACTGCCATTATCCGTCTCGCTCCGGAAAACCCGTGGCTACAACTGCGGTACCCCCGGCGACAGGAGGCATAAGGTCACCCATCTATTTTATATGGATGACCTTAAACTTTATGCCTCTGGAGAGAGGGATCTCCAACAGTCCCTTAGGGTGGTACAGGAGTATACGCAGGCTGTCGGTATGCAGTTCGGGTTCGACAAATGCGCACTGATCCATCTCAAGAGAGGACGATGCGGTGACTATGGAGAGGACGCGCAGCTCGTGGACGGAAGCATCTTACACCATCTAGATGCCGGAGAGTCGTACACTTACTTGGGTGTCGAGCAACGCTCCACCCAAGAAGTGAGTGTAGTGAAAAACGCACCTACTCCGACAGATCTGGTCTTCAGAACTGTCGGGGAAGAACAAGGTGTCTGCTACAAATATGCTTGCCGTTCCGATCCTTCTCTACTCTTTCGGAGTAGTGAAGTGGACTAGAGAAGAGCTGCGTCAACTCGATGTAGTAACCCGCAAGAAGATGCATCTCAATAGGAGCTTGCATCCTAAATCGTCCGTTCCACGGTTATATCTCCCACGACATCGGGGAGGCCGTGGACTCTTGAGCTTGGAGAGTCTCCATAGCAGGATGGTTCTGGAGGGAGCATGTAAGGTCATCAGGAGTTCGGATCCCCTCCTCTGCATGGTCCGAGACCATGAAAATGCAGAGGTAGGAGCTTTTCTCTTTAAGGCAGCACGGAGAGCAGCCGATGAAATTGGTCTCATCTTCGACGTCGAGCGGGTAAACCCCGACTCTGTCACCGAGTTGGAACCCGTTCGACTAAAAGCCCACATTAGAGCTGCAGAACACAACATCCTTCTGCAGCTCCATAAGAATAAGCCATTGCACGGGATCTTCTATAAAAATATAGAAGACCTCGGCTTATCCGAAAGGCTGACCTTCGCCTTCTTAAGGTCAGCTGGGCTGAAGTCTGAGACCGAGGGATTCATAATGGCTTGCCAGGATGGTGTATTTAACCCTCTCGTCTATCGACGTCGTGTCATGGGTATGGAGGTCCCTGATGTCAGCTGCAGGGCCTGCCGCAGGGCGCCGGAGACTGTAATGCACTTACTGTCGGCTTGCCCGACATACGCAGTCTCGGCCTATATTCATAGACACAACGCAGCATTACGAGTGCTTTACTATCATCTAAGGCACTCGTATGGGATAGACGAAACACCAGTGCTGCCTTACGTTCCGGGGGATATTGAGTCCGTTGTGGGGAATGAGAAGTGCCTAATTTATTGGAACTACTCGTTTCCCACCGTCAGGCAAATACAAGCCAACAAGCCTGACATAGTACTCCTCGACCACCAACTCAAGACAATGTATGTCGTGGAATTCTCAGCTCCCGCTGAGAGCAACATTGTCTTGAAAGAGGAGGAAAAACGGACAAAATATCGAGATTTGCTCTTCGAACTCCGCAGGCTTTATCCAGGCCATTCTGTTAAAATAGTGGTACTGATTATAGGAGCCCTCGGTGGAATGAGACAGACGCTGCTTTCAGAACTAAAGATCATACCGGCATGCCGAGATTCGGCAGAGATCTTAGCCGGCAGAATGCAGAAGGCTGTCATCCTCGGTTCATTACGTCTACTCAGGGCACACGATTCGCGGACCCGGTAGTCACTCACCCCACGGGCGTGGGGAGTGGCTATTGGTATTACCAGCTCCCCTCTGTGAGGGTCGGAGCCACAGAGTAGGGTGACTGGTTTTTTGTAAAAAAAAAAAAAAAAAAAAAATAATAATAATAAGACCATTCAGCATATTACTGCGGGCTGCAGCATACTAGCACCCACCAGCTACTCCAGAGCCACGATCAAGTTGCCATATAGTGCATCAGAAGCTGGCTACAATGCACAGGCCGTCTACCAATACAGACCCATATTACATTTACCAACCAGATAACGTGCTTGAGAATAACACCCACAAGTTATATTGGAGTCGAACCATTATAACCGATAAAACCATCCATTGTAACCGCCCGGATATCACTCTCACAGTCAAGATAGCTGCCACCACATATCTAATAGATGTATCCATTTCCAACTCGCATAACTTGCAGACATCTTGGAATGAAAAAATAAATAAGTATAGACCCCTAGCTGATGAGATCAATAACATATGGAAGTAGAAAGAAGTTTATATAATCCCGATAGTCATATCGGCAACGGCCACCATCCCACGGAAACTCCGCGAAAGTCTCTTAAAGCTACAACTTCACCTCCTCACATATGCTACGTTTAATTACCAACTCGCATTGACATGGTCAACTTGTCAATTCAAGATATCCTCAGGTCCCGATAACACTCAGATCACCTTACCACCTCGGCTAATAATCCTCCTCTCAGGTTTTGGGTTCCCGAGTTCAACAAGTGAA
The DNA here is from genome assembly GCA_963675555.1 of Leptura quadrifasciata. Classification (NCBI taxonomy): domain Eukaryota; kingdom Metazoa; phylum Arthropoda; class Insecta; order Coleoptera; family Cerambycidae; genus Leptura; species Leptura quadrifasciata. The sequence goes on from OY776676.1 coordinate 85,353,111, forward strand.
CTGGGCCTATTAATTGGACCTATAGGTTAAGAAAAATAAGAAGTTATTAAAAGTTCCTGTCAATAGGTAAATTACCAAGTGGTTTATTATAACAGAAATAATAACAAATCGTTATCGAGTTCAAGGAATTTTATTTACATAGACATCAGGTATTATAAGTGAATCTAAATGTTCAAACTAACCTTTAGGAGGTGGAGTTACAACTGTACCAAACAAATTTTCAAATATACAATAAGGTTATTCCGTTACTTTACAGAATAAAAAAAAATAAATAAATACCCCATTGATGAATGAAATAGAACAGGTAAATCACCTACACCAGATGCAATTGCACTTAGTTTACATAAGGTCCTTAATAATCCCCATATTTACACTATAACTAGACCTATAGTCTAGGTTCATAAAATGTGTGGTTACACAATACAGTTAAAACAACTTTGTTTCAAAACAAAGTAAACAATTAATTACTTACAAGTACTAATGTTTATCAACCAACTTGGGTTGTATTATATATAACCATCTAACAATGAAAATTTTAAAAAATGAATTTTGAACGAATAAAAAAAATAAAACTTGAATAACTTATCTTATTATTCCAAGGAGTAGTAAGGTAATATGCTTGTAACCTCCATGTGAATCCATAAAAAAAAAAAATGTACCAGAACCCCTGCAGCTAATCCAAATAAAATTTTAACCCGAACCTCGAACTCCTAACTCCATCTATACGAAATCTTGCTGACTCCTATACATCGGTCTCTCCACGTTCCTCATTGATGATGTAACCAGTTCTAATTTCGCAGACTACCCCAAACAAAACCAGCATAACCGACATAATCCGGCATCGACCCAACATAGACCCAACATAGACCGCCTAAAAGTTACAATAACCATTAATCTCTAAACGACATCAAGCACATGTTAACTCACCCTTTCCATGTAGGGCATTTTCAATATGAGTACTCCAAATCCAGCAAAAGCTGACGATATTTCAAATATCCTATTTACGGCGAAGAACCAATCCCAAAAATTACAAATTATATGATGATGATACACCATTCCCAAGATTAATTTGGATTAAAAATTATTCTTCTGCCAGCACAACATATAGAAAATGGAGGCACGTCTATATTGCTCCAACAGCCACAACGAAAGAGAGAGAAGGAAGTTCGAAGTTACCAACGAATGCAACATGTGGCTTTTCAAACCAAGCGCAAGCGCTGCCAGCAGACCGGTATAACGTCTGTTCAATTCGTAGCCTGAAAGTTATTAGGGTCTGTTCGATTAACAAATAATAATGCCAACTAACAAATTATTCAACCTACAATGAACTATTCAAATACGACTTAATGTGATAAAGGAAAAGTTAAAGATTGAATTTTAAAAATACTACAAGTGAATTTATAGAAACAACTTTAATTTAAATATCAAATTAACTGATCAGAACAGAACTGAACCAATGGTCTCACAACCAATAACTAATTGAATATACTTAGCAAGCAATGACAGCTAGGTTGACAACAGAAACTTAACCTTCACTAGAAATTGAACATTACAAAGAATAAACCGTAATAATTGTATACTACTGAATACTACAGTAAGTACTCGAAGTAATACGTTAATTATCCCGACATTTACAGTGCTACGATTGTGGTTATGTGGTAGTTGCTAACATTTTTCAATGTTCCAGGTACTCTAGAAAAGACAACGAAACTGCAAGAACTAGATGACATATACCCCATTATATAACCGACACAAACCTAATTCAATATTAGGCATGTATAATGTACAGGTAGGATACTCTTTGTTTATGATATACAAAACTAATGTTCGCTTAATCTTTTCAGAGCCAAACATGCCAGTCAAAGCTATACCTTGCATAAACTAGAAGCTATTAGTAAACTAGGGTACGACTTCTCAGTAGTTGAATATTTAATAGTTAAACTCTGTCAAGACAAATACAGCGTAAAGAAAAATACACAAGGTTTTCTATTAATAATGGAAAATGGATACGAAATACAAATAATAAAACAAACAGTGCAAGCTACATTTAATGTGTGAATTAGAGTGACAATTATATCCTTTTATTTTTAGTGTTGACTACTGTTGAATTTGATTATTAAAATTTAAAATTACAAGGAATGTTAACGACTAAATTTATTCGGCTAAATAAAAATGATCAACTAAAATGCTATTGATAAGTGACTTTCTTTTTATCTGGTAAAACCAATGCGAAATTTCATACTTATATTTGCCATGACAAAATCAAACGTAACACATATACACAGCTTCAAAAATCAGTTATCCTCAATACTACAGCAATAGTTAGATCCCATCTCAACCTTCCGTAATAGAATTGATGGTTACTTGTGTGGAAAAACCGTACCTATCATTATCCGTCGACAGACGTGTAAAACCATAATAATAATAATACTTTATTGGTGTCAAATACATATAAAATGCTTACACAAGTCAATCAATATAAATGGTAAAATAGAAAAATATAAAGGAACAAAAACAACATGTAGGGTACAATAAAAATACACAAATTATGGTTCAACAAACATACAGATATAAAATAATTGATAATTAGAGAAACCGTTAAATGAGAAAAAGTAAGTGCGTATACAAAAAAATATAAAGTGCCTATTATCTTAAGTCTGTGAAATCATTTTCAAAGAATTCATTCAAACTGTAGAAAGCCCTTTCTTTTAAATATGACTTGAGTTTACTTTTAAAAAGAATGAAATTCAAGGTTTTTACATGAACAGGAAGGGTATTGTAAAATTTAGCTGCATAGTAGCCTGTTCCGTTTCTAGATGTTGTCAGTCTAAGAAAATTAAAGTGAATATTGTTACGATTTCTTGTGAGGTGTTCGTGGATCTGGCTGTGCATTACATATTGATGTTCATTTTGTTTAATGTAAAGTAAACACTCTAGAATATAGGCACACGGCATTGTCAAGATGTTGAGTCTAATGAACTGAGCTTTACAATCCTCCCTATATCTAAGACCGGCGAGTATTCTGATGCATCGACGTTGTAAACCAAAAATTTTAACTGCGTGCGCAGAATGACCCAAGTTTAAGATAGCATAGGTCATGTTAGCATGGAAGAAACCATAGTAGGCTGTGAGCAGGAAATTTGGAGATATCGTATTAACAAGGTTGCGTAGGAAGTAGATGTTTTTTGCAAGTTTACTTGTTAAATTACTAATGTGTTGTTCCCAGGTTAGAAGTGGATCAAGATATACACCTAGAAACTTTATACCTGTTTCGTTCAGTACAGCCTGGTTTTTGTGGCAAAGTGAGAAATTTAGTGACTGCGTTTTGTCTTTTTAATTTTAGGTTATTCGCAAGGAACCGTTCATTAATATTTTTATTGGTAATAGTGACCTCCCGTTTTAAGACATGAGGAGAAAAGTTAGTATTTAATGCAGTTGTTTCATCTGCAAACAGTATAAAGTTTGAGCTGTCATCACAACAGGCAAGGTCATTAATATAAATTGTAAAAAGAATAGAGCCAAGCACAGAGCCCTGTGGAACACCATGAGTTACTTTCAGTTTTTTTTTTATGTACACTGGTTATAGTTGACATATTGGAACCTATTGGACAGATAAGATTTAATAAGTTTTACGCCACCAGTGTCAAAATTGTAACTTATTAATTTGTTAGTTAAGATTTCATGGGAAACACAGTCAAACGCCTCCCATAAGTCGCAAAAACTGGCAGTTGTGTATTTCTTGTTTTCAAAAGTGTCCATAATGATTTGAACCACATTGTTTATAGCCAATGTCGTGGATCTCTTGTTTCTGAAGCCATATTGACAAGGGTGAAATAGATTATTGAGCTCAAGATGTTGGCCAACACTGGCACCAGTGATGTAGGTCGGTAATTATTTAGGTCATCTCTCAATCCACTCTTATGAACTGGAATTACTTTTGACAGTTTTAGAACATCGGGAAATGTATTAAAATTTATACGTACGTTGAGTAGGTCTGTTAACGGGACTACAATTAAGTTTATGATGCTTTTAATTAGTTTTACACTGATGTCATAAGCATCTTTACTTTGACTGTTTTTAAGGTTCATTATTATACTACGAACCTCATTATAGGAAACTTCCCTAAATTTAAAGTTTATTGACGGGTCAATATTTTGTAAATAGTTATTGTGTTTTTGACTTGTTTTAGGTAATTTATTAATGATATTTTGAGCAATGTCAGTGAAATACATATTGAAATCGTTTGCAGTGAGGGACTCACTAAGGTTGTTCAATTGATTACAATTGTTTCTCTTAATAATTTCCCAAAGGGCTGCTTGAGAGTTGGATGATTTTTTAATGTACTCACCATGTGTCTTTATTTTAGTTTTACTGATTTCCATACGATATTGCACTTTGAAAGAATTTATTAATTGTATTGTTATAAGATTGGGATCATTTTTATGTACACAATTGAGATAGTTTAAGTGTCCACGCATGCTTCTTAGATGGTCATTGTACCAGTTAACTTTAGGAGTGTTAAGGGAGGTGACTATTAGTTTAGATTTTATAGGAAACGACAGATCAAGGGCATTATTTATTCGCTCTAGGAATTTTTCACACTTGTATTTCACTGTCCCATCAGTATCTCTTATAAAGTCCCAGTTTATGTGCTCTATTAATCTATAAAACTGTAAGAGTCCACAGTCAGTGGTTGGCCTATAGTTAATTCTAATTTTTGGTCCTGATGTGCTTTTTCGCCTAATCTCTGTTGATATATCTAGATGGTCAGAGATATTAGGGTCGCAAGTTTTAGTGGTAAATGAATTTGATTCATAATTAGTGAAAACATTGTCTATACAAGAAGTTTCTCTTGTATTAGTAAACACAGTTTGTTTCAGTCCATAAGACTCAAAAATATTGCACAGTTCGAGCGCCTCAACATCACGAGTGTTAAACTATGTGTTAAAATCACCAGTTATTATAATATTCTTCCCAGTGAGAGAAAAATTTATCAAGAATCAATATTATTTTTTCTATAAAAATGTTAAAATCTCCT